>CM065591.1:423317062-423917062 GCA_033119425.1 Bufotes viridis
TTGTCCAACTGTTTTATACTGATAACTTATCCTCAGGATAAGTCATCAGTATCTGATCGGTGGAGTCCAACTCCCAGCACCCTCACTGATTAGCTGTTTGAAGAGGCGGGTGACACTTGAAGAGGCCATGACACTCTTGAAGATAAATCATCATCAGTATAAAACACTCAGAAAACCCCTTTAATTAGTTGCTCGTGAACTGTCTATAGCTGGACTAGGTGTATGAGGATACATAACAGCCCATATGAACATCAAAGTGCTTGTCTAATCATGGTTACCTCTTTTTATACTAAAGGCAGATTGGCAATCACCTGGTGCTGCAGTCTGACTTCTTGGACACTTTGTGATTAGCTGTTATCAGCATGAAAAGCTTTAGCTGACCATAGGCTATGATTCAGGAGAACCGAAGCTTCAGATGCCAACCATTCCAATAAATGCCCCTTCATGTAATAGACAGTGGCTCTTACTATGGCAAAACCAGCCCATTCATGTGTCATGGCAATATGCTTTGGCTCATGAAGGGGGGGGGGATCACCTTCTTCATCCAGCGTCACACTGGCCCATCAGAGTACCATAGGATCCTCTGGTGGGCCCAGGATCTGATTCCATAGTGTGTGCCAAAGCTCCAGAAGAAAAGAAAAAAAACATTTGGAGTGGCCTTTAGGGCTCTTTTACACTTGCGTTTTTGGTCTTCGGTCCTAGAATTCCGTCCTCGGGGCTCTAGGACGGAAAGATGCATTCTGAATGGAAATCCATCCAGGATGCATCAGGATGTCTTACGTTCAGTATGTGAACGTTTTTTGGACGTTTTCAAAACCGCAGCATGCTGCGGATTTGTCTCCGTCCAAAAATCCGGAAGACATGCCGTAACGCCGGATCCGGAAATAATGCCCATTGAAGCGCATAAATCTGGATCCGGCATTAAGCTAAACGTCGTTTCGGCGCATCGCCGGATCCGACGTTTAGCTCTGCGCATGCGCAGCAGCAGTCCCGATCGGGGCCCCAGTGTAAGCTGGGGCTCCGATCAGTTACCATGGCAGTCAGGACACTACTGAAGTCCTGGCTGCCATGGTAAGTACTGAGCAGCAGTGTACTTACCTGCGCTGCGGCCTCCGGGCGCTCCTTCATGACGTCACAGGTCCGGGCGGCGCATTGATCTATGCGCCATGGGGACCTGTGACGTCATGAAGAAGCGCCCGGCGGCCGCAGCGCAGGTAAGTACACTGCTGCTCAGTACTTACCATGGCAGCCAGGACTTCAGTAGCGTCCTGGCTGCCATGGTAACCTGATCAGTCTTCAAATGCTTTCAGGCGACTTGCGTTCTGACGGATCCGGCGGGACGGAAGTGGCTGCCGGATCCTCAGAACGCAAGTGTGAAAGAGCCCTTACCCTAAGTTCACACCTGAGTGTTTTACAGCGCGTTCAAACGCGCTGTAAAACGCTCAATACATGAAAACCAATGCTTTCCTATGGCCCTGGTTCTCACTTGAGCGTTTTACAGTGCGTTTGAACAAGAACGCGCGTACGAAGGCGCATTTCCTATTTGCAAAAACGCGCTAAAATACGCGCGACAGAAATGCACGGAAAACGCGCGTTTCTAGAAGGCTCAGGTCTGAACCCACGGTCAGAGCTAATCACTTGCCACTAGGGTCAATTTATTTGAGGTAGGTATACAAATTTATGGATCAGATCCTGACGAAGGTGGAATGCCCAAAACACATTGATGGTTTTATGACGTTTTTTAATATTGTTCTGCATGAATAATTTCGTTAAAATGTATATGCTGAGCTCTGTGGAATCAAAACACTGATACACTGTAAGGCTACTTTCTCACCAGCGTTTTTGCTGGATCTGGCAGGGTTCAGCAAAAACACTTCTGTGCTGATAATACAACCATCTGAATCCGTTTTGAATGGATCAGGTTGTATTTTCTTAAACATAACCAAGACGGTTCAGTCATGGACTCCATTGAAAGTGGGGGACGGATCCGTTTTCTATTGTGTCAGATTGTGTCAGAGAAAACTATGGCAAGCATGACTGAACATTTCCTTCACAAGCCACGCTCACAGTTAAACAGTATTGAAATGTTGCAGGTAAGGCCTCATGCACACGACCGTTGTTTGATTCCATGTCCGTTGAGCCGTTTTTCGTGCTTTTCTGCGGTTTTCAATTGGTTCGTGGAAAACTCGTCAAATGCACCGTTTGTCCTCCGCATCCGTGGTCCGTGATTACTGTCCGTCAAAAAAATATAACCTGTCCTATTCTAGTCCGCAAAAGACAGTTCGCGGACCCATTCAAGTCAAAATGCGGAGGCACATCCGACTGTCATCCGGGTCCGTGACCTGCATATATATTCCATTATCCTGGGTGGAGATATTAAAATTACACTTTTTTTTTTTTTCCTTTCTATTTTTCTGGTGGACCACGGAAACACAACGGAACCAAAAACGGACATGGTTCACGGAACAACGGAACCCCATTTTGCGGGCCGCTAAAATCAACTGTCGTGTGCATGAGGCTTTAAAGGCATTGTCCAGCCTAGGAGCCAACCGACCCAATCTTCGTAACCTGTGCCCAATTAAACAAAACACTCACCTGTCCACAGTCCCACCGGACTAGCTCTCCGCAGTCACATGTACCTGCAGTGACATGCTGTTCTAGGACTTGGGACCAAGCCACTTCTGGTCTAGTGGGAACTCGAAGTGGCCGAGAATGGGGGCCACAGCATGGGAATTGTGGGACTGTGGACAGCTGAGTATTTTGCTCTAACTGGGCAGAGGTTTCGAGGATTGGGTTGGTAGGCTCCTGCATCTTACAGTTCTTACCTTCTACACACCCAGTGTGATGTCCTAAGCTGGCCAAAAATCACAAAATGTCACTAGGATACAAGTCTTCTCAGTACTGAGCTATGACCAGAGGGATAAATTGTCAACCAAATCTGAACGAGGGAAAAAGAACAGCAACATGTAAATATGGTGCATGTTCACATTTACAATATATGAACATGTTAAAAGCAACAGACTTTGCAAAATGTTTACTTCTTTTTTTTTTTATAAGCATGGGTCGCTGGGCTATTATTCACATAGAGACCTCACTCCTTCACATGGTGGAGATTTTCCCATGCCGGTCTGATGGATATATTTGGTTCAGGATAAACACGAGGCTGATGGCTGTCACAGCTGTCATAACAAGTGAACATGACTGGAAATGACATGAAAGATAGGCCACAACTTACTCGTTCACAGGTAGAAAGATCTCTACAGGCCAAAGAATTGTGACAGTCTATTTCCTCTGCAAATAAGAGCGATTGTCACACAAGAGCACGATGGTGATAAATGTTACTATCACTCTTTTGAGATACATGCTCTCACACATTCTGCAGCAACACAAAAAACACAAACAGTAAAAGTACAATGGACATAAAGACAACAAACAATTACATCAAATGTGAGATCTGTGCCTGACGGCTTCTTGTGCTGCACATGTGGGAACATAGCAGTCCATTTTAGTGCCTACCTGTACTTGAACGTGTTGCTGCAACCCAATCCGAGAGGACATGTGCCTGGAGGGGATCGCGAGAGATAGCAAATAACCATTCGCCAGCAGATATCTCACGTGTATGGTCATCCTAAGTAACAAATAACCAAAAAAGGCCCCGGTCAAACAAAAATGTAACTTTTTTAATTTGACTGAAAAAAATACTTCCACATACGAATATCACCCTAGTGTTCTGCCTAGTGTTACCTTACCTATAAGGGTTAGACCCTACAGTGTTACTGGCCACATGCGGTCAACACATGACCACCCACGGGGTGCATGATTCTACTGTAAAATAGTGTGGTTATTGGCTCCTGTCAGAGGGTGTGGCGTGGCCGTATGGACATACCCTAAGGAACCACCTATCAACTGGAGCAATACCCAGGACACAAAAGGAAAGACAAAGTGATTTCAGCCTGCGTAGAGCTGTAACATATCCGAGACAATGTACACACTGGACAAGAATCACAGCATGCTTTACTCGCCCATACACCAAGCTTCTTTGAGGCAGTAATAGCATTAGGGATTCCAACAGCAGGGCTATAATACTTGAACCAGTTGCGGTGGTGACTAGGCCTCCAAGCCTGGGGGACCCAGGGGCCCTGACCCCTACATGCTGACATGCTCCTGAATCACTCTTCCCAATCATAGAGAGAAATGTGCAGACATACAGTTAGAGTTGCACAGTCCTCTCTATCCCCTCCCTGTAAGTGACCACTCTCATCGTTTTTATTGTCATTCAAATACAAATTTATTTCTGTTTAATTTTTTATGACCAAAATTATACACAGTCTCAACCCAAAAGAGTGACAATTACACCACAGAGATAATGGAAACAGACACAGTTCCTTCATAATAGTGACAACGATAGTATCACAAGAGCAGCCACAACACCCTCATGAAAATGCCGACCATATTAGTCCAATAACAGTGACAGCCACTGCTTTGACAGCAGTGACAATAATGGTGCTATGGCTGTACGTTCTGAGAAAGAATCATAGTGGATGGGAAAAGTCGCGTGCCTTAGTGAATAAAGGGCATGTTGTTTCTAATGTAAGAAGGTGTGCTGCGGTTTTCTTCTATAGGTATATATCAGTGCTGAAGGCTGAAACCTGACACTGTGAGCACCCTGGAGGAATACTTAGACATTGTCGGACTGGGGTACCTAGGGCCCACCAGTAAAATTTATTTTGGGGGCCCACCGTACGGATACATTCAAATATAATAAATAATTTAACAAGTTTTTTTTATATGAACATAGGCTGGTTAAGGTGCTGTACATTGAATATATGTATGTAGTGCTGTAAGTCTACGGTGTTATGTGCCACTTGTGCAGGGGGTGGGAGACTAGGGGCTCACCTTGCTCAGGGGCCCACCGGGGGATTCCCTTGTACCCCTGTGGGGCAGTCCGAGCCTTTATTTAGATAATAGGATTTTCCCATTTGGGACTGATATTATGCTCCCTTTTTATTTATGTGGCTGTAACTATGTGGGCATCTTTATGGGTTGAGGATGCATTTTGACCTTAAAGCAAATGTGTCACCAAAAACGTTATACGCCAGTTAAAACCAGATAGCGTCACATAAACTTTGTTCTAATCTGTTTTTATTTTCTGCTTGCAGAATTTTATTCTATTTCCTGAACATGATTATGAGTGCGGCCATCTTGCCTGATCTGCATTTAGAAAGAATTTAAAAAAATTGCTTTACAGCAGCCCAATGGGCCATAGACACAATGGTCAGGAGGGGACCTCATTGACTTCTATGGGAGTTTTTTTCTAGGCATGTTCTGTGATCTGTGCAGAGGTCAGGAGGGAGTAGATAAGAGGTGCTATCACCTATTGTGAATAGTAGATCCTGTCTATACACAAAGGTGATACAATTACAGGCAGGATTAGAATAACAGATAAGCAGGTAAGTGTAGTAAAGTGATCTGAACAGTCCAAGAAGTGGCGCCTATTATTAGGCTTAGTGGCCGGTGCGAAACCTGCAGGATTTTATTGTTTTGGTTTTGATGTAGATATTGACATGGAAAATGAAAAATAACATCGTCAAAAATGATTTAAAAAAATTGTTAAACACAAAAATGTGATTTAAACAATAGGTCATTTACTAATGACACATTCACTTTAAATTAGGCCTGCATATGGTCCCTTTAAAAAAAGAACAGAGGAGAGTAACACTGCAGAGGAAGGTGAAATGCGGTCCCAGAAATTAGGCAATCTTTTACATTTATTTCGATTAGGTAATTGGTGGATTTCTATAGCCAGAATGAAGCAAGCTTTGAACTCCGCTGCGATCAAGCATCTGTAGACAGTTAAGTGGGAAGAGAAGCAGTAATGAAGGAAATACTGAAATGTGGAGGAGAACCTATAGTCAGGGACATCATTACCGAAATTAGTCATTAGATTCTATGAAATTAGCCTGCAAAACACTGACTTTCCCATGTGACCCATAAGGCAAAGAACTTAATTACATGTACGGTTTCATCTGTTGTGTATATAATTTAGGTATACATTGCTGGTGGGGTTGTTACAAAAGGCCGGCATTTCATCACTCCTCTCCCTGTTTACCCTGTCTCTCCATTTCCAGGGGTTTTGCAGTCATTTCACTATTAATTATCAGTAATCTTCTACACCAGAAACCGCACATCAAGCCGAAGAAACATCGTATTTGTTGTCGTTCATTGAATAAACTGTCTTTTTGCCAGACGCAGCGTACCACGCTATACCTCCGGCTTCCAGAAGGAAAATAGTAAGATGCGGCGTTTGATGAAAACCAGATTTCAGCTCCCATTGTTCTAGGGTTAGTTTTCAAAAGAGGAGGAGAGGAATGTTCCGACATGAATAACCCCTTTAAATTTGATGGATACATAGAAAATTCCATTAAAAATGACTCCTCTGCAAATGTGTTATTGTGCAATCGGCTATTTTAGTGAATCTGTGTTTATTGGTTCTGATTGTTACACAATAACATTTTTATAGGATTTATCATATAAGCACATCTATCCTGGCAATATACCGTATAACTGGTGCACCTAATATTACCGATCTGCATCATACCCACTGGGGCAGTCTAAAAATTTGACAGTTTAAAGGGGGTAATGTTTTAAAAAGTGTCTATTAGGGATGAGCGAATCAACTTCAGATGAAACATCCGAAGTCGATTCGCATAATACCATTTCCCGAACTCGGATTCGCTTCCAACTTGGAAATGTTTTTTTGCAGTAGAAATTGATTTATGAAGTTACTATGCGAAGTCTCGCGAGACTTCGCAAAATAATAACTTCGGCTCATAGGAGCCAATACATTCGGATACTTGACGGAGCGATCGCTCCATACAGTATTCAAACGAAGTATTATGGGAAACATCCTAAGTCGTTTCGCTCATCCATAGTGCCTATGAAAAGGGCTGATCTGCTGCATGAACACTTGGCCGCCGAAGGCATCTGTGTTGGTCCCATGTTCATAAGTGCCTACATTGCTGAGAAAAATGATGCTTTACTATATGCAAATGTGCCTCTAGGAGCAATGGGGGCGCGTTGCCGTTACACCTAGAGGCTCATATGTCTCTGCAACTGCCACGCCTTCTGCGCTTTGATTGACAGGGCCAGACAGTGTAAATGTGATCACACCTGCTTAGCCCTGTCAACCAAACTACAGCAGTTACAGAGAGAGCAGAGCCTCTAGGTGTAATGGCCACGCCTCCATTGCTCTTAGAGGCTCATTTGCATATAGTAAAATATACTTTTTTCAGCAAAGTGGGCACATATGAACGTGAGAGCAACACAGATACCTTCAGCTGCCAAGTGCCCATGTAACAGGTCAGCCAGTGTCATTCGTACAAATCTGCTGACAGATGCCCTTTAAAAGGTGCAGACACTCCAAAAAACTGCTCAAAAAGTCGCATCTTGATACATTACCTCTTTGGACAGGTAGTCTAAATTTGTGCCAGATTTATCACAGTGCTTCACGCTGGATGATACATTTTGATCAATTTTAAAGTTTTGTTTTAAGCCATGACCCTCTACCACCAGATTATTAAAACAAAAAATAAGATGCGCCAAATTGTGCCAATAATGCAGCAATTTCGGAGCAAATTATGCCAGAATTCAGGAGTGAGCGCAGTAGTAAATATGGACCATTGTCTTGGAACAGTGTTAGGTTTCTTTCACACACAGTTGTCCTGGCATTTTCTTGGGCTAGAAAAAATGTCTAGAAAAGGTCTGACTTGATCAGTGATTTTGCCCATATAATGTAATATGTGATTTTTTTTTATGACTTTCTTTTTTTAAAGGAAGCTATGCGATGTCACTTCCTCTGTATAGCAGTAAGGGGAAAAAAAGCATAAAAAAAAAATTAGGCAAAAACGGCGTTGCACACATCTTTTTGAAGCTGCAAAAAAAAACAGCAATGGAGGTCTAAGGTAGAAAACAGACAGACAATGATGGATCGGAACATCAACGCCCGCTTGTCCTAAGTTTGATATTTCCCAGACTTCCATGGAACATTTGGAGCTAAAATCACCACAACAAATTTCAGCCACCAAGAACTGCCCCATTCACACAGCGGATCTGCATAGGTATTCTGCAGCGGTACCCACCGCTATTTTTGCTGCAGTTTTTCAGTTTGAATGCCACAGATCTGCCCGTAGTTTAGTCCCACTGAGTGGAGCTAAACCGTAAGTGTACACCCACTTCGACTTCCAACAGGATCCATCTGGACGCTGCACCAAGGAAGGACATGTCCACATGAATGGCAGTGGGGTCTTTCATTGAAAACAATGGGAGGTGGCATGGGCGTAGCTATAGGGGATGCAGAGGTAGCAGTCGCTACTGGGCCCAGGAGCCTGAGGGGGCCCAAAGACCCTTGTGCTACATAAGAAGACACACAAAGCACTGAGGGAAGGGGGCCCAAGCTGAACCCTTGCACCAGGGCCCATGAGCCGTTAGCTACGCTCCTGGGAGGTGGATTCAGTGCAGCCACTGCTGTCTTTAGGCGCGGGATCTGGGCCAAAATTCTGGAAACAAAAGACACCATATGAACAGGGCCTACTGTTGGAATCACAGTTGCAGTTTTTGGTGCAGTTTTTTTCCGATCAAACATAGGAGTGAATATAAAAGTCAGTCTTTCTTTTATACATTCCTTCTTTTGGATCCACGCCTGGATTTGGCTAAAACAAACTGCATCAATTAATTCATTTTTGCTAGTAAAAAATGTCATGCATTTCAAGTGTTTTTCATATGATTTTTTACAAGCGCATTTTCAGGAGGTCCATGTCCTAGAAAATGAAATTTACGCCATCAAGCAGCCGGTGTAGATTTCTGGTGTAATGTGTGCAGGTACTGGTTAATGTGTCAGAACATGGGGGTCCTGCCGATGGCATGCCCTTAATCCCACGCCGCCCTCTTTTCAGAGTGGCAAGTGTGGAAGAAAGGGGAGAAAGGTGCGACTTTTTTACGTCTGGCGTACAGCTTTAGCACTTCTTTAAACACTTTTTCAAGACACTGGTCCCTATTTACTAGTGAAAAGACACCCCTAAAGGAGTTGTCCAACAGGATATTTTTTTTAGTATAGAGGGGGAAGGGGTTAAAAAAATAAAAGAATTATTAATTACCTTAATGATCCCCCACGCTGACATTCTGTTGCTTACTAACCCCTGGTGGTCTCTGCTTCCTGGTCCTGTCATGTCATACAGGAAATGCCTGCTCAGCCGATCACTGGCTGAGAAGAGTCACTCCTGCGGACAGTGATTGGCTGAGTAGGTATTTCCTGTGAAATGCTCTTTTTATTTTAATCCTCTCTGAAACTTTTCTAAAAAGTTTTATTCAGTTAAACTACATTTTTGATGCCATGCTTACTAACTGAAATTAGCTACTACATGTATGACTAATGAATTTACCCACCGAGGACACACAAATGCTACCCATGTGTACAGTAAATTGTCTCACAATGGTACAAGGATAAGACCAGTGCAGTCCAGGTGGTGTCAGCAGAGGTCTGTCCCTGTTCAAGGATTCTGTCCCTCTCAGTCTGCAATGTGGCGATAAATGGTGCATTGATAAACAGGAGCCATCACACGATAACTCCACACTACTTCATCCAAATTTTGAGATTTCATGTGGCAAAAAAGCCTTTGTTTATCTGGCTTTTCTGCCCCTCCCACATGCCACAGATTGGAGCTAGGTGCTTAAAAATGTGATCATTTGTAGAGCTGAGTGACACCTGCTGCTTCCATACCCTTTCAGCTTGTCCTTTGTGGTGTCACAATTTCAACATTTAGGACTGTATTAATATATACACTTGGACACCAAGTGAGGCCGACTTCATTTCATTTTTCTGGTACATGGTGTGCTATACAGGACCCTGAAGAAGCTCCTGCCCTCATAATAGAAAGTGACTTACAGCTTCCAGCATCTATTCCTGACTGCCATTTGTAAGATTTTTTGTAAATCTCAATTTTCTCTTATTCTGGAATGCTACTTTGGGGCTTTGGAACCAATTATTAGTTTTCTATAGAGTTATGGACTCAAATTACAATGGTTTCAACTTATCAATTATGATAGTCCTGGAACCAATTAATATTGTAACTTGAGGGACCACTGTACATACACTGAACCAAAATATAAACGTAACACTTTCGGTTTTGCTCACATTTTGCATGAGCTGAACTCAAAGATCTGAAACATTTTCCACCTAGACTAAAGACCCATTACTCTCAAATATTGTTAACAAATCTCTCTAAATCTTTCTTACTGAGCACTTCTCCTTTGCCGAGATAATCCATCCCACCTCACAGGTGTGGCATAGCAAGGTGCTGATTGGACAGCATGAATATTGCACAGGTGTGCCTTAGACTGCCCACAATAAAAGGCCACTCTGAAATGTGCCCGGTTTTGCCTTACTGGGGAAGGGGGGGAGGAGGGGTCAGAAAACAAGTCAGTACCTGGTGTGACCACCATTTGCCTCACGCAGTGCAACACATCTCTGTCTTATAGAGTTGAGCTGGTTGTTGATTGTGGCCTGTGGAATGTTGGTCCACTTCTCTTCAATAGCTATGCGAAGTTGCTGAATATTGGCAGGAACTGGAACACGCTGTTGTATACGCCGATCCAGAGCATCGCAAACATGCTCAATGGGTGACATGTCCGAGTCCAAGTGACATGTGAGTATGCTGGCCATGCAAGAACTGGGATGTTTTCAGCTTCCAGGAATTGTGTACAGATGGGGCTGTGCATTATCATGCTGTAACATGAGGTGACGGTCGTGGATTAATAGCACAATAATGGGCATTAGGATCTCGTCACGGTATCTCTGCGTATTCAAAATGGCATCAATAAAATGCACCTGTGTTCATTGTCCATAACATACGTCTGCCCATACCATAACTCCACCATGGGCCACTCGATCCACAACATTGACGTCAGCAAACCGCTCACCCACACAACGCCACACATGCTGTCCGCCATCTTCCCTGAACAGTGAAAACCGGGACTCATCCGTGAACAGAACGCCTCTCCAATGTGCCAGACGCTATTGAATGTGAGCATTTGTCCACTCAAGTCGGTCACAACGACGAACTGCAGTCAGGTCCAGACCCCGATGAGGACGACGAGCTTGCAGATGAGCTTCCCTGAGACGGTTTCTGACAGTTTGTGCAGAAATTCTTTGGTTATGCAAACCGATTGTTGCTGCAGCTGTCCGGGTGGCTGGTCTCAGACAATCATGGAGGTGAACATGCTGGATGTGGAGGTCCTGGGCTGGTGTGGCTACACATGATGCGGTTGTGAGGCCGGTTGGATGTACTGCCAAATTCTCTGAAACGCCTCTGGAGACGGCTTATGGTAGAGAAATGAACATTCATTGCACGGGCAACAGCTCTGATAGACATTCCTGCAGTCAGCATGCCAATTGCACGCTCCCTCAAACGTTGCGACTTCTGTGGCATTGTGCTGTGTGATCAAACTGCACATTTCAGAGTGGCCTTTTATTGTGAGCAGTCTAATCAGCACCTTGATATGCCTCACGTGTGAGGTAGGATGGATTATCTCGGCAAAATGTTTCAGATCTTTGAGTTCAGTTCATGCAAAATGGGAGCAAAACCGAAAGTGTTGCATTTATAATTTTGTTCAGTGTATATACTATATATACACTGTATCTATCTATCTATCTATCTATCTATCTATCTATCTATCTATCGTATTTAATATATATATATATATATATATATAATATATATCCCCGCATTTTTCGCTTTATAAGACCCACCTGATGATAAGAGGGCACCTAGGTTTTTGAGTAGGAAAATAAGAAAAAATATATTTTGAACCAAAAGGTGTGCTTTTGAAGGGTTTTTAACTAATGGTGGTCTGTGGATGACACTGTTATGGGGGGATCTGTGGCTGATGCATTGTTATGGGGGATCTATGGATGACACTGTGATGGAGGATCTGTGGATCACACACTGATATGGGGAGATCTGTGGATGACACTAGTATGGGGGATCTGTGGGTGACACGGTTATGGGGGATCTGTGGATGACTCACATATAGCGTCTTATGCTAGTCCCCTCATGGCCCTATGTGTTACAGTATTACGTTATTAATGTGTCCCCTCATGTCCCTGTGTGAATAGTGACCCCATTACACTGGGCCCCCTCATAGCAGTTGCTCAAGCAGTGGCTCTGGTTTGTTAAACTAGGTGTACTCACTATCAAAGCGGTGGGCAGGCCGGCAATTAATGAAGTGGGAGAAGCATGACAGAGTGAGTGACGTTACGCTGCCGGCCTGCACACCGATTTGATAGTGAGTACTACTACAGATGATTACATTAGTTTAACAAACCAGAGCCACTGCTTGAGCATTAAATAAACAGACTTTACATGTAAAGACTGCTGTGAGCGGGACCCGGTGTAATGGAGTACAGTAACTGCACCGTGCCCCTCCTCCCAGCATAGCGGCCGGCGATGTATCAGTATCAGATATTTAAAAATTGCACCATTCGCTTTATAAGACGCACTTTTGGGGGGGAAAAAGGTTTGTCTTATAAAGCAAAAAATACTGTATAAATATATATCAATAAATAAATATATATATAAATATATAATTTTCCTTACAAGACAGTACAGTTTGAGATACTTATTACTGGAATAAAACCTTTTTCAGGACAGCAGTTAACTCCCATGCTGTTCTTTCATGTGGTACTGTTTGGGAGCAGTGGGATTATTTTTAGGGGCGAGCTTCTTTGATATGGATAAGACTTTTTGCAGTGAAAATAAAAACACAGACAGCAGGCTTGTGCCTGAGGGCAATGCTGTCTGGGCTTGGTAAGGCTGGTGGAATGGGTGTATCAGAGGCTTGGTTATGCACTGAGAATATAAGCAGCGTCCCAAGCTCCTTCTTGCCTGGCTGCACAAGGGAGTGCCCCGGTATTACGCAGAGATCAGGCTGGGTGGGATGTTGATTTTTATGGAGCATGGAAGGGAATATTAGAGAATTCCAGAACGGTTTAACTTGACCTTGATGCAGTGTCAAGATGATTCAGAAGTACAACTATGCAACTTTCGTTATAAATCTAGAGATCACAATGGTCATGCAATGTCTCTTATCTTGCTGTATTCTAGCCATCGCTCTCCTAAACACTATAGGGCACATTTTTATTTTTTTGGAGACAGTGTCTCACAGGTTAAAATCTTAACCTCTTCAGGACCAGCCTATTTTGGGCCATTTTTTTTTTCATGTGAGCTATAACATTTTTATTTTTCCTTTGACATCTTATTTTTTGCGGGATGAGTTGTGTTTCTCAATAGCAGTATTTTGGAGCACATATAACTTACCGATTAACCTTTATTAACTTTTTGAGTGGGAATAAAAAAACTTTTATTGCGCTTTACAAACTTTGCGGTGTTCACTGTATGGCATAAATGACATGTTACCTTTATTCTGTGCATCATTATGATTATGGTGATAACAACTTTATATAGCTTTTATGTGTTTCTACTTTTGGGGATAGTTTACACAACGGATTTTGCAAAGGCTAAAATTTGCCGTGTATTCAGAGGCAGAAAACCCTGCGTTTTTTCAGTTTGAACGCTGTGGAACTGCTCGCGGTATAGCCTCAATGAATCGAGCTAAGCTGCGAGAAAATATCCAATGCAGCTTCCAGTGGTGTCCTTTCTTGGCGTGGTAGTGACTCTAAACCGCCACCCACACGAACGTCATGCAGCCTCCAGATGAAGACAGTGGGAGGCAGATTTTGTGCAGCCACTGGCGGCTTTTTGAGATACATAGGTCTTTTTCCTGTAAGTATGTTACTCACAGGCAGCCTATTACACTACCTCCAACATGGTATAATGGGCATAAGTACAAGTCTAATATAGAGGTAGAGGCCATTGTTAGATCCACTGGCTTTCATCGCAACTAATGACACACCATGATAAAGTCCAGAGGATGGGGAGGGGGACGATGGAGTGACAGAGTGAGCCCCCTCCCTCTATCCAACTACTTAGATGCTGGAAATCAATAGCACCCACTGTATCTAACAGGTTAAACTGCCGGAATTGATCTCAGGCTTTGCAGAGGGAGCCCAGCTGTATATTGCAGCCAGAGATGTAATAGTATGTCGAGGTGCACAAAGCAATGCCTCACCTGGAATTACAGATGTGTCAAGGTGCGGGACGGGGTTAATTTTACTTGCTGTTAAGCTTCTTTCACACCAGCGTTTTTACTGGATCCGTCATGGATCACCAAAAACTCTTCCGCCATGATAATACAATCGTCTGCATCCATTATGAACGGATCCGGTTGTATTATCTTTAAAACAGACGGATCCGCCATGAACACCATTGAAAGTTAATGGGGGACGGATCAGTTTTCTATTGTGTCCGAGAAAACGGATCCGTCCCCATTGACTTACACTGTGAGTCATGACGGATCCATCTTGCTCCGCACCACATCGTGGACAGAAAAACGCTGCTTGCAGCATTATTCTGCCCGCCATGGGGACGCAACCAAACGGAATGCATTCTGGTGCACTCTGTTTCGTTCCGTTCAGTTTTGTCCCCATTAACAATGAATTGGGGACAAAACAGGTGTTTTCCCCGCTATTGAGATCCTATGACGGATGGCCTCTCTGGTGGCTGAGACAGTGGGAGCACACATAGGCTAGTGCTTTTTCCTAAATTTTACAAGCAAGGGCACCGCTGATGGATTGCAGGGTGGCCGTAACCATGGAAACAAGAAGTATATAATGTGATGGAAAAATGATACAACCTCTTTACAGATAGAGTAGGGATATAAATGAATGAAATACAAGTTACACTGAATCTTTTCCCACAAAACTATGGGGGTCATTTACTATTCTGAAATCTGCCTAAATTAGGTGTATTTCAGACGCAGATGGTGGCGCAACAGTTAGCGCGCCACTATCTGCGACTTCGCCCTGCTCATGCCAGGTCTAAAATTGTGGGCGTGGCGTGGGCAGGAAATTGTGTACCACTTTTATGCCATAGAAAAGTTGCATATTGAAGCTCATCATATTTGCAACATTTCATGGCTCACCACTTTTCAAAAGTGATTAAACAGTGGGTGGCTTTAGCAGTGGGAGACAGGGATTCAGGTGAACTGACAGATTTACTGTAGTGTATGTTAAAGGAATTTTCCAAGACTTTTATACTGATGGCCTATGCTCTGGGTAGGTCATCAGTATTTGATCGGTGGGGTCTGACACTCAGGACCCCCGTGATCAGCTGTTTCAGAAGGCACCGGTGCCCGCAGGAGCGCAGAGGCCTTCTCTCTGCTCCCTAAGCAGATTGTGTAATGGCTGTTCTTGGTATTAAAGTAGATGGTCTGAGTTGGGCCTTGGCCATGTGGCTGATAAACGTGACATCATATGGACTAGGCTAAGCTGCGATGAGGCTGCTGTGCTACCGCGAGCGCCAGTGCCTTCCCAAACAGCTGATTGGCGGGGGTCCTGGGTGTTGAACCCCTACTAATCAGATATTGATAGGTTATCAGTCTAAAAGTCTTGGAAAATGCCTTGTAAAAGCAGGCGTAGCTTTACATTTATGCCGTAATGACAGTTAATGATGCGCCAAATTTGCCACATTTTACCCCCACAGTATGGGTTAAAACTGGTGTATAAATCACTAGCTTTAATAAATCTCCTTCATGGTGTTTAGAAATTGAATCTAAGTGTAAAATGAAAGTTTACATTTGCAGCCAGTGCAATTAATGCAATCTATTGTTCCCTGTTGTCAGCCATTTAAGGGGAGAGGCTTACCGATAGTAGGATGACTGACCTAGAAAATGTTTTCCCCCTTGATCACTACTTTATCTCTGTTCTGAAAATCTACGAATACATCATAACAGAGGCACACAGATATTATAGGGCCCCATAGTAATTCTTAATCAGGGCCTCCTAGTGATATTTCCAATGAATTTACAAGCTCTTTTTTTTTTTGGAAAGAATCTTTTAATAAAAAATCCATTCTTTTGCCTTCTTTACCTGACTTCTGTGTTGTAAAAAGTGGAACAAGTGCTTTATAGATATGGAGTTCATTCTGATCATATTTCTCAATTAATCGCCCTTATACAGCTCTAAACCATCTGCTTCTCATAAAACAATAAAACTGGCTGTAGTCACCACTGGGGGGGGGTGGGGGAGGGGCAGTTCATAGGAATTTATACTGTTTATAGCAGTGTTTCCCAACCAGTGTGCCTCCAGCTGTTGCAAAACTACAACTCCCAGCATGCCCAGACAGCCTTTGGCTGTGCAGGCATGCTGGGAGTTGTAGTTTTGCAACAGCTGGAGGCACACTGGTTGGGAAACACTACTTTATAGCATACATGGTCCATTGAAATCTGATCTACTGTACTTAATGGATATTCTGGTTGCTTTAAGTAGTGGTGGGGGTGCTACCACAGGGGAAAGGAGGTCCCATCGTATACCCCGCAGGGCCCCATGAAATTGGCAGAGTGGCAGATCACGCATGTGCACTGCTGCTCCAAACATCTTTATGGGGGTTTCGGAACTAGCTGAGGGCTGTACTCGGCTATCTCCGAAACGCCCATAGAGATAAAAGAAGTGGCAATATGCATGCTCAACCTGCTGCTCCATTCATTTTGAAGCGCCTCACAGGAACTAGGTCCCTGTCAGGGGTGAAGCTATAGGGGGTGCAGAGGTAGCAGTCGCCACCGGGCCCAGGAGCCTGAGGGGGTCCAAAGACCCATGTGCCGCATAAGAAGAAACTGGTACTATAGAAAGTGCATGCTGGTCAAGTTATACCCTGGCTGGAGGGAAGGGGCTAGGCCAAGAATTTGGCATAGTGGGGGGAGAGGATGCCGTTTAAATTTTTGTCCCAGCCAGCACGAAGGCCACAAAATACTGATGTAAAAGGGGGGCCCAAGCTAAACTATTGCACCAGGGCCCATGAGCTTTTAGCTACGCCCCTGGTCCCTGTTATTGTGTTTGGTGGTGGTCCCAGTAGTAAGACCCCAAAGATCTAATAGTTATTCCCTATTCTGTGGATAGGGTATAACTTGCTACAACTAGAATACCCCTCTAAAGGGATTGTCCCATCTGGACATTTATGACATGTCAATAGGATATGGCATAAATGTCTGATGAGTACCAGCCTCACCACTAGGACTTGCTCCTATTTAAAAACCCAATGCCCTGGCATGAATGGCGCTGGTCCCTGTTCTTGATACAGCAGAGGTTCCCAGAGGTGGGGCCATACCTAGCAGACATTTACGACATATCCTAATAATATGCCCTAAATGTCCAGGAGGGGGTTTCCATCCCATAGAGTGATGGGATGCTGCTAAGATTTGCTATTATTTTCTGATCGGTGGGGATGGAAGAATTGTATAGTACATGAGAGGGGAAAACTTTGATAGGGTCATGGCACTAAATTGGCACTGCAATCCTTAGGATTGTTGTGTATTCCAGCACTTAGACCCTCACCAACTAGAAAATGACGGCATATGCATGACATGCCATCACTTTATAAGATAGAAATGCCCTTTTAAATTGATTGTCCAGTTTCAGGAAGAAACCAGACATTACATGAGAGTAACTTACCTGAGAGATCATGCTTTCCTGTTAAAATTCTCCTGCTCGGGCTATATTCACCCATCTGTAGCGGTAATGTCATGCCGACAACACGTGACCACTGCAGCCAATCATTGGCCTCTTTGGTGCACCGCTAGAGGCCAGTGATTAGTCCCCCTATCCAGGCAAACTGTGGCCGTGCCCAGCCAGTGAAAAATACAGCCATGGTCCAAGAATAGCAAGAATATCCTGAACATCCGTGATTTAATGTACAGATATTAAGGGATTAGACAAGATCTTAGTAATTTACGGCTTTTGTGCTTCACACAATTACTCGCAGAATTCTTTATTCAAACAAGTGATTTTGCATGTCGTGTATCATAAGGCAAGAATGTTACAAATGCTCGCGTCGAAGAGCTGCAAAGAGCGCCCTGTGATTTGTGACATAGTGAACTTATAAGGACAAGCAAACAAGAGCCACAAGGCATAGGGATCGCTTCATAATGAATCCTTTGCTGGATGCTGAAAAGGCTCTATTGTTTGACTGTGGCAGGAAAATTTCATAAAAACGGAACATAATAATCACATTGATTTTGCACATAACACAAAGAAATTACATTTCCCATGCAGACGAAGCAGTATATAACATTTCCATTTGTTATAACTCTGTAGGGTCCCATCAGAAAAAAACGGTATATGTTTAATGTTTAATGTATATGTATTACGTATTTTTGCGGGATACTGTTTGGAATAGAGTGGTCTGTTACGCTATTCCATACTTTTTTTTGCACTGTACTGAGTGAGGCTGCTTTCACATGTCGTGGCATTTTTCTGCACTCTTGCGCTTTTAGTGGCACTTTTTGCACCTAAGTTTTTAGTGTGTTTTTTTTTGCAGTAAAAATGGCAGCTATAGATGTTAACTAAAGGTTTATAGGAATTATGAAAAACAGGACACATAAGCATTTTTTTTGCTACTTGTGTTTTACTTGTGTTTTTGGTCATTAGGTGGCTTGTTTTGCTTTTTGTGGCTTCTTGGAGTTTGTCAGGTGTCTTCATAAAAGACTATGATGCAGTCAGTTCAGGTCAGGGGAGCTACAGTGTGAGATGCCGCCGGCACATGGGCTCTGTTTCCTAGACCGAACACAGTCTTGTGAACTAGCCATTAATGAAACCCTCAACCTGGGAGTATGGGAATATATATAGTGTTATTATTTGTATTGATTAGAGAAATATAAGCATTAATGTGTCATCTGCATTAAGAGCTTTCTCCGGCAGAGAAAATGCAGTGGCTGGGTTTGGGGTATCCCTAACGTCCAGGTGTCACCACGTGTTGCTGCTCTCCTAGAGGGATGGTAAGGCGTGGTGCACCCCCATGGGCAATGAGTCCAGAGAGTCAGGGTCTGCAGTAAACCAGTGTGCTTTTTTACTGGAGTAATTCAGGTCTAAAACAATACAGGCGAGGCATAGGACTGTCTTCTCCAGTCTTCTACATTTGCCAGAATGGTATTTGATAGTAAATTTGTAATTTGCTAATCTAGAAACCCAACGTTCTATAGCACCTGTACGTGCAGTAGAAAGATGAGCCACCAGGTTGTTGTCTGTATAGGCCACAAGTTCAGTGGAGGTCAAGTATTCCCTAAATTTCTCTGTAACCGCCCAGACCAGGGCTAGCTATTCCAGCTTAAAAGAGCTATAATTACAGTCATTCCTCTCAGGAGGCCTCAGTCAATGACTGGCGTATGCAATAACTTGTCCGTGTTGGTCCAGCACTTGAGCCAACACTGCTCCCAAGCCCTTTTTACATGCATCGTATACAGTCTAAAAGGTTTAGTATAATCTGGGTAAAAAAAATAGGGGCTTCGGTAAGTTTACATTTCAGATCATAAAAAGCTTTTTCCTGAACATCAGTTCATACAATAGCCGCCTTATCTGAACCATTTTTATTAGGATGGCCTTTTAACAAGTCCTGAAAAGGGGCTGCAATCTTAGTAAAGTCCTGAATAAATTGCCTGTAATATCCAGCAAAGCCTAGAAATTTCTTCACCTCATAGATGTTAGCAGGTGCGGGCCAATTTTACTTGCAGCAATTTTATTGGGGTCAGGGAGGACTCTTTGAGCACTGACCACATTCCCCAGATAGTGCACCTCAGACTGCAATAAGTCGCACTTATTGGCTTTACTTGGGGACCATGTTTTATGAGTGCAGCAAATACCTTAGACAGGTGGTGTAAATGGTCTTCATAGGTTTTAGAGTATATAATACTATATAAAGTATATAAAGTTTTGGCACCTAAGCAATACTCTATGAGACGCTGGAAGATGTCTGGTGCATTACACAGGTCGAATTGAACTCGTAGAGCCCCATAAGTGTGGTAAAAGCTGTCTTTTCCTGGTCCTCGGATGCTATGGGGAAGAATGCTGCAGAGCCCAGGGCTGATAAGGACTCTTCTATTCTAGGCAAAGGGTACGCATCTTTACGGGTGATGTTATTTAATTTGCCGTAGTCCACACAAAATCGTATTGTACCGTCCTTCTTACGCACAAGCACTAAGTGTGCGGCCAAAGGGCTATAACTGTCACAAATTACATTAGAGGCTTTTATGTCATTCACTGTGTTGGATCACCTCTACTTTCCCAAAATCTGTGGAGTGTTTAGTGAACACAGCCTCATGCTCCTTAACAACCTTCAGGAAACCCTCCTGACACTCAGCAGGGTTGTTCTGATCCCCAAAAAGTGGGCAAATATCCACAAATGTCCAGACTTCAAAGTATCCCTTCTCAAGGGCACTAAAAAACGCCTGCCGAGCCTCTCTGGATCTGGCACAGCCAGATGTTACCACATGTCTACCAGCCCTCATGAATATAACGGGATCCGGTGGAGATCCGACCACTACCCGGCAAGTATGGTAGCGGTAATATCTGGCTATGCCAGATCCAGAGTGTGAAACTAGTCTAAGGCCCTGAGAATACTCACAATGGGAGACTCCATGTTTAACTAGAGTTGGCCTCTAATTTTACGTTTACATGCAGAGAATTTGCTGTAGAAATTTCTGTGACTGAAAATGCAATTTATACCTCTGCATTTCTACAAACCCTGTTCAGATCACTGGGGTTGTTGCAAACAAATCTTCTATGTTTGAAGATTATACATATTAAAATAGGAGGAATGAGATGTGTAGATTAAGCAGAGTTTTTCTGTCCGCGATGTGGTGCGGAGCAAGACAGATCCGTCCTGACACACAATGTAAGTCAATGGGAACGGATCCATTTTCTCTGACACAATAGAAAACGGATCCGTCCCCCATTGACTTTCAATGGAATTCATGACGGATCAGTCTTGGCTATGTTAAAAATAATACAACGGATCCGTTCATAAGGGACGCAGATGGTTGTATTTTCAGAACAGAAGCGTTTTTGCTGATAGATGATGGATTCATCAAAAACGCTGGTGTGAAAGTAGCCTTACATGTCATTGATCACAAAATTGAGGCTGGTGATGAGTTATGATTATATTTTCCTTTTTTGGTATTATGTGAGCCTGACCCTCAGTTCACACTTGCGCGTTTCACAGCGCGTTCGAACGCGCTGTAAAACGCATAACCGATGCAAACCAATGCTTCCCTATGGGACTGGTTTACATTTTCGCGTTTTACAGCGCGTTCGAACGCGCTGAAAAACGCCCGACGCATAAACAAGTACTTGAGCTTTTTTTGGGGCTTTTGTCTCGCGTTTTGGCCCATAGACTTCAATGGGAACGCGCAACGCTTGTATTTTGCGCGTTTTTGACACTGAAAACGCGCGTTTGAACACGCGTTTATGAATTTGCAACATGCTGGAAAGGCCAAACCCCAGCTCTGATTGGCCAAACTTCATATAGACAGGGATATTTGGTCATTGGACAACACTGCAGTCAATCACACAAATGCGCGTAAAACAAACGTTTACTATTGCCAAAAACGCGCACAAAAACGCACGTAATACGCGCGACAAAAACGCGCGGAAAACACGCGTCTCAGAAACGCTCAGGTCTGAACCCAGCGTCAAGCTTTTCATGCACATTAGATGGCTTCCCCATACATATGCATGATCGGCTGCTGCTCTCTAGCAGCTGAAATCCTTATCTCCTCTGGCATCTTCCATTAGGGGAGAGTTGGGAAGCTACCATGGCAGGTTTGGACAACATTTATTAAATGTTTATCACCAGCTTTAGACATAATTAAGTGTGGTCTACCAGGGTCCAGATAAATTGTTTGCAAAGTTTCTCTGTAGCGTATTCTAAAACTTGAATTAAAAATGCATAAAGTTCTATTAAACATGTGAACATAGATTAAACTTAAAGAGGACCTTTCACTGGTCCACAGTTTATTAGGCAAATGTATATACATGCAGATCGGCACCCAGGGATGACCCTGCACTTACTTGTATCCCTGGGTGCCGCTCCGTTCGTCCGCTGTAGCCCCCGGTACCAGCTCTCGTGCTCCTAATAATTTTGCCTGGGGCGGAGAAATCCTGAATATGAGCTGAGCGCTGCGATTGGCCAGCGCTCCAGCCTTGGCAGGGCCCAGGGCAAAAGAAGATGTCTCCGCCCCAGGCAAAATTACCAGAATCACGAGCGCCGGTACCGGGGGCTACAGCAGGCGAACGGAGCGGCACCCAGGGATACAAGTAACTGCAGGGTCATCCCTGGGTGCCGCTCTCCATGTATATACATTTGCCTAATAAACTGTGGACCAGTGAAGGTCCTCTTTAAAGGGGCTCTCCCACCAAAAGTAAACTATACTTGAAAAGGGTTTCGAAAATGAAGTATTATTGCAGTAGACATGCAATAATAGTATTTTTGGGGTTTTTGTGTACATTACACTTTCCTCTCTGGTAGCGCCCCCGCTGGTTATACTTCTGGTCCACCTTCTCCTACATTCAGTAGTGGACTAACATGCTCATTATCTTCTCTGCTCTCTTATAATGAAGTAGATTCATCCCTACTTTTAAAATCTCTCTAGACAGTGGAGGAGGACATTTTTTGGGGGTAACATACCATATATAACTCTGGGGTTAAGTGTGAGGGACTATTTTCTATGCAAGGGATGAAGGGGTTAACAAGAACTAATTGCAATGCATCCTGGAAGGCGCAAGCGCTTGTTTTATGTGATGAGCTATTGTCCACCGACAGAAAAAGAAGGAAATCTTCTAGATATACGAGTACAAATGAGTTTTAATTTCGGGGCATAACCCATATGATGCCTGGGCTCCAAATGGTTTTCTTTGTTTTGTCACAGAAACCAAATAATAGTAGAAGCTTCATACAAAAGATTCAAAATGGTATAGTCATAGCAAAAGGAGAAAAAAATCACTAAAATAAAAGATAACCATTGCATAAGAGAACAGCTAACAATATGTGAGTCATGACCAGAAAATACATATTGTCCTCGTGGCCACTGAGTGAATTCTATCATCTGGAATGCTGATGGATGTCTCCAAGGCTGCATGTAGGTTTTCCGGTGAATAATACATGACATGAACAAAATGTTTTAAAATGAGATGTTTATAGAATTGTATTGAAAGAGTTACCTCACCTTGGACCAAAATGACTTCTTATAAATGTATTTTTGCAATGTCCTTACTTGATGGATGATGTTCCTAATTTTTAATCAAGCACTTGGACAATGAAATTGTATTACTCATTAGAATACCTCTCACACTGTGTGCCAGTGTACAAACACTCTCTATGTCTAATCTTCTATTATTACATCTTTCTTTTATGTGTTCTTTTCATTGAGGAATAATAGAAAATAACAAAGCAATCAAACAAGACAAAGCAAGCCAAGATTAACACATATTTCAATAAAACTAGACAATTCTTTGCAAGAAGCAGAAAAATAGAAAGTAGCTTTTTTTTAAATACAGTATATATCAGAGGTTTCAGGGATTACATTACTGATGGCCTATCCTTAGGCAGGGCTTAATAGGAACTTTGCTCTGACAGGTCTAAGAACCTTCAGAAGGCCCGAGGTTGCTATGGCAACATAATGCCTCCTATGATCTCAGAGCGAGAGCCGTTCGGTCACCAGGAGTGCAGTGCTCCTAGAAAATAACAGCTCAAGTTGCAATTGACCATGCCATCTGAGATGTTAAAAGTCTGTGATCGGCATTATCACCAATCGCAGATTCTGCCACTGAGTGTCTGCTGTGTAAAACTATGGCATCCACGCAACATCTGAGATCAGAAAGATCGACATCTGCCATACATGTATGGCAGAAGTCAGGAAGGGGTTACATTTCTCACCTCTCTACCAGAGTGATAGTATAGGAGCAGTGAGGCTGTAGGGAGATGGTTCTACTGCAATTCCCTTCCTTTTCTTAAAATTCGAAATCCAAAGTTGGGTTCAGTACCAGCTGGTACATCAGTACGAAACCGGACTTTGGATTGTGATTTTAAAGACACAGAATGTTCTTAAAAATATAGAAGTGATTACCGAATTCATTCAACAAAGTCTTGCGTGACGTTGGCTGAAACTAATTTTTCCTCCACAGAGGCTATACATTTTAATCCCGTACAGAGACAGGTCTTTGTAAAACAAAGTGTTTGAACAAATCGACTTCTGACCTATTAACCGAAGCTCGGTTAGCTCAACACTAATTAAGAGGTTAAGGACCTGTGATGTCATTACAGGTCCTTGAGCTGTCATTCACTCAAAACTATACTTATGGTACAGGGTGCCGTTCATGCTTATTCATATCAAGAGCCCCTCTGACAGAACAGCCCACCAGGAATCAGCCCGGTAGGCTGGCACTGGATTACATAAACAACATGGTGGGTATTTTCTTTACTATTAACTATTTGACTATGTTTTCCTAATAAATTTGCATGCATTACACCAGGCATGCTCAACCTGCGGCCCTCCAGCTGTTGCAAAACTACAACTCCCAGCATGCCCTAATAGCTGTAGGCTTTTCAGGAATGCTGGGAATTGTAGTTTTGCAACAGCTGGAGGGCCGCAGGTTGGGCATCCCTGCATTACACCATGCCCCTTATCTGAGGGAGTCTTGCTGGGATAACCATGTTTTTGTAGTAATTAAACTTTTTTTCAATCACCCCAAAATGTGTAAACATTTTTTATAATTGTTCATTGTGTTTCATTTTAAAAAAGTACCTTGATGTACTTAAGCATGATTTTTGTAATTTCATTGAATTCACTACTAAAAGCAGTTGAGAATAACATATTTTTGTTTTTATCCTGTCCTCAAGCAATATATCCTGGTTATGTGTTCTATCCTTCCTTGTGCTCTTTTTTCCAATCTATTCTCAATCTCCACAAAAGCCTTATCATAATCCCTTTTATCAGTACAGGCCCTTTTGGCGTGTATGTATTCTCCTGTGGGGATTTCCTTAGAGCTGTATTAGGCTGCCAATGTTCGAAAAAGAGACAGTGCTGATGGATGATAACACATCCATGGACAGTGATTACACTGGCCGATGCAAAATTAATGTTCGAGGAACGACTGCTGCAGCATTAGCTCAAACATGTTCAGGTATCTTGTGTAAGGCCCCTTTCAAACCAGTGAGTGTCATGCTCCGGACTCGCAGTGTGAGTATTCAGCTGCTCCCGTCCTGACCTCCCAGCACTTCCGGGGTCGCATAGCATTATATTGATTTATGATGCCATGTAACCCTTAAAGTTCTGGAATATATTTGATAAGACTGACATAACCCTCTAAGGGTTACATAGCATCATAAATCATTATAATGCTATGCGACCCTGTCAGTTCTGGGAGGTCAGGCCGGGAGCTGCTGAATACTCACGCTGCGAGTCCGATGTGTGGAACTCGCTCATCTGAAAGGGGCCTAAATGTAAAAACCATTGGGCTGCAGTGGAGTACGATGTACCAAATTTATTATGAGGTGCAGGTATCTTAAGATATTCAGTGCATTGTCTGCGCAACAGAATAGCAAATTATAGCACAAAGTATTGCCCACTCCTGCTAAGCCCCACCCAGCATCAAATTAGAAATAAAATTGTATATTTTTGCACAAAATTACAATTGCGCAAACATTTGCAACTTTTCAACCCCAGAAAACTGGTGCACAGCCTTTGATACGTTCTCCCCATTTATGCTATTTGAATTTGCAATGCTTTCTGCCATGCTACTCTTCTATAAATTTCCTTTTTTCCCAATATTTTATTAATTGTGTAGTTCATAACGCCAACATCAGCCATGACTAGGAAAGGGTTCTTTGAATGTTCTCCAGGAATATTTCTTGACTTCCTGTATGAGTTGTCACTGCAGGAGTTATTTTGGCAGGCTGACTGCTCCTCAGTCACTGCTCAAAGTTCTCTGCATATATAGATGGGTTGTGAGGCAGATTTATAAGAACTGTCTAAAAAAAAAATGTTTTTGTTGCCCATAACAACTTTTCATTTGGTTGCTAATGGACAACAAAGATGTTTTTTAATACAGCTTCATAAACCATCCTCATCCCCAACCTCTAAGTTCTCACTAATTCCACACAGGTGGAAAAAAACATGATTTTATGTATGGTCTCAGTATTATCTCTGCGCTCCGTTTGTCCATTTTTTTTGCCTGTATGATCTAAGAATGTCATCTATCTTTCGTGTCAAACAAAAAAAGGAAGAAAGAAAAATGGATTGAACATAGATGGCATCCATGTGTTATCCGTTTTATTCACAGACTAATTGACTGGTGTAAGGCCTAATTCACATGTCCGCAATCAACGTCCGCACCCGTTCCAGGGTGTGGACCTATTCATTTTGAATGGGGACGTGATGGATGCGGAGAGCACACACTGTGCTCTCCGCATCCGCATTTGCGGAGCGCGCCGCCGATTTTCCGGACGGCGGCTCCGTAAAAATATAGAGCATGTCCTATTCTTGCCCACAATTGCGGACAAGTATAGGCATCTCTATAGAACTGGTGGCAAGGTGTTTTGCGGATCCGCAAAACACTACGGACATGTGAATAAGGCCTAAATCTATAAATCAGGTATTCCCATACATCACAGTGGCTAAGGGAAATGTATGGAGCGGGCTGCTGCAGTGAGCCCACTCCATACATGTCGGGTGCCGGCTGTATCATACAGCAGACACCCGACCACAATGTCATGGAGTGTAGATCCTTCCAAACCCAATCATTTAATCTCTCAGATGCTGCGATAAAAGCCAATCACAGCATATGTGAGGTAACGTAGAGGGATGCCTTTACTGTATCAGTAAAATAATGTCGATGCACTAGAATGTGATGCACACAGCGATATATCACACCTGTCTTTAATACTGAGGCACACTAACTGTATCCATAAAATAACGGATTAACTCTCAATGTCGGTGCACTAGAACGTGATGCACACGACGATATATCACACCTGTCTTTAATACTGAGGCAAGTAACTGTATTACTAAAATAATGGATTAACTCTGAATGCCCCTACAGTCTCCCTGCACTGTCTCTGCACTCTTCATCTCCAATATTCTTCTACTAATCATTTTCAGCAACACTTTGGGTCATTTATCAAACGGTGTAAAGTAGAACTGTCTTAGTTGCCCATAGAAACCATCAGATTCCACCTTTCATTTTTCACTGCTCCTTTGGAAAATGAAAGGTGGAATCTAATTGGTTGATATGGGCAACTAAGCCAGTTCTACTTTACACTACTTTGCTAAATGACCTCAACTGTTCTTAGCACATGAGAACTTGCCACATCTCTCCCTATGCTCAGCCCACAGGACAATGGCGGAGACCACGCGGGTTCAGGGTTTTATAGGGCTGTGACAGCACATGGATGGCTACCTGCGGTTTTACTGGCTGCACGGCATTATGGGCGATCTCGTATTCCCAGGCTTCTTACTTTCACTGTGTAACACGTGCAGCCGTTTAGGAAAATTGATTCATTACAACAAAGAGCGAGGAAATTCAAATTTGTTGCGAATCAATGTTTTCCTTAACTTCAGAATGAATTCGCTTCAGATGCTTCGCTTTACTCAACACTAGTCAAAATAATGTAACTTCACTGTGTATATATTACAAGGAACTGTGTATTTTTCTTTCTATTTTTTAAATCTTTTTTTTTTAATTATTTTGTAATTGTGGTTTATGAAACTTCAGGACAAATTCAGTCATAAAACTAGCATTGGACCTAAAGGGCATCTGTCAGCAGACTTGTACCTATAATACTGGCTGACCTATTACATGGGCACTTGGCAGCTGAAGGCATCTGTGTTGGTGCCATGTTAACATGTGCCCGCATTGCTGAGAAAAATGTTGTTTTAATATATGCGCCTCTAGGAGCAACGGGGGCATTGCTGTTACACCTAGAGACTCTGCTCTCTGCAACTACTGCTCTCTCTGCAGTTTCATTGGCAGGATCAAGCAGTGAAAAAATCATAATACCTGATTTCCTCAGCTGCCAAGCACATATGTAAGAGGTCAGACAGTTTCATAGATACAAATCTGCTGACAGATGTCCTTTAAATCTTAAAACCAGCACTGAGACAATTTTTCATGGTGGACTTAAAGAAGTTGTCCCATCTTGCCATTTCCATGTCGAGATGGAACTAAGCTCTGGCCCTAGTTGGCCAGGCTTACAGAAACAGCCGAGTGGGCCAGCGTTCCGCTGTTTCCGTAACTCCAATTGTGGTGATTGCAGAGTAACTACAATAAGAGTTACGGAAACAGCGGAGCGCCAGCCTGCTCAGCTGTTTCCATAAGCCTGTCCATCTAGGGCCTGTGCTTCATCCCACCTAGAATGGAAACTGCAACATGGGACAACCCCTTTAAAGAATCACTGAGTTTTGATAAAACTTTTGATATGTCATAGAGATATAGCAAAAGTTTTGATTGGTGGGGATCTGAGTGCTGAGACCTCCACCAATCCCTAGAACGAGGAGGTAGAGACGTTCACATATCCGGCTCTCTCCTCTTTGCAGGAGAGGAAGTGAGACAAACTCAATAGAAAGTCTATGGGCCCATCTCCTGTAGTGAGGAGAGAAAACCGAATATGCAAGAGCTTCTCTCTCCTTGTTCTAGTGATCGGTGGGGATTTCAGCACCAGACCCCACTGATCAAAACATTTGATATGTCTTTCTCTATGATATATCAAAGGTTTGCTGAAAACTCAGTGCCCCTCTAAGGTGAAACCATCATCTTTAGCAGTTCTGCTGACAATCTTATGTGTATGGAGGTGACCCTACTTCAGGGGCAGACGTCGGAGGAAAAAAGAACACCTGTCTGACAACCAATATAATAGCCAAACCAAAAATATGTTAAGGCAGAAATTTAAAACTGACAAAAATAGATGAGTACTCTGCTGTCTCCATCAGTCCTGAACTTATATAAGAAAAAAACACTTAGAGAAATTAAGAAATAAGTCATACCTTTAGCAGGATGTATTTGGAAAAAAACACCTCTGACCTGAAAAACGGCACTAAAATGCCATAAACCAGAATGCTATGGCCTAGATTTACTAATGTGCCTGCACCCAAAATATAAAAAAAAAAAAGTGGTACAATTTGGTGCATCTAGGGTTTCTACACTTATTCCCATCATGCTCGAAGGAGTGGGCATAAGATGTGCCATTTTGCACTAAAGTTGCGCCACAATTTTGGCATAAAAATCTGCCTTAAAGTAAGTCAACCAATGGTTGGTATAGTCAGAGGAAGGGGTCTATCCCTGCACCACATTCATCATCCAGCCTGAGACCCTGTGATAAATATGGCAGAGGTCTAGACAGCCTGCCTAAGCTTTTGCCAATTTTAGAATTAGTAAATCTGGGCCCGTGTGTGTAAAAATGTTCATAGT
Source organism: Bufotes viridis (assembly GCA_033119425.1). Lineage (NCBI taxonomy): Eukaryota > Metazoa > Chordata > Amphibia > Anura > Bufonidae > Bufotes > Bufotes viridis. The sequence continues at coordinate 423,346,461 of CM065591.1, forward strand.
TGGGATTCTATAGCAAAATAACATCTTGCCACAGCATTTTAACCCTCTCCTCAAGGAAAAAAACACAATTGTCATGCAAAATCCACCACAAAAAAGGAACTAAAAAAGGTTTGTGTATAATCACCTTCTGAAACACATCTCAAATGTCTAAATCAAAAATGTAACTCATTGATTCGGGATTTTTTTTAGATTTTAGAGGAATACACTTACTTGCTACAGGCATACAACAGGCATACCACAACTTTTCTAAACTAAACACAATATAAAAATCAATAACATTTTCATAGCTTAATATGCCCTCTGCATGCTATTTATGAAATATTTTCCGAAAAGGTGTTTATGTAGATTAAGATAGAAAAAAATATGTGCTTATTTTTCCACCAGTAGGCAGCCAAATTCATATATTACCTACTCCAGGGATTTGGCACAGTTCTACATTTCTCAAACAGAGGCATGGAGCAACATCAGGGCAACTAAAAGAATTACTTAGTTATTACTTTCCCACTAGCATTTTTTGCAGGTCGGTAATGGATCTGCAAAAATGCTTCCGTTTTATAATAAAACCACATGCATCCGTCATGAATGGATTCAGTTGTAACATAGTAACATAGTTTATAAGGCCGAAAAAATACATTTGTCCATCCAGTTTGGCCTGTCATCCTGCAAGTTGATCCAGAAGAAGGCAAAAAAAAACAAGAGGTAGAAGCCAATTTTCCCCACTTAAGGGGAAAAAAATTCCTTCCTGACTCCAATCAGGCAATCAGAATAACTCCCTGGATCAACGACCCCTCTCTAGTAGCTATAGCCTGTAATATTATTACACTCCAGAAATAAATCCAGTCCCCTCTTGAATTCCTTTATTGTACTCACCATCACCACCTCCTCAGGCAGAGAGTTCCATAGTCTCACTGCTCTTACCGTGAAGAATCCTCTTCTATGTTTGTGTACAAACCTTCTTTCCTCCAGACGCAGAGGATGTCCCCTCGTCACAGTCACAGTCCTGGGGATAAATAGATGATGGGAGAGATCTCTGTACTGACCCCTGATATATTTATACATAGTTATTAAATGTCCCCTCAGTAGTCTTTTTTCTATAGTAAATAACCCTAATTTTGATATTCTTTCAGGGTACTGTAGTTGCCCCATTCCAGTTATTACTTTAGTTGCCCTCCTCTGAACCCTCTCCAGCTCTGCTATGTATGTCTTGTTCACAGGAGCCCAGAACTGTACACTGTACTCCATGTGTGGTCTGACTAATGATTTGTAAAGTGTCAGGACTATGTTCTCATCACAGGCATCTTTGCCCCTTTTGATGCAGCCCAGGTCCTTTTCCATGTCAGTGTTACCCAGTGTTTTACCATTTAGTATGTACGGGTAACTAGCATTATTCCTTCCCATGTGCATAACTTTACATTTGTCAGTGTTAAACCTCATCTGCCTATAGTTTCCGGGCTCTGTTTTTGGACCCATTTTGAATATTGGCACCACATTTGCTATGCGCCAATCCTGTGGAAAACTTCCTGTCAGTATACTGCAGAGTCCTTAAATATCTGAAATAAGGGTCTGGCTATGATATTACTTAATTCTCTTATGATACGGGGCTGTATGCCATCTGGTCCTGGCGATTTGTCTATTTTAATCTTTTTAAGATGCCGCTGTACTTCTTCCTGGGTCAGACAGGGCACTTTTAATGGGGAATTTACTTTTACATTATGCATTTCATCTGACAGTTTAATTTCCTCAGTGCATACAGTGGAGAAAAAAATATTTAATAGCTTAGCTTTCTCCTCATCGCTCTCTGCAACTCCCCCCTCATTACTAATGTAAAAGGCCGACACCTTCAGATTTATATTTTTTACCATTTATATAATTGAAGAACATTTTAGGGTTAGTTTTACTGTCTTTGACAATTAATCTCTTTGTCTCTATTTTGGCTGCTTTTATTTGTTTTTTACATTTTAAATTTTTTTCCTTATAGTTTTTCAGTGCTTCCTCGCTACCCTCCTGTTTTAGTGCTTTAAATGCTTTCTTTTTGTCATTTATTGCTTCCTTTACAATTCTATTTATTCCCATTGTTTTTTTCTTGCTCCTTAACCTTTTATTCCCATAAGGTATGTACCTCTCACAATTAGATTTTAGGATTGTTTTAAAAATATTGTGGCTGTATTTTTATTTTTGAAGGCTTTGTCCCAGTCAGTTAGGCCTATGGCCTCTCTAAGTTGGCTAAATTTTTTTGAAGTTTGGTATTTATGTTCCTCCTTGAAGAAACACTATTTTGAATGACAATTGGAAGGTTATTACTTTATGGTCACTATTTCTCCGGTGTCCCCCAACCTGCACGTCTGTTGTTCTGTCAGGTCTATTGGTTAATACTGTCCAGTATGGCCGTCCCTCTAGTCGGGTCCTGAACCAGTTGGGAAAGGTAATTGTCTTTAGTTATTGCCAAGAACCTGTTTCCTTTATGCGATGTACAGGTTTCAGTTGCTCAGTCTATTTCTGGGTAGTTGAAGTCCCCCATAATAACCACCTCATTATGATTTGCGGCCTCGTCTATCTCGTTTAGCAATAGATTTTCTCTGGACTCTGGTATATTAGGTGGTTTATAGTAAACTCCTATTAGTATTATTGTTTTTGCCTCCATGTATCTCTACCCACAGTGACTCCACATGTTTATGTCCCTCCCTTATATCTTCCCGGAGTGTGGGCTTTAGACAGGACTTTACATAAAGGCAGACCCCTCTCTCCCTCTCCGGTTTTGACGATCCTTTCTAAACAGATTGTAACCTTTTATATTAACAGCCCAGTCATAGCTATCATCCAGCCATGTCTCAGTTATTCCCACTATGTCATAGTCCTCCTCACACATCACTAATTCCAGTTCCCCAGTTTTGTTAGTCAGGCTTCTGGCATTAGTATACACACAATTAAGAGGTTTGTGTGTATTCTTTACCCTACATCTTTCATTCTGAGCTGTTCTAGTCCCCCCTTCCATTCCTCCCCCAGTCACACTACCTTGCCCCCGGTCTCTATCTGCACTATCTTCCCCTCCTATAATGTAATTACCCTCCCCCCAGTCCTTAGTTTAAACACTCCTCCAACCTTCTAGCCATCTTCTCCCCCAACACAGCTGCCCCTTCCCCATTGAGGTACAGCCCGTCCCTACGATAGAGCCTGTAGCTGACAGAGAAGTCTGCCCAGTTCTCCAGGAACCCAAACCCTCCTTCCTACACCAGTTCTTGAGCCACTTGTTAACCTCCCTAATCTCCTGCTGCCTTTTTTGTGTGGCTCGTGGTATAGGTAGTATTTAGGAAAACACAAGCTTAGGTCCTTGCCTTAAGTTTGTGACCTAAATCCCTAAAATTATTGTATCATGTCTTATATAGCCATGACGGATCCGTCATGAACATTATTCAAAGTCAGTGGGGAATGGATCCATTTTCTATTGTGTCAGAGAAAACGGATCCGTCCTCATTGACTTACATTTTGTGTCAGGACAGATCTGGCTGAATGTGTTACACAGTGTAAATAATATCATATCACCAGAAACATTTTAAATGTCTCCTTTGCACCGAGAATGAAAACTGAAGAAATTTAGCAAATATTTTTAATTAAACATTATCCTACCATTTGTATTTACAAAGTCTGTACAGATGTATATGTCTTGATGGTAACAGACAACAAACAAAGCTTGTGTGTAGTCTGGTCCTGCAGTCTTAAGGGCAGAATTACCAAGACTGGTGTTTTTATATAGCATGCACCTTCAATAGCTAATGCACTTTTGGCACTTTTGACAGCTATCTCTCCTGACTCCCCCTTTTCACACTCATTGTAGATGAGCATGTACAGTACTCATAGTAAAGCATTCAATACACTACTCACAAAAAGTTAGGGATATTTGGCTTTCGGGTGAAATCTATGGAAAACATAAAAACTTCATGCTACAGTGATATTGCATCATAAAAGTAGGGCATTTAATTAGAAGCATGCAGTGGTAATTTCCTCATCTCAAACAATTTATTGAAACAAAAGCCAACGGTGGTGGGTATATCCCCACAAAAAATGTCAATGTCTCAATAACTTGTCATGTGGCCTTGAGCATCAATTACAGCTCGACAACGACGTCTCATGTAGTTCACAAGTCGACTTATTGTCTGCTGAGGTATGGCATCCCACTCTTTAGGTCAGCCCTCAGGTCATTGAGGTTCTGGGGTACAGAGTTACGAGCCTTTACACAGCGACTCAGCTGATTCCATAGGTTTTAAATGTGATTCAGGTCTGGAGAAGGTGCAGGCCACTCCATTTGAGGTACCCCAGTCTCCAGCAGCCGTTCCCTAATGATGTGACCTCGATGAGCTGGTGCATTGACATCCATGCAGATGAAATTAGACCTATGTTGTTCATGCAGAGGCACAATGACTGGATGAATGATGTTATTCAAGTAGTATGGGCATGTCACTGTACCATTCACAAAGGGTAGAGCAGTTCTGTATTGACTAGACACACCTGCCCATGCTGTAACACCACCACCAAAGGCTCGTCTTGTGACAACAGTCTGGTCACTTGTCCAGCGTAGATGCTCCCTGGCCCATGCAAGTTGATGATGCCTGTGGTCAGGTACCTCTGCAGGTCGTCTAGCACGCAGACCACTCTGATGTAAATGGTTTCGAATGGTCTGACATGACACTTGGGTGCCTCTCACCTCCCTTAAATGTGCTTGTAGTTGTGTGGCATTCATCATCCGGTTCCGCAGGGCATTGTTTACAATGAAGCAGTTATCAGCATGGGTTGTGGCCAAAGGACGTTTACTTCTATGCCTTTCTGTGACTCTACCAGTCTCTCTGTATCTCTGTTGCAACCTGCTGATGACACTTTGTGATACTCTAAGCTCAGTAGCCGCTTCCGTCTGAGAACATCCTGCTTGAAGCCTCGCAATGGCGGGGTACTGTTGATCAATTGTTTGGTGTCGTCTTGGTCTCATGATGTCAAAATGTGAACAGCATGATGAGGAGGACTGTTTAAATACCAATTCTAATTGAACCAGGAAATTTAATGGATCAAACACCTGTTGTGAATTTTGCCGTTAAGCTCCTTGTTAGAGAACAGCAAGTTGTGTATAAAGTACTGAAACATCGAACAGTTGGACATGCGCATTCAAAAGTTTAGAGAAGGTCACATTAAGTTCAGTAAAGGTTAGAGTGCATTTTAGTTTCATCTGGTCTGCAGATGAGTACCCAGATTAGACCTGATATATTATCAGTTCAGTTTCAAAATTTTTACTAGAAGCTCTAAGTAGGGATCGACATTTCATTCATCTGGTATGCCACAAAGGCTCCCTCTCTCTTTAAAGAGGATCTATCAACTCTCCTGACATGTTCGTTTTAGTAAATAATTGGATTCCCCATGACATAATCTTACAACTCAGCATTGTGTTGTTCCTCTGTTATACCTCCTACAAATTTATGAATAAAATGACTGCGTCTCTGCACAATGACATGTCCAATCAACGCTGAAGGTGTCAGACTATGCAGGGACACATCCTTTCAACAAGGGGGAAGTTTAACACACAGTTGTCAATTAATTTGCTTTAGAATTGTTATGTTATGGGGAATTCAAGTATTGAAAAAAGCCATTTCAGGAGAGGTATTAGGTCCTCATTAAAGAATGCACAAAATTAAAAGCAGCAGTTAATAAAAATGAAGCTGGGATATTAAAAGCAATATGGAGTTATGGAAGATTAAATGTTATCATGGGGGCAGACATTTCTCTGAATTTCCAATCACTAAACCAAATGAGGAACACTATGGTCAGCCTGAAATGGCAGCTCTCATGCAAAAAACACATTCTACTGCACATTAAAGAGTTTTCCCAGAGTAGAATATTAAGGGCCTATCCTCAGAATAGGTCATCAATATCTGATCATCGGGGATCTACCTGACAGCACCCCGGCTGATCATCTGTTTAATGAGGCCATCTGAAGGCTTAAAGGGGTTGTCTGATCTCATTATTACTAAGGTGAGATGAGACTGTCTACCACAAGGTTATTAGGAAAAAGTGGTGTGGACTGGTGCTCTAAAATTTCCGTAGCTCTCATGCACTGCAATCCAATCGGAGCCACTGAAACAGAGGTGTGCCAGCCCACGCCGCTGTTTTCCGGCCACCTGGTGGTTGGGACTTCAGCCTGTATTTTCAGATTTTTTGGCAGAAAATCGCTAACGAGCGTTTGCATGAACACTCATTGGCGATCATTTTCCATACTGCCGCCAATTGCCCGATGAAGGAGCAAACGCTCGATCATCGGGCAATTCATATCTTTTGACATGATAAAAAATTATTGTTTGCAGGAGGCAGATCATTTTGTCTAATAACAATCTGTCACCGGCAAACCACTATACAGCATGGGGACATGAACAGAGCTAATAGGGGAAGCTGCTGCTTTGGGGCCTGAACTCAGAAGGGGCCCACCCAGCATGAGGACTAAAATATTTGATAGTCAGGGCCATAGGAAATAGACAAAGCTGCTGCCAGCCTCGTCTGAGAGAGCAATCTTGACTAGCCACAGAAGTGGGGGTTGCATAGGAGGAGGGTTTTGCTATGAAGTTTCTCAGGGGCGTTCAAAGATTTGCTGTGGGGCCCAGTCATTTCTTGTTATGCCATTGCATGGGGATCAGCGATCACTTAGCAATCCTCATGCTGCGGAGGAGATCGCTGCATGTAATAGCAGCAGTCTATTCCGCTAGCAAGCAAGCAATTGCTGGGAGGGAATGCTTAGCTACTGACAATCGTCAGCCACATCAGGCTGGGTAATACAGCCTTTATCCCTTTAAGCTGCCTATCCACCTGGGAACAATGGAATTAGGTAGTGCCAGAATGTTCTGGCAGCAGCGTACTTCCTGTGGGAACAAAAAAATCCAACAGATCAAATGTTGAAAGGCAACAATTTAGAAAACCTTTGTTCACCGAAGAGCTTCCCCAGTATATAATATTGTTGATGATCCTGCTGAAATTGGTGAGTTACTTAGGACAACTTATATCTAATGTGTATGACCAGCTTTAAGCGTTCGTTTATTTTACTATGGCCCGCGTGACATGTCCTCCCTTGACTTAGAGACTGTGTTAGAAGCTAATACAATATTGTAGCTATTGAAAAGAGATAAGCGGGTTTAAAATGGCGAAACCTGAAAATTGTCCAATAATTGTTATTATTTATTATTAAAGCGCCATTCATTCCATAGCACTGTACATATGATAAGGGGTATACATAGATAATACAGACAATTGCAGTAAGCATTAACAAGACGAGTTACAAATTGGTACAGAAGGATAGAGGGCCCTGCCCGGGAGGGCTTACAGTCTACATGGTATGGGAGAAGGACACACTAGGAGAGGGTGAAGCTTGGTAGGAGAGGTGGGTTTTTAGGTTTCTTTTGAAGGATTCCACTGTAGGTGAGAGTCTGATATGTTGGGGTAGCGAGTTCCAGAGTATAGGGGATGCACGGGAGAAATCCTGGAGGCGAGTGTGGGAAGAGGTGATAAGAGGAGAGGAGAGAAGGAGGAAATTAGTACACTATTGAAGGATCTGTGCAAATGTGAACCCCCAAGGGACAATCTGTATACAGCTCTGTGAAGTAAGTTGATGCTGTATAAACAATGGGAAATAAATAGGCTCATAAATCAGAAGAAACCTATGCCTACACTTCACTCAGGGCGGCCATATAATCACTCTAAACTAAACAAATTAGGCTTTGCGTCTTATCTGCTCCCTACACACTGTGATTCATCAGTACCTTGCTCAGTTCTCAGGAGCCCACACCCTCAAGTTACTTTCCTCTATGCTCCAAAAATGGTTACCACCCAGGAAACATCCTGCCTGATATGAGTTTAGACTAGATGTTCCTGGAGGTGTTTAGATATTAAAAGCGGGGTTGATAATTATGAAATAAACTATCGTTTAACTGCACATCAGGACTTGTTCACACAAAATAGAAAATCCACACTGGATTATAATACCATCAGGGACGGCTGGGAATTGAAAGTGGCCTGGGAAAAAAATCTAAAAGTGGCCCCATGTTATAAGCAGGTCCAGATTGACAGAAAGTGGGCCAACACAATTAGACAGGGTCATTAGTACCACAGTGCAGCACAAAATGCTGCCCCAGCAGCACCAAATACCACAGTGCAGCACAATCTACTGCCCCAGAAGCGATCTATCTCTGGTGGTCAACAATAGCTGCTATGTTCGGTCCTCCTCTTCCCGCATGCTGCCTGGACTTCCTATACTAATGACCCCTATGCCCCCCCCCCCCCCAGCAGTATGCTCCCCAAGTGGCCGAGGAAAAAATATTATACATTTTCCAAGCCACCTTCTGGGGTGCAGGCCACGGAATTCTTGCAGGCTGCGGACTGAGACACCTGTGTTCTTACGCCATTTGTACACTGCCTCAAAAGGGTGCACAGCAGGGCAGAGAGCCATGCACTCCATCACTCCACCATCCTCCGCCACAGTAATCAACTCTATCACCATCCTGAGGTCAGCCATACAGTTGAATTCAGGAGGACAGGTGCAGCCGTGAGCCAGGTACATGAGTACCTAATGCTGCCAGCGTTAATTAGGGAGAGCAGCAGATCATTATGCAGTGTCCTGAAACACACTGCTTAATACTGGGATTGTGTTTCATGTAAATTGTGCTTGTATATGAGTTCCAATAAAGTTGCATAGGGAGGGGGAGGTTCTAACAAGCTTCCCAAGGCTGACTCCGCCCTACACACAGTACAGAGGAGAAGGAGGTCAGTGTGCGTGATGTCTGAGGACAAAGCTGCACCTCAGCAGCCATCTTGGAGAGTTACAAAAACTCCACAGTTAGTTCCCTGTACCAGCCCATAGAAGGAAAAGATTACAGAAGAACAGGCAACTCAGAGAGGGAGTTAGAATATTGGCAGAAAAAGGTAACCGTCGTTTATCAGGCTCTAATCTCCTTTGCATTTGGTGGATAGATTCTAAGGTACCAGCTGCCCACCATAACCAGAGACAGAAAGGCCACCTGTCAGGAGATAGTACTCCTAGAGAGGATACAGAAGTATATGATTATACAGTACAGCAGAGACAGTCCACCCCTCCAACCTGGAGAAACAAGGGAGAAAGATTGATTGTTAGAGTGAAACTACCCCTTATGCAACTTTTGGGAACTAATCTGAATCACTGTAAAAGCTGCCTTGCTGTAAATGACTTTTGCATACATTGATGACCTTTGGATCAGCTTCAGTAAAGTACTGGCAGTTTGTTAAAAAGAACTGGTCTCCTTATTCCACATCATCTCCTAATTGCACCTTACGGTGCTGGTGACACAAACACAGAGGCCCAGCCACCAAAGCACCCTAAGCATACCCATTACCATCAAGGGCACCTCAACTTCCATCTGGCTGGTGTTCCTTGCAATAGAGAGGGCCCCGGAGGATTTAGTGCTGTCTTCCTCATCACTGCACGCCGACCCAGGAAGCTGCAAAACCGTGAGTACGACTACTACCCCCATCAGCCCACCGTGCACTCACATACTGCCCCTGCGGTCCAGTCCACTGCAATTATGTACGTGGCCAGTGACAGAGATGGGGGCTTGAGTAGCCCCCTGGGCATTGGCCCACCGGGAAATTTCCCTGTGGGGGTCTATGGCCAATGAGCCTCTGAATTATACCAGCAAAGTGGATGAGATTTGGAGAAATCTCATCCACACACAAATCGGCTGTGCAGATTTTTAAATCTGCAGTATGTCAATTTCTGATGTGGAATTTTGAAGGGATTCTTGTGGATTTTCCCCATTGAATCTACAACAATCCCCAACTTCTGGTGATTTTGCTGTGGATTATCTAAAGTCCTAAATAAAATAAAAAAACACATTTTAAGCTAAAACACACTATACTCTCCTCCCCTGTAATCCGGGAAAACCCCTTTAAGGTTCAACGGAAACTAGTTCCTGTTATTGAAATTAGAAATGATGCTAGTACAGCATTACACAATAACTAGATCCTCACGTAAAACAGTTTATAGGACTGCTCAGATGAAGCCATGAGGTAGGTTCCTACAATCGTATCATGCACCTTTGAGGATAGTTACTTGGTAGTGGAGCCACACGTACTATTGGTTCGGTTACATCGCAGCCTGTAATAAAACCAGGACCTTAATTACTAAAATTACATGGGGTGATTGTGCGAGCCTGTTGTATATTCTAGCACATTTTGGACATGCTGCCAGTCATTGCAAAACAGCAGAAGTATGAGGCACGCTGTGCTTAATTGCACACTTCGGTTGAAAGCCTTTTTGAATGTTACAATAAATTTTAACTGGAAAGTGGATGGAATTTGTTTTTAGGCCTGCTCCACACAATTTACTTGTGGCTTTTTTGGGTGGCTTTTTTATACTAACTTTTTGTCAGGCATTTTTTTCCAAGTGTTTTTTTTCTGTAGAAAAGAAAACACATAAAAAAAAATCACCATTCCTGGAATCTGCTGTTTTCTTGAAATAATGTACTTTTACACAGTAAATTCTTACACTGTCAAACTCCGTGGTGTTTGTTCACTTTAGATGCTGCGGACATGCTCCGGGCTTAGCTAAGCCACAAGAAGACAGTTGCCACGGCTTCAATTGGTAGCGCTCCACACACTGCGCCAAGAAGGGACATGTCCATTTTTGGTTTGGTTTTGATTTTAAACCACCAGCGCAAAAATGCAGCTCTGACTAACATTGAAAACAATGGGAAGCAGACACCACACGGTCACATCCAGAATTTAGTGGTGGTGTCCATGCCAAAATTCCAGGGGCAAATTCCACTGTGTGGATGGGCCCTACAATGACAATGACTGAATAAAATGCACTAAAAGCGAGGAAAAATGCCACTAAAATATACTGTTTGTACAGTGTTTCATATTTCCCTGTAACCATACAGTTAAAATCTGGCAGCAGCATTTTTGCCTAAGAAATGCAGCAAAAAAAAAAACACGAAAAACATTTTTCCTAAAATGTCATGTGTGACAAGTCCCCAAAAGAGTAGTGTGCCATCTATGTCAATTGTGGCCAGAGTGCACTTCCCTTAGTATTGCAGGGCCATCAACTTGCCTTTGTATGTGTTCCCTGAGTCTCGAGTGACTGGCAAAGATTTCAGTAAAGTAAAATGATCGAGCTTGGGTAAATATCCATTTTGACTTTTTTATAACATGTTGATTAACAAATCCACTTATATACACCACAGAAAGTGGGCGACTAAGAGTTTCAAATGCGAACAGTGTCTTTACAGGGGATATACAACATTTGCAAGTGATGGTCTATCAGGGCAGGCCATCAGTATGTAATCAGCGAGGGTCTGACATCCCACACCCCTACCGATCACCTGTTCTGCAGTAGCTCTGGGGTGGGAACTAAGCAGCCCTGTCCCTTATGGATTGAATATGGCTGGCGACTGCACCGTATTGAACTTCATAGTTCAACCAACTCCATCCACTGCACAACAGACAGAACTGTTTAGTTTCTCCACCATTTTCCAGCGATGGCCCTACTGCAGAAAAGCTAATCAGATAATGATGGCCTATCCTCAAGAGGGTGAACCACCCATTTCATCACAGCAGAATATGCCATGAATCTCTTCATAGTAAAGCATTGAATACACTACTCACAAAAAGTTAGGGATATTTGGCTTTCTGGAAAATGTTCACGCTACTGTGCTACTGTGCTATTTCATGAAAATAGGGCATTTCAGTAAAAGCATACAATGGTGATTTTCTCATCTCAAATAATTTATTGAAACAAAAACAACAACAGTGGTGGGTATACCCCCATCAATTACTGCTTGAAAAACGACTTCTAATCCTGTTCATAAGAGGACTTATTGTCTGCTGAGGCATGGCACGAACCTCTACATGGCGACTCAGCTGATCCCATAGGTTTTCAATGGGATTTAGGTCTGGGGAAAGTGCAGGCCACTCCATTTGAGGTACCCCAGCCATTCCCTAATCATGCGACCTCGATGAGCTGGTGCATTGTCATCCATGAAGATGAAATTAGGCCTGTGTTGTTCATGCAGAGGCACAATGAGTGGATGAATGATGTTATTCAAGTAGTATGGGCTTGTCACTGTACTATTCACAAAGTGCAGAGCAGCCCTGTATTGACTAGACACACCTGCTCACAATGTAAAACCACCACCACCAAAGGCAAACAGTGGCTGATGACGGTGACTTTCTTCTTGCAGCTCACGCTCAGACAGCACAGTGCAGCTGTCTGAGAGTGAGCTGTTCAAAAGGACATCCCTGTGTCCATCCAGGCCCTGCGTCAGACGGAGGACATGGAGCCTGAAAGCCGGACTATCCGGCCAAAACTGGACCTCTGGCCACCCTAGGGCAGGCCGCTGTGGAGGTCACAGTTAAGGGAATGGTCCGCTATGGAGGTCAGTGTTAAGGGGCAGATTGCTGTAAAGGCAACTTTAAGGGGGAGGGCCCCTGTGGAGGTCACTGTCAAAAAGGGGTGGTGTGCTGTGAAACTCACTGTTAAAGGGGAAGGCTGCTGTAAAGGTCAAAGTTAAGAGGGTGGGCTGCTGTGGAGGTCCCATTTTAAGGGATGGGGCACTGTGGGGTGTCAGTGTTAAGGGGTGGGGGGCTGTGGAGGTCACGGTTAGGGGGCGGGGTGCTGTAGATGTCACTATTATAGTGGATACTGTCGATATCTTTTAGCAACAAAAACAAACATTAAATTAAATAGATGAAATATACCTAGGCAAAGCCGGGTCCTTCAGCTAGTATATATATTATAAAAAGCTGAGTGTACAGTCGTGGCCAAAAGTTTTGAGAATGACATAAATATTGGAAATTGGAAAAGTTGCTGCTTAAGTTTTTATAATAGCAATTTTCATATACTCCAGAATGTTATGAAGAGTGATCAGATGAATTGCATAGTCCTTCTTTGCCTTGAAAATTAACTTAATCCCAAAAAAAAACTTTCCACTGCATTTCATTGCTGTCAATAAAGGACCTGCTGAGATCATTTCAGTAATCGTCTTGTTAACTCAGGTGAGAATGTTGACGAGCACAAGGCTGGAGATCACTTGTCAGGCTGATTGGGTTAAAATGGCAGACTTGACATGTTAAAAGGAGGGTGATGCTTGAAATCATTGTTCTTCCATTGTTAACCATGGTGACCTGCAAAGAAACGCGTGCAGCCATCATTGCGTTGCATAAAAATGGCTTCACAGGCAAGGATATTGTGGTTACTAAGATTGCACCTCAATCAACAATTTATAGAATCATCAAGAAAGAGGTTCAATTCTTGTTAAGAAGGCTTCAGGGCGTCCAAGAAAGTCCAGCAAGCGCCAGGATCGTCTCCTAAAGAGGATTCATCTGCGGGATCGGAGTGCCACCAGTGCAGAGCTTGCTCAGGAATGGCAGCAGGCAGGTGTGAGCGCATCTGCACGGACTTAATATTAACCAATAGACCTGACAGAACAACAGGTGTGCAAATTGGGGGACACCTGGGAAATAGTGACCATAAAGTAATAACCTTCCAATTATCATTCAAAAGAGCATTTCTACAGGGATGAACAAAAATACCAAACTTCAAAAAAGCTAAATTTAGCCAACTAAGCGAGGTCATAGGCCTAACTAACTGGAACAAAGTCCTCAAAAACAAAAATACAGCCACAAAATGGGATATCTTTAAAAGCATCCTAAATTCTCATTGTGAGAGGTACATACCGTATGGGAATAAAAGATTAAGGAACAAAAAGAAACCAATGTGGGTAAATAGAAATGTAAAGAAAGCAATAAATGACAAAAAGAAAGCATATAAATCACTAAAACAGGAGGATAGCGAGGAAGCACTGAAAAACTATAAGAAAAAAAATAGAACATGTAAAAAACAAATAAAAGCGGCCAAACTAGAGACCGAGAGATTAATTGCCAAAGAGTAAAACTAACCCTAAAATTTTCTTCAATTATATAAATGTTAAAAAGTATAAATCTGAAGGTGTCGGCCCTTTAAAGAGTAATGAAGGGGGAGTTGCAGAGAACGACGAGGAGGAAGCAAAGCTGTTAAATATTTTTTTCTCCAATGTATTCACTGAGGAAAATAAACTGTCAGATGAAAAGCTGAATGTAAAAATAAATCCCCCATTAAAAGTGTCCTGTCTGACCCAGGAAGAATTACAACAGCGACTTAAAAAGATTAAAATAGACAAATCGCCAGGACCGGATGGCATACACCCCCATATCCTAAGGGAATTAAATAATGTCATAGCCAGACCCTTATTTCCGATATTTACGGACTCTATACTGACAGGGAATGTTCCACAGGATTGGCGCATAGCAAATGTGGTGCCAATATTCAAAAAGGGTCCAAAAACAGAGCCTGGAAACTATAGGCTGGTAAGTTTAACATCTATTGTTGGTAAACTGTTTGAAGGTTTTCTGAGAGATGCTATTTTAGAGGATCTCAAAGGAAATAAGCAAATAACGCCATATCAGCATGGCTTCATGAGGGATCGGTCATGCCAAACGAATTTAATCAGTTTCTATAAGGAGGTAAGTTCTAGAGTTGACAGCGGCGAATCAATGGATGTCTTATATCTGGACTTCTCCAAAGCATTTGACAATGTACCTCATAAAAGGTTAGTATATAAAATGAGGATGCTCGGACTGGGAGAAAATGTCTGTAAGTGGGTAAGTAACTGGCTGAGAGATAGAAAACAGAGGGTGGTTATTAACGGTACACACTCAGATTGGGTCACTGTCACTAGTGGGGTACCTCAGGGGTCAGTACTGGGCCCTATTCTTTTCAATATATTTATTAATGATCTTGTAGAAGGCTTGCATAGTAAAATATAAATTTTTGCCTATGACAGTAAACTGTGTAAAGTAATTAACACTGAAGAGGACAGTTTTCTGCTACAGAGGGATCTGGATAGATTGGAGGCTTGGGCAGAGAAGTGGCAGATGAGGTTTAACACTGACAAATGTAAAGTTATGCACATGGGAAGGAATAATGCAAGTCACCCATACATATTAAATGGTAAAACATTGGGTAACACTGACATGGAAAAGGATCTAGGAATTTTAATAAACAGCAAACTAAGCTGTAAAAACCAGTGTCAGGCAGCTACTGCTAAGGCCAATAAGATAATGGGTTGCATCAAAAGGGGCATAGACGCCCGTGATGAGAACATAGTCCTTCCACTTTACAAATCACTAGTCAGACCACACATGGAGTACAGTGTACAGTTCTGGGCTCCTGTGAACAAGACAGACATAGCAGAGCTGGAGAGGGTTCAGAGGAGGGCAACTAAAGTAATAATGGGGCAACTACAGTACCCTGAAAGGTTATCAAAATTAGGGTTATTCACTTTAGAAAAAAGACGACTGAGGGGAGATCTAATAACTATGTATAAATATATCAGCGGTCAGTACAGAGATCTGTCCCATCATCTATTTATCTCCAGGACTGTGACTGACGAGGGGACATCCTCTGCGCCTGGAGGAAAGAAGGTTTGTACACAAACATAGAAGAGGATTCTTTATGGTAAGAGCAGTGAGACTATGGAACTCTTTACCTGAGGAGGTGTTGATGGTGAGTTCACTAAAAGAGTTCAAGAGGGGCCTGGATGTATTTCTGGAGTGTAATAATATTACAGGCTATAGCTTCTAGAGATGGGTCGTTGATCCAGGGAGTTATTCTGATTGCCTGATTGGAGTCGGGAAGGAATTTTTTTCCCCTTAAGTGGGGAAAATTGGCTTCTACCTCTTGTTTTTTTGCTTTCCTCTGGATCAACTTGCAGGATAACAGGCCAAACTGGATGGACACGTCTTTTTTCGGCCTTATAAACTATGTTACAACTGGATCCGTTCATGACGGATGCATGTGGTTGTATTATAGTAATACATGACTGATCCACAAAAAACGCTAGCGGGAAAGTAATAAGTAAGTAATTATTTTAGTTGCCCTGATGTTGCTCCATGCCTCTGTTTGAGAAATGTAGAACTGTGCCAAATCCCTGGAGTAGGTAATATATGAACTTGGCTGCCTACTGGTGGAAAAATAAGCACATATTTTTTTCTATCTTAATCTACATAAACACCTTTTTGGAAAGTATTTCATAAATAGCATGCAGAGGGCATATTAAGCTATGAAAATGTTATTGATTTTTATATTGTGTTTAGTTTAGAAAAGTTGTGGTATGCCTGTTGTATGCCTGTAGCAAGTAAGTGTATTCCTCTAAAATAAAATAAAAAATCCCGAGTCAATGAGTTACATTTGTGATTTAGACATTTGAGATGTGTTTCAGAAGGTGATTACACACAAACCTTTTTAGTGCCTTTTTTGTGGTGGATTTTGCATGACAATTTCTGTGTTTTTTTCCTTGAGGAGGGGTTAAAATGCTGTGGCAAGATGTTATTTTGCTATAAAATCCCAACTATGAAAATTTTTGGTGATGGTGAGTACAATAAAGAAGTTCAAGAGGGGCCTGGATGTATTTCTGGAGTGTAATAATATTACAGGCTATAGCTTCTAGAGATGGGTCGTTGATCCAGGGAGTTACTTCTGATTGCCTCAATGGAGTCGGGAAGGAATTTTTTCCCCTTAAGTGGGGAAAATTGGCTTCTACCTCTTGTTTTTTGCTTTCCTCTGGATCAACTTGCAGGATAACAGGCCAAACTGGATGGACACGTCTTTTTCGGCCTTATAAACTATGTTACAACTGGATCCGTTCATGACGGATGCATGTGGTTGTATTATAGTAATACATGACTGATCCACAAAAACGCTAGCGGGAAAGTAATAAGTAAGTAATTATTTTAGTTGCCCTGATGTTGCTCCATGCCTCTGTTTGAGAAATGTAGAACTGTGCCAAATCCCTGGAGTAGGTAATATATGAACTTGGCTGCCTACTGGTGGAAAAATAAGCACATATTTTTTCTATCTTAATCTACATAAACACCTTTTTGGAAAGTATTTCATAAATAGCATGCAGAGGGCATATTAAGCTATGAAAATGTTATTGATTTTTATATTGTGTTTAGTTTAGAAAAGTTGTGGTATGCCTGTTGTATGCCTGTAGCAAGTAAGTGTATTCCTCTAAAATAAAATAAAAAATCCCGAGTCAATGAGTTACATTTGTGATTTAGACATTTGAGATGTGTTTCAGAAGGTGATTACACACAAACCTTTTTAGTGCCTTTTTTGTGGTGGATTTTGCATGACAATTTCTGTGTTTTTTTCCTTGAGGAGGGGGTTAAAATGCTGTGGCAAGATGTTATTTTGCTATAAAATCCCAACTATGAAAATTTTTGGTGATGGTGAGTACAATAAAGAAATTCAAGAGGGGCCTGGATGTATTTCTGGAGTATAATACTATTACAGGCTATAGCTACTAGGATCCAGGGAGTACTTCTGATTGCCTCAATGGAGTCGGGAAGGAATTTTTTACTCCCCTTAGGCCTCATGCACACGACAGTATTTTTTGGCGGTCCGCAAAACAAGGTTCCGTTGTTCCGTGATCTGTGTCAGTTTTTGCTTCCGTTGTGTTTCCGTGTGTCTTCGGTTTTTTTTAGCGGACATGACCCTAAAGATTTTATCAAAAGACAGGCTGACAATTTTTGCCAAGTGCCTGCCAAGGGATCCGCAAAAAAAAACTGACGCGGAACGCAAATGACACACGGATGACCATCTGCATTTTTTCATGGTCCCATTGATTTGAATGGGTCCGTGAACCGTTTTTCACGGACAAGAATAGGACAGGTTATATTTTTTTTACGGACTGGAATTACGGACCACGGATGCGGAGGACAAACGGTGTATGTGCCGAGTTTTCCACGGACCCATTGAAAACCAATAGGTCCGCAGAAAATCACGAAAAACGGCACAACGGACACGGAATCAAACAACGGTCGTGTGCATGAGGCCTTAAGTGGGGAAAATTGGCTTCTACCTCAGTTTTTTTTTTTTTTTTTGCTTTCCTCTGGATCAGCTAGCAGGATGACAGGCCGAACTGGATGGACAGATGTCTTTTTTCGGCCTTATGTACTATGTTACTATGTCAGTGGGACTAGCACCACCCGACCTGTGTGTGACAGCATTAGCGGGTCTATCAGTACCTGCTCTCTGTGTGCCAGCTTTAGCAGGCTCGGGTGTAGAGTTATGCGAGTGTGGCAACCGGTACCCAGCGTTAGCTAACCCTTATCGTTGTGGGGTGCAATTCTTTTTGGGGGCATTACCGCATTACCGCTTTCTTTCTAAGTGTCTTCTGTCCTGATGTACTCTATTATTTAAGTGTATAGCTGCCTGAACACTGTTTTTAATGAATTGTAACAAAGGCTTATTTTTGGAGTAGGGCTTGTATTTCAAGCCTACTCCAAAAAAAAATGAAATATCAAGCTAGGGCTTATTTTCGGGGTAGGTCCTATTTTTGGAGAAACAGGATATATACTGTATACCCCTCCACCTTAAACATACACGTGACTATATACCCCTCCACCTTAACCTCTTAAGGACACAGGGCGTACATGTACGCCCTGTGTCCGCACTTTAAAGATGGCGTCCGCGGAGCGGGCGCATGAGCTGCGGGTAAATGCTTGATTCATCAAGCTGACTACCGCAGCTCATGTCCGCGACCGGCAGCGATGCCGATCGCGGACATTTAACCCCTCAGATGCCGTGGTCAATCCTGACCACGGCATCTGATCGCGCAAAACCGCAAAGTTTCACTTTCGGTTTGTGCTCCGGCTCCCCTGATGGCCACAAGGGGGAGCCGGAGCATGCATGTAGTAGCCTAGGTTTCTGTGAATGAAACCTAGGTTACTACATAGTATTCCTATGGAGCCTATGACTGTAATAGGCTCGATAGGAAATATGCGATTTTCTCATATATTCCAATGCTATTGCATTGGAATATATGAGAATAGCAATCTGATGATTGCATCTTATAGTTCCCTGTGGGAACTATAAGAAAGTGGTAAAAAAAAAAAAAAAGTTTAAAAATAAAAATAAAATAAAAAATATAAAAATTCAAATCACCCCCTTTCCCAAAATGAAAATAAAATAAATAAAAAATTAAAAATTACACATAATGGGTGTCGCAATGTGCAAAACGCCCATACTATAATAATATTAAAAATATTCACCATACGGTAAACATAAAACGGAAAGAAAGCGTCCAAATGGCTAATTCGCCATTTTGGACGCTTCATTTCTAAAAAAATGAATAAAAAGTGATCAAAACATCATACGCACCCCATAATGGTATCAATTAAAAGTTCAGATTGCCCCGCAAAAAATGAGCCCCTACACTGCTCCGTACGCATAATTACAAAAAAGTTATAGGGGTCAAAACATGGCGACAAAAAAATAAAATTAAAAAAATTCCCACTTTTAATTTTTTTTTCACTATCAAAACGCAAGAAAAACTATACATATTAGGTATTGCCGGATTCGTACTAACCTGAAGAATAAAATTAACCAGTCAGTTTTATCGCAAATCAAACGTTGTAATTTAAAAACCCGTAAAACTGTGGTGAATTTTTTTTGCAATTTCACCCCATTTGGAATTTTTTTCCCGCTTCCCACTACACCGTATGCATTATTAAATGATGGCGTTGGAAAGTACAACTTGTCCCGTCTTGTCTGTTCTGTATGTGCAGTTTATCTTTCATTGAAGACATCTGGCGCTTTCTCTACCTAATAACAAATTAGACCAAATGCGCTTTATCTAATTACAGAGCAATAACTTGAATAAAAAGTAAATTCTAATTGATGCACATAATGTAAAGCTGAAATGATGTACTAATTAAATGTCTGCCTTAATTGATTTCATCTTAATTGGAAAAACAGGAGCGCTTTTTTTCATAAGCAGCACCACTCTTGTCCATAGGCTGTGTCTGGTATTGCAGCTCAGCCTCATTCAAGTAAATAGGACTGTGCCGCATTACCGCACACAGGGCATGTACAAGAATGGGGGTGTTCCCAGAGAAGCCCATTAATTTTTACAATATTTGATGCAGTTACCTGGAAGTTTAACTCTTTGAACGGGTTTTCCCTTAAATAATGTCAAAAAGTGAAAAATTTCTACAGTGGTATGGAGTAAGAGCATGCTCGCTCCTCTCATGCTCCATGCAAACTCCTGATGGTGGTAAGGAGAACACTGACTTGTTGTACTAGTGGCTGTGGTATTGAAGGTGCTGCGTGTCCATTAACAATGCAGACAGCCTGTAAAGTGTGGTCTTCATTAGTTACATAAGAAGCATCTGCGGCCTAATTGGCCGCCCATTACTTTACTGCAGCGTGGTTATGCCCCAAATGGCTCTTGACTGTGCAGTGTGGTCGTACCCTTAGGATGCAGCCTAACTGGTGATTTTTTAAAATCTTGCAGCAACCGGGCCGCAGAGGCGCATATGAGTGTAGGGAGCCAAATGGTTGTATTAGTTGTACTCTGGGTTTCCTTAAGCTTCCTGGGCTGACAGGCAGTGATAGGAAGGGTGCACTGATTCTTCCCTTCCGGGCACGTTCTGGTTTTGTGGTTCTCCTGCCTGATGGCAGTTGAGGTAGCCTTGATGTTGATGTTTTATGGTGCAAGGCAGGGTCCCAGTGGTCGTAATGCCACCACCTTGCGGTACAAATGTAGCGTGGTATAATAATGAGACCGGTGTTGGTATAACAAATCCACGGCAGTTTACTGAAGCCGGTCAGAAGTTGATCCACACAAGCACTATTCACATAAAGTCCAGTATGTACAGTCGATTCAAGTAGTTTCTAAAGGTTGTATATGGAGGCTAGTGATGAGCGGCAGAGGTAATATTCGAATAAACGATATTTCGTGAACATTTGGTAGAATATTTGTTTGGTAGAATATGGTCTTGATTGCGAAAATCGGCAATGTAATATGCGCGTAATGCGCGCGCAATACAGGCGTGGGTCACTATACCACCCATACACCTTTTTACGGCGGTCACTAAAGGGGCCTTAGGCTGGGCCACCGCTTTTTTATGGCGGTCCAGTCTAAGCGCTGGACGGGCACCCTGTGCAGTGGGCATCGGGGGCCCGGTTCTCACATGAGAGCCCCCGCCCTGCTCTAACAGCCCAGACTGGCTGGAGTGCTGATACGGGCTGTTTAACACTTTACATCAGAATGTTGTCTGTTATACCCCCCTTATGGGACTATTAAGTGGTAAAAAAAAGTTAAGAAAACCCACATTTATTCAATAAACCCCCCCCCCCCAAAAAAAAATTACTCTTTTTTTCCATTTAAAAATGCGCTTTTCAATGAAAAAAATTGCAAAAAATATTCTCCTCCATATGTTGTCGCGTCCGTAACGACCCGGACTACATAAATATCACGTAAATTATCCCCTACGGTGAACGCCGTAAATAAAATAAAAAGACAGCCTTGCTAATTTATTCTTAGTTGCCACCGAAAAAACGTAATAACAATCGATGAAAAAGAATAAAGATATTATGTTATTTATACCAAAAATGAACGCCATAAAATTTATTACTTAAAAACGCAGTGGCAGTATTGCTGTTTTTCCCATCTCCCTCCCAGAAAGAGTTAATAGAAGTTAATCAGAAAGTTATGTGTATCCTAAAATGGCGCCATTAAAAACTACAACTTGTCCCTCAAAAAACAAGTCCTCATAAAGCTATATAGACTAAAAAATAAAAAAGTTTTAGCTCTTGGAACGCGACAATGAAAAAAGGAAGAAAAACGCTTGGTTAGTAAGGCCCAAAACAGGCTGGTCACCCTGCTACTGTCTTTATTGGTTGCCCTCATGTCATCTTGTCCATTTATTCCATGTCCGTCTCAATTTTGCATTCCTATTTCTATGCAACTGTTATGTTCAAATGTAATATGCCTGGTTCACCAGCAGGTGGCAGCAAACATGGCAGAACAGTTAGGTAGAATGGAGCTTTCCATTCCATTCTAACCCCCCCTGTGAGGAGTCGGAGAGTCCCACTTCCTGCAGAAAGGGTGGGGATCAGTTTTAGTTAGTCTAGCTTATCCCCTGCTAGGAGAAGGAAGCAAGTGCTGGGGACATATCTGCTGGATGTGCCCAGGCCAAGCAAAGCCAAGCCAGCCAGAGCACTTTCAGCTCTGCTGGATATGGAGGCCACAGTTCGGAGCCTCAGGAACCAGGAGGAAAAGTTCCCTGGCCTAATATAGAGACAGACTAAAGAAAGAGAGAAGTTGCAGCCTAAAGAGGAAAGCTGAGTTATACGGCCAGCCTGTCGGTCCAGCAGAGTCAGAGAGCAACAGGTGTAGCAGAGTTAAGTTTGCCTGCCAGAGTTTCAATGCCAAAGCCTGCTGGGACCAAGACAAAGTTTAAAGACTGTGTTTGATGAACGTTTATTCAAGTAAGGCCTCTTTCACATCAGCGTTTCAGCTTTCCGTCCTAGAGATCCGTCCTCGGGTCTCTAGGACGGAAAGCTACTGATCAGAATTATCCCCATGCATCCTGAATGGAGAGAAATCCGTTCAGGATGCATCAGGATGTCTTCCGTTCAGTATGTCAACGTTTTTTGGACGTTGACAAAAGCGCAGCATGCTGCGGATTTGTCTCCGTCCAAAAATCCGGAAGACATGTCGCAACGCCGGATCCGGAATTAATGCCCATTGAAGGACATTAATCCGGATCCGGCCTTTAGCTAAACGTTGTTTCCGCGCATCGCCGGATCCGACGTTTAGCTTTTTGTCTATGGTTACTATGGCAGCCAGGAGGCTAAAGTCCTGGTTGCCATAGTAAAGAGTAGGGGGAGCGGCATACTTACATTCCGTGCGGCTCCGGGATGCTCCAGGATGACGTCAGGGCGCCCCAGTGCATAGATCACGAGATCGCATGGATCACGTGATCCATGCGCGCGGGCGCTCTGACGTCATTCAGGACGCCCGAGCCGCACGGAATGTAAGTATGCCGCTCCCCTGCTCCCCACTGCTACTATGGCAACCAGGACGCTAGTAGTGTCCTGGCTGCCATAGTAACACTGAAAGCATTTTGAAGACTGATCAGTCTTCAAATGCTTTCAGTTCACTTGCGTTGTGCCGGATCCGGCGTGCATTCAGGCGATGGAAGTGCACGCCGGATCTTCACAACGCAAGTGTGAAAGAGGCCTAAAGCTGCTATTCAACTTCATACAAGATCTGGACTCAAGTTACTTTCTTCATCACTCAATTATTCCCCCTATTTGTTTGCCTCGGAGCCAACGCCTGGGGTCCAGCCGTGTCCAGGTAGAAGCACCGTGACACTTGCTCACCGTAAAGGGACATTTTAGGCCACCTTATACCACTCGGCCATTCCTACACCTGGGTACCACCACCAATTACAAAAGGGGCCCTGGCCATTGCCGTGGCATTGCCTCGGCAGATTTGAAGCTATGACACTGGCTGACCTGTTACATGGGCTCTTGGCAGCTGAAAACATCTGTGTTGGTCCAATGTTCATATGTGCCCGCATTGCTGAGAAAAATCAAGTTTTGATATATGCAAATGAGCTTCTAGGAGTAACGGGGGAGTTGCCATTACACCTTGAGGTTCCCCTTTGTCTGCCGCTGCAGTGAAAATCTCATCAAGCCTAGCCCTGACAACAGAGGGCGCAGCAGTTGCAGAGAGAGCAGAGCCTCTAGGTGTAATGGTAACGCCCCCGTTGCTCCTAGTGGCTCATTTGCATATGTTACAACTTCATTTTTCTCAGCAATGCGGACACATATGGACATGGGACCAACACCGATGTCTTCAGCTGCCAAGAGCACATGCAGCAGGTCAGCCAATGTCATAGGTAAAAATCTGCTGGCATGTGCACATACAAAATAAAAACACAACACAAAATGCTATAAAAGCCCTGAATAGGAGACTAGAACAGAATCGATCACTGGGAGACTGAGAACCATATAATAAAAATATAATAACCTTGATGCTGAAAGCAACATCTTTTGCCGACAGTTTTTTAATACATGGGCAAATATCAATTCTGGTTAAAGTGTGCATGAAAAAGATCATTAACAATCCACCTCTCATACGGTTAGCTGCATGCATCTGGTGCTGTTTTGTATTTTGAGGTGAATTCAAAATCATGTGCACTTTAATCAGAATTCATATTTGTCCCTGCATTAAAAATTCATAAATGTATGCATGCTGTTAAATATTCACTTTTGGACGCTGTATTAAAATTTTTATATACATTAGTAATGTTGTAAATACAGCTGAGTTACAGCCTGCATTCAAGTCCATTTACAATACTGCAGGTTTCAGAGCTGAAATCCCCCAGCATTCGTAGTTGAACCAGGAAATTTCAATGGGATTGGTCAAAAAAATCTAATTTGGAGCCTCATGACTTTTCTCTGATGGTAGATGCCAGGATGAAAGAGTTATTGGATTTGGATAGGAGATAAAAATGAACATTTCCCCTCCCCAAATATTGATAAGGTTCCCCAAATCTTCACATTTCTACTTGGGATTTTTGTATTGACTCTACTCAATGTAGACTCTCTGGGCAACAGCTAATGTTCAGTCGTGGCTAAAAGTTTTGAGAATTACATAAATATTGGAAATTGGAAAAGTTGCTGCTTAAGTTTTTATAATAGCAATTTGCATATACTCCAGAATGTTATGAAGAGTGATCAGATGAATTGCATAGTCCTTCTTTGCCATGAAAATTAACTTAATCCCAAAAAAAACTTTCCACTGTATTTCATTGCTGTCATTAAAGGACCTGCTGAGATCATTTCAGTAATCGTCTTGTTGACTCAGGTGAGAATGTTGACGAACACAAGGCTGGAGATCATTATGTCAGGCTGATTGGGTTAAAATGGCAGACTTGACATGTTAAAAGGAGGGTGATGCTTGAAATCATTGTTCTTCCATTGTTAACCATGGTGACCTGTGAAGAAACGCGTGCAGCCATCATTGCGTTGCATAAAAATGGCTTCACAGGCAAGGATATTGTGGCTACTAAGATTGCACCTCAATCAACAATTTATAGGATCATCAAGAACTTCAAGGAAAGAGGTTCAATTCTTGTTAAGAAGGCTTCAGGGCGTCCAAGAAAGTCCAGCAAGCACCAGGATCGTCTCCTAAAGAGGATTCAGCTGCGGGATCGGAGTGCCACCAGTGCAGAGCTTGCTCAGGAATGGCAGCAGGCAGAGTGAGGCGAAGACTTTTGGAAGATGGCCTGGTGTCAAGAAGGGCAGCAAAGAAACTACTTCTCTCCAAAAAAAAAATTAGGGATTGATCTTCTGCAGAAAGTATGGTGAATGGACTGCTGAGGACTGGGGCAAAGTCATATTCTCCGATGAAGCCTCTTTCCGATTGTTTGGGGCATCAGGAAAAAGGCTTTTCCGGAGAAGAAAAGGTGAGCGCTACCATCAATCCTGTGTCATGCCAACAGTAAAGCATCCTGAGACCATTCATGTGTGGGGTTGCTTCTCATCCAAGGAATTGGGCTCACTCACAATTTTGCCCCAAAACACAACCATGAATAAAGAATGGTACCAAAACACCCTCCAACAGCAACTTCTTCCAACAATCCAACAACAGTTTGGTGAAGAACAATGCATTTTCCAGCACGATGGAGCACTGTGCCATAAGGCAAAAGTGATAACTAAGTGACATTTTGGGTCCATGGCCTGGAAACTCCCTAGATCTTAATCCCATTGAGAACTTGTGGTCAATCCTCAAGAGGCGGGTGGACAAACAAAAACCCACTAATTCTGACAAACTCCAAGAAGTGATTATGAAAGAATGGGTTGCTATCAGTCAGGAATTGGCCCAGAAGTTGATTGAGAGCATGCCCAGTCGAATTGCAGAGGTCCTGAAAAAGAAGGGCCAACACTGCAAATACTGACTCTTTGCATAAATGTCATGAAATTGTCGATAAAAGCCTTTGAAACGTATGAAGTGAGTGTAATTATATTTCACTGCATCACAGAAACAACTGAAACAAAGATCTAAAAGCAGTTCAGCAGCAAACTTTGTGAAAACTAATATTTGTGTAATTCTCAAAACTTTTGGCCACGACTGTAGACAGACAAGGCAGAGGTCAAGACAAAGTCAAAGAAGTGTCCTGGGTGTGTATAGGTGGAGGGATAAGCTCAAAGCTAGAGCATGATTCTGAATCGTCTATTGTGACAGGCAGACCCTTGTTAACACGTAAGTAGCTGCATTGTAGAGAGGGGATATTTTATTAGACCTGTGACTAGTATTTCTAGGGACATCAATGTATTAGGGCTAGGAAGACTACGGGAGCTTCAAATCTAGATCTCCGGGGAAACGAAGAGACAAGTTATGTAGTTTTTTATTTTAGTATCAATTTGTGTTAATTTTTAGGTTGGATACTCCTTTAGTAAAACTATTTTCATCTGCAGTCCTATGTAACTCCACAGATATCCCACTGATAACACCCAGTGAAAACTCTATGAGTACAGATAATGTAGTTGATGGTACCTGCAGTCCTATGTAACACCACAGATAACACAATGATAATTTTTTGAGTACATATACTGTAGTAGATGTTATTTGTGATCCTATGTAACATCACACAGAGCAATAGATAACACAGTGATACCTCTCTGAGTACAAATAATTTAGTAGATATTACTTGCAGTCCTATGTAACACTACAGATAACACAGTGATATTCATTTGAGTGCAGATAAGGTAGTAGATGTTCCCTGCTGTCCTATGTAACACCAAAGATAACAGAGTCACAGCTCCCTGAGTACACATATGGTAGTACTGTTGTATGCAGTCCTATGTAACACCATAAATAACAGTAATAAGTCTCTGAGTACAAATAATTTAGTAGATGTCACATGCAGTCCTACATAACACTACAGATAACACAGTGATTACTCTCTGAGTACAGATAATGTAGTAGATGTTCCCTGTAGTCCTATTTAACACAGATATTGCACAGTCACAGCCCTCTGAACAGAGATATGGTGGTAGTGTTGTCTGCAGTCCTATGTAACACTACAAATACCACCTAGTGACAACTCTCCGAGTACAGATAAGGTAGTAGTGCTGCATACAGATGAGGAGAATGTCCAATACCAAGGGTACTGCAGCGTAACATCTATATACATCACCATAATATCCAATGGTGTTTATAAAATGGGTAGTCCTTGGGGTCTGATGATTCTAGGAGGTGCCCGTGGCCATACAGGCTGCCCACTATCTTAAACAAAACGAATGAAAAACACAGAACAGGAGCAGTCGCTGCACTGCATATAACAGGCTGCGCTCATGGCTGGAGTTAGGATGGGAGAGGAGGCTCCGGCTTGTCATTGCTAGCTCTAGGCTTTGAACCTGGTGCCATGAATCTCGAGAAAATGGGTTACTTTCTATGGTATCCGCACTCCTAGGCTGCGGATGCAATTGAAACCTAAGGAGCTTTCGGTGCTGTCGTGCTCTTGTATGCAGCAGCCTGAAGATGTGACATCCAGAGTCACATCCTGCAAAGTGCCACCCCCCAGGGTCAATCGTGTTCCAGGTTTTTTTAGAATGTCGAGTGGTGTGGCCCTTAGTAGTTTCTGTGGGTGTCACGGTGCTCCTACCTGGATACCCTTGCTTCCCAGGGTTAGACTCCGAAACAATAAAGGGGAGAGTAATAAAGGAGGTGGAGAAATAGTCAAGTCCAGGCTTTTATAAAGTTCAACAGCTTTACTTGAATCACCTTACATAAACTGGCAGGCAAACTTAAATATTCTGCTTTATCTATCTCCTGTGCTAAACTCTGCTTTAGTCTGGTAGTTGGACTTTAGGACTGTTCTGGCATCTTTAGAGTGGGGTGCTTTTGGCTGTTGACCCCCTCGCAATGCTCTGTCTGTAAATCTGTAAGGAGTCAGAGTGATTCTCCTCTCCTTCCAACTCTAGACTAGACTAAGACTGACTGAAATCTTCCTGCAGCCCCTTCCTTGGTAGGAAACGGGACTGGCCCACTTCTGCCCAAAAGGGGGGAGAATGTAAGCGAGCGGGCGGACAGCTGAACAGCTGAACTTTAAACTGCAGTGTCTTGGCCAGCTAATTAACCTTGCAGGAGCAGGGTAGCCCGGACTCAGAGCTCCTCCTGTCTTTTAAGCCGACCACTGCGCTGCTATACTGTGAGATGGTACAGAGCGCATGGTACTTGCAGTGTAGGGGGCGCTGTGTGCTTAACAGCTCTTGAGATTCATTTCTTCTCTACTGCTCATTAGTGCTGCAGTGCTGATGGTAAGTCTTAACAGGCCTCCCCTGGGCAATTCCAACCTGGCACAAGCTCTCAGGGCTCATAGAACAGGGGACCTGCTGCCTCCTGCAGTAGAAAGAAGAAGATTCCTAGCACCCCTCCCCCACACAGCACCACAGTCTGCTATCTGCAGCACTTGTCTGAGTTCTCCCAGACCTGGATAACAGCAAAGTTATGTCCTAAGACTGACATCCCCAAGTAGGTGTATATGTACTAAGCAAGTGTACAGTATGTGTAACTGTATATATGCTGTGTGTAGGTATGCCCATCTATCTTCCTGCCAGTCTGTATTTCTCTATCTATCTATCTATCTATCTATCTATCTATCTATCTATCTATCTATCTATCTAATCTACATATCTAATATATATAATCATATCTATCTATTATATATCTCATATCTATCTATCTATCTATCTATCTACCTACCGTATTTTTCACTTTATAAGACGCACTTTCTTCCCCCAAAATGGGGGGGGGGGTCAGTGCGTCTTAAAAAGCAAATGTGCCAAAATCATGGTGGCCGGCTGGCAGAGGCGAGCTGTAGCTCAGGGCGGGCGGCAGGGACAGTGAGGCATTTTGTAGTGCGGGGCGGGTGACAGGGACTTTGAAGAATGCTGTAGTGCAGGGTGGGCGGCATGGGCAGCAGGCATGCTGTAGTGTGTGAGGCAGGGACAGTGAGGCATGCAGTAGTGCGGGGTGGGCCGCAGGGACAGTGAGGTATGATGTAGTGCAGGGTGGGTGGCAGGGGCAGTGGGGCATGTTGTAGTGTGAGGCAGGGTGAGCTGCGGCAGTGAGGTATGCTGTAGTGCGGGGCAAGGCGGGCGGCGGCGGAAGTAAAGCAGTCAGCGGCGGAAGTGGGTCCATTCCAGAGAGCCATTCTCCTTCTCCTTTGCACTGCCGACTGGTGGAGATTGCCGGCAGGAACTGCTGCTCCACCGCATCCACCAATCAGCTTACTCCGGCTACGCGCACTGCTGCTATCCCCTGGACCGTCTCCACCTCATGTTCCTAGGTGAGTGACAGCCAGGATATGAAGGGGCGCTCAGGGGCCTGCAGTACTGGGAGTACTGCACCCCCAAAGACTGCAGTGGTAATTCATTGCAGTATAGGGGAGAAGCGATTAAATGATCACATGTTCTCTAAGGAAACTTAATATGTGTATAAAAGTTTAATAAAATATATAAATATTCAAATCACTCCCTAACTACATATTAAAAACAAAAAATAAACATCATAGGCATAAAGACCCAAAACACCCGTGACTTAGGTTAAAATATGAATGTATTTAGGGTCCTTTCACACTTGCGTTCTGAGGATCCGGCAGGCAATTCCGTCCTGCCGGATCCGTCAGAACGCAAGTCACCTGAAGCATTAGAAGACTGATCAGGATCCTGATCAGTCTTCGAATTGCTTTCAGGTTACTATGGCAGCCAGGACGCTACTAGCGTCCTGGTTGCCATAGTAGGCGGGAGCGGGGAGCGGCATGCTACATTCCGTGCGGCTCGGGCGCTCCTGAATGACGCCAGAGCGCCCCATGCGCATGGATCACGTGATCCATGCGATCACGTGATCCATGCACTGGGGCGCCCTGACGTCATCCTGGAGCGCCCGGGAGCCGCACGGAATGTAAGTATGCCGCTCCCGCTCCTGCTACATTTTACCATGGTAACCAGGACTTTAGTGTCCTGGCTGCCATGGTAACCAGTCAGAAAAAGCTAAATGTCGGATCCGGCAATGCGCCGAAACGACGTTTAGCTTAAGGTCGGATCCGGATTAATGCCTTTCAATGGGCATTAATTCCGGATCCGGCCTTGCGGCAAGTGTTCCGGATTTTTGGTCGGAACAAAAAGCGCAGCATGCTGCGGTATTTGCTGCGTCCAAAAAACGTTCCAGTCCTGAACTGAAGTCATCCTGATGCATCCTGAACGGATTTCTCTCCATTCAGAATGCATGGGGATGATCCTGATCAGGATTTTTCCGCCATAGAGACCCGACGACGGATCTCTATGCCGGAAAACAAAAACGCCAGTGTGAAAGGGCCCTTAAAGAGGATCTTTCATGGATCCAGACATTATAAAATAACTAACAGGTTACGTAGGGCATAGTGCAGGGATGTAATATTGCTTACTAGTTTGGGAGCCGCTCCATTCTGTACCCCCCGTTCACTTTTCCCGCCTGGTATGCTAATGAATAGCATGGGTACAGGGAGAAGGAGACTGTCCTGTTTCTCAATAGGCGTCTCCTTCTCCCTGGCTTTAGCTGTCCAATCACAGCGGAGACAGGAAGAAAAAAAAGCTCACCTTCTCCCTGGCTGAAGGAGACGCCCAGACTCCTTCCTGTACCGATGCTATTCCTTAGCATACAAGGTGGGAATAGCGAACCCCCCCACAGTTGGCGAACGTAGCATCGCCCAGACAAACTAGCAATATTATTACATCCCTGCACTATGCCCTACATAACCTGCTAGTTATTTCATAGTTTCTGGACCAATGAAAGGTCTTCTTTAACCCATATGGTGAATGAAAATAATGAAAAAAAATCTAAATGGCCAATTCACAATTTATTGGTTGCTTCACACCCCAAAATGGTTGGGTCATACACACCCCAAAATGGTCTAAATAAAAACGAATAATGAACCCTGTCACAGCTTTGTAGGCATAACTATAAAAAAAATGTTTTGGGGGGGTCAGAATATGGCAATGAAAAGAGAAATGTTTTCCAAAGTTTTTAAATCACAAGAAATACTATATAAATGTGGTATCACTGTAATCGTACTGACCCGGAAAATGGAGGGAACACACATGTTCACATATTTGTTTTCATTTATGCAATCGACGAAATGTGATTGTATTGTTAGCCCATTATTACAAGATTTGGGGCCCCACTTTTGATTTTGCCCAGGGCCATATTTTTTCTAAAATCGGCCCTGGTAGTACACGAAATGCAACATTTAGAAGTTCCTTAAAGCTAAAGACATGTGATCATTTGGGACCCCTTTTCACCTTAAAGGGGTATTCCCATCACAGACAATGGGGGCATATCACTAGGATATGTCCCCATTGTCTGATAGGTGCGGGTCCCACCTCTGGGACCCGCACCTACAATGAGAACGGAGCACTGCTTCCCGCTGCTCCCATACAAATGAATGGGAATGCACCGCGCATGTGCGGCCCCTACTCCCATTCATTTTTAATGGGGCCAATGGAAATAGCCGAGCCAGTGCTCGGTTATTTTCGGTGGCCACATAAATAAATGCAGGGCGACTGCGCATGCGCAGTACGCCCTCCACTACTTTTTCCGCTATTGTCCTAGCGATATGCTGATTGTCTGTGATAGCAAAACCCCTTTAAATCCCAGGCCATTTTTTGTGGTACTTTTTCTTATCTAAGTTATTCTGAGAATGTTTTCTCATGACACTTTGTACTTCATGTAAGTTATAAATTTAAGTCAATATGTTTTACCTTTATTTATTAAAAATGCAAAAATTACAGAAAATTTCGAAAAATTCATTATTTTCTAAATATGAATTTCTCTGCTTTTATGGCAGATAGTGATACCTCACATAGTAGTTATTACTTAACATTTTCCATATGTCTACTTTTGCATCATTTTGTAAATGTCATTTACATTTTTTTAAGACGTTGGAAGGCTTAGAATTTTAGAAGCAATTTTTCAAATTTTCAACAAAATTTCCAAAATGAAAACCACCTATAAATTACCCCATTTTAGAAAATACACCTCTCAAATTATTCAGAAAAACTGATGTTACAAACTTTTTTAACCCTTGAGGTGTTGCACAAGAATTAAAGGAAAATAGAGGTGAAATTTCAATTTTTTTTGTAAATTTGTTATGTTAATCAATTTTTGTCTTACAACTCAGCAAGAGTTAACAGCAAAATAAACCTCAATATACATTACTCTGATTCTGCAGTTTACAGAAATACCCCATATGTAGTAGTAAACTGCTGTAGGGGCACATGGAAGTATTCAGAAGGAAAGGAGCGCCATATGGTTTTTGGAGGCAGATTGTGCTAGAATGGTTTTTGGACACCATTTTGTACCCCTACAGTGGAAACCTTCAAATAAGTGACCCCATTTTGAAACTACACCCTTCAAAGAATATACTAAGGGGTGTACTAAGCACTTTGGCCCCAAAAGCATTTTACAGAAAATAAATTGTTGCTTTACCCCCAAATTTTTCATTTTCACAAGGAGTAACAGGAGAAATGGCACCCCATAATTTGTTACCCACTTTCTCCTGAATAGGGAAATACCCCTTATGTGGTGGTAGATTACTGTGGCGACACATGGCAGGACTCCATGGCAGAAAGGAAGGAGCGCCATATGGCTTTTGCAGCGCAGATTTTGATGGATTGGTTTACAGGCGCCATTGTTTTTTTTTTTTTTTGCATGATTGTCTTATGTAGGGGTTCATATAGGACTTTTTGATCACTCGATATTATGCATTTTGTGAAGCGAGTTGAAAAAAAATGACTGTTGCACAGTTTCTATTTATTTTATTTTTACAGCAGTCAACTGGCAAGGTATATCATGTGATATTTTTATAGAGCAGGTTGTTACGGATGCGGCGATAGATAATGTGTCCATTATTTTTGCTTTTATTAAGTTTTACACGGTAAAAGCATTTTTGAACAGAATAAAATCTTGTTTTTGTGAGGTGAGCCATTTTTTTTTCTGCCGATTGGCTTAGGTAGGGTCTCATTTTTTGCGGGATGAGATGACGGTTTGATTGATTCCATTTTTGGGCACATACAACTTTTTGATCACTTGGTATTACACTTTTTGTGAGGCAAGGTGACAAAAAAATGGCTGTTTTGGCACTTTTGTTTAATGTGTTCACCTGGCAGGGTGGATCGTGATATTTTTATATAGTCAGTCGATATGGACGCGGCGATACCTAATATGTCTACTTTTCTTTTTTTCCTATTTTTTACAATTTTATATAACTTAATTTTGGGGTAAAGGTGCTTTTTTTACTTGGAACTTTAATTTTTTTAATTATGTAAAACACTATTTTAACTTTTTTTGTCTGTAAGTGTATTATTGCACAGTGTAAGGCATTGGGCTGCCTTCCCTGCCATCGGGTCCCCGTCACCGCAGCGCGGGGACCCAATGGGGACAGGAATGGAGCTACTTCCCTCCACACACCCCGCACATGCTGCAGTCAGTGCTGACCATGGCATAGCAAGGGTTAAAGAGCCAGCATCAGTGTTTTCACTGATGCCGGCGCATACAGCAGGGCCTCGGCTTTTATTGCATGCCAGAAGCCTGCTGATGATTGGGTGGGCGCAGCTCCTGTGAGAGACACAGTAACACAATACACTGTAGACCCATACATTAAGCCAAGATCACAGTAAGAAAACTGACTTTACCCATTGTTCATGTACAAAAGTACAAAAAAGTATTCACTCCCCTTGACTTTTTTCGTATTTTGTTACATTACAGCCTTAAATTCAATGTTTTGGTAATCTGAATTTTATGTGATGGATCAGAACACAATAGTCCTAGTTGGTGAAGTGAAATGAGAAAAATATATAAATAAAATATTGTTTAGAAATAGAAAACAGAAAATTGGCATATTGCGTATGTATTCACCCCCTTTGTTAGGAAGCCCATAAAAAGCTCTGGTGCAACCAATTACCTTCAGAAGTCACATAATTAGTGAAATGATGTCCACCTGTGTCACATGATCTGTCATTACATATACACACCTTTTTTGAAAGGCCCCAGAGGCTGCAACATCTAAGCAAGAGGCATCACTAACCAAACACTGCCATGAAGACCAAGGAACTCTCCAAACAAGTAAGGGACACTGATGTTGAGAAGTACAAGTCAAGGTTAGGTTATAAAAAAAATATCCAAATCTTTGTTGATCCCCAGGAGCACCATCAAATCTATTATAACCAAATGGAAAGAACATTTCACAACAGCAAACCTGCCAAAAGACGGCCGCCCACCAAAACTCACGGACCGGCAAGGAGGGCATTAATCCAGAGACTGGAGTATCTGTACATAGGACGACATTAAGCCGTACGCTCCATAGAGTTGGGCTTTATGGCAGAGTGGCCAGGAGAAAGCCATTACTTTTAGCAAAAACAAAAAGGCACGTTGTGAGTTTGCAAAAAGGCATGTGGGAGACTCCCAAAATGTATGAAGGAAGGTGCTCTGGTCTGATGAGACTAAAATTGAACTTTTCGGCCATTAAATAAAACACTATGTCTGGCGCAAACCCAGCACATCACATCACCCAAAGAACACCATCAGCAGCCGGGACTGGGAAACTGGTCAGAGTTGAGGGAAAGATGGATGGTGCTAAATACAGGGATATTCTTGAGCAAAACCTGTACCACTCTGTGCGTGATTTGAGACTAGGACGGAGGTTCACCTTCCAGCAGGACAATGACCTCAAACACAATGCTAAAGCAACACTTGAGTGAGTGAAGGGGAAACATGTAAATGTGTTGGAATGGCCTAGTCAAAGCCCAGATCTCAATCCAATAGAAAACCTGTGGTCAGACAGAATTGCTCTTCACAAGCGCAAACCATCCAACTTTAAGGAGCTGGAGCAGTTGTGCAAGGAGTAAAGGGCAATAATCCCAGTGGTAAGATGTGGCAAGCTCATAAAGACTTTTCCAAAGCGACTAGGAGCTGTGATTGCCGCAAAAGATGACTCTACAAAGTATTGACTTTAGGGGGGTGAATAGTTATGCACATTGACTTTTTCTGTTATTTTGTATTTGTCCTATTTGTTGTTTGCTTCACAATAAAAAAAAAACAAAAACATCTTCACAGTTGTGGGCATGTTCTGTAAATCCATGTTAATTCCAGGTTGTGAGGCACCAAAACACGAAAAAGGGGGGTGGGGGAGGTGTGTGTGAATACTTTTGTAATGCACTGTAGCCTGGTTGGCACCAACCTGGGTACATGAACCATGGATAAAGTCAACCATCTTACTTTGATCTTGGCTTAATGTATGGAAAACGTGTCACCAAATAATTTTCTGCCAGTTAAAAGCAGATACATGTAGTAGCACATCTCCTTTTTTCTAATCTCTTTTTATTTTCTGATTACAGATTTTTTAATTCTGTTTCCTGAACATAATCATGGGGTGGCCATCTTGCCTAAGCTGTTCTTACCAGCATTTACACAGCATTACAAATTGCTTTATGACAGCCTCATGGTCCATAGACACAATGGTCAGGAGGGGACTTCATGGGAGTGTTTTCTAGGCATCCTCTGTGACCTGTGCAGAGGTCATTGTACAAGAAAAGAATAGATAAGCTCTGACAATCACCTATTGTGAATGGTGGATCATATCTTATCTGTCATTCTAATCCTGCCAGTAACAATATCACCTCTGTGCATAGATAAGCAGGTAACTGCAGTTAAGTAAACTCTACAGACCAAGAAGTGGCGCTCATTAATAGGCTTAGTGGCAAGTGCAAAAACTGCAGGATTTTATGGTTTTTGTTTAAATATAGATATCGACACAGAAAATAAAAAATAACATCATAATAAAAATATATATGTTAAAGATAAAAACCTGATTTAAACAATAGGTCATTTCCTGATATTCTCTTTAAGTGCGCTATATAGTTCTGAATTCTGTGTCAATTTGGGGGATGTCTCTGACTCTGCTTTACCGACAGGGTAGCTATAGAACTCAGCTTCTTCTGGGTGCTGCAACTTCTATATTGTAGTCTGACTCTAGGTTTGTCCAGGAAAAACTTTCTCCTCATGGCTTCTGAGGCTTCAAGCTGTGGCCTCCATATCCAGCAGAGCTGAAGGTGCTTTAGCTGGTCTAGACATAGCACGTCCAGTAGAGGGTGCTCTGCAACTAATTCTCTAACTAGAACTCCCCCCTCCCTGCAGCAAGCGGGACATGCCCACCACACCACAGAGGAATGAAAGGGTCCATTCTATGTAAATGTAGCTCTGCCGTGCTTGCTGCCACCTGCTGGAGAACCAGGCATATTACATTTGAACGTAAAAGTTTCAAACTAGGAAATGCACATTATACAGGACCTGGAAATAAATACACAGAATGACATTAGGTTAGCCATAGGAGACAGTAGCGAGGTGCAAAGGTGGTAATGCCACTCTAGGACGTTACACATTCCGTCATAAAATTGCATTATGGTCCGTGGTAACGAAATCCATAACGCAGTTCTGCTTTTACCACCAAAACTAGTCTTATGGTCAACTTAGTTGATTTCCTGATTTGAGACTAGCGTTCGGTCTGATGCAGACTATTTATTAATAGATTTTCTTCAGTACACTTTGTCCCAGGATTGTCAAATGTACTCCATGAAGCAATCATCAGCACGTCATCCTGGGTGAAAGATGCCATTGCTTGCAGTGTAAAATCACAGTCATAATGAGCTTTTATGAAATACAATTTGTTGTTGCAGATCAAAGTAAATTATATAGTCCAACATTGTTATGTAATTTTCATGTCAGAAGGATATGTCAGGAAAAGGTTCTTTCAGTTTAGCATGAAAAAATACAATTTTTTTCTGTGAATTCAATGGGAAATATTTAGAACTGTAATATACCGACTGTCCCTAACTTACTAAGCTTCAGAAAATGGGACAGTTTGAGCCGCACTTTAGATTAGTCCAATTCACTCATACTTACCAATATTTGCATGATCAAAAGCTGGACCTTTAAGCCCTGGTCCCAAGAGTGCCTGGGAATAGCCACCCCATCGGAGAGGGAAGTGGCGGTGGGGAACAAGTTGCCATCTTTGGGGTGAGGTTGACACAAACATTGCATCTTTTATGGTCTGGTTTTCTGGGGTTGCATCGGCAAAATCAGGACTTTTGGCAGGTAAGGGTACTTTCACACCAGCGGCATAGCTATCCGGCAGGCTGTTCCGGCGGGTGAGCAGCCTGCTGGATCCGCCATGCCGCAAGTACCCGTGCACTGCCGTGCTGCCGCTCCGTCCCCATTGACTATAATGGGGAGGGGGGCGGTACTACGGCGCAGCACGGCAGTGCACGGCCGGAGATCGCCGCACTAAAAGTACTGCAGGTCCGACTTTTTAGTCCGGCGATACGGGTACTTGCGGCATGGCGGATCCGGCAGGCTGTTCACCCGCCGGAACAGCCTGCCGAATAGCTATGCCGCTAGTGTGAAAGTACCCTAAGTTCACTGCTTGAAGACTTTTACAATTGGAAAGTACATTTAGTACACACAAAATATGTGAAAATAGTTTTGTGATATCTTATTTCTATACTGAGATATGATCAGTTGAAGTTACAGACCCAGAGCCTGAAGAGGGATTCCAGTAATGACCTGTCCCAGATGCACAGTTGTTATGGAGTCTTAAAGCGGACCCTCACCTCTCCTAACGTGTCTGTTTTAGGGTACCTTCACACTTGCGTTGTTTGATTGCGGCAGGCAGTTCCGTTGCAAACTGTATGCAAACGCATGTAATTTTTTCTGACTGATTAGCCATTTTTCAGACTGATAAGGTCTGAAAAATGGCTGATCAGTCAGAAAAATGCATTGCAATACCGGATCCGTTTTTACATTGTCATCCGGCAAAACAGATCTAGTATTTTTTTTCCCACGTTTTTAAAGGTCTGCGCATGTGCAGACCGGAATGCCGGATCCGTCATTGTGGTATTTTTAATGCCGGACCTAATGCATTGCAATGGAAATTAATGCCAGATCCGGCATTCCGGCATGTGTTATGGAATTTTGGACGGAGATAATACCGCATTATCTCTGGCCAAAACGCCGTTCAGTGACTGAACTGAAGACATCCTGATGCATCCTAATCGGATTTTTCTCCATTCAGAATGCATTAGTATAAAACTGAAGCGTTTATTTTTCCGGTATTGAGCCCCGAGGACGGAACTCAATGCCGGAAAAGTGTAATGCTAGTGTGAAAGTACCCTAAGTAACTACTTGCATTCTCCATGTAATAACAATTCTGGAGCATCAGTGTGTATATTATTCCTGCTTGAAGATTATGCATAAAGGTCCAACTGTGTAATACTAGTTGGGG
The DNA here is from genome assembly GCA_033119425.1 of Bufotes viridis. Classification (NCBI taxonomy): domain Eukaryota; kingdom Metazoa; phylum Chordata; class Amphibia; order Anura; family Bufonidae; genus Bufotes; species Bufotes viridis. The sequence goes on from CM065591.1 coordinate 423,384,732, forward strand.
GGGGGGGGCGTGTCCCTTCACAGCCTGACATTATCCAATCAGTGCTGCCAGCCTCAGAGGGTGTACAGACACCCCCAACTGGTATCACCGATAACCTTTAGTCTAGGGCTACATGGCGACACGGCTGGATTTCTTGCGACTATTGTGGCAATTCCATTCATTTCTATGGTATCACCGCTACTCAGCAATCCTGGCCAGGACAGCTGTTGCGTGACCAATGTTGCAGTGTAGCCCTAGCCTTAAAGGATTTATCCAACTCATATAATGACCCCCCCCCCCCATGCCCGGGCACCTCATATAGGTTATACTTACCCTGTTCCCCGGTACCTGCGGCGCTCTTGATCCCGGCACGGCCGCCAATGCATCTCCCCGTCGCACTGATCAAAACATCCGACGACAGGTGGGGCACCCAATAGCAGGCCGCGAGGGGGACAAGCCTCCCTAGCTTCACCCGCGATGATAGGGAGGCCCATCCCCGTCGCTGTCTAGGGGAGATGTAGCGGCGGCTGTGCAGGGATCAGGAACGACTCGGTTGCCGCAGAGCAGGGTAAGAATAGCTCAATTGGTGCTTTAAGAAAATAGTTTTCTTGAAAATTTGAAAAATTGCTCCTAAAATTCTAAGCCTTCTAACACCCTAAATAAAATTACATTTACAAAATGATGCCAACATAAAGTAGACATATGGGGAATAATGACTGATAACTACTTTATGAGGCATTACTATCTGTCTTAAAAGTAGAGAAATTCTAATTTAGAAAAATTGTTGGTAAAATTGGGATTTTTGTTATAAATAAAAGTGAAATATATCGACTCAAATTTACCAGTGTCATGAATTACAATGTGTCACAAGAAAATCTCAGAATGGTTTGGATAAGTAAAAGCATTCCAAAGTTATTACCACATAAAGTGACACATGTCTGATTTAAAAAAAATTGCCTGGGCAAGAAGGTGAAAATTGGCCCAGGTTAGAAGGGGTTAAAGTGCAACAATGTGTACTTCTCAATTGTTTATTATGTGTGCATATAAGGGGGGGGGGAGATGTACTTGTCCTCATGACAACATTGCACATTGGCAGAAATCAGGTTTACTTCAATAAGTCCTGTCTGTTTAGAAATAAGATTATAAAAATAGTTTTCACAATTTAATACACGCTTAAAGGCCCGTTTATTCTCTTCTCCTTTAAAGGGATTGCCCGATTTATTAAAAAATTTCCTCCAAGCCAGCAACCGTCAAAAATACATATATATATATATGTATATTCAGACCTTGTGCTGCCGTTTTAACCCATCCTGATGGGCTTTTATTTTTTTAGCTCCAGCTCACTGGCCACAGCAGTCTCTGGTCAGATCCAAAAAGATGACTTTATGGCTGCAGCAGTGAGGGGGATCTTTGTGGCATGGTGCTGGAAGCTGCGGGATGAGATGTTGAGTTTACATTATTTTATTATTTTATGAAATTTTCTGGGTCAAACAACCCCTTTTACCATTGACTTATTTCGGAAGAGCCAAGATTAGTCCTTTTCTGGCACTGGAAGTCCACTCCACTATTAGAATGCACATGCCTATAAAAATAAATGGGTGCAGTTATATTTCTGGAGCCTGAAGGAACAAAGGGGGTCATATATGACCAAATATACGCCACTTGTTGGCGTATATTTGGTGCAGATTTTGTTGCAAAGGTGATTTGCGGCAAAATCTGCGACTTCCTACCCTTCCACGCCACGTACACCAGTTCTAAAAAAGGGAGTGTGGTGTGGGCGTAGAAGAGGGTGGGCCGGCAGGCCAGTCTTATTCATAATTTTCTACGCCTGTTTTTGGTGTAAAAAATTATCTAAATCTACATCAGCAAGGTGTAGCAGTAAAACAAAATAATGATTAAAATTTGGTATCGCCATAATCGTATTGACCCGCAGAATAAGGACATCATGTCATTTTTAGTGCACAGTGAACGACGTAATATCAAAAGCCCCCAAAACCCCGAATTGTGTTTTTTTTTCTTCATAATTTCACAACACAAAGAATTTTATTTCCCATTTTCCAATGCAAGACATGGTAAATTATGGTGCTATTAAAAAATACATGTCCTGCAAAAAATAAACCCTCATATGGCTATGTGAATGGAAACTTTTAAAAGTTATGGCTCTCAGAATGTGGGGAGGAAAAAATGAAAATGCAAAGGGAAAATGGGCTTTGTTTTTAAGGTGTTAAACAGGATGGATGGGATTCTGCCTGACATCGCAAGGCTAGGTTCACACGACGACATTTGTCACGCGACTACACTGCAACATTTGTCGCGCAACATTTTGTTGCTTTAATGTCGCGTGACACGACAGTCGCTGAAAAATGAATCTTGAATAGATTTTTTGCGACTATCGTGTCGCAGTCGCAGCATGTCGCATGTTGCAATGTGACACCATAGACTACATAATAAATTGTCGTCGTGTGAACCTAGCCTAACTCAGTTCCAAATACATGAGTGGTGCTGAATCTAGAAAAAAGCAGACCTATATATAAAATTGTGTTAAGTTAATTGTAGTTTAACAACCATAAAATATTTTCATACAGACTTAGTGCAAGGTATGTACTGCCTTTCAGGCTTCTGTATTTTCACTTTTTGTTCCTTTCGCACATAGATTTCCGACACTTGCACAGATGATTCTTCTGCACCTGAACAGAGCAGTAATGAGGAAAGTGTGGAGGAGCCAGGAACCACAGATGCGGAGGAAGATCAAGACAATGTGGAGTCAACAGAGTCCGCCACCAGTCAGCTTATACCTCCTGAAAACACATGCCCTGGCATTGGTAGGACTCGACGACTTTCAGATTTCCGTGCATGGTTTACTGAAAATTTTCGTCACTTTTCAGAATCCGAAGAAGGTAAATGATGTGAACTATAGACGTTATATTTGTGTGTTTATATAAATAAGGAATCTGATATCTGCATCTATGCCTTTCCATTATCACACCACTTATAAGAACCTGTGTCTTTACCTAAGCCACTTTTCAATGCTTGGCTTTACTCGCCTCTACTCGGTTTTGTACCAGGTAGTTTATTTTCCACTGTGGACGTTGTACCCTATCAATGTAGCTGGTAGCACTGTAGTGATGATTCCATTGGACCGTTCACTAGTCAGCACAGTAGTCACATGACCTTCATACTGTACCTCGGATGTAGTACCAAATAAGCACCATAAGGGACTTCAACTTTGACCTAGTTGAAAAATGGAAAAACTGGGTAGAGTTGAGCTGGATACATGATGTGGAAAAGAGGCTTACAATACATCCTAACACATGAAGAAATTATTTTCTAAAATCATTATGAAAGAGATTTTCCAGAAGCTGAATTAAGATGGCCTTTCTTTAGGATAGGTTATCAATATCTGAGGCCGGGTTCCAGCACCCAGACTGATTTCTTGTCAGAGTGCTTTCAATAGATGGAGACAGCTATAGCCCTTCTGTTTGCAGTTATATGCACTGTACGTTTTCTTATATTTGTATTTTACATTAAATGCAGTACTAGGTCAATACATCTTTTAGAAGACATAATTGCATAATGCCAGATAACAATAATTATCATCCATGCGTTATTACTATTTGTTTTGTAATAACGGCTTTGGTCTGGCATTTGTTTTGCAATCCTTTCCTGAATATTCCTGAATTTAGTTCTCTATTTGCTATCTAGCTATATTTTTATGATCATGACTGCCTCCTAGTGGCGAAAATGTCCTTTTTTCTTTAGTATCTGAAGGTTATGATCCACAGTGTATTTGACAGGGCAGTCTCTCTCCTGTGTTCTGGGAATCTTCTCTAACATAATCTGTGGACCTGCTGCTTATGTTCATGGCCATATAGTCACAGTTCAAGTTTGCTTCCGGCAGAGTAGTAAAAGGTCAGCGCGGCATGAACTGTGTGCTGATTATTTTTAGTATTCATGCATACCTTTCACATATATTTCACAGAAAGTCAGCGGCCCAGAGTTACTAATGTGTCGGCACTAATTTGCACCATCTTTTTGACAGATCCTAGGGGCAATCTTGGTGTAATTTAGTGCAACTAAACTAGTAGGATTTCTACTCTTTTTACCAACTTGCTCAAAAAGGGGCTTCACAGAAATTGGGTGTGGTCTAAGATTCACCATTTTGCGCAAACTCAATAATTGGAATTGAGTTACGCAAAAGTGTCTGTCTCTGCAGCAGATGTATCATCCAGCCTGAGCTCATGGGATAAATCTGGTGCAGGTCTAGACAGCCTGTCTAAAGGCCTCTTTACACTGATCGAGCATTGGACAAATAATCGCTAACAAGCATGGGGGTAGCTATAGGGGGTGCAGAGGTAGCAGTTGCTACCGGGCCCAGGAGCCTGAGGGGCCCAAAGACCCCTAAGATAAGAAGATACACAAAGCACAGAGGGAAGAGGGGCCCAAGCTGACCTCTTGCACCAGGGCCCATGAGCCGTTAGCTACACTCCTGCTAACAAGTGTTTGTACGAGCATTCGTTAGCCATTTTCTGCCGGTGTAAAGGTGCCGACAGTACCCAATGAACGAGTAAAACGCTCGTTCATCGGGTAATATGATCATTTGTGCTGTTACCAAAATGATAAATTTCTGGCAGTAGATCGTGCCATCTAAACACAATCTGCTCCCAAACAATGATTCTGTATGGTGACGAGCGATGGCCTTATTGATCGCTCCTCTTCGTACTGTGGAGGAGATCGCTGCACGTAAAAGCTGCAGTCTTCTTCGCTAGCGAGCAGGCGACTGTCTGGAAGGAACGCTTCATTCAAGACAATCATCTGCTGAATCTATCAGTGTAAAGGATTTAGGATTAGTAAATCTGACCCAGAGTTGTATAACACAGACTCCAGACTCTGTTCATGCTGCAGCATTATCTTTGCCTCTATCAAAATGTAGAACAGTTCATTCATCTAGGGCTTACGTATTATAACTGAAAATCCTGGGGAACCTATCACATTGAACAAGCAGTCTGATCTGCAGGCAACATGTCATAGAGCAGGAGGAGCTGAGCAGACTGATTAGACTGAAATTACTGTGGGAAAAGATTCAGTAAAACTTAGAACTTAAATTCCTGTTCACTATGGGCATAGGAGTCAAGCGGCTGGCCGGGTTCCTGATTGACAGCTATCTCTCTATGCACACTCATACAAGGAAGGCTGACCATCACTGATAGGCAGGGTTGGCCTGGCCCACCCGAGTACCAGAGGATCCTCCGGTGGGCTCATTTTCTGAAGCCGTAGTGGGCCCCGAAGGTCAAGGAGAAAAAAAATTGGAGCTAATCTCTTGACACCAAGGTCTATTGCTTTGATTCAAACCCTAATAAATTGTATTGATTATATACTGTAGAGTTTGCTGCTGATAGAACCTCCCACTGGACACCGAAGCCAAGAATTTTACCACATACCATAATATGCTTGGTTTGCTCAGTATAGATGAATTGGCATAGATGCCTACAGATACGGCATTTGTCATGATCAGTTTTCTTTTTGCCCTTCCAAACCTTTGCATTGGTGCCAATTTTGGAATTTGATTTGCAGGGTAGCTAACTATAGGTGGTATTAACGAGACAGTTTTTTTTTCATTCTGAAGAAAAGCTAATTTGCATGGAGATGTTGGAAAATATAAGATGGTCAGTTACTCAGGCCAGTTCCCCTATTTCTTGTAAGGCTTGTTTCATTCTAGCGCTAAACTGTTCTGGTAGGCTGTTCCGGAAGAGTTCAATGCATCTGGCATAGCTGGATACTGCCGAAGCACCGCCACGGCCCCATTGTATAATGGGAGCCAGCAGGGATCCGCCCTGTTTCCGCCATTAGTGCCAAGATTGGGCCGAACAAATACCACCATAGGCAACATTTTTTGTCAAGCTGAATCCCAGCACTAATGCCAGAAATAGGCCGGATCCCTACAGGGTCCCATTAATAGTTAATGGGCTCCAGTGAAAGGTAGTATCAGCCTGCCAGAACAGTTTAGCACTAGCCTTACTAGCTTTCAGCTCCTGTGGAGAAGAAAAGTCCTATGCAGAACCTATGGGAGTCCCATGGTATATGTAGGTGTACTGCCTTTGTGGTGCATATTCCCTTCGCTTCGTGGATAATTTTGCCTTTCTTTAGTATGCCATGCTATGTATATGTTGACTAAATCACTGATTTTGAGCAGTGTGGACTCTTCATTGTGACCATCTAGCACTGCAGAATGAACAAGGGCGATATCCACCCATAATACCTTGGATTTTAAGAAGCCTTCTCGGTTACAAAATATAATAGTGAAATTTTAATCTACAATTAACTAACAAAAGCTACAGATTACGGTATATGAGTCTTTCCAGTAATATTCAGATGGCTGTGAATCATGACTTGCTCCGCAGTTAGTCTGCCGAGATAAATTGCCTGTCATTGACGTCTTGATAGGCATGTGCTATATCCTAAGTCCTCTCAAGACAGTAACACGACATTACTCATTTCAATAATTGGCAAATTACTGTCAGATAAATGTTGTTTTGTTCCAGAAAGAAATACCTGTTGAAGGACAAACATCATTTTCTCCGGTATATTGACACACATCCTTGGTGTTCGTGCAGGCTGAGCAATGCAAACAGAACACAGGGAGTAATGCACAAAGGTTTCATAGCTCACAACAAGCTGTTCCGGATGTCATGCTCATTGACTTGTATGGGATTTATGTTCACAGCTGTGTTAAGACCTATCGCGCTCTGGTAAATTATCCCCAGTAGAACTGGAGGCAGCTCTGTGCACCCAGGACTAGGAAGTCGCCTCTACCGGTGTTGGCTTACTTTGCATATACTGCATACAAAATCTATATCATTGTCAAATATTGATCTTCTCTATATGATTCATTGTTCCTACAGGTCTGGTCTAAAATAAAGGGCAAGATTTACTAATACTGTCTAAAAGTACAACAGTGTAAACTTAGACAGACAGCCTTAAATGGCCCCAGATTTATCACAATGGCTGATTCTGGATGATAAATCTGGCGCACCTATAGTATGTCTACACCACTTATTAAATAACTTAGGGTACTTTCACACTTGCGTTGCGTTATTTACACAGACGGATCCGCACCTAATGCAAACGTTTGTATCCGTTCAGAATGGATCCGTTTGAATTAGGTTTAAAGAAAAATGACAAAGTCCAAAACGGATCCGTTTTGAATTACATTGAAAGTCAATGGGGAACGGATCCGTTTTTAAATGCACCATATTGTGTCATTGAAAACTGATCTGTCCCCATTGACTTACATTGTAAAAAAAAAACGGATCCGTTAGGCTCCGCCTCTTCAGATGGACACCAAAATGCTGCATGCTGCGTTTTGGTGTCCGCCACCAAAACGGAATAGAAGCGGAACGGAGCCGAACTGATGCATTCTGAACGGATCCTTATCCATTCAGAATGCATTGGGGCTTAACTGATCCGTTTTGGACTGTTTGTGAGAGCCCTGAAACGGATATCACAAACGGAATCCAAAACGCTAGTGTGAAAGAGGCCTAAGTTGTAGTCCAAAAATGTACCAAAATTGTGGTGCATCTTTTGGCACAATTAAGCCACGACCCTTCCCCAAGAAGCCATGCCATCTTTCTGGTAAACTGTGCCCCCCTCCTTGTTGGACAAGATGTAAAAAGTTTCAAAAAGTGTCTAAAACACTTGGCGGACAGTTATTAAGACTGCAGTCTTCCACGCCTCTTGCTGGCGTAGATTTAAGCCATTTTAAGCAATTGTGGCGTATATCACTCAATAAATCACCCCCTTGATATGTAGTATAAAGCATGTATGTCTGTGTTTTTTTTTTTGTACAAACTGCACCAAGAACTGGTGCATTTTCAATAGTAAATTTGCCTCATTGTGTGTATTCATAATTAATTTAAAGGAGTATTCTCATCTGAGACAATGTGGGGATATCATTAGGATATGCCCCTATTGTCTGATAGGTGCAGGTCCCACTGCTGGGACCCGCACCTATAACAAGAACAGAGCGGGCAAAGTGGTAGCTAGAACACTCTGGACTGGCCACCACCAAGCGCTCTCCCCATAGAGCGGTGGGAACGCATCGCGCATGACCGGTCACCACTCCCATTCACTTCTGTGGGCCCGACGGACATAGCCGAGCCGGCGCTCAGCAGTTTTCGGCAGCCCTATAGAAATGAATAGAGGGCGGCTGCGCATGCGCAGTGCGCCTTCCACCACTTTCGGGGCTCCGTTTAGGCACCTATTCGGCAATGGGGGCATATCCTAGCTATATGCCCCCATTGTCTCAGATGAGACAACCCTTTAATGAGCAATAAAGAGTGTATTATAGCTATACAACATATGGTCAAAAAGTACATGGATATCTGACCATCACAGCTTGTTGGACATCCAGTTCCAAAACCATGGACATTCAATAAGGACTCGGGGCCCTTTTTCCAGTTACAACAGCCTCTGCTCCTCTGGGAAGGCTTTTCACAAGATTTTGGTGAGTCTAATGGACATTGTGCCCATTCAGCCAAAAGAGCATTTGTGAGGTTAGACACTCATGTTGGAAGAGAAGGTCTGGTTCACGATCAACATTCTAGCACACACTAGTTGTTGGGCTGCATTACAGTAGGTCCAAAAATAGTGGAATTGCTCAGCTTCACAAGAATCCACAGGGAAATCGGCACTGGAAAATCCATACCAAATTGTTTGTATTTTGGTGCAAATTTGCTTGCAGATTTCAGCTGCGGCTCCTGGCCATTACGTCGGTCCCTGTAAAACATGGCCTCCTGTAATAATGTGTGGCGATGAGCGAAGTTTTGAAAAATTCGTTTGGCTGCATTGCTGAACTTCGTCAAGAAATTGGATTTGTCACGAATTGCTTCGTCACTAATCGCTTTACATTGTCTCCTGACGTTTAAGCCCGCAGATGCCGCGTTCAACACTGATCGCGGCATCTGTGAATCAGATTCAGCCTTTCAGGGGTTAATCAGGGGTAAAAAAACAAAAACATCCACTTACTTGCGGAGAGGCCGTCCGCTCCCATCTTGATTGAAGAAAACCCGACAAAGAATAACTTCCCAGCATGATCACGTGGTGACATCATCACTCTCACCTAGGGTGGCCACTTGCAGAACCCCAAAAAGGAGGACACCGCATCCCGAAAAGGAGGACATTGTACCGGGGACAGTGGCGCACGATAGTTCAATACTACACCATGCTAGATACTACATTATACAAATATTATTATAAACAGAATGTAAACATTAATCTATATTATAGTATCAGCTAAATAAAACAAGAAATGTACTCACCAAACCTAGCTTCTACTTTTGATATTTCACTCCTTTCTTCGCTGCCTCCAAGAGTTTGCCATTGGCCAGGAATTTCTGTACCTTCTTCTTCAAGGTTCACACAAATCTGAAGCTCTGCCTTTACGCTGTCCACCTCCAGTCGGTTTCTCTCATTTCTCCACCCTGAAGACATCGTAGAAAACACACGCTCTGTGTGAGCATTACTGCATGGGATGAAGAATACATAAGCACTGACAACCTTCAGACTTTTGAAGGGCACCCCAGACTTAGCAAACAACTGTAGATATCTTTCCTGACTGCTGCTGTTAGCTGCCTCTGGAGAAGTAATAAAAGTCTCTACAATGGCATACTCCTCATAAGAGCTATCCATATTAATACCTTGCAGAAAGCAGTCTTGGACTCAGGGGCATAGCTAAAGGCTCATGGGCCCTGGTGCAAGAGTTCAGCTTGGGCCCCCCTTCCCTCAGTACTTTGTGTGTCTTCTTATGCGGCACAAGTGTCTTTGGGCCCCTTCAGGCTCCTGGGCCCGGTAGTGACTGCTACCTCTGCACCCCCTATAACTACGCCCCTGCTTGGACTGCTTCAGAGAACTCTCCAAATGGCACTGGACTTCCAAGACTCAGTTTAGATATTTGGCTATGAAAGCTCCTTTCAGAGAAATCATATCTGTCCTTTAAGTATTTCTTTGCCCTTTCGTAGAAAAGAACATAATCAGCTTCACATTTTGGAGATAGATCTGGAGTAAGCTGTTTCAACCTGGAGTTCACAGCAAAGCCCAAAAAATTGATCTCTAAGGCCCCTTTCACACAGGCGTTGCGGATTGGGGCCTGATAGGATGTGGGTGCGTAGCGGGAAACTCGCGCGAGTGCGCACACAATTTCAGTCAGTTTTGACTGCGATTGCGTTGCGTAGTTCAGTTTTTTCTGTGCAAGTGCAATGCGCTTTGCACACGCGTAAGAAAAAACTGAATGTGGTACCCAGAACCAAACTTTTTCAATAAAGTTCGGGTTTGGGTTAGTTGTAGTGTAGATTTTAATATTTTTACTTATAACATGGCTATAAGGGTAATAATAGCATTCTTTAATACAGAATGCTTAGTAGAAGGTCAATTGAGGGTTAAAAAAAAATAAAAAATGAACTCACCCCCTCAATTGATCGCGTAGTTGCCGGTCTCCTGTTCTTTCTTCAGGACCTGTCAAAGGACCTGTGGTGATGTCACTGAGCTCATCACATGGTCCATCACCATGGTGATGGACCATGTGATTGGACCATGTGATGTGATGTCCCCACAGGTCTTTTAGCCGGCTGCTCATGATTAAAGAAGAAAGAAGAGATCGGCAACTATGCGATCAAGTGGATAAGGTGAGTTAATATATTTTTTTTTAAACCCCTCAATCCACATTTTACTAAGCATTCTGTATTGAGAATGCTATTATTTTCCCTTATAACCATGTTATAAGGGAAAATAATAAAGATCGGGTCCCCATCCCAATCGTCTCCTAGAAACCATGTAGGAAAATCGCACCGCATCTGCACTTGCTTGCGCATGCTTGCGATTTTCACGCAGCCCCATTCACTTCTATGGGGCCTGCGTTGCGTGAAATGCGCAGAAAATAGAGCTTGCTGCGAATTTGACGCAACGCACAAGTGATCCGTGAAAATCACCGCTCATGTACAAAGCCCAATAGAAATAAATGGGTCCAGGTTCAGTGCGGGTGCAATGCGTTAACCTCACGCATTGCACCCACGCGGAAAACTCACCCGTGTGAAAGGGACCTAAGTCTTCTCTCAAGTTTGCCATTCAGATCTGTCATTAGCTCGTGCACTCAGGTGATACAGAAGGATTTGGCCTCCAGAGCTTCAATGCAGTCAGAGAATAATTTCAGAGCATGGCTGAGAAATAGAAAATATGCCTCTGACACATCACAGGTGTTTTCTCCAAAGCACGTCTGCAGAACTTTAAGGCATTCCTCCTCATCTAAACTCTGGAAATAACTTGTCAGGGGTTTCCAGTCCAGAAGAATACGGTCAGTAGATGGAAGTAGTGACAACCACCTTGTCACAACATGGTGCAAAAGATTGCCTTCATCAACTTCAAGAAATTCACAGCATTCCCTCAGTTGTGCTGTCCTACTAGCTGAGATACTGACCTTGAGCACAACATTTTCAACATCAAAATCCAATTTTCCTGCCGCATACTTGGATGTATTGTGGACTATGTGAGCAGGACAGTTTGCTGCAACAACGCCCTTATGAGACCGTTTCAGTTCCTGAAACACGCTGTTGACTGGCATTGTCTGCTGTGTAAGCCGACATTTTGGTCAAATCTAGACCAGCCTGATCTAGCTTGGAGAGGAGTTGGTTGGTTATAGCTTCAGAAGTTTCATTACTGTCGCTGTAAACATCAAGCAGCAGATGTTGCACCCCTTTCTCAAAATGAAAATATCTGAGTACAACTGGAAAACACTTAGTTGCGCCTTTATTTGAAGCATCTGTTGCCAATGAATATGCCAGGTTGTGTTCTTTAATGTAGTCTATGTTCATCTGCACAGAATATGGAGCTAGAACCTTTTCACATAAAGATTTTGCTTCGGTTTTCCCACAGGAAAAACTTTTAGCAATAGAGGAGTCATTGAAAATCTCTCCACACAGTCCACACCTCTGTAAGAGTCATGGGGTTTCACTGCACGATACACTTTGCAAAGTTCTGTAGCAGATATTTTGTCATTCAGAGGTGACCGGGTATTAGTAACCCTAAGTTCACACCTGAGCGTTTTACAGCGCGTTCAAACGCGCTGTAAAACGCTCAACACATGAAAACCAATGCTTTCCTACGGCCCTGGTTCTCACTTGAGCGTTTTACAGCGTGTTTGAACGCGCTGTAAAACGCCCGACGCATAAACAAGTACTTGAGCTTTTTTTGGGGCGTTTGTCGCGCGTTTTGTGATTGACACCACAGTAGTCAATCATAAGAACGCGCGTACGAACGCGCGTTTCCTATTTGCAAAAAACGCGCTGAAATACGCACGACAAAAACGCGCGTAAAACGCACGTTTTTAGAACGCTCAGGTCTGAACCCAGGGTAAAAAATGATGCTACGGAGGATGCACCTGCACTCCGCACATTCAGCCTGTGCTTGTCTGTATCAGCGTGCCGTTCTATAGCTCCCTACATCAGATCTGCATACTGTACAGAAGGCATGAAATTCATCTTTCCTGCTCTTTGAAATGTAAGGATGCTGTGCTGACTACTCGGAGCTGGAACTAGTTTTTCTTTTGGGCATTGTTGTATGTAGCAGAATCTAAGTATCTGAAAAGTGGACCTTCTGTGGCTAACTACTACTTGTAATGCTGTTAAAACAGTGAAGGAAAAGATATTTATTGTGATTTTGCCACCCCCGCCAATTAGGCACTGATAACATAGCTTTTTTCCCCATTTAATTATTAAGAAGGCCTACCTTGAAACAGCAGAGCACAGTTCTGGTGCTGACTACAGTAGGATCCCCCTTGTTAGTGTTGGTACTAGTCAGGTGGCGGTTGTGGTCAGGAACTGGACAGTCAGCAAGGGATGACTAATCTAGAGAAAAAAACAGAGAGAAAAAAAGACCAAACAATGGATCGAAGGGGACTAGAAAAATATGGCTTTTTTCCCAGAAACAGAACCAACCCTGTCCATCAATTATGTCTGGTATTGCAGCTTGGCTTCACCTAACTGAATAAGGCTAAGGGCTCTTTCACACTTGCGTATTTCTTTTCCGGCATAGAGTTCCGTCGTCGGGGCTCAATGCCGGAAAAATCCTGATCAGGATTATCCCAATGCATTCTGAATGGAGAGAAATCCGTTCAGGATGCATCAGGATGTCTTCAGTTCAGAACCGGAACGTTTTTTGGCCGACGGAAGTGCACGCTGGATCCTAACAACGCAAGTGTGAAAGAGGCCTAAACTGCGAAGCCACATACAACTTATGGACTGGTGTGATACCGTTTTTAGGGGAAAAAATATGTTTACCTAGTACTATGAGTCTTCATGTACTAAAGCGCAAAAGTTACAAGATGTGAACTTACCAACAGTGTCCTCCAGATCTTTAATATTCAAGGCTGGTGGTGACTAGATGGGTGGCGGCCTAAATCCAGTCTCTTCAGCAATCAGGTCCTTCCAGAAAACGGCTCCACTAATAGATTCTCCTAAGGAGAGAAACAGGAAAAGATCAATTCAATCCATGCACTGCACTAGTCATATATACCCTATAAACTTCATGCTGTAATCTTATATATTCTGTTGAGGCTCTGATTCTGCACAGATATCACTAAAGTGCCTGTGCAGTGTCTACAACTATGTGACTGAGGAATATTTCAATACGACCTCCATCATCTACTTTCCATAACACATTATTAGTAAGGCTATACAGCTTGGACCTCTTAAAAGCACTTACCAACAGTGTCCTCCAGGTCTTTAATATTCAAGGCGGTATAGCTGGCGGGAACTAGATGGGGGCGGCAAAAATCCAGTCTCTTCAGCAGTCAGGTCCTTCCAGAAAACGGCTCCACTAATAGATAAATAGTGAAATCTGCACACACACACAAAAAACACACCAGAAATTGGTGAGGATTTCTAAATTCACATAGCAGATCAATTTCTGCCTAGAAAAAAAAAGCCAAATACTGCTGGTACTGCATTATACTCATGCTGTGTTTTTTCCAGATGGAAAGTCCTATGCAGTCAGCTACAGATTACAAAGGGTTTTTCTACCTGGAAAAACCATAGCATGAGTATAATACAGTACCAGCAGTGTAAGACGCTTTCCATACACTTTCTGCATTATATACTTACAGCTGCCTTTGGAGTGCACTGCGTAGCCAGAGGATGATTGGAACTTTAATTTTGTTGTATACTTAGCAATGGCAGTCCTGTGATACACCAAGTAGTACTGCCCTGGCTGAGGAGCAAGGGATATGTTTGGCAATTAAGAGAGGACAAGCAGGATCTCGGCTGGCTCTGTGATTGGCCAACTAGAATGTAGGGCCTTCTGCAACGTCTCTGTGGCTGCAATGTGAGAGAGAGAAAGGACCTGAGGCTGTATATAATGATATATATATACAGCTGGTATAAGTCATACATCTTCTTGTATATAGTGATATGGACCATACTGGTATATAATATACCAAAAGATGTATAACTTATACCATATATGTACAATATGTACATATATAATTATATACAGGAGACGCCCAGGTTATACCAGCATGCTCCATATCGCTATATACAAGACAACATATAACTTATACCAGCTGTACATATAATTATATAGAGGAGATGCCCAGGTTATACCGGCATGGTCCATAACACTATATACAAGAAGATGTATAACTTATACCAGCTGTACATATAATTATATACAGGAGATGCCCAGGTTATACCGGCATGGTCCATAACACTATATACAAGAAGATGTATAACTTATACCAGCTGTGCATATAATTATATACAGGAGGTGCCCAGGTTATACCGGCATGGTCCATAACACTATATACAAGAAGATGTATAACTTATACCAGCTGTACATATAATTATATACAGGAGATGCCCAGGGTATACCAGCATGGTCCATATCACTATATACAAGAAGATGTTATACGGTATAATATCTTCTTGTAACTAGTGATATGGACCATCCTGATGATATAACCTTAATATACCAGAAGATGTATAACTTATACCAGGCCAGCTCATGTATAATAATATACAGAAGTTACCAAGCCGAGATGGTAACTAGTAGTACCTGGGCCTAGGCCCTAATGCCTAGTGGGCTGGCTGGCTCAGGCTGAATGCTGCTGAATCGACTTGGCAGTGGGCCAGTGGCACAAGCCTGAACGCTGGAGGCTGGCTGGGCTCACCGTGGGTGCTGCGCTCTGGCTGGGTGGTTTGAGGTGGCTGAGACACTGAGTGACTCAGAATGAGTGCCTGCGACTGGCTGGCAGCGAAAGAGAGCGAGGCAAGGGTGATGGGGGTGAGTCACTGTGTAGTATAGAGTCTACTGTGGTCACTGGGCAGTGGCAGACTAGTATGTGGCACTGGCACCCATCCAGTGAGGACCCGGGCGTCCCGCGCTCCTCTGTTCCCAACTGCAGCAGCGCTAATAACGTTGTGATGTCACATAAGATAGCAGTGTGATCCAGTGCTGCCAGGCCCTACCTCCTGCTAACTGGTACTTAAAAAGACCATGCCTGAGCGGAACCGCCGTCCCGTCACCCATAACAGCAAAAACGGAGGACTACTGGCTGTCCATCCTTGCCTTGTGCCGGATGGAGGACCAGGAGTCTAAAAACCGGACTGTCTGGCCTAAAACCAGATGTCTGGCCCCCTTACTCACACCGCAGGTCCTTTGTCTGGTTTTCTTCAATCAAGACGGGAGCAGACGGCCTCTCTGCAAACAAGTGGCTGAGGTTTTTTTTTCAGCCATCATTTTAGGAAAATTTGATTCGTTACCACAAAGTGCAAGGAAATTTGGCGCGGACATGAATCGAATTTTTCCTGAAATTCGGATCGAAGTCCACTTGGGGTACTTCGATTCGCTCAACACTAATAATGTCTCATTTCATGTAAACGCTGCAGCCTGTTAATGGTTGCATCGGTCACCTGGGACAAGAGATCATCGTTGGAGGCCAGGTTCTACAGAGACCAACACGGGAGAAGCCAAAGGAGCCAAGGAAGTACCAAGTGAGGTGAGCATTTTCTTTTTAAATTTAGGACTTGCAGAATTTGCTGTAGATCTCACAAATCTGGATGGAAAATATGTAGCAATTGTGTTATGTGCGCACAAGCCGGTAAGTGATTATTCACATAGCCTTTACCTCAAGAGCAGTACAAGTAGGGCTGGTTTCACATCTGTGGCAGGGAACTCCGTCAGGCTGTTCCGGTAGAGAGGAGGCCAGCGTCTGCCCGTCTGCAGATTGCTAAAGGCCACTTGGCCAAACCAGGATATTGGAACAGTGTTTTATGGATAAATAAGACCAAAATAGTTTTTTTTTGTTTCAATGAAAAGCATTATGTGTAGAAAGAGAAAGGGCTGCCGCTGTAAGATAGCTTACAGTACAAAAAAAAATAAAAATTCACCTTTGGATTTTGCATTCATTATCATTTGTACATCAACTGAGATCAACTAGCACCACTCAGCACCACCCGCTAAGGGTGGCAAGTCAGAAGAAGACCATGTTTGTAAATGATATCTAGATGTAACACTCCCCCATGTCACTGAAGCTCTGGCCACCCCAATGTATTCTGACTGACATATGCTTATAATTGTCCCTTGGGATAATTCTATGTTGTAAAAAACACAAGTTTCCCACATAGTAATAATCTGTTAAAACAGGAAAGTGTTGGCGCTACATGACAGAGAGGAGAGCAGCGCGTAGTGTCAGTGACCATCCGGGCGAATGCTGTATACTGCTGCTGAGAGTGCTTTACCCTTCTGCTTCCTCTTCAGATCATACTGTTTACATACCCAGAGACATTTGCATTTTTAGAGCTCAGTGTTCTCCACCTCCCATCCCTTGTGCATGTCACATTGTTTGGAGGTGGTTATTACAACCAGCCAAAAAATACCAGCTCTACAGAAGCACAGAACAGTTATTTCTAAGTGATTAATGTCTGAGGAAAACAGCATGTAAATATTCACAATAAGGGGTACATTGGTTTGCCTCGGTACCCCACAAGTTTTTATGTTCGCCTATTGGTATTTGTGCCCTTTCGAAATGACATACATTTATAGTAACTGCCTCCCTATAAAATTAAAAGGGTTTTCCGATCTGCCTCAGTATCGTTTAAAATAATCATTTATGAGGGTAGCTGTAATTTTGTAATGTATTTTTTTATCTTTATTGCTTCTTTCTTTCTGGGCTGTGGTCACATGACCATGTCCATACAGCTCCTCCTTATTTCCTGTGATATTATGTCCAGGGGCGGGGCAGTGATGAGGGAGTGTCTATGTAACTAGCTGGCTGGGAGGAGCTATAAACTAGCTGGGTGTTACAGCTATGGCTGAGAATAGAGAAGTGCATCATGGGTTTGGTTGGATACAATAACAGGAAGTGCTACATACAGAGTGATTTGTTTACACGTTGGAAATATGTTGGGAGAGTCCAAATAAAAAAATTTAAAAAAATGCATGGGGAAGATGAACATGAGGTATGAACTACATGAACTACATGAGCATATCTGTTAAATACCATAGTAATCCCAGAAAACCCCCTTTTTGTTTGTGTATCTGTACCATATAATGAAGTATGCACCAGCATATTCTACACACACTGCATCTATCATACAGTATAATAGATGTAGTGGGCACAGGTATGTAGTATACCTAGCAGTGTACTGAGTACTGAGGTACAAGGTATAACAGATGCAGTTTGTACAGATATATAGTATATACAGCAGTGTACTGATATGAGGTACAAGGTACAATAGATGTAGTGTGTAGATATATATAGTATATACAGCAGTGTACTGATATGAGGTACAAGGTACAATAGATGTAGTGTGTAGAGATATATAGTATACACAGCAGTGTACTGATATGTGAGGTACAAAGTATAATATATGCAGTGTGTTAAGGTATATAGTATATACAGCAGTGTACTGATATGTGAGGTACAAAGTATAATATATGCAGTGTCGTTAAGGTATATAGTATATACAGCAGTGTACTGATATGAGGTACAAGGTACAATAGATGTAGTGTGTAGAGATATATAGTATACACAGCAGTGTACTGATATGTGAGGTACAAAGTATAATATATGCAGTGTGTTAAGGTATATAGTATATACAGCAGTGTACTGATATGTGAGGTACAAAGTATAATATATGCAGTGTCGTTAGGTATATAGTATATACAGCAGTGTACTGATATGAGGTACTAAGGTACAATAGATGTAGTGTGTAGAGATATATAGTATACACAGCAGTGTACTGATATGTGAGGTACAAAGTATAATATATGCAGTGTGTTAAGGTATATAGTATATACAGCAGTGTACTGATATGTGAGGTACAAAGTATAATATATGCAGTGTCGTTAAGGTATATAGTATATACAGCAGTGTACTGATATGTGAGGTACAAGGTACAATAGATGTACTGTGTAAAGATATATAGTATATACAGCAGTATACTGATATATGAGGTACAAGGTACAATAGATGTAGTGTGTAGAGATATATAGTATATACAGCAGTGTCCTGATATGTGAGGTACAAGGTATAATAGATGCAGTGTGCACAGGTATATAGTATATACAGCAGTGTACTGATATGTGAGGTACAAAGTATAATATATGCAGTGTGTTAAGGTATATAGCATATACAGCAGTGTACTGATATGTGAGGTACAAGCTGTAATTTATACCTCATACCTCACATATCAGTACACCGCTGTATATACTGGCAAGGAACAGGTAGTGAGAGGGGCTATGAATGGGGCATGGGGGCCCAATTTAGATTTATGCTATGGGGCCCAGTGATTTCTATGTATGCCCCTGGATGTAGATAATTAAAAAACCTGTAATCAACATTTACCTAAGACCACATGCACACAACTGTGTCCGTATTGCGGGCCGCAATCCACGGGTCTGCAAAATATGGACACCTTAATTCTATAATCTGCATGTTTCTCACTCCACCCACAAGACATGACTACTCTTATCAACAAAATGGACAGGACCTAGGACATGTCCTATAATTTGCGGGACGGAGATATGGACAGCACAAGAATGAAATGTGTTGTCAGTTTTTTTTGTGGCGCCATAGAAATGAATGGGTCCATGTGCGATCCGCAAAAAATGCGGATCACACACGCATGGGAAATACAGTGGTGTGCATGAGACCTTATATATAATAGGCATTAAACAGTTAGTAGTCAGGGTCCTGATATGGGACCTAATATGTCCACCAGTTTTAGCTGGATAGGGCTTGTTCTATTAGTGGAAAACTTTGGAATTTGTTTGAAAGTAATGCTAAAATGATAAAAATTAATTGCTGGAAAGTCTGGGAGTTGTGCTGTTGTGAAACCGAGCAGGGTAGAGGTAGACATAGAGTAAATGTAACTACAGCATTTCTAACGCTTTGATTTACTTTTCTCCATATTAATGCATAACTCGTAGAAGGATGAGATACCTTAGTCAGAAATGTTATAATCCCAGTGGTAAATACATATATTTATGTCAATGTAGTGCTCTTATAACTATAGTGATCTTCTTATAATGTGTTCTTGCAAAAAAAACTATTCACAGTAGAGAGATGTACAACATGAATCGTAAGTAGATTCCTCAGATGTTTAGGAAGTGGAAAAGTAACATAAAACTTGACGAAACCCATTTTGCTTGAGCTATTTTTCACAAGTCTTACAAGAAAACTCTGGAGTGTGAGGCTTGAACGTTCCTCATCCCCCTTCCCTGCTTTATAGTACAAAAATAAAAAATTTGTTGTGTTTTTGATTATAGAATAATAAACTGAGGAATGACATCTATTTCACTGAAAAGCAGTCCATGTCACTATTCGGGATCAGGTACTCTTGATCTGTAGTAAGAGATCCTTAGGAGAACTCCACATCGTAATGATCAGGCTTAAAGGGAGTCTTTCACCCCAAATGTGCACTATCTAGCACTAACACCATTGCATCGATAACAGTCCCCACGTTACAATCCTTCTTACCATAATGTTGTCCGTTGCATAGTTCATCTAAAAAACACTTTTATTGTATATGTAAATCAGGGTTTTTCATTTTTCATTTTCATGTGCAACCATTCCCATTTCACCCATTTGGCCAGCCCTTTCTCTAGCTGATCACCTCCTTCTCTTCTTCTGAAATCCCGCGCCTGCGCCGATGACAGCCCTCTGATGCAGCGTCGGCTGGAGCATGACGTACCTGGAGCATGACGTACGGGCTGGCGTATGTGCACTGTACTACCCATTACTGGTAGATGCCTCAGAGTATCCAGTGCTCATGCGCTGGCCCGTACGTCACGCTCCAGCCGACGCTGCATCAGAGAACTGTCATCGGCGCAGGCGCGGGATTTCAGAAGAAGAGAAGGAGGTGATCAGCTAGAGAAAGGGCTAGCCAAATGGATGAAAGGGGAATGGTTGCACACGAAAATCAGCACAAGGCCTGGGCAACGGCCATTGGAATGCCGCCCCTGGGCACCTTAAGACCCTAAAACAAGTGTAGAAAATGGTAAATCAAACGGGCCTGGTGGCCCGTCCCCTTCCATGCCATGCCCACTTCTTTAGACCTGGCGTGAGCGGGGAAAAGTCGCAGATAGTGGCGCAACAGACTGTTGCGCCGCCATCTGCTCCTGAAATACGCCTAATTTAGGCGTATTTCAGATTAATAAATGACCCCCATAGTATTTGTGCACTGCTGTACAGGCTTCTACAAAAGGCTTGAGCCTTTAGACACGCAACGGAGCAACAAAAGAGAAGTGTGTGGCAACACAAAGGTGACTGAAAACATATATTTTTAATGGCCCCCAACATCACCTGTCTAGGTCGACTTAGCAGAGCCCCATACACATTAAATTGCTGGCAGTTCCCACTAAAAACAGCACGTTTGGCTGACACTGCTCTAATATGTATGGGGCCTATGTTGAAAGCTTAAGTCCTGCTGGCATGGATAGAATTGGATATATATTAATGCCATTGTTGTACTTGGTTTGTCCCTGGTGTAAGAAGAAATAAGTCCCCACACGTCTCAATTCATTTAGGCACTGTTTGTAACTTTTAGAAGCTTTAAGAGCAAGGAATTTGAAAGATCTGATATTATCTTTAGTTTCCAGCAGGAACAAAAATGCAGAGATGTACGTGTTAAGTATGAACCTTCAATGAAATATTCAGGAGAACTGTGAATAAAGGGGATTGAGTATATACCAACTGAATAGTTTATTTTACACATCTGTCAAATATCAGTAACAGGATAGAGTTGCTCAGAGTTGGTTCAGTTTCTCAGGGTTTTTTTGTGGAAATATATGCAAACATACATTCTTATGCATTTGACATCCATTATAAAAAAAATAACAATATTTGCTTTAAAATATACACTTTTTGTAGTTCTGAAAAGCACCCTACAAAAAAAAGTGGATTCCGGGAACGGCTCGTGGTTTATGTGGGCCCACAATAGAAACGCAGTGGATTCCACTATGCCTCAGGTTCTTTCACCCATCCAGTTTACCATACAACAATAATGCCGCAAGTGGGACTAAGGATATGCTCACACATGACATTTTTGTTACGGTTCTTCCATGTTTTTGGAAAAGTTCTATGCATACGCAGTACATGTGTGAACATACAGTACAGAAAGAAGGAGAAAAGTAAGTAGCAACTCAACTTCACTGTTGGCTAAATAAAAATTCAATATAGAGGCATTCTCTGAACTGCCATGCCTCTTTGTCTCCGGATGACTCTGCTTGGCTTTTTTGGGCAGCCCCATTGAAGACCATTAACCCTATCCTAACCATAGACCACTAAACTTTGTGACGCAACAAAAATAAAGTTATTTATTTCTACAAACGGGTAACACAAAGACTCCTGCAGGAACAATCGCGTAACTAGAACTGACTGGGCCCCACAGCAAAATTTTAAACTGGGTCCTCCTTGGTCCCCTTGCATACCTCAGACCGGACCAACACAAAAAAATACTCGCCTCTCTTCTCTTCTGCTCTGTGTGCAAAACTGCATCTAGGCGCGTACAACACTGTGACCTGACGTCGCACAGCGTCAGGTCATAGTACGCTCCTACGGACACTACATACCGTCCCAAAGCTGTGCACTACCAGGACATAGTGCAGCGCAGGCACCCAGAGTAGAAGACCGGGGAGAGGTGAGTAATACCAGTGCTAGGACTAGGAGCACCATACTCACCACTCCCTGGGCGATGAAAATAAATCCATTTGTCCTACTCCTGGGTGCCTTCCTAGGTTTGTGCCCTTTAGCAGCTGCTTCCACTTCTTCAATGGTAGCTATGTTCTTGGGCAAGAATGACTTTACTCATGGCTGCCTAATCAGGGGCGTAGCTAACGGCTCATGGGCCCTGGTGCAAGAATTCAGCTTGGGCCCCCCTTCCCTCAGTGCTTTGTGTGTCTTCTTATGCAGCACAAAGGTCTTTGGGCCCCCTCAGGCTCCTGGGCCCGGTAGCAACTGCTACCTCTGCACCCCCTATAGCTACGCCCATGGCTGCCTTCACAGGTGCCCATGATTTTAATGCAGTTTTTGGTACATTTTTTCAGGAGTGTATACAAAAAAGAGGAAAAGTTTAAAGGGGGCTGTCCAGGATTTTACAAATGCTGACCTGTCCTCAGGATAGGCCATCTATATCTGATCACTGAGGGTCCAATACCAAGTACTCCCTCTGATCATCTGTTCTGCAGGAGCTTGCCGTAGAGTGAAGTAAATGGTAGCAGTGTTGCAGTAACCAGCTCTAACCACTACACATTGGACAGAGCTGTGTAGTTCCAGTGCTGACACTACTCTGAAACAGGTGATCACAGGGGTATAGGGTATTAGGTATCCAGAGCGGGGGCTCATCCCCGTCACCGCCTGCCATTGGCTGCTCCCCCCGACATCGGATGTTTTAATCTGCGCACGGGGAGAAGCAGCCGCAGCAGTGCGGGGATCAGGAGCAGTGCGGGGAGCCAAGTAAATAGAATCAATGTGAGGGGCCCGGGCGCATGGGGGGCCATTTCCATCCTTGGATAACCCCTTTAAGTCCTTTTTCTATATACTGTTACCTTCTTCCTGTACAAAGCAGCTTAGGAAAAAATGTGATCACATACAGACGCTTGAGTGTAGAAATTCCCAACTATTTTTACATTTTCAAAGCGAGACATTTAATGTTAATGACATGTAATGTGAACTGACATGGAGACTACCTCTGATCCTTCTCACATAGCTCCATTTATGTTCAGACCTTCAACTGCAGAAGTTCCATCATTTCAGGTTAAAGTAGATATGTACTGATTATGAAATAAGGAAGACCTGACAGGTCTGTGAACCTCGTGTCCTCAGCATGTGATAAGAGGAGAAATGGAGATCCAGGCAACCTCAGTACATTTCAGGCAGTCAGCTGGTAAACGGAATATTATACAATTCACTACTTTGCGCAAATGTGACCTCCACATTCATGACCTGCATTTGCATCTGTTACTTACAAAAACGATGCCATCAAAGTTTAAGGGTAGGTTATCCCTGCTTTCTGCTGATGTCCGAGATGGCAGCCTGTTCTGGTTCTGGTTCTATGTACTGTATGTTACTCTCACACAGACCTATAATGCAAAAATGTTAATAAAGTACTAAAACATATCTTTAGGGAAAAAATGAAATCCTCACAGTGCTCTTAGATCATCATTTACAGTACAAGAGGAACATTTCACTTCACGCTCTGCCATTTGGACTGCAGACCTCTTCTCCCTAAGGCTTATTGCACACGACCGTATGGTTTTGCGGTCCGTTTTTTACGGATCCGTTGTCCCGTTTTTGTGATCCGTTGTGTTTCCGTTTCGGTTCCGTTTTTCCGTATGGCATATACAGTATACAGTAATTACATAGAAAAAATTGGGCTGCTCTTGAAATTTTAAATAGATTGTTCAGCAAAAACGGAACGGATACGGAAGACATATGGATGCATTTCCGTATGCGTTCCGTTTTTTTTGCGGACCCATTGACTTGAATGGAGCCACGGATCGTGATTTGCAGGCAATAATAGGACATGTTCTATCTTTGCACGGAACGGAAAAACGGAAATATTGAAACGGAATGCACACGGAAACACTTCCGGAAATACGGAAACGGCCCGTTCACTCGCAAAATAAAAAGTTTGTGTGCAAGAGGCCTAACGGTGCCTATACACCTTTTGCTGAATGATTGCCAATCCTCTCAACTCCCCCATTCATTGTTTTAGTTGGAAGAAAGATATAAGACGCTGCCAGACACCTTCATACACATTAGTTAGTTGGGTGACTTCTATGAGCATCATGTGTGTCTCTGTCTCTTCAAATAAGCTTTCTGTTGTCTCTGTCTCTCTCACTGCAGCTCTCTCCTCTGCCCACATCTCTCCATAGTTTTCAAAGGGCACCATGTAATCTGATCCATCAGTGAGGAGACAACCTTCTCCTCACTGATGGACTTGGCAGAGAATATTAGCTGAGGAGGGCGTGGGGAGAGGGAAAAAAAGGCATTTTACGCTATGATATATTACAAACTTTCTTACTTTCATTCTGTACTATTAATTAGGCAAAGTTTGTTGAAATGATAGTGGCCATTTAAGTCAAATGCCATCTAAGTCTAAGTATGGTCACTTTTTTTTTTTTTTATTCCGACATAAAAACCCTCCATAAAAGGGATGAGTGGGCTCAATGGTAAGTATTCAATGTGCCTCAAAGTGCCAAAGAGGAAGTTATCCCTAAACTGCCCATACGCATGAAATATATGCGCTGAAATGGCAGATTTTGGCCATTTCAGACAACCATCGTATGAAAATGTAACCAGAACAATCATTTGCGATGACCAACGGCAGTCTGCTGAAAATGTGATTTGTCCTGATGTAATTTTGGTCCAAGTTTGTACCATTGAAAAGATTGATAGACCCTGCTGCAAGTAAGAGTATGGGGTGCTACATACATCTAAACACAATCATATAGCAAAGCAAAAAGACATGCAAAAATTGTGTACACCAAAAGGTCAGTAGACTTAAATCAGACCATTAAAGATAACATTTAAAAAAATTATCTTTTAATAAAACAGGGCCTGAACAAATTAGGGCAAAGATAATAATCGATTAGCTAGTCGGTCTGCGAGACAAGAAATGCATAATGTGACATCCACACCAACCAAAGTGCCAATGGGCTAAAAAGAAGCAACACAGTAGAAAAAATGTCCCTGGAAGCGTAAATGAAGGACCAGAAAGTACTGCAGGAAATTTGACTGCTGCAGCATGCAGCTTCATCGCATCCATCATCGCGTCTCTCGTGTGTATGGCCGGCTTTAGAAACAGTGGCCAACCCTCCTGAGATCAAGAATGGACTCACAGAGAACAGCGGCACAATCGCCACATCATTGGCTGGCATTCTTTCGGTTTAGGATGGGTTACAGTCCCATATACCTAATACCTGTAGTTCAGCATTATACCCAAAATGCACACTGTCTGTCATAGTGACAGGTTTCCTTTAAGGGGGTTTTCTGATTTGCATCAATATTCTTTAAAGTAATCATTGAAGAAGGTAATTTTGTTATATATTTCTTTTATTTTTCTTGCTCCTATCCTCCATTCTGGGCTGTGGTCACATGACCTTGTCCATGCAGCCCTTTCTTATTTCCTGTGATGTTATGTCCATTGGCATGTCAGTGATAGGGAAGTGTCTATGTAACTAGCTGAGTGGGAGGAGCTATAAGCTAGCTGGGGGTTGTTAGGGGCAGTGATAGGGAAGTGTCTATGTAACTAGCTGGGTGGGAGGAGCTATAGACTAGCTGGGGGTTGTTAGGGGCAGTGATAGGGAAGTGTATATGTAACTAGCTGGGTGGGAGGAGCTATAAGCTAGCTGGGGGTTGTTAGGGGTAGTGAAAGGGCGTGTCTATGTAACTAGCTGGGTGGGAGGAGCTATAACTAGCTGTTAGGGGTGGGGCTGGAGGCGTGGCAGAGAAACCTTGTGGGTTTGGTTGGATACAGTAACAGGAAGTGCTACATACATACAAACCAGACCAGGGGGATTGGTTTACTTGGTGAAAATGGGTCAGGAGAGTCTAAAATGGAAAGAAAAGAAGAGCATGGGGAACATGTACATGAGGAAAGCAACTACATGAACATATCTGTTATAAACCATAGTAATCCTGGACCAGCCCTTTAAAGGGGGTGTCTCACAAAGACATATCCATATTCTTTGTTCCATGGCCTCATTATCATATATATGGACATCATATATGGATATGCGGTTGCCCAATCATACAGTGTTACATGATAAACCTAATTAGTCTGCAATTACCCCAGGTAGGGGCAGAAATTCCCCGTGCACCAAGCTCTTAGCTGTTAGTAAATTGAAGGGTTGTGTGGGTTATCATGTAAGGCTATTTTCACACTAGCGGCAGGGGAGTCCGACATGCAGTACTTTTTGTAAGGCTGCCTCTCGCCGCGCTGCCACTGGAATTCTGCCCCCGCCCCCATTATGGTCAATGGGGAAGGAGCAACAGTATGGGGGTACACATGAACTAGCGGCAGGACGGATCCTACAGGCTGTTCACCCGCCGGAACAGCCTGACGGACTCCCCTGCCGCTAATGTCAAAGTACCCTAACACTGTATGGTTGGGCAACCGCATGTCCGATGTTAGAAAGAGGTGAATCCTAGCAGATCACTGCCATACCTCTCCTCACTTCACATGCAGGAGTGCCTTCCCAATTAAGCATTAAAACCACAACCCCCGCTATACTCTCAATTAAGAGGTTTGGCATATTTATGAAAATCAGCCAACCCCAATTGTGAGGATTCTGTGACCAGTGTAGAGCAGTTGACCTCTGCTTTCAATACACTAGGCAAATTTTCCACCCTATTTAAATGAATTAGACAATGAAGGTTTATTATTTTATTTTAGCGATTCCCCTAAAAGCAGTGATCTTATATATATTGGCAACGCATACTACTCTATTCCCTAGCCGTGATTGAGCTTCCCTTATATAACCATTACAATTACGACGTCCTTATGCTGTCTATTATTGGCTCCTCTTTCCTGTGTCCATGAGTGATCAGCTGTCCTTGAAAGGCTCTGGTTTTTTGGAGGCCATCCTATGCCTGAACTCTCACACACATTTATGAATGTTGTGATATCAGAATGCATCATCTTCTATTTTAGGGCCGATGGCAATTTAAGAGATTACGGGATGATGGGCATTTTATGTCAACATTCCCTATAACTAAAAATTCCAATGGTTTCTAAGATGGATTGTAGAAGTAAAGGAATGTCTGTGCGTTCTTAAAGATATCTTGTTGCAGACGTGTAAGTTCCCTTTATCAGTGCTTATATCACAAAATATTTCCTATATCCTGGCTAGTAGGATTCTGCTAAGAAAACATCTGTTTTAGAAATGATTTTGTGTGTGGTGCAGGTCTTCCTCCAGATCTCACTCTATAACTCAGCTTGTCTTCTTTGTCCAGAAGATAACTAGTTAAAGACTAAGTTTGCTAATGCTGTTTAGAGGCAGAAAATTTGGCAAGAACTTGCATAGTTTCCAGCAAGGCCCATTATAAAAAGATTCTCTTCCTGCTGCTTTTTTTAACATTGGGTTAGGGTTTCACAGTTGAAAATTGTACATTTTGTGGCTTGGAGCTTGCTTCTTTCTTACATTGGCAATATTCCTGGCCGAGAATCATTAGAAGGGCTTTTATCTGTAGTGCACGGCCTAAATCTGGCTTTACATGCTCGTTAGCAATGATCTGGCGGTGTAAATGTACCGCCGATAATTGTATCTTTTGTGCAGCACAAAAGATTATCGTTTCCCGGTGGCAGATCATGCTGTGTGAACAACAGCGGGGAAACAACGAGACAGTATGGGGAAGAGCGATGGCATTAGCGATCGCTCCTCCCCATACAATGGAGGAGATCGCTGCATGTAAATACACCGGTCTCCTCCGCTAGCGAGCAGCAGATGGTCATGAAGGAACGCCTCCTTTTCCACAATCTGCTAGATCGTTGTGCCGTGTAAAGGGACCATTAGGCTACCTGCACACGTTGCGGTTTATGTGTGTTTTTTCCATGAGAATTTTCATGTGGAAAAACCTCGGCGTAACACAGTACCAGATTTGACGACTCTCATGTACACTTTGCTTTTTTCTTCCGTGCAGAAATTGACCTGCCTGTGGATTTTGATGCGCACCTACTGTAGAGTGGCTTTCCCCATAGACTTCAACAGAAAATCTGCACCAAAAATCACGTGTGTAACTTGCGTTTTTTGCTGAAGATTTGATGCAGTGCTGCAGCAGAACTCATCCTTGCTTTGAAAAGGGTGAAATCCGCACAAAGGAACCACACAAAGAATTGACATGCTGCGGATTTAAAAATCTGCACCGCAGATCAATTTCAACATGGAACGAAAATATGTGTATATGAGATTTGTGAAATGTCATACACGTTGCTGTTACTGCGGAATTTTGCATGAGAATCTGTGTGCAGGTAGTCTAAAACCCCCCCAAAAACTGCAATAAATAGTTTGGTGTGGTTTTACGGTGTGCAATTACCATGTGTTGCGCGACTTCTTGTCGCAGAAAAGTCACATGACATTTTTTATAATGATAGTCAATGGTGTCACACTGCGACATGCGACATGACAGTCGCAAAAAATCCACCCAAGTTGGATTTTTGTGCGACTGTTGTGTTGCAGTTGCAGCATGTCTCAGTGCAACACCATTGACAATCACTACAAAAATAGTCACGCAAAATTGGTTTGCAACACGTCGCAGTGTAGTTGTACTATTTTTGTCATGTGACTTATTGTCTCTGTGTAGCCCTAGCAAAAAGGGGTTTTCTGGGAGTTCAATATTATTATTACTATTTATTATTAGAGCGCCATTCATTCCATAGCGCTGTACATATGATAAGCGGGGCACATACATAATACAGACAATTGCACTAAACAAGAACAAGACGAGTTACAGACTGGTGCAGAAGGTGAGAGGGCCCTGCCCGTGAGGGCTTACAGTCTACATGAAATGGGAGAAGGACACAGTAGGTGAGGGTGAAGCTGGTCATGGCGGTATAGAGGCAGCGGTGTCAATGGTCGTAGGCTTGTCTGAAGAGGTGGGTTTTCAGGTTTCTTTTGAAGGATTCCACTATAGGTGAAAGTCTGATATGTAGGGGTAGCGAGTTCCAGAGTATAGGAGATGCACGGGAGAAATCTTGGAGGCGATTGTGGAAAAAGGTGATAGGAGAGGAGAGAAGGAGGTCCTGTGAGGATCGGAGATTGCGTGTGGGGATGTATTGGGAAAGTAGCTCGGAGATGTAGGGAGGGAACAGGTTGTGGACGGCCTTGTATGTATTTGTTAGTATTTTGAACTGAATTCGCTGGGCAGTGGGGAGCCAGTGAAGGGATTGGCAGAGGAGTAACGGGGGAGAGGTGGATTAGTCGGGCAGCAGAGTTGAGGATAGATTGTAGGGGTGCGAGAGTGCTAGATGGAAGGCCACAGAGGAGAATGTTGCAGTAGTCTAGGCGGGAGATGATGAGGGCATGTACAAGCATTTTCGCTGACTCAAAGTTGAGGAAAGCGCGGATGCGGGAGATGTTTTTAAGTTGGAGGCGGCAGGTGGTGGAAAGGGCTTGAATGTGTGGTTGGAAGGAGAGGGCAGAATCCAAGGTCACTCCAAGGAAGTGGATTTGGTTGACCGGGGAGAGTGTGCAGTCATTGATCGTGATAGATAGGTCTGTTGGGGAAGTTGAGCAAGATGGGGAAAAGATGATGTTTTATCCATGTTAAGTTTTAGAAAGCATAGGATAGGTCATCAATATTAGATCTGCTCCCCCATTGATCACCTGTTTGAAGAGGCCACGGCAAAGAAAGCATGTGCACACTTGAGACAGACCCACAAGACCCGGATAAGAAGCGCAGGCCATGGCCTGCACCAGGGGAGCATGTAGGACGCTGGCGGATGGACCAGCTGTAAGCAGCCAGAGGAGGAGAAATGGGTCTGGGATGGCACGATATTCATTTTTAATGAAGACAAACTGAAGAGCGTTTTTTATTATTGCCTAATTGATGCAAAGTAGTGATCAAAGACTTCCCTCCTTAACCTTTAACATTTTCAATTTTGGTGCTGCAGCATTCTCTTCTATAGCATTTTTTTTTTAAATTAGAAATATTGTAAACTCTTCAGTAATCATAGGGGCCACGTTCTGATGCCACTGTTCTGGTCATTCCTGTAAACTATTAATGTTAAATGATCTTATGAAGCATAGAGACAGGTCGGCTGTGGTCTGTAAGCTGATGGTTATCGTTCTCATAGTCTCTTACATTTTTCATCTTGAATGCAATATTCCATTCCATTAAGAGAACTGTTCACCACATATCACCACATACCTCAGAATGAAGCCATCAGGCTGTGGAGATGTGCGATTGATAGCAGATTCGAATGCCGTTTTTCCATCTTGTTCAGAGAAATAAGCTTTTTAATTATAAACAATTTAGCCACTTGGTGCATAGAGGGCGTTGACGTTGCACCTCTTTACACCTGAGGCTCTGCTCATTTTCTTTCCAGGCTGCATCTGACCGACGGGGCCAGGCAGTGAAAATGTACTCACGCCTGGCCCTGAAGTTTTGCGGAAGAGCGTTCAACACACGTGCAGTAGATAGCTGCAGATCGTGGGGGACTTGGAATCTGTCTGCTCATCTGCCTGGGGTAACCATGGTGCTTCATATGACTGATTACTAGAATCAGATCTGATGACAGTACACATACATTGGGGGAGATTTATCAAACTGGTGTAAATTAGAATTGGCTTAGTTGCCAGTAGCAACCAATCAGATTCCACCTTTCATCTTTCACAGCTCCTTTGGAAAATGAAAGGTGGAATCTGATTGGTTGCTTTGGGCAACTAAGCCAGTTCTACTTTACACCAGTTTGATAAATGACCCCCACTGAGTATACTAAATTTGGAAGTATTCTCCCATATAAAAAAAAATATTCTTTAGGTGCAGTTTTTTTTAGGTCTATGGGGGAGATTTATCAAAACTGGTGGACAGGAAAACTGGCTTAGTTGCCCATAGCAACCAATCAGATTCGACCTTTCATTTTTCAGAGCTCCCTTGGAAAATGAAAGGTGGAATCTGATTGGTTGTTATGGGCAACTAAGGCAGTTTTCCTATTCACCAGTTTTGATAAATCTCCCCCTCTGTGAGCTTTGACGAACATATGTCAGTGTACTTTTAGCAGTTGGATTTGTGAACAGTTTTGAGAGAGGGGGAGATATGAAGGACGGGGAATGTGCTATGTGGAATATACAGTATGAACATAGATTATTTCTTTTAATATACCATATCAAAAAATCTGTAATGTCTGTTTCTTAAGTAGACCTCTATGCATAGAGGTGACCACTGGGGATATGCCTCTGCCTTGGTGTTAACCTTAGTGCTGGCCTGAATACTACACGCCTGCCATGAACTGACACGATGAATGCTATGAAGGCCCTTTTTAGTGATGAAGCAGTCACATGCTATTTATACTATTTCCTAACTTTCCGATCCCTGTGTACGGCTTGAAGATTCCTGGCCTACTGCAGGAGGAACAGATGTCTCTTAAAGCACTAACACTGAGAGGGTTACTATAGCAAATATGTAACATGGAGGAGAGCTGTGCATGGGGATTAAAGCAGAGTGATCTGTTAAGGTCTTTAGGTAACTAGACACATTAGTCTAAAGTTCATCCAAATGATTATTTGTTGGGGTAAAAGTTAACAAGGAACGATCGATTTAGCCTACTGACGACACCATCATCGTCTAAAAGAAGTCACCCATGTTAGAAATTTTTAGCCGTTAGTTGGGTAAAAGATCTTTCGGAAAGAATAAGGATCTTTAGTCTGTTACCCGGTGTCATTGAACATGTATGACCTGTGCGAATGACTCTAACAGCCAATGTGGACTAAAATGCGTATGGTCGTGTCTGTAGAATGATTTCTCACGGGATGAGCGCTGAAAATTTATTTACCTACTTCTATCCAAGGGTATATTGACACAACTGTAGGTGTTTTGTGGAACGCACACGGCCAACTCTATGATCGAAGTGCCTATTCTTGTCCACAATTGCGGCCAAGAATAGGACATGCTCTATTTTTTTGCGGGCCTACGAAACAGAAGTACTCCATTGAAATGAATGGGTCCGCATCCGCAATTTTGCCCATAAATACGGTGGTGTGAATGTACCCTAATGTGTATGGTTATCCTAAGAGCATTTTCAATCTCTGATAGACAACTTTGACCCTGTATTATTCTGAAGGCACATTTCGAATTACAAGGCTTCCTGTTTGAGAATAGTTTTGATGGAAGGTAACTTTAACAGGCCTATTCCCAATCTTCGCACAGAGAAAAGAGAGCTGATGCAGTGTGCACTGTAATCCATGGAAAACGTTTGCATTGTGCTTTTCTGGGTCTTTTGATGCCCCGTTTATAGTGCCAGCTAAGGCTACTGTCACACATATGGTAAGGTTATAAAGCTAGCAGAGGAACAGCCTGCCGGAGTTCACTGTATCTGGCATAGCTGGTTAGGGCTGTGCACTGCTAGAGCCCATTGACTATAACGGGATCCGGCGGGGATTCTTCCTATTTCCGGCATGCACAGGTTTTTGACTGGCAGAAACCTGGCGCTCCGGCCTGAAACTGTCCGGATCCCATATAAGTCAATAGGCTTAGGTGGTCAACCGCAGTATTTGGGTGGGCCAGATCCGGTGAACTTCAGCAGGCTGTTCATCTGCTGGAACAGCCTGCCGGATGCCCTATCGAAGATATGAAACTAGTCTAATAGGTATGAAAAAGGTGACAGCCACAGCATCTTATCAAGTGTTGGCTACTGGCTTCCCAAATATAATGTCACCAAATCCCCTTTCCCCTGTAAAGTGCCAGTTACATGGGAACATATGGTGGGAGTTTCCGATCTCCCCATCCACTGTGTTATCTACATTTCCTGATATACAGTACAATGTCTGTCTCTTACACACAAGACAAACTGCTTGCATTATCCCCCATATACAGTGATAGCCACAAGCCCCCATGTACATTGAAAGCCGCAGCCTCCTCCTCTATGTACTATACTCACTTTCTCCCGCCTTCAGTTTCTTCCCATACCTCTTTCCATGTGCAGAATGCTGCATGACTGAACTATATTGGCCGCTGCTGGCCACACTCCATATGTGACTCCTTGTGTGTAAAACAGGGGGGGGGGGGCATCACTATTGCAGCTTTCAAAGTCTTGATCAGTCTCAGGCTCATGGAGTCTTTTGGGACTTGAAGGACTAGGGTAAGAATATACTCGAACACTTGGAGGGTTGCCCCGAGGGCAGTGTTACACCACTATATCATAAAGTGCTGATGCACAAAATCAACATAGAACTAGAGCCTTTCACT
The DNA here is from genome assembly GCA_033119425.1 of Bufotes viridis. Lineage (NCBI taxonomy): Eukaryota > Metazoa > Chordata > Amphibia > Anura > Bufonidae > Bufotes > Bufotes viridis. The sequence continues at coordinate 423,418,159 of CM065591.1, forward strand.
GTAAAGGACATATGTAAAGAACCATGACTTTATACTAGTGGTGGACCAAGTAGACCATACATCCTGGGCTGCTCACCAAACTTGGGCTCCCTATCTTCTTTGTCGCCGCTCTGCCATGTTGCGTCTATAGTCAAGACCACTTTTCTGTACTGGCAAGTCTCATTCTGGTTAAAGGGGATGTCCAGTTTAATAAACCCATTTTCATATACCCTTTTAGTGAATTCTGAGTTAATAGAAGGTGGTCCTCTGTTCAGGATCCTCATCTCTTGGCCACAGCAAAAAGTTGTTATTCAAAGTATCTCTTTCTCCGAAGGACTTGTCTTGTCCTGTATTACACAGAAAACCATCGACATGAATGGCACTATGTAATGGTTAGTGTCTGCTCAGCAGGTTCCACTATTATAACTGATCACTGGTTGTCACAGCAGGGGAACACTTTTTGTAGTCTTTCTATTGTCAAGGGATACCTCTAACAAGTCGGGATTGTCGGAGAATCCCTTGAAACAGTATGCCCTTGTAATGCTTGTATGACTAAATTGACAACCATTTCTTTGATTGAAGCGCTGTGGTCCACAAGACTGCATACAGCCGTGTTGCTTAGTACTTCGGCTGTAGCTCAATAGTTAAAATCATATAAGCAAAGCCTTCTTCATACATTTCCAGGATAAATAACAGAGGAACAATACAGCACTGACTTCTAAGAAAAGATACTTGCAGACATGCCCCAAAAAATGACAGCTACTCTAGAAATCCACTGACTCACGGGTGACATCTGATTGTAGATGTTCTCGTTACGTCTCTTCTTCATCCAGCCTGGAATGCTACGATGACTTCTCCTGATGACTGCTGCTGAGACATCTGTGGCTCCTCACCTATAGAGTCATTCCCACTCTTTACCACAACACTAATAACTTCAGACCTAAGAACAGACCCTTAAATTAACCCTTACGCACACCACAATGTACAGTTGCATCTTGGTGCAGTGTAAGGAGTATGGAGCGGGCTCACATGCAGGCATACCGCAGGCATCCGGTTGCAATCGGCGATGATGCCGATCCCAGATGCCGCAGTCAATTGTGGTATCTGTGGGGTTAGGAAGAGGCTCCCTCTGCCTTCTGATTGGAGCCCCTGTGGGGAAATCGTGGGTCTCCGATTGGGTGCCATGACAGCCTGGGGTCTTGAAAAAGTTCCTAGGCCTGTCATGGCTAACTGCCTGAAAAGAGACACACGAGGCTCAGCTTCTCAAGCAAGCAGTACAAATCCCATAGACTGCAAAAGTATTCTATTGTGGTCTATGGGACATGCATTCAGAGTTAAATAATTAAAAAAACACACAAAAATAATGAAAATTCAAATCACTCCCTTTCCCAATTTTACACATACTGTAAAAATAAAAAAGGAATATATAAATAAACATAAAAGGCATCGCTGCATCTGAAAATGCCTGACCTTGTCCCACCCAAAAAAAAAATCTAATAAAAAGTGATCAAAAGTCATATGTACCCCAAAATGGTACCATTAAAAACTACATTTTTGCCCGGCAAAAAAACAAGCCCTCATACAGCTAAATTATTGCAGACTCCAGACCAGACCCCTAAATTAATTCAAACCTCAGACTAGACCCCTAAATTATTTTACCCTCCATGCTAACCCCCTAAATTAATTCAGACCAGCAAGGAGGGTATTATCGGTTGTTCTTTACTGCTTTAATTCAATGGATAACTGTGATTTCTTTTTTTTTAAACTGCACAATTATGGGAAGACTAGATGATGGACATTCCAGGCTGCTCATATTATAATTCGATGCTGTTTTAAACACCTGCTGCAGGAATATAAGGGATAGAGCTTGGTATTATATGAAAGACCAGAATATTAGCTGATGATACCAGGGTCACTACACTAGGTGAAATATTTGGGTCGCTGCACTTGTTTGAAATCAAAAGACAGCATAAAAAGCTGCACTTTCTGGTTCTGTTTGTGTGTAAGGCTTTGTTCACATCTCATATTTTTCCTTCCGTCAGAGCAATATATTAGAAATATTCCCTTATATAAACCTCTGTCAGAAGCCTCTGTGTATAGAATACACTGGCCATTGACCCCATTGTACAGTATACACATTTTTAACTTTCTCCCTGAAGTCGGATGTGCTTAACTATACAGTGACAAAACACACAGGGTACGCTGAGACATATTGGTTCAGCATATGTCAAAATGACAGTGTTTTGGCGTATGCTAGGTGCATGGGGGACGTATGCGCTGGGAGCTTTCCTGGTGCACGTGGAGTTCAAATGAGATGTGAACAGAGCCTTAGGGAGATGAAGCTGCAAGGGAGAAAGATCACAAGCTATTACCGTCATCTCTCCCCCTGTACAGCCTCCAGTGCCTTCCGGGGTTCGGCACAGGAACTTTTCTTCATGTTATCACCCACCCTCACTAATGAGAAAGGATATGCACTATCTGATTGTCACATTTCTAATAAAGAAGTAAGATAAATAGCTGCACATCTAATCACCCTGTGCCCGTAATAAGACCACTTATCAACTCCGTGACTCATAGTCAGACCACTTGTCAAATTCGTGACTCATATGTTTACTGGTACAGTGTCAGCATCGCAGAGATTTTTGGTCTATTTAGTACTGGAGAATAAATCATTGTATGCAATTATAGACATATATGGCATGTGTGAACTGTACACATCTTGTACTTTTATTTTTAGGAGGTTTTGTGCATGTAAGGCTTTGCTTGGGCTTTTAGTACAAAAGGGGATTTTCTTTCTTACAAAATGTTATGATTTCATGCAGAATTGCAAAAAAAAGTGCTGGGTGGCATCTTCACAAACTACTAGGAAAATACATAGGGGGACAATTACTATAAGATTTACGACTTTAAGTTTTTTTTGCTGTAAGACGACTTTTAAATCTGTGGCAGGCAGAGAATGCTGGGAAGCGGCTGGACAAAAAACGCTGCAGTCGAGTCTCGGCATATTGGCCGAGTAGAGGCCGGATCTCTGCTGGAGCCCATTATAGTCAATAGGGCCCGGTGGACAGTATAAGGCAATTCTGGATCTGGAGAACTTCTCAAATGTCGCAAAAAAGTCGCAACCTAAGCCAGGCAGCCCCCTGTTGCATTTGTTAAGTCGTACAACACAATGCAGTTGCGCCAAACACATGAAAGCTGTGCGCCATTTCATAAATTTGGTGCAACCACATAATGCAAAACCAGAATTAAAAGTGACACAGAAACTATCTCAAATGATAAATGTCCCCCATAGTTATCGGGGTATCATAGGGGTTTTTTTTTTTTGTAATACAGATTTTATCATTTTGTGGAAATTGTCCTGACAAGTAAAACTTTCCATCTACAGAATCTACTGTATGTAGTCAATGGAGATGAGCGAATCATTTCTAAATCAATCAAAATTCCACCTGAATTTTTCCAAAATTCTGATCAAATCTGAATCAAAACTTTTGGTGATCCGATTTAAATGAATTTCTCAAAATAGCATCAGCCATTTTTCAGGTAAGAAGACAGGAAAGGAGGAGGAGGAGGGTCACATGACCCCAGGCAGTGTGTACACCAGCCATTTGCTGCCAAAAAGCTAAAAATTTTCAGACAATTTAAAAAAAAAATCCTACAGTGCAGTTTGTATTTAAAGAGACTATTTGTTACCAGCAGTAGTCGTACCTTTATCCACAGCCATATATGTCTCTGTGACTTTATGATTACTAATCCTGGTTTGGTGTTAAAAGGGTTGGATACAGTCCCAGAGTATCATCCACACATTTTCAGAGCATTTGGAGCACTTTTGATGTGGGTCGTCTAATTTATTTGGACCCAAATGTAATCGCCTGACTCATTTGGCTGAATCGAATCCAAATCAAATTTCAAGAAATTCGCTCATCACTAGTGATCAATCAAGAAAGATGGACAGAAAATGATTGTGCATCTGGGAAGAATCGTGATTTATTTTCCATGGTGTAAAATGGCGAAATGTCACATTGCAGATTAATATGTGTGATAAATAGACAGACAGACGGACAGATAGAAAGACAAACAAACAGACAGATTATATGGATAGACGGACAGATAGATTATATGGATAGACAGACAGATAGATTATATGGATTGACAGACAGATAGATTATATGGATTGACAGACAGATAGATTATATGGATTGACAGACAGATAGATTATATGGATTGACAGACAGATAGATTATATGGATAGACAGACAGATTATAAGGATAGACAGACAGATTATATGGATAGACAGACAGATTATATGGATAAACGGACAGATAGATTATATGGATAGACAGACAGATAGATTATATGGATTTACAGACAGATAGATTATATGGATTGACAGATAGATTATATGGATAGACGGACAGATAGATTATATGGATAGACAGACAGATAGATTATATGGATTTACAGACAGATAGATTATATGGATTGACAGATAGATTATATGGATAGACGGACAGATAGATTATATGGATAGACGGACAGATAGATTATATGGATAGACGGACAGATAGATTATATGGATAGATGGACAGATCGATTATATGGATTGACGGACAGATAGATTATATGGATAGATGGACAGATAGATTATATGGATAGACGGACAGATGGATTATATGGATAGACGGGCAGATAGATTATATGGATAGACGGACAGATGGATTATATGGATAGACGGACAGATAGATTATATGGATAGATGGACAGATAGATTATATGGATAGAATAGCTGTTTTTCCAAACAATGAGTCCTTTCATTCCAGTTTAGATAATATTCGTCATGAGGTTTTCAGGCAGCGAGATTCCAGATCTTACCTTCATATATTTTACATTTATTTAGAGACACGGTTCTCCTGGATGATTTACAGGTATATACGGTAGATAGGATTTCACTGCTCACTGGTTTAGGAATATTAGTGAAAACCTTTTCCCTAAGACGATATACAATTTTTCATCCATACATAATGCTGTTTAAAAAATGTTAACCCTAGTGGTTCAACAATAGATTCCTCTATTCATAAACCATGACGCCTGCATGTTGGTACACGGAGTGCCCACAAGTCCACATTATGGAGCCTTAGGCACTCTGTGTTCTGCCATATGGTGCCTGTGTTTCTGCAATGGAAACTTTGCATAATACAGCCTGTTCTGGAGCAAGTCACTTTTTTCTCATGTATCCCATAAACTCAGAGGCACATGGAGGTAGAGTATGGGCCCATCGCGGGCTTTTATCTCTGTATTAGCTTTACTTATTGGTGAGTCAACAAGCCCAACATTTGGAAATGTCAGAACAAAAATTATATGATGTGCCCCCTGACAAGTAGAACTGCCTACTGGACTCCTGCGTTTTAGTTTGGACAGCATAGCCCCACTCATTTCCAGACCGGGACAGTCTCAACTGTCTCTGAAAATTAGAGACAGACCTGCCAAATCTCTGGACAGTTGTCAACTATGCACCTTCTACTCTACAACATGCCTCAAGATCAGGCAGATGTTTGATGTAACATGTTCACTTTAAAAGCATATATACACAGGGGCGTAGCTAACGGCTCACGGGTCCTGGTTCAAGAGTTGAGCTTGGGCCTCCTTCCCTCAGTGCTTTGTGTGTCTTCTTATGCAGCACAAGGGTCTTTGGGCCCCCTCAGGCTCCTTGGCCCGGTAGCGACTGCTACCTCTGCACCCCCTATAGCTACGCCCATGTATATATATATATATATATATATATATATTTGCCCAGCTTAAACAGACATGGATGATCAAATATCATTTACTTGCCGATTGTTCCGTGAAGGTAAATTGCTCCAGTATGTGACTAGCCTGGCACCCAGTATGGGACATGATTCCTCATTACCCCTCATCAGATTTACTTCCAAATATATTTTTATCTCTTCCAAAAAAGGATTATTTAACCTGTCGTGTGAATTGCCTGGGCTGACGTGCAATATTCTTCTACTATTATTAGCCTGTGACACCTTGAAGTTCAGTGTGGGAGGAAATCAGAGCAAGGATCTGAAGACAGAGTCAGCAGAAACCAGAACACATTTTCACTATGACATAGACAGTTGATCAGAGTAGATGAAACATCCTGTTCACATATTGAAATCACACTGTATGTAGAAATAAGGGACTGCCCACCGGCACTGTGTCAACACATTTCTGAATCCAGAGTTCAGATGCTTTAAAGAGCATGATCAACCCTATTAAACCAGGCATATTGCCTGGTAGGGTTGATCAAGCTGATGAAAACGATGCCTCTCTTTTCTCTGTAGCTTGCAGTGTTGAGAAGATGTCATTAGGCAGTTGAAGCACCAAGGGGCCGGTGTAGCTCTTGGAGCACCACTACTGCTACATCCCTCGGTGCCCAATACACTCCCCCACCCCTTTAATTGACAGAGCTAGACAGTCCAATCTAATAGTGCCAGCACTGTGACTCCCCTAGGAATGCATGATATTACCAATGTGCTGTGCCCAATACATGGGCATTCCTTCAACCTAAGGTCTAATATGTAGGCACTGATTCTGGTGTTTGTACCTAGATAACCTAAGCTGAGTTTACCTGGACATTACGGAGTACAGCACAATTTATTGTAGCAGCATTTCAGTAAATACGTGATAAATGTTGGCTATGGGAAAACCCCTTTAAGCAGACAGTACAGTGAAGAGATACCGAGGCACTGGCTTTCCCATACGTCCGCCTTGATCCCTGTGCGACAGAGTGAGATGCATCTAATTTATTAAAAACGCAGATGCCTCATTGCATCTCCGGTAGTCCATGCGCTGGAGACGCAAGTGAACGCCAGCAATGGTCTGGTGCAGACGCCAGCTATACCTTATGCCAGTTTCTGGCATAAGTAATAATCTGGTGCTAAGCCCCACCACTTCTCCTGCCACTTTAGGAAAGTGTCAAGAAGCTCCAAAAGTTACAGTTTATGGCGCATCAGTGGTGTAAAAACTTTAGTAAATGTCCCCCACTGTGTATGGCAGGGAACAGCAACCTCCAGCTCTCCAGAGACCACAACTCCCAGAATCTTCCTTTCACTTCTATGTAAACAGCCGGGGAAGTGTGCATGCTGGGAGGTGTAGTTTCATAGCAGCTGGACATTCTGGTGTAAGCTGTAGCAAATCCGGCGGGCCACGCTAAGGCCAGCCACTTTTCTCAGCACTCTTGAAAACAACGAGAACCTCTAAAAGTGGCAACTGACGATGCATGTATATGGTGTGTGCCATAGTTTGCGACTTTTTTATGCCATTATTGTGAAATATGTCTCATTTATCATTGTATAAATTTGATAAAGCTTCAGTCTTCATCAGTCTGGTTGGGTCTATGGGCCCATGTCTGTCCTTTCCTCTGGATTCTCTATCCTTTCATCACTTACCATATGGTTGAGGCCTCCAGCTGTGTGTCTGGATGCATGTTAAGTTTCTTATTGTATATACTTCCAAACAATGTAATAAAATACCTCAGAAAGGGTAATTTCACACTTGCATTGTTTGATTCCCTTGCCTGAACTGCCTGTCTGATCAGGAAAACTGTATGCAAACCAGGGCTGTGGAGTCGGTAGATAAATGCTCTGACTCCGACTCCTCAGTTTTCTGTAATTCCGACTCCGACTCCTCAGTTTTCTGTGATTCCGACTCCCCGACTCCTGTATTTAATATGCGAATGCATTTTATACATTCCTTGAAGGAAAGAAAGGCAACATACATGTCATTACCACAGAACTACTGGCTAGGAAGCCAACAGTTAACCATGGGCGTTGCGTTCCCTGTAACAGCGGAACACAACACAATGGAAAGTATAAGTATTGCCGCTCCTTAACTGTGCGTTGCGTGCCATATAGTGAAGCATATGAAAAGCATGCTTCTTCGCAGTCACTTAACGTGTTCGTTTTGTGGTAACGTGACGCGCTGCATGCATTGGCCTTTATTCTTACAGTAGAGAAGTAATTAATTATAACTTTTTGTTAATTGGGACATTTAAACTTGCTTTTTTTATTTTTATTCCAATTTAAATTTAGTAGGAGTCGGAGTCGGTTCATTTTTGCCGACTCCGACTCCAGATACCCAAAATTGCCTCTGACTCCGACTCCTCGACTCTGATTCCACAGCCCTGAAGCAAACGCATGTCATTTGCAGACTGATCAGGATCCTGATCAGTCTGACAAATGCATTGAAATACCGGATCCGTCTTTCAGGTGTCATCCGGAAAAATGGATCAGGTATTTATTTTTTTCACACTTTTAAGACTGGAAAACCAGATCCGTTTTTCCGGAACACTAGGTGCCGGATCCGGCATTAATGCATTTCAGTGCAAAATAATGCCGGATCTGGCAAGTGTTCCGGAATTTCTCCATCCAAAAACCGTACAGTGACAGAACTGAAGACATCCTGATGCATAGTGAACGGATTGCGCTCCATTCACAATGCATTAGGATAAAACTGATCTTTTTTTTTCCGGTATTGAGCCCCTAGGACGGAACTCAATGCCGGAAAAATTTAACGCTAGTGTGAAAGTACCCTTAGGACATGTATTTGGGGCCAATCTACAAAATCTCCATCTCCCTCAGATATCGTATTTGCCAATCCATAATTCACCCTTGGGACATAGCTGGCCCTAAACTTGATGTGCATGCACATTACCACCAAATCGTAACAACCTCAAGATAGACTCGGAAAACACATTATAGCATTAACCACAATGATGTCTGAGCAGAATACGATCCTTTCATCTTTCATCTCCCCAGCCCAGAATTCTGCAGCCACCACTACTGGGAACATCTCCAACAATGTCAGATTTCTTACTGAACCTCGATTCCTCCAAACCTCTGCCACTCCCCTGCATGTCATCTCATGTTCCAGTACGTCCCAAAACCTACATCTCCCATTGTGTCCATAACCAAGCTCAGCCTCTGAGAAGCCGATTCCTTCAACCACAAAGTTGCTCCATTAAATTCCATCACAAACGAATTCCATACTATCAAGTCCTCCTTCAGACTCTTTACCCTTATCTTATAATTCTCCTTCCTCATCCCCACCGTACTCCATTCCAGTCTCCTGGGGGAAACAAAACCTGATATTAGGAATCCCCCAGCATGAAAACTAGAGTGACCCTAGAAATGAGACTTTCTCTATGAATCTTGACTTGATGACCACTTCACAATTGCCTGAGCCTCATGGCCACGTCAACCAAAATACCACAAGCTAGTGAGCCATCAATCCCAAGGTGAGGAAAAGCAACGAATCTCAAATAACAAACCCCTTAGGTAAACATTTTTCTACAAAATGCCTACAAACGGAGGCTATCCCAGTGCAAAGACAAGAGCCTGCAATCTTGCCATGGTTCGGTGCCATGGGGTTCGGTGGCAGCCGGACCCCAGATGGGATGACATAGCAACAATTAGGAGACGCTAAAGTGAAATGCCGCTCTTTTCTGTTTTACTCCAAGCAGAATCTGAATTTTGAAGGTGTCACAGAGCAGGCTAAGTTCTCATTTGTAGCAAATACGGTCTGACTACGCACAGTCCGGGCCTCATGCGGTCCACAAACTGTGGATGTGGAAGATACACATACCAGCCGCGTGCATCCCGCACGTTCCTCGGTCCCTATTATAGAAATGCCTATTCCTATTCGCAAAACGGACAAGAATAGGACAAGTTCTATCATTTTAAGAACAGCCGCACAGATGCGGACAGTACACAGATGACATCCATGTGCTTTCCACATTTTTTTTCGGCCCCATAGAACTGAAAGGGTCCACAAAAAACGCAGATGGCACCCACTTAGCCCCAGACTCTGCCAGTCCTTTTCTGGCTCCATGGTGATGTGCCACAAACCTTCACTGTCTCTTTAAGGCTTCGTTCACATCATCGTTCAGCCTGAAGGACGGATTCGGCACATTACGGTGAGGTGAACAAAGCCTAAGGACCCCATAGACTATAATGGAGTCCGTTAGGTGTCCGCTCAGAAGAAGAATTTTGAAGCGGAGACAAAAGTCCTGCATGCATGACTTTTGTCTCCGCTCCAAAATCATCTTCTGAGCAGAAACCTAACTCCCCCATATAGTCTATGGCTTCATTCACATCACCGTTATGTGCCGAATCCGTCCTTTCCGTTCTCCTGCTCCTAAACGGATCAGGAGAACGGAAAGGCTGAACGGTCATGTGAACGAGGCCTAAGTCGCAAGATCCACTCTCTGCTTTGGGCCCCACAGTGATGCACTGAAGCCTCTGTCAGACTTCTGCAGTTACTACAGGAAATGTCCAATGTACACTGGTGAGGAAACGCAGAATGTGTCCCCGTTCACACGACCGTATTTTTGTCCGCATTTGATCCACATTTTTTTTTCATGCGGACCCGGTTATTTCAGTAGGACTGCACAGTATGTGGACAGAACATGGTGTCCATATGTCCAATCCCACAAAAAAAAGGCATAGATACAACGGGTCCGACAAAAAAAAAAAAGGATGTCACGCGAATGTCATGTATTTTTTTTTTTTACAGATGGGTGTTTTATGGACCATAAATACATAGTCGTGTAAAAGCCCCCGTAGGCCCCATTCTATGACCATATTTCTGCTCCACATCCGATTCCCATTTTTTTGCAGATCGGATGTGGACTCCTCCATTTGAATGGGGCAGAAAAAAATTTTTAGTGAAGAAATATAGCAGTATACAGCAGACACCACAGTGAGGAGATGGCAGTATACAGCAGACACTACAGTGAGGAGATGGCAGTATACAGCAGACACTACAGTGAGGAGAGGGCAGTATACAGCAGACAGTACAGTGAGGAGATGGCAGTATACAGCAGACACCACAGTGAGGAGATGGCAGTATACAGCAGACACTACAGTGAGGAGATGGCAGTATACAGCAGACACCACAGTGAGGAGATGGCAGTATACAGCAGACACTACAGTGAGGAGATGGCAGTATACAGCAGACACCACAGTGAGGAGATGGCAGTATACAGCAGACACTACAGTGAGGAGATGGCAGTATACAGCAGACAGTACAGTGAGGAGATGGCAGTATACAGCAGACACCACAGTGAGGAGATGGCAGTATACAGCAGACAGTACAGTGAGGAGATGGCAGTATACAGCAGACAGTACAGTGAGGAGATGGCAGTATACAGCAGACAGTACAGTGAGGAGATGGCAGTATACAGCAGACAGTACAGTGAGGAGATGGCAGTATACAGCAGACACTACAGTGAGGAGATGGCAGTATACAGCAGACAGTACAGTGAGGAGATGGCAGTATACAGCAGACAGTACAGTGAGGAGATGGCAGTATACAGCAGACAGTACAGTGAGGAGATGGCAGTATACAGCAGACACTACAGTGAGGAGATGGCAGTATACAGCAGACACTACAGTGAGGAGATGGCAGTATACAGCAGACACTACAGTGAGGAGATGGCAGTATACAGCAGACACTACAGTGAGGAGATGGCAGTATACAGCAGACAGTACAGTGAGGAGATGGCAGTATACAGCAGACAGTACAGTGAGGAGATGGCAGTATACAGCAGACACTACAGTGAGGAGATGGCAGTATACAGCAGACACTACAGTGAGGAGATGGCAGTATACAGCAGACACTACAGTGAGGAGATGGCAGTATACAGCAGACAGTACAGTGAGGAGATGGCAGTATACAGCAGACACTACAGTGAGGAGATGGCAGTATACAGCAGACAGTACAGTGAGGAGATGGCAGTATACAGCAGACACTACAGTGAGGAGATGGCAGTATACAGCAGACACTACAGTGAGGAGATGGCAGTATACAGCAGACACTACAGTGAGGAGATGGCAGTATACAGCAGACAGTACAGTGAGGAGATGGCAGTATACAGCAGACAGTACAGTGAGGAGATGGCAGTATACAGCAGACAGTACAGTGAGGAGATGGCAGTATACAGCAGACAGTACAGTGAGGAGATGGCAGTATACAGCAGACACTACAGTGAGGAGATGGCAGTATACAGCAGACACTACAGTGAGGAGATGGCAGTATACAGCAGACACCACAGTGAGGAGATGGCAGTATACAGCAGACAGTACAGTGAGGAGATGGCAGTATACAGCAGACAGTACAGTGAGGAGATGGCAGTATACAGCAGACAGTACAGTGAGGAGATGGCAGTATACAGCAGACACTACAGTGAGGAGATGGCAGTATACAGCAGACACCACAGTGAGGAGATGGCAGTATACAGCAGACAGTACAGTGAGGAGATGGCAGTATACAGCAGACAGTACAGTGAGGAGATGGCAGTATACAGCAGACAGTACAGTGAGGAGATGGCAGTATACAGCAGACACTACAGTGAGGAGATGGCAGTATACAGCAGACACTACAGTGAGGAGATGGCAGTATACAGCAGACAGTACAGTGAGGAGATGGCAGTATACAGCAGACAGTACAGTGAGGAGATGGCAGTATACAGCAGACAGTACAGTGAGGAGATGGCAGTATACAGCAGACAGTACAGTGAGGAGATGGCAGTATACAGCAGACAGTACAGTGAGGAGATGGCAGTATACAGCAGACACTACAGTGAGGAGATGGCAGTATACAGCAGACACTACAGTGAGGAGATGGCAGTATACAGCAGACAGTACAGTGAGGAGATGGCAGTATACAGCAGACAGTACAGTGAGGAGATGGCAGTATACAGCAGACAGTACAGTGAGGAGATGGCAGTATACAGCAGACACTACAGTGAGGAGATGGCAGTATACAGCAGACAGTACAGTGAGGAGATGGCAGTATACAGCAGACACTACAGTGAGGAGATGGCAGTATACAGCAGACAGTACAGTGAGGAGATGGCAGTATACAGCAGACAGTACAGTGAGGAGATGGCAGTATACAGCAGACAGTACAGTGAGGAGATGGCAGTATACAGCAGACAGTACAGTGAGGAGATGGCAGTATACAGCAGACACTACAGTGAGGAGATGGCAGTATACAGCAGACAGTACAGTGAGGAGATGGCAGTATACAGCAGACAGTACAGTGAGGAGATGGCAGTATACAGCAGACAGTACAGTGAGGAGATGGCAGTATATAGCAGACACCACAGTGAGGAGATGGCAGTATACAGCAGACACCACAGTGAGGAGATGGCAGTATACAGCAGACACTACAGTGAGGAGATGGCAGTATACAGCAGACACTACAGTGAGGAGATGGCAGTATACAGCAGACAGTACAGTGAGGAGATGGCAGTATACAGCAGACACTACAGTGAGGAGATGGCAGTATACAGCAGACAATACGGTGAGGAGATGGCAGTATACAGCAGACACCACAGTGAGGAGATGGCAGTATACAGCAGACACTACAGTGAGGAGATGGCAGTATACAGCAGACAGTACAGTGAGGAGATGGCAGTATACAGCAGACAGTACAGTGAGGAGATGGCAGTATACAGCAGACAGTACAGTGAGGAGATGGCAGTATACAGCAGACAGTACAGTGAGGAGATGGCAGTATACAGCAGACACCACAGTGAGGAGATGGCAGTATACAGCAGACAGTACAGTGAGGAGATGGCAGTATACAGCAGACAGTACAGTGAGGAGATGGCAGTATACAGCAGACAGTACAGTGAGGAGATGGCAGTATACAGCAGACACTACAGTGAGGAGATGGCAGTATACAGCAGACACTACAGTGAGGAGATGGCAGTATACAGCAGACACTACAGTGAGGAGATGGCAGTATACAGCAGACAGTACAGTGAGGAGATGGCAGTATACAGCAGACAGTACAGTGAGGAGATGGCAGTATACAGCAGACAGTACAGTGAGGAGATGGCAGTATACAGCAGACAGTACAGTGAGGAGATGGCAGTATACAGCAGACACCACAGTGAGGAGATGGCAGTATACAGCAGACACCACAGTGAGGAGATGGCAGTATACAGCAGACACCACAGTGAGGAGATGGCAGTATACAGCAGACAGTACAGTGAGGAGATGGCAGTATACAGCAGACAGTACAGTGAGGAGATGGCAGTATACAGCAGACACTACAGTGAGGAGATGGCAGTATACAGCAGACAGTACAGTGAGGAGATGGCAGTATACAGCAGACAGTACAGTGAGGAGATGGCAGTATACAGCAGACACTACAGTGAGGAGATGGCAGTATACAGCAGACACTACAGTGAGGAGATGGCAGTATACAGCAGACACTACAGTGAGGAGATGGCAGTATACAGCAGACACTACAGTGAGGAGATGGCAGTATACAGCAGACAGTACAGTGAGGAGATGGCAGTATACAGCAGACAGTACAGTGAGGAGATGGCAGTATACAGCAGACAGTACAGTGAGGAGATGGCAGTATACAGCAGACAGTACAGTGAGGAGATGGCAGTATACAGCAGACACTACAGTGAGGAGATGGCAGTATACAGCAGACACTACAGTGAGGAGATGGCAGTATACAGCAGACACTACAGTGAGGAGATGGCAGTATACAGCAGACAGTACAGTGAGGAGATGGCAGTATACAGCAGACAGTACAGTGAGGAGATGGCAGTATACAGCAGACAGTACAGTGAGGAGATGGCAGTATACAGCAGACACTACAGTGAGGAGATGGCAGTATACAGCAGACAGTACAGTGAGGAGATGGCAGTATACAGCAGACAGTACAGTGAGGAGATGGCAGTATACAGCAGACAGTACAGTGAGGAGATGGCAGTATACAGCAGACAGTACAGTGAGGAGATGGCAGTATACAGCAGACACTACAGTGAGGAGATGGCAGTATACAGCAGACAGTACAGTGAGGAGATGGCAGTATACAGCAGACAGTACAGTGAGGAGATGGCAGTATACAGCAGACAGTACAGTGAGGAGATGGCAGTATACAGCAGACAGTAGTGGTGAGGAGATGGCAGTATACAGCAGACACCACAGTGAGGAGATGGCAGTATACAGCAGACACTACAGTGAGGAGATGGCAGTATACAGCAGACACTACAGTGAGGAGATGGCAGTATACAGCAGACACTACAGTGAGGAGATGGCAGTATACAGCAGACAGTACAGTGAGGAGATGGCAGTATACAGCAGACAGTACAGTGAGGAGATGGCAGTATACAGCAGACACCACAGTGAGGAGATGGCAGTATACAGCAGACACTACAGTGAGGAGATGGCAGTATACAGCAGACAGTACAGTGAGGAGATGGCAGTATACAGCAGACAGTACAGTGAGGAGATGGCAGTATACAGCAGACACTACAGTGAGGAGATGGCAGTATACAGCAGACAGTACATTGAGGAGATGGCAGTATACAGCAGACAGTACAGTGAGGAGATGGCAGTATACAGCAGACAGTACAGTGAGGAGATGGCAGTATACAGCAGACAGTACAGTGAGGAGATGGCAGTATACAGCAGACACCACAGTGAGGAGATGGCAGTATACAGCAGACAGTACAGTGAGGAGATGGCAGTATACAGCAGACAGTACAGTGAGGAGATGGCAGTATACAGCAGACAGTACAGTGAGGAGATGGCAGTATACAGCAGACAGTACAGTGAGGAGATGGCAGTATACAGCAGACACCACAGTGAGGAGATGGCAGTATACAGCAGACAGTACAGTGAGGAGATGGCAGTATACAGCAGACAGTACAGTGAGGAGATGGCAGTATACAGCAGACACCACAGTGAGGAGATGGCAGTATACAGCAGACAGTACAGTGAGGAGATGGCAGTATACAGCAGACAGTACAGTGAGGAGATGGCAGTATACAGCAGACACCACAGTGAGGAGATGGCAGTATACAGCAGACACCACAGTGAGGAGATGGCAGTATATAGCAGACACCACAGTGAGGAGATGGCAGTATACAGCAGACAGTACAGTGAGGAGATGGCAGTATACAGCAGACAGTACAGTGAGGAGATGGCAGTATACAGCAGACACCACAGTGAGGAGATGGCAGTATATAGCAGACACTACAGTGAGGAGATGGCAGTATACAGCAGACACTACAGTGAGGAGATGGCAGTATACAGCAGACACTACAGTGAGGAGATGGCAGTATACAGCAGACAGTACAGTGAGGAGATGGCAGTATACAGCAGACAGTACAGTGAGGAGATGGCAGTATACAGCAGACACCACAGTGAGGAGATGGCAGTATACAGCAGACACCACAGTGAGGAGATGGCAGTATATAGCAGACACCACAGTGAGGAGATGGCAGTATACAGCAGACAGTACAGTGAGGAGATGGCAGTATACAGCAGACACTACAGTGAGGAGATGGCAGTATACAGCAGACACTACAGTGAGGAGATGGCAGTATACAGCAGACACCACAGTGAGGAGATGGCAGTATACAGCAGACACCACAGTGAGGAGATGGCAGTATACAGCAGACACTACAGTGAGGAGATGGCAGTATACAGCAGACACCACAGTGAGGAGATGGCAGTATACAGCAGACAGTACAGTGAGGAGATGGCAGTATACAGCAGACACCACAGTGAGGAGATGGCAGTATACAGCAGACAGTACAGTGAGGAGATGGCAGTATACAGCAGACAGTACAGTGAGGAGATGGCAGTATACAGCAGACAGTACAGTGAGGAGATGGCAGTATACAGCAGACACTACAGTGAGGAGATGGCAGTATACAGCAGACAGTACAGTGAGGAGATGGCAGTATACAGCAGACAGTACAGTGAGGAGATGGCAGTATACAGCAGACAGTACAGTGAGGAGATGGCAGTATACAGCAGACAGGGGGGGGGGGGGTGACTAGCGATCCCTGGAAGAGCCGTGGCTCGTGTTGTCAGCAGCAGGCTGCGCGCTGTGGAGCTCGCTGTGTAGAGCGCGGTCGGGCGAGCTTATGGCAGCAGCTGGCTCCTCTCTCCATCTCCCGTCCGCACAATAATAACAGTGGGAGCCCGGCTCCTCCCGGCCATCTTCGTCCCTCCCTCTCCTCCCTGCTCTGTGCCGAGGGCAGTGCGGGGCTGCTGCCTCATCATCATTGGCATGCTGTGTACCGGGCTCGCCATGCCTGGGGAGCAATGAGAGGGGGCAAACCACGCCACGGCTGTGCTTGCCAGAACCTCTTCCGAAAAGTCCTGTCTCAGTGCAGCTGCTGCTACACCCGGGTGAGAGGTTAGTGTGGGCGCTGATCTGTGCACTTCTGTACAGGGGTTACATCGTATGTCATGCCACCTGCCCGGGTCTACTGCCACAGGCAGGCGTGTATGGGGCATAGGCTGCTGGGCACCGCTGTCTGTGGAGTCTCCGGGCTGCACTGGATTTGGCTGGCACTGGCTGCATATTATACGTGTTCAGTGTGTGGCACTGCCAGGAGGGGATGCCTGTGAATAGTGGTGGTGATGGCACATGGGTGCATGATGGGCATGGTTATCTGCTGTCACATGTGCATGGTACAATGGTCATGTTGATGCTGATCTCCCTACACTGATTTATGGTGTTTGCTGTGTACAACTCCATCTGTGTGAACTACTCCCTCATTCTCCTAACCGTACTGTGTGCTGTATATACTGCCCCTCCGTCTACACACTATAGTGTCTGCCGTATACTGCCCCTCCATCTACGCACTATAGTGTCTGCCGTATACTGCCCCTCCATCTACGCACTATAGTGTCTGCCGTATACTGCCCCTCTGTCTACGCACTATAGTGTCTGCCGTATACTACCCTCCATCTACACACTATAGTGTCTGCCGTATATTGCCCCTCCGTCTACACACTATAGTGTCTGCCGTATACTGCCCCTCCATCTACGCACTATAGTGTCTGCCGTATACTGCCCCTCTGTCTACGCACTATAGTGTCTGCCGTATACTACCCTCCATCTACACACTATAGTGTCTGCCGTATATTGCCCCTCCGTCTACACACTATAGTGTCTGCCGTATACTGCCCCTCCATCTACGCACTATAGTGTCTGCCGTATACTGCCCCTCTGTCTACGCACTATAGTGTCTGCCGTATATTGCCCCTCCATCTACGCACTATAGTGTCTGCCGTATACTACCCTCCATCTACACACTATAGTGTCTGCCGTATACTGCCCCTCCGTCTACACACTATAGTGTCTGCCGTATACTGCCCCTCCATCTACGCACTATAGTGTCTGCCGTATACTGCCCCTCTGTCTACGCACTATAGTGTCTGCCGTATATTGCCCCTCCATCTACGCACTATAGTGTCTGCCGTATACTACCCTCCATCTACGCACTATTGTGTCTGCCGTATACTGCCCCTCCGTCTACACACTATAGTGTCTGCTGTATACTGCCCTCCATCTACACACTATAGTGTCTGCCGTATACTGCCTCTCTGTCTACACACTATAGTTTCTGCCGTATACTGCCCCTCCATCTACGCACTATAGTGTCTGCCGTATATTGCCCCTCCATCTACGCACTATAGTGTCTGCCGTATACTGCCCCCCATCTACGCACTATAGTGTCTGCCGTATACTGCCCTCCATCTACACACTATAGTGTCTGCCGTATACTGCCCTCCATCTACACACTATAGTGTCTGCTGTATATACTGCCCCTCTGTCTACACACTATAGTGCCTGCCGTATAGGACCCTCCATCTACACACTATAGTGTCTGCTGTATACTGCCCTCCATCTACACACTATAGTGTCTGCTGTATATACTGCCCTCCATCTACACACTATAGTGTCTGCCGTATACTGCCCCTCCGTCTACACACTATAGTGTCTGCCGTATATACTGCCCCTTTGTCTACACACTATAGTGTCTGCTGTATACTGCCCCTCCATCTACACACTATAGTGTCTGCTGTATACTGCCCTCCATCTACACACTATAGTGTCTGCCGTATACTGCCCCTCTGTCTACACACTATAGTGTCTGCCGTATACTGCCCCTCCATCTACGCACTATAGTGTCTGCCGTATATTGCCCATCCATCTACGCACTATAGTGTCTGCCGTATACTGCCCCCCATCTACGCACTATAGTGTCTGCCGTATACTGCCCCTCCATCTACACACTATAGTGTCTGCTGTATACTGCCCTCCATCTACACACTATAGTGTCTGCTGTATACTGCCCTCCATCTACACACTATAGTGTCTGCTGTATATACTGCCCTCCATCTACACACTATAGTGTCTGCTGTATACTACCCTCCATCTACACACTATAGTGTCTGCCGTATACTGCCCTCCATCTACACACTATAGTGTCTGCTGTATATACTGCCCCTCTGTCTACACACTATAGTGCCTGCCGTATAGGACCCTCCATCTACACACTATAGTGTCTGCCGTATACTACCCTCCATCTACACACTATAGTGTCTGCTGTATACTGCCCTCCATCTACACACTATAGTGTCTGCTGTATATACTGCCCTCCATCAACACACTATAGTGTCTGCCGTATACTGCCCCTCCATCTATACACTGTAGTGTCTGCCGTATACTGCCCCTCCGTCTACACACTATAGTGTCTGCTGTATATTCTACCCTCCATCTACACACTATAGTGTCTGCCGTATACTGTCCCTCCGTCTACACACTATAATGTCTGCCGTATACTACCCTCCATCTACACACTATAGTGTCTGCTGTATATACTGCCCTCCATCTACACACTATAGTGTCTGCTGTATACTACCCCTCCGTCTACACACTATAGTGTCTCCTGTATATACTACCCTCCATCTACACACTATAGTGTCTGCCGTATACTGCCCCTCCATCTACACACTATAGTGTCTGCTGTATACTGCCCCTCCGTCTACACACTATAGTGTTTGCTGTATATACTACCCTCCATCTACACACTATAGTGTCTGCCGTATACTGCCCCTCCGTCTACACACTATAGTGTCTCCTGTATACTGCCCCTCCGTCTACACACTATAGTGTCTGCCGTATATTGCCCCTCCATCTACACACTATAGTGTCTGCCGTATACTACCCCTCCGTCTACACACTATAGTGTCTGCCGTATACTACCCCTCCATCTACACACTATAGTGTCTGCCGTATACTGCCCCTCCTCCATCTACACACTATAGTGCCTGCCGTATACTACCCTCCATCTACACACTATAGTGTCTGCCGTATACTACCCTCCATCTACACACTATAGTGTCTGCCGTATACTACCCTCCATCTACACACTATAGTGTCTGCCGTATACTGCCCCTCCATCTATACACTGTAGTGTCTGCCGTATACTGCCCCTCCGTCTACACACTATAGTGTTTGCTGTATATACTACCCTCCATCTACACACTATAGTGTCTGCCGTATACTGCCCCTCCGTCTACACACTATAGTGTCTCCTGTATACTGCCCCTCCGTCTACACACTATAGTGTCTGCCGTATATTGCCCCTCCATCTACACACTATAGTGTCTGCCGTATACTACCCCTCCGTCTACACACTATAGTGTCTGCCGTATACTACCCCTCCATCTACACACTATAGTGTCTGCCGTATACTGCCCCTCCTCCATCTACACACTATAGTGCCTGCCGTATACTACCCTCCATCTACACACTATAGTGTCTGCCGTATACTACCCTCCATCTACACACTATAGTGTCTGCCGTATACTACCCTCCATCTACACACTATAGTGTCTGCCGTATACTACCCTCTATCTACACACTATAGTGTCTGCCGTATACTGCCCTCCATCTACACACTATAGTGTCTGCCGTATACTAGCCTCCATCTACACACTATAGTGTCTGCCGTTTACTACCCTCCATCTACACACTATAGTGTCTGCCGTATACTACCCTCCATCTACATACTATAGTGTCTGCCGTATACTGCCCTCTATCTACACACTATAGTGTCTGCCGTTTACTACCCTCAATCTACACACTATAGTGTCTGCCGTATACTAGCATCCATCTACACACTATAGTTTCTGCCGTATACTACCCTCCATCTACACACTATAGTGTCTGCCGTATACTGCCCTCCATCTACACACTATAGTGTCTGCCGTATACTAGCCTCCATCTACACACTATAGTGTCTGCCGTTTACTACCCTCCATCTACACACTATAGTGTCTGCCGTATACTGCCCTCTATCTACACACTACACACTATAGTGTCTGCCGTATACTACCCTCCATCTACACACTATAGTGTCTGCCGTATACTGCCCTCTATCTACACACTACACACTATAGTGTCTGCCGTATACTACCCTCCATCTACACACTATAGTGTCTGCCGTATGTACTGCCCTCCATCTACACACTATAGTGTCTGCCGTATACTACCCTCCATCTACACACTATAGTGTCTGCTGTATACTACCCTCCATCTACACACTATAGTGTCTGCCGTATATACTGCCCTCTATCTACACACTACACACTATAGTGTCTGCCGTATACTACCCTCCATCTACATACTATAGTGTCTGCCGTATATACTGCCCTCCATCTACACACTATATTGTCTGCCGTATACTACCCTCCATCTACACACTATAGTGTCTGCTGTATACTACCCTCCATCTACACACTATAGTGTCTGCCGTATATACTGCCCTCCATCTACACACTATATTGTCTGCCGTATACTGCCCTCCATCTACACACTATATTGTCTGCCGTATACTACCCTCCATCTACACACTATAGTGTCTGCTGTATATACTACCTTCCATCTACACACTATAGTGTCTGCCGTATACTACCCTCCATCTACACACTATAGTGTCTGCTGTATATACTACCCTCCATCTACACACTATATTGTCTGCCGTATACTACCCTCCATCTACACACTATAGTGTCTGCCGTATACTACCCCTCCGTCTACATACTATAGTGTCTGCCGTATACTACCCCTCCGTCTACATACTATAGTGTCTGCCGTATATACTGCCCTCCATCTACACACTATAGTGTCTGCTGTATACTACCCTCCATCTACACACTGTAGTGTCTGTTTTTCCCTCTGTGTCCTATCTATAGGGTCTGTATGTAGCATCCTCCATCTTCTCAGTAGAGGGCTTTATCTCATCACTGTTTTTTCTTCTTGAGGTTTGTAGCTTGGTTTTTGTGTGGTAAAAATGCTGTGTAGTTAGAGCAAAATATGGATATTATTCATTGTAATTCCTGCTCATTGTGGGTTTAGGAGTCCAGTGGGCGGTCCTACTTAGGATGTGACAGCGGCCTCTGTATTTACCGGCTCACATTGCAGGCTGTCTGTCACTGCTAGGACCGCCCACTGGACTCACCTGGGGGGGGGGGCATGATTATCTGGTATCATATTAGTGCGTGGTCCATGCCTGTATATGGTTATGTGATGGCACATATTTGGGCATGATGAGCATGGTATCAGAGATGGTCAGGGTAGAATGGAGCATTGTTGTGTGTGATCACGTTAGAGTTTGGCATGGTCATGGTTATGAAAATGGTGACGCCATGACACGCAGACGGCCATGATGAAAGTGATTATCTGCTATCACGGCAGTAAAAGGTGTCATGACTATGGTGGCCAGCGTGGTTACACTATGGCACAGAAGCAGGCATGGCGTACTTGGTCATGTGATATGTAGCAAGCATGATATGACGGTCAAGCTTATCAATGACTGTGGTTTTGTGGCACCCAGATGGGCATGATGAGCATGGTTAGTATCATAGCAGTCTATGTTATAATGGCCATGGGGGTGAATGTACTTGTGCCTTAGTACACTGATGCGTTACACTATAAGAATCTTCTGTATACCACCCCTCCATCTATAGTCAACTCCCCCAAACCCTATTATGAATAGCCCTACATGAATAGTACTGCTACCCCGACTCCAGATCACAGTGTTACATATCCATGTCCACCCTTGTTCCCACGCTGTGTGCCTGTAAACTGGCGCAGGAATACATTGAGAGGACTCATCCTGCAGTGCTCTGCACTATGTGCGCATGCTTATGAGTCCTCACAACGTATTTCAGAGCTGGTTTACAGGCACACAGCGTGGGAACAAGGGTGGACATGGACATGTAACACAGTGGAGTCGGGGTAGCAGTACTATTCGTGTAGTGACAGCGGGTATGACCAGCATGGTCATGGTTATCCTGTTTCCTCTATGGGGCCACGATCATGTTGATGAGTATAATCATGTTATGGCACAAGGATGGGTATTGTATTTTGTCCATGGTCTGTGGTATCATGTAAGACGTGGCATTTATGGTAGGAATGAGGGGTTTCTAGCTTTCATACAAGTTATGGAAGGAAGGTCCTTTCACCATTACTTATCATTCTGTTGCGCCACCAGTTCCGTAATCTAGGCTTTGCTCGCTCGAGCCTCGACTGGATGTGCTCTTCTCTTATGACTGCCTGTACATTAGGCGGCTGAACAGGAAAAACACAGGAGCACATCCGGTTGAAACATCGGCGGTAAAGCCCACAGCCAGTCAGGCGGTCCAATGAGGAGAGTCCAGACTGTGAAATCGGTGGTACAACAAAATGCAAAGTGAAAGCTAGAATTTAGTCGAAGCGCAGCGAACCCCTTTAAGTTATTGTGGTTGGACAGTATGGTTATGCTATAGGACCTGACATGATGTCCACGTGGTAATGACATCACAGCGTGTATGATATAAGATGATATAACCGGACATGTATGTTTATGGCCTACACCTTCATGCTGAGGAATGTCCCCCGTAAAGTCCCGGCTCCCAGTTGCCAGTATACCGCCTGCCAAGATTGCTGCCTACGTAACAGGTTCTGAGAAATACTCAGTGCAAGTGGTGATCAGATATAACGGAACGTCACTCCGTGGGTCATATCATGTTAGGCGCTGACCCGGCCCCTTATAAAAATGTGACATTTTCCCTCGGTTATGGGAATATAGCCGACATGATGGTTGTGTGCAGTGATTCCCATTCAAAGGAATTTGCATTGTCAGGAGATTAATAAAAGCCACCAGTGACTATTCTTCAGACTTCCTTCAGTGCGTGTCTTGCGGATCAGTACAGCTGTCCTTAAAGAACATGTGTCTGCCTTTCCAAGACTCCAAGATAGTGAGTTTAATCCTGGTGGCAGTGTGTACTGCTGGTGTGGGAAACACTGTGTCGTTAGGGTTTTCATGTGATGTCAATTCTGAGATTGTAACCGGAAATTGTTAGTAAGATAGAATCTGTACATGCAGAACCAACATGATGGAGCTCATGATCTGCTCTACAGCTCCGGAAATGTGCATGGGATGCTCCGGGGGGATCTTCACAGACCCTTATTAAACACTACTACCGAGGTCCATAGTGAGGGCTCATTCACATGAACGTAAGGGCTCCGCAAACTGCGGGCCTGCAATACCCAGGCACTGGCCGTGCTGCGGATGTGGACCCATTGACTTGAATGGGTCCACGATCCGCAAGATGTCCTATCTTTTGCAGAACGGAGGCACGGATCGGAAGCCCACTGAAACACCTGGAAACACATATTATTCATTTTAATTCCTGCTCAAAACTTTGAACATGTCCTATCTTTTGCCGCATTTTGGGGATCGCGGACCCACAATACAAGATTCACACAGCCGGTGCCAATGTATTGCGGTCCACTATGGCGGCAACCATGCGGTCGTGTGAATGAGCCCTGTGTGTCCGCAGATTTGTACACTTGGCAGCTGAAGACATCCGTGTTGGTCCCGTGTTCATATGTGCCCGCATTGCTGAGACAAATGATGTTTTAGTATGTGCAAATGAGCCTCTAGGAGCAACGGGGGCGTCGCCGTTGCACCAACAAGCTTTGCTTTCTGTGCAACTGCCACGCCCTCTCCACTTTGATTGACAGGACCAGGTGTGATGCCGTTTTCACTGCCTGGCCCTGTCAAAGTGGAGAGGGAGTGGCAGTTGCAGAGAGAGCAGAGCCTCTAGGTGTAACGGCGACGCCCCCGTTGCTCCTAGAGGCTCATTTGGATATATTAAAACATCATACAGGTACAAATATTCTGACAGAGGCCCTTTAAAGTGGCTGAACATGTGGAAGCACCCCAGTAAGGTACTAGGGTACATCCACATGTGGCTGGAAATACAGCACAAGAATCGCCAGTGGATTTTGCAGCAGAAAACGCAACAAAACCTGCGTGTGTTACATGTGGTTTTTGCAGCATAAATTGCGTGGATTTCACCTTCACATCCGCAGTACAGGTCAATTAAAGGGATTGTCCGAGCTTTTTTGTCCGGGATTGGTCATCAGTATCGGATCGGCGGAGGTCCCACACCCAGAACCCCCACCGATCAGCTGTATGAGGAGACGGCGCGCACAGTGCATATGTGCTGTCTCTCTTCCTGTTCACCGCTGCTGTCTATGGCAAAGACCGAAGACAGCAGCAGCGGACAGGAAGAGAGAAGGGAGACCTCACGTGAGAACTCCTTTAATGCTGCCTTTTTTTTTTTTTTTTACAAAGAGTGTGGATGAGATTTCTCAGAATTTTACCCTCTTTGCTAGTACCGTACACCTCTGTGGCATCCATGAAGCAAACCCACACGTTTCACGTGTGGACAGAGCCTAACATGGGCTCTACAGTAGTGGGCCCCACACGCATCAGACAACTGCTGGGACCGGCCTACAATCTAATGAGTATGGGGAGCTCCCAGCTCCTCTCCCCTGACCGATGATATTGGGAGAGACAAGGACGGAGAGCATTGAACTTCAGCTGCCCGAGGTAGAAGTGGCTTTCCCCTCACCCGGCATTGAAAACACACACGTGGACAAGCCACGCATATATGTGTATGGGGGAGTCAGGAGAGATTGCTGTCGCCAACAACTCGCATGCTTATGGGCACCCTCAAAGTGGCACTGTACTATTTCAGGAAACTTTTCATATGTTGTATGGACATATCAAAAGTTTAGATCAGTGGGGGTCTGTGTGCTGAGACCCCCACGATCTCTAGAACAAGAAGAAAGCAATCGCTTAGCGCATTCTCAGACGGACCCATAGACTTTCTATTGAGTCTATCTCGCTGCGGCGAGCAGAGCGAACGCGCTGAACAAATGCTTCTCTCCGCTTGTTCTAGAAGTGTTTTCTAGGCATCTGTCTATTTGCTAACATTCCTTGTGATAAGTATTGATGGCGAAGAAATGAGAGGTATAACATTCATGCCTCTGGCAATCACTAGGCAGCCGAACAGTGACGGCCAATTACTGTGTGTGTTACTGCATAATGAGGAAATCACCGGTGACGGATACTGTGTGACGCATGTCCCTGGTTTTTACACATTTTTATTCTTTAGGCCTCATGCACACGACCGTACGTTTGGTCCGCCTCCGAGACGCATATTTTGCGGCTCGGGCGTGGACCCATTCACTTCAATGGGGCCGCAAAAGGTGTTCTGTCCGCATCCGTTGGTCCGTTCCGTGACCCCTCAAAAAAAAATAGAGCATGTCCTATTCGTGTCCGTTTTACGCGGACAAGAATAATCATCTCTATAATGGGCCGCCCGCAAATTGCGGAAGGCACACGGAGCGTCTTCCGTGTTTTGCTGATCCGCGGTACACACCAACTATTGGTTTGATTGGTCAGATATTGGTCAGATAATCTGTTGGTGTAATACAGGCCTAATAGGATTAGAGATAAGATAAGGGAAATCTGATTGTGTATAAGTAACTTAGAGCAGTGAGTGAATTCACACACTACATTCAATGTACAGCAGACGACTGATTTCATTATGCAGATTCAGTTACCTACGTAAATAGAGGAAATCCGTTCACTTGGATGCTGTTAATAACGTAGGCCGGCTATCAGTGCAGACGCCAGCAGAATGAAAAGCAGCAGAGGATTGTTATACAATGATACAATTGTAAAGACCCCCGAAAAAGCAGCACACATGGCTGTGGGTGCAACAGCAGATTGGACCACCAAACTCGTTGTGCAGCACTGAAGCTACCTGCGCATAAGTGCGGGTTTAAAAAAAAATTGTGGAAATTTTTGTGCGCTTTTCTCTGTGTTTCTGCACCAAATGCGCATCAAAATCCATACGTGTTACTTGTAGATTTTGATGCAGCTTTGCACTGATCTTATCCTTTGCTTTACAAAGGGTGAAACCCGCACTAAAACTCTGCAGAAACACGTAAAAAAATACACAAAGGGGGACATTTATCAAGACTGACACATCCATACGCCAGTCTTGATCTCCCTTCACTGTCATGTGATGCGTCTAATTTATTAAGAGGCAGATTTAGTATGTACTGGTGACTTGCGTTATTCCTTCCCATGTGCGTAAGCTTACATTTGTAAGTGTTAAACCTCAAGTAGAAGATGAGGTAACACTGACAAATAATAATGCAAGTCACCCGTACATACTACATACTAAATGGTAAATGGTATGGAGCTCTCTGCCTGAGGAGGTGGTGATGGTGAGTACAATAAAGGAATTCAAGAGGGTCCTGGATGTATTTCAGGAGTGTAATAATATTACAG
The DNA here is from genome assembly GCA_033119425.1 of Bufotes viridis. Lineage (NCBI taxonomy): Eukaryota > Metazoa > Chordata > Amphibia > Anura > Bufonidae > Bufotes > Bufotes viridis. The sequence continues at coordinate 423,445,662 of CM065591.1, forward strand.
GCTACAGCTACTAGAGAGGGGTCGTTGATCCAGGGAGTTATTCTGGTTGCCTGATTGGAGTCAGGAAGGAATTTTTTCCCTTAGGCCTCATTCACACGACAGTATTTGCGGACCGTATACTGGCCGTTTTTTCAGTTCAGTATACTGACAGTATACTGAACCATTCACTTCAATGGGACTGCAAAAAATACTGAATTGTCTCCGTATGCCTTCCGTTTCCTTTTTTCCGTTTTTCCATTCCGTTTAAATATAGAACATGTCCTATTCTTGTCCGCAAATCACGTTCAGTGGCTCCATTCAAGTCAATGGGTCCGCAAAAAAAACGGAAAGCATACGGAAGTGCATCCGTATGTCTTCCGTATCCGTTCCGTTTTTTACGAAACCATCTATTGAAAATGTTAAGACCAGCCCATTTTTTTCTATGTTATTACTGTATACTGTATATGCCATACGGAAAAACGGAACGGAAAAACGGAACCGATACGGAAACACAACGGAAGCAAAAAATGGAACCACGGATCCGCAAAATACGGACCGCAAAATACTGAAAAAGCCATACGGTCGTGTGAATGAGGCCTTAAAGTGAGGAAAATTGGCTTCTGCCTCACAGTTTTTTTTTCTCCTTCCTGAATCAACTTGCAGGATAACTGGAGGGACAGATGTCTTTTTTCAGCCTTATAAACTCTACTACTGTGTTACTAGATGCCTCTTAACAAATCAGGCGCATCTCTGCCCAGCCGTGCACCAGCTACAGGTTGGCATAGACCAGCTATAACTTCTTCCACTTTCTGGTGAAAGTTATAGTAAATGTGGCGGGCAGCGCAAAGCCCGCCCCCTTTTCCTCACCACTTCAGAAAAGTGGTGAGAAGCCTAAAAAGTTACAAATAATGGCGCACATATGGTGTGCACTAGAGCTGGGCGATATGGAACTACAATCTATATCGCGATATAATTTGAAGCATGTGCAATAACGATATATATCGCGATATGTTATTTTCTTCTGTATGTATACAAATTAAAAAACTTTGCAAGAATTTTTTAAGATTTGTATTGTGTATCAACACCATGCCATTGCCATTTGCCATCATCCATGTCTCCAGCCAGCGCCATCAGCCCCATGCCATAGCCATCCTCAAACCCAACTGTCGCCCCCCCAAAAAAATGAATTCAGCCAGCAAAGGAGGCAATATGCGAAATCACAATACATTAGTAAGTACCTTGTATTAACTTCCTCTTAAGGGTACTTTCACACTTGCGGCATGGCTATCCGGCAGGCTGTTCCGGCGGGTGAACAGCCTGCCGGATCCGCCATGCCGCAAGTACTCGTGTGCTGCCGCTCCGTCCCCATTGACTATAATGAGGGTGGGGTGGGGGCGGAGCTAAGGCGCAGCGTGGCAGTGATCGCCGGACTAAAAGTACTGAAGGTCCGACTTTTTAGTCCGGGGATCACTGCCGTGCTGCGCCGTAGCACACGGGTACATGCGGCATGGCGAATAGCCATGCCGCAAGTGTGAAAGTACCCTAACTTCCTTTTTTTGGAGTGGCGCTTCTTTTTAGTTTTACAATACGATATTCTGTGTAGGCAAATAAATCTAAAAGACTCTTACATATCTAATTTGCATATCCGTTTAGAAATCCAAAAACTGGTGAATTCAGATGCCAGCAGTAAAACTCTAGACTGGCTATCCGTCTTCTAGGAATTGTCCAATCCCTTTTATTTGGAAGCACCACTCCTAGCTGGACAGAACGAGGCAAAGTCTTTGGCGGTGGTGCTTTTCTGTATTGGAAAATGACTGTAGCATATTTGTGGGGTTGTCAGATACTGACGCAGCTTCAGGGACCGCAGTGTCTACTGCGCAGTGTCGGGGTCAAAGGACACTGATGGCTCCTCTCTGCTTTACCGGGTGGCTATTGTCGTCACTCTTGTCATGTCTTTTTCTAAATAATTTTATTCCCCACGTAGTAATGATTCTGGAGCATCTTTTATTATAACTGTCGTTCTATTCCTCAGTTATTGCTACTAGAATGTGTTATAAATGTGAAGGGGTTACCAGTTGGGAGGGGGTGTCTCTGCACAGTCTGATATTGTCCAATCAGTGGGGCCAGTGGCAAAAGTTGCAGGGACACCCCCCCAACTGGTAAGGGTACTTTTACACTTGCGGCAGGACAGATCCGGCAGGCTATTCCGCCATGGCGCAAGTGCCTGTGCACTGGCGTGCTGCCGCTCCGTCCCCATTGACTATAAGGGGGCGGGGGGGGGGAGCTACGGTGCAGCACGGAAGTGCACGGCCGGAGATCGCCGGACTAAAAGTCCTGAATGTCCGACTTTTCAGTCCGGCGATCTTTGCTGTGCTGCACCGTACCTCCGCCCCCCGCCCCATTATAGTCAATGGGGACGGAGCGGCAGCACGCCAGTGCACAGGCACTTGCCGCATGGCGGATCCGGCAGGCAGAATAGCCTGCCGGATCTGCCCTGCCGCAAGTGTAAAAGTACCCTAACACCCACTTGTACTTTTATTGATAACTTTCTAGTAGCAATAACTGAGGAATGGAACAACGTACAATTAGAAGAATAGATGCCCCAGAATCATTATTGCACGGGGAATGAACTGATTTAGTACCACAGGCTTGTCAGGAGTGGTGAAAATGAAGTGAGCAGTTGCACCCGACCACGCAGGCGTCCTTCATCCGGGGATACTTCTGCTCCACTTGAATAAATCCTCTTTATCAGGAGACGGAGGCTTTAGCACTGTATAATGAAATGATTACGGGCCCTGAGAGGATGTACGGGACCACCGGGCTGGATGTGACTTCCTCCGTGCTATTTAAAAAGTCACTTTGAAGTGAAGTAAATGTGACTGAACAGCTGCTGGTGTCAGACCGGGGGTCTCCTGGAAGGGGATCGCTGGTAGCAAAAATGTGTGTAATTAGAGATATATTTAACCCCTCATCATGTACAGAAGGTGTAGTTTAAGGAGAGAAATGAAAGCCTCAGGCAAGCAGCGCTCTGTTTCCTGTAGGCCTTTGTTTTTGACAGAAATGTATACAGCCATATATTTCCTACTGCCCCCAATGCAGTAGCTCTCGTTCTGCAGAACATCTCTTCTCTTGGTCCTGCACAAGTATGTGCAATGGGCCTCTGTCACACGAACGATACGGATTGGCTCCGGATGCGTTCAGGGTGCGTTCCGGGAAACTCGCACTATTTCGCAAGCAACTTCAGTCAGTTTTGTCTGCAGTTGCGTTCAGTGTTTCAGTTTTTTCCGTGCGGGTGCAATGTGTTTGATGCGTTTTTCACGTGCGTGAAAAAAACCGGAAGAATTGCAAACAACATCTCCTGGTAACCATCAGTGAAAAAGGCATCGCACCCAGACTGCCTCCAGGTTATATCCGGATGCAATGCGTTTTTCACTGAAGCCCCATTCACTTCTATGGGGCCAGGACTGCGTGAAAAATGCAGAATATAGTACGTGCTGTGATTTACAAAAAAAAAAAACTAAAAAAAACGCCAGGGACAAAACTGTGTTTGGAGGCAACCTAGATGGCCATTTTTTAAGGGAGTTTTTTTTTGCAGAAGTGTGTGGATAGCATTATTTGTTCAGACATTTTTCATCTATAGCGAACTTGTTTTTTAAGTTCTGCGTCCAAAGTTCGGGTTCGGGTTATCGAAGAATCCTGTTATGGATTCCGCTACCACGGACCATAGCAGAATTTGGAGTCCATAACGGTATTCTTCGATAACCCGAACTTTGGACGCAGAACTTGAAAAAAAAAAAAGTTTGCTCAACACTAAAGGGGATGAAAAAAACACCAAAAGCTTCAACGTGCTGAGTTTTTTCTTTAAAAAGTCAGGGAGATGAAAAATGACACCAATGACAGACTTTCAGCTAACATCCGGACCTGGCGTTTTTACCACACAAACCGCAGGTGCAAAAAAAACGGCATAAGGGTATGGCTACATGGCGACATATAGGATACAACTACACTGAAAAATTAGTCGCGCACCATATTTGATAATGCTAGTCTATGGCGCCGCCCAGCGACATGCTGCGACTGTGACACAACACACAACAGTATCAGCTTACAGCAGGGCATGGTGGGAGTTGTAGTTTTACAGCAGCTACACCATCCCTGATCTAGAGCCTATTAGCCATAAGATATTTGTTTCGCACATGTTGGGGAAGAAAAGAAGGACCGGGCATGTTAAATTTCAGCATGCTCGAACCTTTTGTTCTTTTGTTCTCTTCTCTGCTTATCCAGAACACATACATGCACGGCTGAGCTGAGCATGCATGTGTACAGGAAGGGGTTTGAAAAGACTAGCTGTCAGCCAAATTGGCATTCGTCTGACAGCTACTGAATGTGTATGGCCAATTTTAAAGACTAATATACACATTACCTAGGGATAGACCAGATCTCCACACTTCGCACTACAACTCCTCCACTCTTCAGATGGGAGTTGTAGTTTTGTAACAGATAGAGAGTCACAGGCTAGAAACCACTGCTGCAGACTTTAGTAGCAATCTACCCCTGCTCCAACGCCTAATGTAGGCTACTTTCACACTTGCGCTATTGTTTTCCAGTAGTGATATCTGGCAGAGGATCTCAATTCCGGAGAAAAACGTATCCGTTTAGTCCCTATGCATTCTGAATGGAAATAGATCCGCTCCAGATGCCTCAGGATGTCTTCCGTTCTGGCAGCATTACATTTTGTGACCGGACACAAAACCGCTGCAAGCTGCCGTTTGGGGCCAGTTATAAAAACTGAAAAAAACGGATCAGTCACTAAAAACAATGTAAGTCAATGGTGACGGATCCATTTTCTTAGGAGCCTTAAAAAACACATCAGTCACCCATTGACTTTCAATGTATTTAGTGACGGATCCGTTTTTCCCGTTTTTGATTTCACACAACCGCATCCTAACGGGCCTGATGCATCCTGATGTAACCCTAAGTTCACACCTGAGCGTTTTACAGCGCGTTCAAACGCGCTGTAAAACGCTCAAAACATGAAAACCAATGCTTTCCTATGGCCCTGGTTCTCACTTGAGCGTTTTACAGCGCGTTTGAACGCGCTGTAAAACGCCCAACGCATAAACAAGTACTTGAGCTTTTTTTGGGGCGTTTGTCGCGCGTTTTGTGATAGAAACCACAGTAGTCAATCACAAAAACGCGCGTACGAACGCGCATTTCCTATTTGCAAAAACGCGCTGAAATACGCGCGACAAAAACGTGTGTAAAACGCGCGTTTTTAGAATGCTCAGGTCTGAACCCAGGGTAAAAGATCAAAACGGATCAGTTTAATTCCGGTATTGAGATCCTCTGCCGGAATTAACAACACAAGTGTGAAAGTAGCCTTAAGGGCTCATGCACACGGCTGAGCGATTTGCGGTCCCCAATGCACGGGCAACATCTGTGCGGATTCCGCATATGGATGCAGACCAATTCAGCTCGAATGGTTCCGTGATCCGTCTGCACCCCAAGAAAATAGAACATTTTCTATTTTTGTGTGGCGTGGAGGCACGGAGAGGAACCCCACAGAAGCACTCTGTAGTGTTTCCATGGGGTTCCGTGCCTCCGTTCCGCACCGGACCTTCCCGATTGCGGACCCATTCAAGTGAAGTGAAGTGGACCACAATACGGGCACGGCCGGGCAACGGCCCTGTGCTTGAGGCCTTACCCTTCTAGTCGTAACAGCAAGAGATATCAGCCCAATCTAAAAAGTTTGGTGCCAATAGCAAATTTCAAGGGTCATTGCCTCCTTGGTTCTGTTGGGACCTGACATCCTGAATTGTCCTATTACGTCTGAACTGTAATGTGTCTTCAGAAAATGACCTATTTTTTCTTTTATAAAGTTTTTATGTTAAACATATTTTAAAAGAATTTTTGGTGGTTCTTTTTATTTTTTCATGTCGTTATCTATATTTAAGAAAAAAAAAAAAAAATCCTACAGTTTTTGCACTGGCCACTAAGCCTAATAATAGGTGCCGCTCCTTGGTCTGTACAGATCACTGACAATTACAATGACAGGTGACACACACGCAAGCTCACACATTGGGGGAGATTTATCAAAATTGATATAAAGGAATCCTGGCTTAGCTGCCCACAGCAACCAATCAGATTCCCCCTTTCATTTTCCAAAGGGGCTTGGAAAAATAAAAGGTGGAATCTGATTGGTCTCTATGGGTAACTAAGCCAGGATTCCTTTACACCAGTTTTGATAAATCTCCCTCATTGACTTTCACAGGTAAAAGGGTGTGTCCAGACTTTTGCCTCACCCTGTATATATACAGCAGGTGATATCACATCTTATGTACTCTGTACAGGTCAGTGTCCCATAGACATCGACAAGTCCTTCCATTCCATTGTGTCTATGGCTCATGTCGCTGCTGTAAGGCCTTATTCACACGTTTGTAGTGTTTTGCGGAACCGCAAGTCTGCGGATCCGCAAAACACCTTGCCACCAGCCCTATAGAGATGCCTATACTTGTCCGCAATTGTGGGCAAGAATAGGACATGCTCTATATTTTTGCGGAGCCGCCGTCCAGAAGATCGGCGGCGCGCTCCGCAAATGCGGATGCGGAGAGCACAGTGTATGCTCTCCGCATCCATCACGTCCCCATTTAAAATGAATGGATCCGCACCCGTTCCGCAAATTTGCGGAACGGGTGCGGACGAAGATTGCAGACGTGTGAATTAGGCCTAAAGCATATCTCTAAGTACTGTTAACAGCTCAGGCAAGATGGCCGCCTGTATAATTATATTTAGGAAATAGAATGCAAAAAATCTACAATCAGTAAATAAAAACTGATGAAATATAAAAAAGGCATAAGTATCGCTATCTGGTTTAACTACCAACATTTTTTGGGTGACACATTCCCATTAACTTTCTCAGTCAGGCCATCGCTCTGACCAGTGAGAGCCCCTGTATTGACTCAATTAGAGCATTGTACGTTACACTAATCAGTTCAATGCTTTTCTGTGGGCATCCTTATCTAGGCCTTTCAAGAGAACAACAGAGCTGTCATACTGTTGTCCAAGTTCTATACCTACTGGTATCATTAGGATTACCCTGCAGATAACATCTTCCCCTCACAGCAGCAGTAAACTGACAATGGATTACCTATCTACATAAGATGCATTTTCTATCAATATTGAGTTAATAAAAATACTCCTTTCTGACGGAAGTGTCCCGTTAAACCTTGTCACATACAAAAAAAACTAAAGTGTATATTTATTTATTTATTACACTTACCGTATATAGCGCTACTATATTCCGCAGGGCTTTACGGACATTATCATCACTTGGTGTCCCCTATAGGGGCTCACAATCTAAGTTCCCTAACAGTAAGGCCCCTTTCACACGGGCGAGTTTTCCGCGCGGGTGCAATGCGTGAGGAGGACGCATTGCACCCGCACTGAATCCGGACCCATTCATTTCTATGGGGCTGTGCACATGAGCGGTGATTTTCACGCATCACTTCTGCGTTGCGTGAAAATCGCAGCATGCTCTATATTGTGCGTTTTTCACGCAACGCAGGCCCCATAGAAGTGAATGGGGCTGCGGGAAAATCACAAGCATCCGCAAGCAAGTGCGGATGCGTTGCGATTTTCCCGCATGGTTGCTTAGCAACGGGACCTGATCTCTATTATTTTCCCTTATAACATGGTTATAAGGGAAAATAATAGAATTCTTAATAAAGAATGCTTAGTAAAATGAAGAGGAAGGGGTTAAAAATAATAAAAGTTAACTTACCTTAGCCACTTGATCGCGTAGTCACGATCTGTCCTCTCTTTCCCTGCATCAGCTAAGATCTAAAGGACCTGTGATGACGTCACATCACATGGTCCAATCACATGGTCCATCACCATGGTAAGATGGACCATGTGATTGGACCATGTGATGTGACGTCATCACAGGTCCTGTAGATCTTAGATGCTGCAGGGAAAGAGAGGACAGATCGTGACTACGCGATCAAGTGGCTAAGGTAAGTTAACTTTTATTATTTTTAACCCCTTCCACTTCATTTTACAATGCATTCTTTATTAAGAATGCTATTATTTCCCCTTATAACCATGTTATAAGGGGAAATAAACAATTCTCCAGAAGACCCGAAATCGGACTTCAGTGATGAAGTCCGGCTTTGGGTTGGGTACCAAACATGGCGTTTTTTCTCACGCGCGTCAAAACGCGTTACAAACGTTTGCACCCAAGTGGGAAAAACGCGCATATTCCCGCAACGCACCCGCCTCTTATCCGGGCGTCAAACATGATGCCCGTGTGAAAGAGGCCTAAGTCTTTGGAGTGTGGGAGGAAACCGGAGAACCTGGAGGAAACCCACACAAACACAGGGAGAACATACCAACTCCATGCAGTTGTTGTCCTTGGTCGGATTCGAATCCAGGACCCCAGTTCTACAAGGCGCTAACCACTGAACAGCTACATTCTGGGACTGTAGTCCCTGGTGGTGTCTACGTGTAAATCTTATCCTGGCGATTGTTCTCGCCCGCGTTATTAGAACAGATTGTAAAAGAAGGCCACAGGCCATTGCTTTCCACGTAAGTGATCAGCCGGCATCATGCTTTATATAGACATGTGTGGGCTTCTGCTGGGGGTGGCTGGTAAAGAGTCAAAGTCAAAATGCTCGTGTGCAATGCGTTCTAGGCTCATACTTCGCCTACAACGGAGAAGGGTATTCCTGGGCTCCAATCTGTTTGCATCAGTAAGGGTCGGAGTGAAATCACACAAGTGGTACAGCAGGGCGTCGTATCCGAAAAAGCCAGAGACGGTAGTGTTAACATAGCCAGCGTAGTGTATGAGCATAAGAGCACTAAGCTGACAGATGTGGGATTGTGCTGACTCAGTGACCATTGATCGGAGAGTAGCTTCCTGCTGATCTCGCTCTGAATGCCATCCAGGAATCACCACCTGAACCACTGCCAAATCGATGGAGACTCATTTGGCAGCAATTTAAGGGAATTGTCGATATCGCTGTTTACTAAAACTCAATTAATGCGAGCTAGCTGCAGACAGAAAGTCAGTCCGTGGGGCGGAGAACATGGGAATTAAGTGGATTTCTATGGCCGGAGGGATACCACCTGTGAAGATAGGCTGAGTTCACACGTTGCCATCTTATCGCGGATTAGCGGTGCGGAATCTGTGAAGTTCTGCAGAATTTTGTAGTGTGAATTCCATTTTGAAATCCGCTGCAGGTTCATTGTCTCACGGGTTATGTCCCATTTGTTTTTCAAGTCCATGAAGTTCTAACAGAATGGTTTACATGCGGATTTTGTTGCGGATCGGCAATGAAATCCGCCGCAAAATCCACATAAAGTTTCATTTATGTGCGGATTTTAGCGTGAATCTGATGCTGATTTCATCTGTGGGAAAATCCGCGATGTGTGAACATAGCCTTATTGCAGTAGCGTAGGAGTGATGTGACAGTCTACCGGTCACTTATATACATTAGAACCATAACTATATGGAAAAGACCGGTCTGGAACGGTGGACAGAGGGTTGTTTCACTTCAGCAAGTGGCTGGCTACGACCACCATGTAATCCAGTAGTGGTGGCCGTGCTTACACAATATAGGAAAAAGTGCCGGCCTCTCTGGTTGGTCAGTACCGCGGGAACTCACATAGTCAGGTGCCTTTTCCTATAGTGTACAAGCACGACCACCACTGCCGGACTGCAGGGTGGTCTGTAACCATGGAAACGAGCGCTGTGTAATGTGATGGAAAAATGAATCCGGCCAGCAAAGGAACCAATATGGATAATCACAATACATTAGTAAGTGCCCTGTATTAACTTCCTCTACATGATAAATGCCTTTCGCTGATGTGAGACGACCCCTTTAAAGTGACCATGCAAAAATGCAATGTAACTTGAAATGGCTGAGAAAATGAATGAAACTGAACAGCTGCAGGAAGACTACTGGATTTTAGTCTCTTCACTTTTGGATGTTTGTCAGAAAAATCGTATCATAATTCTGATCCCTGGCTGCGGCCTTATCTACGACAGCCATGGCTGAACTTACAAAAGCCGCCTGTGGTTTTAGTGCAGCAGCAGCCGCTGTGACATCCACAATCCGGTCAGTACAGCCGGAATTTACTTTCTCGTTCTTTTTTTTAAAGGGGTTTTCCAAGATTGAGATATTGATGATCTATCCTTAGGTTAGGCCATCAGTATCAGCTAGGCACCCGGGACCCCCACTGATCAGTGGCTCGAGGAGGCTGTGGCGCTCTAATGGGCGCCGCAGCCTCTTCACAGCTAGCCGAATGCGACCCTGTCCATTTGATTGCTGCTGTGCTTGGTATCACAGCTCAGCCTTATTCACCGGAAATCAAAACGGAAAAAACGGATCCGTCACTAAATACATTGAAAGTCAATGGGGGACTGATCCGTTCTTTTAGGCTGGGGACACACCTAGGCGTTTCTAAATCGCGCGTATGACGCGCGTTTTATGTGCGTTTTTGGATGCGCGTTTTTGTAACTAAGAAACGAGCATCATACGCGCGATTCAGTGATTCTCCCCTATGGCAACATTGTTCATAGGCGCGTTAAAACGCCCAAAAGAAGCTCATGTACTTGTTTGGGCGTTGGGCGTTTTACAGCGCGTTCAAACGCGCTGTAAAACGCCCAAATGTGAACCATGCCTATAGGGATGCATGGCTTTTCACATGTTGAGCGTTTTTCAGCGCGTTTGAACGCGCTGAAAAACGCTCAGGTGTGTTCCCAGGGTTAGGCTCCTAACGCCGCAGCCTCTTCACAGCTAGCCGAATGCAACAGTGTCCATTTGATTGCTGCTGTGCTTGGTATCACAACTCAGCCCCATTCACCGGAAATTTAAAACGGATCCGTCACTAAATACATTGAAAGTCAATGGGTGACTGATCCGTTTTTTTAGGCTCCTAAAAAAATGGATCCATCACCGTTAACTTACATTGTTTTCAGTGCTGGATGCGTTTTTTTCAGTGTTTGTGTCCTTTCAAAAAATGGAATGCTGCCAGAACAGAAGACATCCTGATGCATCCGGAGCGGATCTCTTTCCATTCTGAATGCATGAGGACTAAACGGAATCCTTTTTTTTCCGGTATTGAGATCCTCTGCCGGATCTCAATACCGGAAAACAACAACACAAGTGTGAAAGTAGCCTAAGCGCTCACAGGAGTGCCGCGGCCTCCTCAAACAGCTGATCGGTGGGGTCCCAGATGTGGATGACCTGCCCTGAGGTTAGGGCATCCATAGCTGGATCTCGGAAAACCCCTTTAAGAAACCTTTATTGTGAATTTCAGTAGGCAAAGACATCCATCGTTAATTGTCTCATTAAGACCACCAGTGTTCACATGCCCTATTACTGTATAGAGACGTCACACAATCAGGTCCCCCTCTGTGAGCCAGAGCAGAGAGCCATTGCGACCAGCAATTACGGCCAAGGGCGGCCATTCATTTGCATGCTACATTTACCCTGCAGAAACTGCGAGTCTGAGATTCCCCTAGTGATAACAGATGATCGGGGGTTTCTGAGGCCAGACCCACTTACCCAATTACCAGTAATGCAGATGGAAATTTATATTGTGAAGACGCAGAGCTGGGGAACAGCCCCCCCCCCCCAAATCAGTGTTAGCACTGTATAGTGTCAATGACGCTGAGTCCGAATATGTGGTTTTCGTCTTCATACTCACTTGCATTCTGACGCTGTGCTCCCACAAACTAGCAGTACAATGCATTGAGAGTAGAGATGAGCGAACTTCTATTTTTAGTTCGGCGTCCAAAGTTCGGGTTCGGGTTATCGTAGCATCCCGTTATGGATTCCGCTACCACAGACCATAACGGCATTTGGAATCCATAAGGGGCTGCTTCATTGAACCCGAACCGTGGACAACCCTAAGGACCTGGGGTGACGTCACCGTCATGTGATCAGTGCAGGGGGCGTGGCTCAGCACCGGATTGGATAAGAGGTGATCCAGTGCTGAGCCACGCCCCCTGCACTGATCACATGACGGTGACGTCACCCCAGGTCCTTAGGGTTGTCCACGGTTTGGGTTTAATGAAGCATCCCCTTATGAATTCCAAATGCCGTTATGGAATCCATAACGGGATGCTACGATAACCCGAACCCGAATTTTGGACGCCGAAATAAAAATAGAAGTTCGCTCATCTCTAATTGAGAGGACTCCTGAGCTCACGCATATAATGGAGAGGACTCGAGGAGGAAGTAGGGAACGTCTAGTGCCTTCAAAAAGATTGAATCCAGAAAAAATCCACCCATATTTTATAACATAATTACATCGAATAGTCACGTATTGATGGAAGTGGCTATAGGAACTCTGTTTTCCACATTGTGCTGATAACATTGGGTTGATTTCCTGTATAACATAATGCAGTATAGAACGCCAACCGCTCCCTGTAAATAATTAGCGCAGGTTGGATTAAGAAGAAATGCCGCTGATCAGCTTCTATTTCATATCCCCGAGTTGCGATGAGGTTTGCAATATGTTGCTACAGAGTGATTATTCAGGCAGTTAAGGTGCTTGACTGTGTAACACGGCGGGTTGGCCTGGGTTAGGTGAGCCCGAGCAGATGGCAAATGCAGCATCATATGTTCCCTCTTCTCCATCTCCCAGATTCACGGAGCCAAGCGTTTAAGGGTACTTTCACACTTGCGTTGTGAGGATCCGGCACGCAGTTCCAGCAATCTGTCTGCAAACGTCTGGAAAAACAGATCCGTTATTTTTTTTCCCTACATTTTGAAAGGTCTGCGCATGTGCAGATCGGAGGAACGGATCCGTCAGTGCGGTATTTTGAATCCGGATCCGGCACTAATACATTTCAAAGTAAATTAATGCCGGATCCGGCATTCTGGCAAGTGTTTCGGAATTTTGGACAAAGATAATACCGCAAAACATCTCACAAACGGAAACCAAAACGCCAGTGTGAAAGTAGCCTATATTTTTGGTTGACAGCAAGTTGCATTTTTTGACATGTGGAGACGTTGTGGGACTAAATATCACAAAACTATATTTTCTAATCTCTTTGCAATAGCTCCTTTAAGGCCTCATGCACACGAACATTTATTTTATCCGTTTACGGACCGTATACGGAACCTTTCATTTCAATGGGTCCGCAAAAAAAACTGAATGTTCTCCGTATGCATTCTGTTTCCGTTTTTCCATTCAGTTCAAAGATAGAACATGTCCTAATATTGTCCGCGTAACGGAGAAGTTCTAGCAAAAGAATTAAACACATTAAATTGTCGGCCAAACCCACTATACTGATGTGTCAGGGAGAGAAGGATCGGACCAAATTAATATTTTTGCCCGCTCCTTTTGTTCTCCGATCAGGGGAGTGTATTGAGCGCCAAAGGATGTAGCAGTAGCAGTGCTCCAAGAGTTATGCCGGCTCCTTGGTGCTCCAACTGCTTAAATTTTAAAGTCCACATATCTCAGCTGCAGTGCAATCTAAAAAGAAAAGAAAGGTGTCGTTTTATTCAGCATGATCAACCCTACCAGGTAATGTGCCTGACTTAATAGGGTTGATTATGCAGACAAGGGCACTTTATCTTTCTGACAGCTGTCTGTACATTTGACCTCAGTACCTAACGCATGTGTCCGCCATACTGTTACCCTGAACTGAGACGATTTAGTCGTTCAATGCTTCATCTTGGCAACTCTGCTGTGATTTTCATTCAATTTTTTCATTCATAGTGATGAACATGTATGACAAATATGGGTGGTCGAGACCGGTCCTGGCAGATTCTACAGAACAGCAGAAACCCATTTCATAGCACCCTCGAACAAATGCATCTTCAGTTTTTCCCACTTTATATCCCAGCAAATGCAGTCATGATCGGTATTAAACGCAGAAAAGGTGCAAAGACAAACGAGCCTCCAGTACAATGACCGGGAGACGAGGAGAACCTACTATAGGGCTGTTCTGCCAAGTGTAGAAAATGATAAGAGAGGAGTGCCAAGCCTGTGTAATAATAGATGCTGTCCTATGGAAACCAAATGCCGTTGTGATGGGCAATATCAAATGCCGTATTTGAAATTACCGTACGGCCGCTTTCGCACAGTCAGTGTTTGGTCAGCGTTTGATCAGTGATTTCCATCAGTGATTGTGAGCCAAAACCAGATGCAAATCGCTCTTTTATGCCTTATCTCTGTGTAGCCTCCAGCACCTGGCTTTGGTGCACAGTCACTGATGAAAATCACTGATTAAACGCTGATCAAACACTGACTGTGTGAAAGGGGCCTAAGTAGTGCATTAGACCGCAGACATTTATTGGCATCCAGATCCTACGATGGCAATAAAATGGGTTAATTTTCCCGAAATTGCTATGAAAATGCTGCACAGATTTAATATGAACACTTGTAGCAAGAGATGGAAAATGTATTCAACCAGAACGGAATCTGCTGAGATGGACTTGTAGATGCTGCGACGACTTTCCAAGGCTACATTTTCCAACTGGTAGCAACCTATTCTTTTTTAGGGCTCATTCGGCCGTATGCTGTCCACAAAAATGCGGATCTGTTTTTTTGCGGACAGTTCAGCATGTCCGCAAACAAACGGATTGCATTCCGTTTTTTTGCTGATCCATAGACTTCAATAGGGCCATGTCCTGATTTTCACTGACAGGTATAGGACATGTTTAATTTTTTTTGCTGAGCCATGCAATCGAAGTAAAGGGCCCCATAGAAGTGAATGGGACAGCATCTAATCCGCAAAAAAACAGATCCGCATTTTTGAAGACAGCTACGGCCGTCTGAATGAGCTCTTAGTCTTTTCGCAGGATTCAATAAGCTTTAACACGACTAAAGCCTCATTCACTCGTCCGTGTCGGTTCTCAAATCCGTATAAAGTTGGTCAGTGATGCCTCTGGTCCGTGATGGATCCGTGTGGGGTCTGTGTGTCCATATTTTGCTCTCCGTGTGTCATCCGTTTTTCACTGACACTGTGCAGCTGAAGAATAATTTTCAAAGCATCTCTTCCTATTGATCCGTGAAACACGGATGGCATCCGTGTTGCATTTGTTGTTTTCACGGACAAAATAGAGCATGCATCCTGTGCTGTCCGTGGAGAACACCGACGTGTGAATGAGGCTTAATAAACCAAAGTGTAACATGCTGCCAGGACCCTCCCCATCTTGGTTCTTTCTGTTTCCGTTCTTTACGTAATGACGGGTTGTCCATGAGAATGCATGCCACGTGATTGCACTCTGCCGATTGAGGCTTACCGCTATGTAGTCCAAGCTAAGGCCTTACCCTAGGTACACACCTAAGCGTTTTTCAGCGCGTTCAAACGCGCTGTAAAACGCACAACATGGGAAAAGCCATGCTTCCCTATGGGCATGGTTTTGGGCGTTTTACATCGCGTTTGAACGCGCTGAAAAACGCCAAACGCTGTCGCTTCAGCATGAGCTACTTTTGGGCGTTTTAACGCGCCTATGGACCATGCTGAAATAGGGGAGAATCACTGAATCGCGCGTATGATGCGCGTTTCTTAGTTACAAAAACGCGCATCCTAAAACGCGCGTCATACGCGCGATTCAGAAACGCTTAGGTGTGTTCCCAGCCTCATTCACACGTCCATAGTGTTTATGGATCCGCATTTGCGGATCCATAAACACACCCGGCCGGCAGCCCCATAGAAATGTCTATTCTTGTTCGCAATTGCGGGCAAGAATAGGACATGCTCTACTTTTTTGCGGAGCTGCGGCCGTAAGATCGGTGGCGTGCACCGCAAAAACTGATGCGGAGAGCACAGTGTGTGCTCTCCGCATCGTTCCGTGCCCCATTCACAGTCAATGGGTCCGCATGTATTCAGCAGAATTGCGGACATATATGCGAACGTGTGAATAAGGCCTAATTTAATGTGGAGGTGATTGGCTGCCAAAATCACAGGACATGATGTCTTATGCAGGCAGGTATCGACAGTGGGGAAAAGGCACAAAATTGCCATGGAAACTATTTTACATTTTGGGTTATTAAGTTTAAGGCTACTTTCACACTAACATTTTGACTGGATCCGGCAGGGTTCAGCAAAAACGCTTCCATTACCGATAATAAAACCATCTGCGTCCGTTATGAATGGATCCAGTTGTATTATCTGTAACATAGCCAAGACGGATCCGTCATGAACTCCAATGGATCCATTTTCTATTTGTGTCAGAGTTAAACGGTTCCGTCCCCATTGACGTGCATTGTGGATCCGTCTTGCTCCGCATCCCAGGACAGAAAGAAAACCGCAGCATGCTGTGGTTTTCTCTCCGGTATGAGAACGGAACGCAATGCATTTTGGAGCACTCCATCTGTTCAGTTACATTTTGTCCCCATCAACGTTTTTTCCGGTATTGAGTCTCTTGGACGGATCTCAATACCGGAAGTAGCTTAAGCCACGTTAAAACTTATTTCAAGGGTTTCTCTGACTTCAGCAAATGGCATTTACCATGTAGATAAGGTTAATACAAGGCACTTACTAATGTATTGTGATTGTCCATATTGCTTCCTTTGTTGGCTGGATTCATTTTTCCAATCACATTATACACTGCTCGTTTCCATGGTTACCACTACCCTGCAAACCAGCCGCACACTGCTTGCACACTATAGAACAAATTGCTTGACTGTGTACGCCACCAGAGAGGCTGACACTTTTTCCTACAGTGTACAAGCACGTCCACCACTGATGGATTGCAGGGTGGTCGTAACCATTGAAACGAGCAGTGTTTAATGTGATGGAAAAATGAATCCAGCCAGCAAAGGACGCAATATGGACAATCACAATACATTAGTAAATGCCTTGTAATAACTTTATGTACATGATAAAGGCCACTTGCTGAAGTTAGACAACCCCTTTAAGTATGTTTGAAAAACAGATCTCTCTAATGGATGTCCTCCGGTGGCAACTGTCACCATAGGGTTCCATTGCCTGGAGGTGCTCAATGGGCTACTTCCTATCTCTGCTTTGAAAGGCCAAGATGACACAACCTCTTTTAGGCTCACGCTGTTTGGTTAGCACTGGTGCCTTGCAGCATTGGAGTCCTCGGTTCAGATTTGACCTAGGACACATCTGCATGGAGTTTGTATGGTTTCCTCCCACCCTCCAAAGACATACTGATGGGGAACTTAGATTGTGAGCCCCATTGGGGACAGCGAGTGATGTTAATGTCTATAAAGCTCTGTGAAATACGAGTAAAAAATAAATAAAAAAATCAGTATTGTTGGAAAAATACCCAACGCCACCTAGAATGTTGGTGACTAACATGACCAGCTCACTGTCTCATCTGAAGAAGACTGGTGATTCCCCTTAAAGGGGTTATCCAAGTTTTACAATGCCCCCTAATAAGCCCCTCACAGAGGTTGTACTTACCTCGCTCCCCGGAACCTGCGTCGCTTCTGATGCTGGCACGGTTGTCGCCGCATCTCCCAGTCGCACGGATGAAAACATCTGGCGTCAGGGGGAAGGGCAGTGATGGAAATGAGCGGGTGACGCTATGGAGGCTCGTTTCCATCAGGGCCTGCTATTGACTGCCCTTCCCCCTGACGCCGGATGCTTTCATCTGCGCGACCGGGAGATGCGGCGGCAGCATCCGTGCCATCATCAGAAGCGACGCGGGTGTCGGGGAGTGAGGTAAGTACAACCTCTGTCAGGGGCCACGGGCATATGGGGGGGCATTATAGAACTTGGATAACCCCTTTAAGGTATGTCTTATTAGTTGTTTGTGTATAACAGTGGCGTCTCTTCAATGGATGCAGACCACACAACTGGGGAGGGCGCCGGACAATAAACTCCTTCTTCTCTTCCTAATTTTCATGCAGCCGCCACTAGGTGGAGCTCAGTGCAAACAGATTATTACCGATTCTATTTCAGTCACTTGTAACTGCCTACATTCCTGTTTACTGAGCTCCCCCTAGTGGTGGCTGCCGACTGACAGCTTTCTAATAGAAGGGAAAGAGGAGGTTTATCACTATATGTATGTCCAGAGTGAGCACCGTATTGATGAAGCACCTGTTCCTCTTCATTGATGTAGAAGTTGGATCAAGTGGGTGAGGCTTCGTGTGATTTTTTTATTTATTTTTTCAATTTTTTTAATTAAAATTTCCTCTGCTTAACTAAAAAAATGTAAATTCATCAGAAATCGGTAGTGTTGCACTTTGAATTCTGCATTGCCTGGGAAGTGATTGATGCAAGCGCATTAGGAAGCTGGGTGGGGCAGTGGGGGCCCATACTAAAGCTTGCCGTGGGTCCCTATGAGGTCGGTGTACACCCCTGGGACTGTAAGTAACTCGCTTCCATTTAAAGCAGCATTCATAGGCTTCATTCCTTTCCCTTCTGACATCACATCTCAGGGGGTGGCTTTGGGAACATACCATCGAGTGTACTTTTAGTGGCCATTGCTTTTTTTTTTTACTTTTTTTTGTATTCCCGAGGTAAGGCTATAGCAATCGATTGGTTCAGGCAATATGAACACATGTGTTCTGCATTTACCACAGTAGTGCTCCCTCACTAGAAGTATATGTAGCATATTAACCAGTTCATGACTAGAGCATGAGGGTACGGACAGGTTTCGGTGGTTGAGGAGTTTAGACCAGCGTGGGGCCTAGGGCTCATTCTAATAACTTAAGCACTAATTGTACAAGAGTGTATTTAGCAGAGGGGTGTTTTCCTGCTGTAATTTGTTTTAGGCCACTTTCACACGAGCGTGACGGATTAGGTCCGGGTGCGTTCAGTGAAACTTGCAACCATTTTGCAAACAAGTTCAGTCAGTTTTGTCTGCGATTACGTTCAGTTGTTCAGTTTTTTCCGCGCGGGGGCAATGCGTTTTGATGCGTTTTTCACGCGCGTGATAAAAAACTGAAGGTTTACAACACCTCCTAGCAACAATCAGTGAAAAACGCATCGCTTGCGCTCAGATGCAATGCGTTTTTCACTAAAGCCCCATTCACTTCTATGGGGCCAGGGCTGCATGAGGATATAGAACATGCTGCGCTTTGCACGCAAGGCAGAACTGATGCGTGAAAAAAACAAAAACGCTCATGTACACAGACCCATTGAAATGAATGGGTCAGGATTCAGTGCGGGTGCTATGCGTTGACGTCACGCATTGCACCCGCGCGGAAAACTCGCTCGTGTAAAAGGGGCCTTAGGCTCCATTCAGACGTCCGTGTGTGTTTTGTGGATCAGCGGATCCGCATAACACGGACACCGGCAATGTGCGTTCCGCGTTCCGCATTTTGTTCCACACATCGCCGGCACTCTCATAGAAAATGCCTTTTCTTGTCCGCAATTGAGGAGATTTTTTTGCAGAACGGAAATGCGGATCCGGGCGGGACATAGTGTCCCCCCATAGAAATTAATGGGTCCGCAATTCCATTCCACAACGTGTGAATGGAGCCTTAGGGGAAAATGCCACATCTGCCTCTTCATCACTTCCCCTCCTCCTCCGGCTTTCTTCTTATCTAATGCTCCCTGCTGTTGGCTGTTTTTCTGTAACCCCTGCACACCCCAAGGCCCTCCTGCAGAGCATAGACACGTACAGCACAGTCCTATCCGCCACTTGTCTCGCTTTCCTTCTGGTTTTCAGAATAAAATTCTGTTTCTTTTCTGTTTACAGCAATGTTTTCCTTACAAAGAAAAATTTTCCAGGGCGGCCATGCCCAGTTATATTCAGTTATCGGTTGTTCTCCTCATCCATGTAAAAATGTAATAATAGCAGCACACAAATGCCATTTTGGGTAGTGTTAGAACATCTCGGCTCCTCAGTTACACAGAGGAAATAGCACAATGAGTTTTCCCCGATGGAATGGTATAATGCACCGATGGCTAACCTCCGTCACTCCAGCTGTGATGAAACTACGACTCCCAGCATGCTCCACTCATTTCTATGGAGCTCTGAGAACAGCCATCTTGGGAGTCATAGTTTTACCACAGCTGGAGTGCCGGAGGTTAGCCATCACAGGTATAATGGATCCTCCTGAAGCACAGATATGACATTAAAATAGATTTATTTATTTTGCGCACTTATAAAGCGCTATCATATTCTGCAGCGCTTTACAGCCATTAGCATCAAGCTGTCCCCAATGGGGCTCACAGTCCGGGACTCCGGGGTCCCTATCACTATGTCTTTGGAGTGTGCGAGGAAACCGGAGAACCTGGAGGAAACCCACACAAACTCGGGGAGAACGTACAAACTCCATGCAGATGTTGTCCTTGGTTGGATTCAAACCCAGGACCCCAGCGCTGCCCATTCCAATGCCCTACCTTTGATATATCTTTGCTCTCAGGGATGTCTTGATTTTAAAAAGCACATTAATCCCATGATTAATCTAAAAAAAAAAAGAAAAACATACGTCATCTAGTACATGACAATCTATTTCTAAGAGCTCATGCACGTGGCCGTAGCCATATTCGCGATCCGCAGATTGCCGGCCTTGTGAATTCCACATTTTGTAGAGCGGAAGGGACGGCTCCTAATAGAACAGTCCTATACTTGTCCGTAATACGGACAATAATAGGACAGGTTACATTTTTTTGCAGAACAGCCATACGGACACGGAATGCACACACAATAATTTTTTATTTTTGTGGCCCATTGAAGTGAATAGTTCCGCTTACGGGCTGGAAAAAAAACCGAACAGACATGGACAAAAAATAGGATCGTGTGCATGAGCCCTAACAAAGCTAGAACCAGCCCTGTACCTTACATGGAAACAGAGATCTCCTAATTCATTGCTCTGTTAGATTAATTTCATGCTCAGGGGGCGTGTCCTTTCTGTAATATTCTGCAGATTTTCTACACATAATTCAACGGTGTAACCATACCCTTAAAATTAATAGATGATTATGTAAATTCATAGATGGGCTAGAACCAATCTACTAAGGTAGGGGTCAGCAACCTCCAGTCTTCCAGATCTTGTGAAACTACAACTCCAAGCATGCACACTTTCTCGGCTATTCTTAGAAATCCCATAGAAGTGAATGGAGCATGCTGAGTGTTGTAGTTTCACATTATACAGAGCGCTGGAAGTTGCCGACCCCTGAGACAGCCCCTTAAGCACATCCCGGCCCCATGTATAGACATAGCGTAAGAGGTAGCAAAAATATATAATGGAAAGAATTAAAAATGCTCTGCCGGTATAATTATAAATGATGCAATGTCGAGTATAGCAGACTACAACCCCATAGGCGTTAGATTGTCTGTGCTAACAGTGTTCTTCATGCCCGGCTGCTAATTGGCCCTGAATCTTTGATTTCTGCCTTGCTTAGTAGTGCCAGTTGCATCTTGTATAATGCTAGGGTCTTATGACAGAAAAGGATACAAACCTTCCACCTACTCAGCCCTCAAGTGTCGCTTCTAATTGGAAAAGGCTGTCCCACTATACCGTGCAGGGAAAACATTGCCGAGATGGGGAAAGACTGCTTTTACACGTAAATAATACTTTTCCAGAGAAATCAAGCAAGCAGTGAATCTCTTTTGACATTACTGGAGGAGCTTAAAGGTTTTTTTCGGGACTTACATATTGATGACTCATTCTCAGGATAGGTCATCAATATCAGATTGGCGTGGTTTCGACTCCCGACACCCCTGCTAATTAACTGTTCTCAGAAGCTCTGGCACCAGCACCACACAGCTGTATCCACTTGAATTGGAGCAGCGCTGCATTAAAGGCTATGTACACCTTTGCAGGCAATTTTTTAAAATTAGTGCATTGTACTAATTATAAGCTGAAAATATATATTTTTTCAATTGGTCTTTATTAAAAATATGGAGCCCTTTTTTCTGTACAGAGCTGAGATGCTCTACTAGCAGGATCTGAATTTTCTCTCTGCTCCATCAGACAGGGAGCTGATGGGCTCCTTATCTCTGATCTCTGACCTTGTAAACACTCATCAAAGCTCAGTTCTTATCTTACTGATAAGAATGTGGCTTAAAGGGAATGTGTTATCAAAAAATGACCTAATGTTTACATCAGGTTTTTATGTTTAACATATTTTAAAAGAATTTTTGATGTTATTTTTAATTTTTCCTATCAATATCTATATTTAAACAAAAACCATAAAATCCTGCAGTTTTTGCACTGGTCACTAAGCCAAATAATAGGCGCTGCTTCTTGGTCTGTACAGATCACATTACTGCAGTCATCTGCTTATCTATGCACAGAGGTGATATCATTACAGGCAGGATTATTTCGAATGACAGATAAGACAGGATCCTCCATTCACAATAGATGAAATTTATCTATTCAGTCAATGAGGTCCCTCCTGACCATTGTGTCTATGGATCATGGGGCTGCTGTAAGGGTACTTTCACACTAGCGTTTTGGATTCCGTTTGTGAGATCCGTTTCAGGGCTTTCACAAACGTTCCAAAACGGAACAGTTAAGCCCCAATGCATTCTGAATAGATAAGGATCCGCATCAGTTCGGCTCCGTTCCGCCTCTATTCCGTTTTGGAGGTGGACACCAAAACGCAGCATGCAGCATTTTGGTGTCGTGTCTGAAGAGGCGGAGCCTAACGGATCAGTTTTTAATTACAATGTAAGTCAATGGGGACGCATCCGTTTTCAGTGACACAGTATGGTGCATTTGAAAACGGATCCGTTCCCCATTGACTTTTAATGTAATTCAAAACGGATCCGTTTTGGACTTTGTCATTTTTCTTTAAAACTAATGCAAACGGATCCGTTCTGAACGGATACAAACGCTTGCATTATAGGTGCGGATCCGTCTGTGCAAATAAACAGACGGATCCACACCAACGCAAGTGTGAAAGTACCCTTAAGCAATTTTCTTAACGCTCTCTAAATGCTGTTAAGAACAAGATGGCCGCCCCATAATCATGTTCAGGAAACAGAATAAATAAATCTGCAATCAGGAAATTAAAAAAGAGATTAGGAAAAAAGAGATGTGTATCTGGTTTTAACTGGCAGAAAATATTTTTGGTGACACATTTCTTTTAAATACGGTAAGTGTTTATGACCTCTTAGTAATTTTGAGATAAGAGTTATTAGATGACTTGCACAAAGTTAAAGTGAAGGTAGGAGTCTCACATCTAGAAAAACAATTAACCCTTTGTGACAGAACGGCTCAATATTTTAAATAAAGACCAATTAAAAAAAAAAAGGTTTTTTAGCCCCAAATAGGTAAAATGCAATTATAAAAAAAAAATGTCCCCAAAAGTGTACATAATCTTTAACCCTTAGGATAACAGATTTTTTTTTTTTGTTTTTGCCTTTTCATCTTTCTTCCCTGTCTTCCTAGAGCCATAACTTTTTAAATTTTTCCATTCACATCTCCATAGGAGGGCTTGTTTTTTACGGGACAAATTGTACTTTCTAATGCCACCATTTAATATGGCGTACAATGTATTTTTAATATATACAAATGAGCCTCTAGGAGCAACGGGGGCGTCGTGGTTATACCTACAGGCTTTGCTCTTTCTGCAAATATCGAGCCCTCTCCACTTTGATTGAAAGGTCCAGGCAGTGAAAACATTATCACGTCTGTTTCCTTTAGTCAATGTAGAGAGAGCACAGCAGTTGCAGAGAGAGCAGAGCCTGTAGGTATAACCACAACGCCCCCGTTGCGCCTAGAGGCTCATTTGTATATATTAAAATGCATTTTTTTCAGCAATGTGGGCACATATGAAAATGGGGCCAGCACAGCTGCCAAGCGCACATGCAACAGGTCAGTCAGTGTCATAGGTATCTAGGCCTTTATCTAGGCCCAGAAATAAGATTTTTTTAAAATCTTTTTTTTCCTCTCTCTCCAGTGGGTGGGGAATATATGTAACTATTATGTGCTTTTTTGTGGAATGAGTATTTATCTAATTTAAAAAAAAAAAAAAACAGTGCCAGTGCCATGTTCCTGCTGCAGAACAGCTGATTGGTAAAGATGGCGAAGATTGGTCAGGGTCAGGTCATCAATAAGTAAGCCCCCGTTTGTCCTGACATTGCCCGACAATAGCCTATAGCATGCCATTATTTGGGGAGTATTTTGGTATGGGCGTATATTGTCTGGAACAAGAATTACACATAGATAAGTAGCAGAAGCGTTCCTTCCTGATAGTCGGCTGCTCGCTCAGTGAGAATGAAGCACTACACTTACATGCAGCGATCGCCTCCACAGTATCAGGACGAGGGATTTCTATTGCTATCGCTCGTCCTCATACAGCTGTATTGTTTCTGGGCGGCAGGTCACCGTTTAGACTCTCGATCTGCTGCCCAGAAACGATAATTTACTTGCCTGCACGAACGACAGTTTCATCGGATGAACAAGCGTTTCGCTCTCTCGTTGGGTTATCGAGTGCACATTTATATCGCAGATTGTCAGAAATGAGCGTTTGCAGGAACGTTCGATCTAGATAATCTGCCCGATTGTTGCAACATGTAAATCCAGCTTTAGACTATAATGGCTATGCTCTTGAAGCAGTTGATTTAAGGGACATTCTACTGATTTTACCAAAATGTATACTCATGCTGAAACTCATGGGGAATCCATGATCACAGTGTAATTACATTCCACACACGTGGAACATCTCTAGCGTTCTCTTTGGGAGCATAGCTAGTGATTCTCTTGTGTGAAGTACGAGTTGGACGTACCGGGCTTTATGTTTTCTCCCAGTGTCACAGCAGTTGGGTTTGCTTGAGATCTTGCGTCGTATTCAGTTGTACATCCCAAGGCGGGTCCAGTCATCTATACCTTACTATTTGTCCCGTTTGGGTAGACAGATAAAATAAGAAATGCATAGTAACATAGTAACATATAAGTATATAAGACGAAAAAAGACATTTGTCCATCCAGTTCGGCCTGTTTCCTACAAGTTGATCCAGAGGAAGGCAAAAAACCCATGTGAGGCAGAAGCCAATTTTCCCCACTTAAAGAGGACCTTTCACCTAAAAAAAAAATATCCAAAAGTTATATCACCTTATAGGTCAAACCCTGATGCTTCATCATTTTCTTTTTAAACGACCCTCATTCGCCGCCTGCTCCCGATATCTTCTGCCTCATATGCAAATGAGGCGTCTTGGTTATAGTAGGCGCTATCTCCAAAGCTATGGTGGGCGAGCCAGGCGTTCCTCCCACTCCTGGCTGCAGCGCATCCAATAGCAGCGCCGGCTCTTAGCCAGGGAGAAGGAGCTCAGCTCGCGAGAACCGCGAGAACTTGAGCTGCTGAGTCCCGGAACCCGCGCCATCTTGGATTCCCAGCGCAGAAGAGGAGCGTAGCGAGTGTACCAAGATGGCGCGGGTTCCGGGACTCAGCAAGCTCAAGTTCTCGCGGTTCTCGCGAGAACTTGAGCTCCTTCTCCCTGGCTAAGAGCCGAGCGCTGCTATTGGATGCGCTCGCAGCCAGGGAGTGAGGAGGAACGCCCGGACACGCCCACCATAACTTTGGAGATAACGCCTACTATAACCAAGACGCCTCATTTGCATATGAGGCGCAGAAGATATCGGGGAGCAAGGCGGGCGAATGGGGGGTCGTTTTAAAAAAAGAAAAATGGTGAAGACATCAGGGGTTTGACCCCTATAAGGTGATATAACTTTTGGATATTTTTTTTTTAGGTGAAAGGTCCTCTTTAAGGGGAAAAAAATAACTTCCTGACTCCAATCAAGCAATCAGAATAACTCCCTGGATCAACGACCCCTCTCTAGTAGCTGTATGCCCTCGTTGATGTGTTTATACAGTGCAGATATGCTGTGCGTTCTTTTTCATGAATAGACCTATGTTATTAAAGGGATTCTGTCACGGCATTTGACCCTATAGAGCTGCGGACATGCACGGCTAGATCGCCGCTAGCATGTCCGCAATATAGCAGTAGAATAGCTCTGGGTGCTTTTATTTTCTTTAAAAAATGATTTTATTGATATGCAAATTAACCCGGGAAGGTGCCCAAGGGGCGGTACTAGCCTTCCTGGTGCCCAGCCACGCCCCCATGTGAAGGAGCTCAGCACCGCCTGCGTCCGCCGAATCTCCTCCTTGCTTCAGTGAGATCGCCGTAAATCTCGCAAGAAGGTTATTAACGCGTGGACGATATTTGGCTTAGGGTACTTTCACACTTGCTTTGAAGGATTCCGTCAGGCAGTTCCGTCAACAGTTAAAACGTTTGAAAACGGATTTCATTTGCAAACGGCTCCGTTTGCAGATCCGTTTGACAATTGTATTGGAATAACGGATCCGTCTTTCCGTTGTCATCCGTAAAAGGGGATCCGTTATTTATTATTTTACCATTTTTAAAGGTCTGCGCATGCGCAGAGTGGAAGAACGGATCCGCCCTTAATACATTTCAATGGAAATTAATGGCGGATCCGTCATTCCGTCGAGTGTTTTCAGCATTTTTGGACGGAGATAAAAATACAACATGCTGCACTTTTATCTGCGTCCAAAAAACGTGAAGGGACTGACCTGAAGACAAACTGATGCAAACTGAACAGATTGCTTTCCATTCAGAATGCTTTATGATAAAACTGATCAGTTTTTTTCCGTTATTGAGCCCCGAGGACGGAACTCAATGACGGAAAACTTTGACGCTAGTGTGAAAGTAGCCTTAGGCCTATTTTATCTGAATTTTGATCTATTTATTTTATGTGAACATAGTAACGTGTCAGGAGATTCTTCACCAGAAACCCAATCTCAACAGAAATGACTACACTTGGTGTACTAGTGGACACATCATGGAGATGCGAGGTTCTGGCTACTAGAAGAAAACTCTGGACAGTTCAGTCTTATAGATATTTGAGAAATTGGCTATGTATAAGGGCCCATTCACATGACTGTATGAACGGATCCGCACCCGTTCCGCAATTTTGCGGAAGGTCTGCGGATCCATTCATTTCAATGGGGTTGCAAAAGATGCGGACAGCACACAGTTCCGTTCCAGGGCTCTGCAGAAAAGATATAACATGTCCTATTCTTGTCCGCGGACAAGAATAGGCATTTTCTATTATGGTTGCGGCCATGTGCGGTCCACAAATTGCGGAACGCACATGGCCGGTATCCATGTATTGCGGATCCGCAAAGCACTACGGTCGTCTGAATGGGCCCTAAGACTAAAGTCACACCTGGGATAAAGCCATCTAGCAGGCGTATCCGTTTTCTCTGACACAATCTGGCACAATGGTGTTCAAGACGGATCCGTCTTGGCAATGTTAGAGATAATACAAACGGATCCGCCGGATGCAGACGGTTGTATTATCTGAACGGATCCGCACAAAACGCGCGTGTAAAAGTAGCCTTTGTCACGTTGTTACAAAATACTATGGCCTTGATTTATCATGCCTTCAGTCCACAATTCTGGCTTCAAAAAGTCGCAAAGTGACTTTTTGGGCTGAATTGTAAAAATAAAATAAAAAAATGCGACTTTTTGTGTTTTTACATCACTCACTCCAGTTTTGAAATATGGATGGGAACAGTGCGTGTAGTTAGCTATGTTAATGATTTATCACTGAGTCTTTTTTCAAAAAGTCACCAAAAAGGAGCCTTCTCTTTCCAGTAGGAGGGTGGAGGAGAATAACCGGAGAAGCTTTTCTAGGCAAAAGTGTTAGGTTTAAGACAAATTTATCAAACAACTTGCGACATTTGATAAATGTGACACAAATTACACCAACACAGACTCAAGGAAAACTGACTTCAACTATTCCCCTCATGATAATCCCCCCTGTTGTCTTGTGACTTCATCTAACCCTATCCATGGGCTATTACAGATCCGTCCTCACACTGTTTGATTTTGGTGATTTTTTTAAAACTTGGCATCGATTCCATCTTCTATTTTTTAAATGTCGCTTCAAAAAATGTTATCTCTAATTACTGGCTGTTGCACTTTGGCTGGTGTACAGCTTGAAAGTCATGGGTCTGATATCGTCCACGGCCAATTACTGGTGGTGATGAAAGCGTGGCTAATTGTCTTTGATCAGGATGCGATGCGCTGTTGTTTCCAGCAATATACATTGTGTTGACATCAGCTTCCTGTTTTTACAGTTATGGCTCTCTGCTCTACGGAATCAGCATCTTAGTAAAAGGCAGCACTTACTTTACCCATCATGCATTGTGGTTTAGTGACAAATTTGACATTTTTGCTCCATGTAACGCCTTGTGCACACGGCCGTTGTTTTGGTCCGCGTCTGAGCCGCATATTTTGCGGCTCGGGCGCGGACCCATTCACTTCAATGGGGCCGCAAAAGATGCGGACAGCACTCCGTGTGCTGTCCGCATCCGTTGCTCCGTTCCGTGCCCCCGCAAAAAAAATAGAGCATGTACTATTCTTGTCCGTTTTGCGGACAAGAATAGGCATTTCTACAATGGGCCGCGAGTTTGCGGAACGGAACGAGGAGCAGTTTCTGTGTTTTGCGGACCGCAAAACACATACGGTCGTGTGCATGAGGCCTAAAGCAGACACCAAACACAGCAGGTGCAGACTTGGGCTTCATTTTGTAGCCAGGTTATTGATTGGCTAAAGCGATCGTTCGTTGATCAGTTTAAGCGGAATGGCGTTCTGATCATTTGAATTTTGATCAACTCTAGGGCTCATTCACACGACCGTATGGTAGCTATGCTGGTGCTGAGGACAGCAAAGAGCGGTTTCGCAATGCATGGGCGGCAGCCATGTGAGCTGGTGCTTCTGCGTATGAGGACCCATTGACTTGAGTGGGTCAGCAATCTGCAAAATATGGCAAAACATAGGACAGGTCCTATCTTTTGCGGTGCGGAGGCACGAACCCAAAAGCCCACAGAATGGCTTCCGAGTGTTTCCACGGGATTCCGATCCATGCCTCCGCTCTGCAAAAGATAGGACTATCTTTTACCGTATTTTGTGGATCGCTGACCCCTTCAAGTTTATGGGTCCTCATGTGCAGCAGCACCAGTTCACATGGCCGCCGGCAATGCATTGCAAACCGCTATTTTCCGTCCTCAGCACGAGCACGGCCACCATACGGTCGTGTGAATGAGCCTTCAGAGCAATGTGTATGGAGAAGTTTTTAAGCACCTATATCACAGATGGAAGGTGAATAGCACCATGTGATGGGCTGGTGACAGCCAGCAAATCTTTCTGAGAGCAGACGGCTATGGCATTGCTTATATGATGCCGTACACAGATTTCTAATGCAGTCACTTTACCCCTGTCAGGTTTACCATGTAATATCTATTCCCCATGTATATGCATTAGGCTACCCGACGGAACAGCCTGTCCGATCCGTCCTGCCGTTAGTGAACGTGTGCCCCCGGACTACCACTTCGGCCTTGTTGGCTATAATGGGGGCACCATAGACAGTTGAGTCTTAAAGGGACAGGTTCATGAGAAAGGCCTCATGCACACGACCGTTTTTTTATGCTGTCCGCAAAAAAGGGTTCCGTTGTTCAGTGATCCGTGTCCGTTTTTGCCTTCCATTGTGTTTCCGTGTGTCTTCCGTTTTTTTTAGCGGACATGACCCAAAAGATTTTACCAAAAGACAGGCTGACAATGTTTCCCAACTGCCTGCCAAGGGATCCGCAAAAAAAACGGACACGGAACGCGGATGACACACGGATGGCCATCCGCATTTTTCACGGACCCATTGACTTGAATGGGTCCGTGAACCGTTTTTCACGGGCAAGAATAGGACAGGTTATATTTTTTTGACGGACTGGAATCACGGACCACGGATGCGGAGGACAAACGGTGCATTTGCCGAGGTTTCCACGGACCCATTGAAAACCAATAGGTCCGCAGAAAATCACGAAAAACGGAGCAACGGACACGGAATCAAACAACGGTCGTGTGCATGAGGCCAAAGGGGTATTCAATATACTTAAAAATACTATATGCTAATACTTATATACTATATACTTTATATACTTATAGAAAATGTACTTTGTTTTTCTTTTAATTTTGGCAGTACTATGCCATTGGAAATTAAATTGGTATTCCGGGATTTTAATACTGGTGACCTATCCAGTATGTTTTTTAAATGCATGCGTGCACTAGCGGCAGCACGGATCCAGCAGGCTGTTTACCTGCCGTAGAAGGCTTCCGCTAGTGTGAAACTAGCCTAACCAGCACCTGTGCCTAGTAGTGATGTGAGCAATGGAAACAGACACATTTGCGTTCTAGGATTCTATTCGATTTGTTAGACAGCCATTATGGGAACTTTAATGGCAGCCATATTTATTTCAGAACATCGGATTTGGTCGATTTTTCTGTGCAGGGTAAATGCAGCGTATAGCTATGCAGTCTAGATGCAGCAGTATTGAGACACATTTTCCCTGAAAAGCAGCGACCTTGTGAATATACAGTATTCCCTGTGGACCACCGGTTTTCTCTTGTTCCCAGCAAACTCAAGTACTGCAGGATGATGCAGAACACAAAATGACTTCCTCTATATTCGGGCTTCAGTTTTTCTGAGAACGTACGTTGTCTTAATTCTACACCAAAGAGAATAGGAACAAGAGGATGGTCTGAAGCTGAAGGAGATAGAATAGAAATAAGCCAAGTTATCTGATGTTCATGGGTTTCAGGCGCCGTTCAGGACTCATTATCTCGATTTTCAACAGTTTTATTTTTGGTCTGCTTATCAGATTAGCTCGTACTGAGGGGTCCTGCAGGTCCAAACTGCAGAAAGCGTTTGAAGTATCTAAAGATTGCGTAGGGAACTCAGTTCTATGTTCTCAGATATTCTTGGGAAAATACGAAGCCTTTTTATTTTATGTGTAGAGGCAAAGCGAGATCACGATCATGCCGGTGGCTCATTGGCCAGATACCGTGAAACCTCTGGGAGAAGACCACTCAAAATTGTGGTGAAAAATGGTGTTGAAGTGGTTGATCTCATAGAACAGAGCCTGTATTCCTAATGTATAGTAGAACTGAAAATCTGTCACATTAAAACTGCTCTGAAGAAAGGGTGGTCTTCTAAAAATGGTGATCTTTCGAAAAGGTTCCACTGTAATTTCTACTGTGTGAAACTTTGCAATATATAAATTAAAAGGAGTCTGTCACCAGGAGATTCACTGATGAACCAGGCACACTTGTAGGGCTAGCTCAGCTGAATGTAAGGATACATTTCACATAGCGATCCATTGCTTTATTCTGGAGAAAAAGTACTTCTAATCGATATGCAAATGAGCAGTTAAGTGCACTGAGGCAGGGCCAAGTCACTCTGTGCACTCTTGCTCCTCCTGCTTCCTCTGCCATCCCCACCCTCTCCTGCTTGACTGACATGGCCAGGTCCCTCCATAGTCATCTTGCAGATCATAGTAAAGAAGGCAGGAAGG
Organism: Bufotes viridis; assembly: GCA_033119425.1. Taxonomy (NCBI): domain Eukaryota; kingdom Metazoa; phylum Chordata; class Amphibia; order Anura; family Bufonidae; genus Bufotes; species Bufotes viridis. The sequence goes on from CM065591.1 coordinate 423,476,902, forward strand.
TAATTCTTGCAGATCTTACTCCCAAGCTGGTTTCTTAAGGTTCTATCTCCGGCTGTATGGTGGCTAGATTCTGGTCTTGTTTTAAAGCTTAGTTTCTTCTATACAGCCATAGATAGGGCCATTTGTATCTGCTGAGCTGTATATATATATATATATATATATATATATATGTATATGTAAATCGATTGAAGTTAGGATATGTGCATGTGGTGATTACTAGGGAATGCACTGGGGAACACATTGGGACACAAAGAAGACTGTATGTCGGGAAATAATTGTCTCGATCTGTTACATTTCATTGCCTTACATTTAGAACCCTGCACATGCAGTGTTTTAATGCTAGTGTTAATATCACTGTATTTTGTGCACTGTATGTCCCAAAGCTTGTATATGGCGAGAGTGGGAGTTTCCTGGTTACTGTTGCTAGGCAGGGCTGGTACCACCCTTTCCTCTCTAGGAGGAAGTAGTTCAGTCTAGTGTGAGCTGTGCATGTGAAAACCTCAAGGGAGCAGAGCTATGCAGGCAAAACTTCTCACCTTATGGAGTATAAAATCCTACAAAACATTCAAAGGGAAAGTGCAGAGCACCTGGTAGAGAAGGTGTATACACATTTACATTAGGCTACTGTGGACTTCCCTGCATGTTGGAGGGAGCAATAAACTTCAGGTACCCCATAAAAAGAATGGCCATCTGCTGAGAAACTGTATTCCACCGAGAATACTGCAGAGATACTGACATAGTGAGAGACACAAGTTGCACCCCTTGGTAGATTTTGCAGCTTAAGCAAGAGAACACTCATTGGACACACTCAATGCACTTCCCATACACAGCCTTGGGAAATTGCATATGCTAACTCTAAAGACTGCATTTAATGTGTAGAAGTGCCTGTGTGAACCATCTACGGACTGCTGCAGTAAATGGACTTGTTCTACTAAAACTGAACTCATGGTTGTACCACACTGCCGTCTGCATCGCCATAACTCTTGTATTACACGGCCCATCCACAGTACCCCTTCCTCGCGCCTCAAAACTCATCTCCACCAATGGCACCCCACCTAACACTAGGCAGTTAGCCCCAAAACCAGGGGTGCCCTGAAGGGATGACAATATGCGCTCTTCCTATCACGGCCCAGGGAAGCATCAGATTGAGTAACTACTACCACCGTTATTGCTACTGCCACTCCTATCCTCTACCCCTCTCTTGGGTTCACTGCACACATACTGTAGCAGGCTTTCCATCATATCTGCCCTAATAGCTGAAAGCCATATGAGCAGAGTGAAAAGTGAGGCACCCACCTTGCAAGAAGCACCTCTGTTCTCGCTGTATAGTCAGTGCTGAATACAGAGTCCAGTAGTGAAGAAGCACAGAGAAGCACAGAGTCTGGACACCTCAGAAAGGGACTGCATGAGGGAGCTGCATGACCTGAAAAACTTATCAAGGAGAAAGCAGTGGTAAAGGGCACAATGGCCAAAAGTGATAACCCACGTACTGTTTAATAGAGGGATGTTAATTAAATTTGTGTTCGGAACGGCTAATCGTCAGTACCTATCCTCACCCCCCCCCCCCTACCTAACAAAATAACAGTAGAGTTGTGCCCTGAACTGCCGTCGTAGGATAGGCTAAAGGGGCCTATCCTATAGATGGAGCCTTATGAAAGAGGGATTCGGGAGGGTGGGTAGGAACTTCCAGACGACGTCCTGCTGCACGACGGGCTACCTTTTACGTGAGCAGCCCCGCTTCCTCCTCGCACAAATGCGGCAAACTACTTTGCCTAATACTTGATCATTAGGTCTTGATTATTGGAATGCTCACTAAACATAGATTGCTCTGCTTTAAGTTTCGCACTTTTTATTTTCCACATCATTTGTTTTTTTAATATCCCATTTTCCCCGCTACAGCCTTGGTAGTGAGTGCAGCCACTGGGTGCACATCCTGTGTCAGCTTTGTACTTGAGCCTCATGCAGTGCCTGGAATTTATCTCTCCTCTGCCGAACAGGGAACACAGTAAAGTGATAAGAGGCGGATATTAAACAGACAGCGGTCCTGCCTCCTGCTTCATATACAGTACTATTTTGGCGCAGGGCAGCCCCGTGTAACTTTCCCCTCTCATTCACAGTTGATGTGGTCATCCAGCCGAGCTAGAAGTAAATATATCTTCAATGTGAACAGCATGGGGTTCCTTAATAAACTGCTTCCTCTGCTGGAAGCTCACAGTAAAGCCATTTTATACTTCTAAGGCTGGGTTTGCATATATCAGTTGTGCCTGAGCCAAACGCTAATGACAAAGTTGTGCACTTTGTGCACTGGCGTAGGGATATAGCGGGCATTACAAAAAATGCCAACTGCTCCAAAACTGTTCCCACAGAACACTATAGGATGAGGCTTGGTATCAAAGCCGGAGGCTGGCAGGTGGGCCACATATATGTGGTGAGGGTCTTATACTTCAAGGGGATGAATAATATCTAAATTACTGACTGTTGACATAATTTTTTCCCAACAACATAGTCGTCTTCAGGTGCTGACAGATGCCCTTTTATTATCCCCATCAGTTCAGGTCACATGGACAAGGCCACCCTCTGCTCTATTTCTTTTGTGGTACAAGGCACCCTTCTCTTGATAGGTGGGTTCCCAGTGGATAGCGGGTAACTTGTTATAACAGGAATATTCCTTTATTTCTGTTGTCCGACTTGCTCCGATGCTCTCCTTTGCCCTGCGCTAGATTGCGCAGGGCAAGGGATTTTTTGTTTATAATAACACACCGCCGGGCCGAAGCTTCTGCACGGCAGTGTGTTCGGTGACGTCACCGGCTCTGATGGGCGTGCTTTAGCGCTGCCCTAGCCGTTTTATTGGCTAGGGCAGCACAAAAGCCCGCCCATCAGTGCCTGTGACGTCACCGGGCTTCCTGGCAGCCCCATGGAGAGCCCGGTTCGTCACCGGAACTCCTGAAAATGCCTTTGCCCTGCTCCGATGCTCCTGTCAGGGGGGGCTGCCTGGATGAAAATGGAGGCAATCAAAAGAACAGCAGGGGGAGCCATAACAAATATGTAACAGTAATATCTGGATCAGTTTTTTTTTTCACTTGAGGAATTGTTCTGAATTGCATGATCTAATGACTAAATTAATAATTACTCACAAGACAACCTATTAAGTTTTTGTTTATGCAGTAAAACTACTTTCTTTGATCCTTAGAAAATGGGAATAAACTTAGTTTTTTCTTTATTCTCCAGTGGTTATTCCTTTCTTCTGATTCCATTTTGAAGGAGTTTTAACAGCTCCTCGTGATCCAATTTATCATTTATTTTAATATTATTTCCGTTTTAAGTCTGTGCTATTAACATCTGTTTGGAAAACTTGGCACAGATCTTGTGGTGTTGATTCATCGTGCCCCTTCAAAGGGAATAATGTCTGAAATAAAATAAAAAACAGAATGTCTTATTAACCACTGCTTCTCTGTATCTGCCAGCTGCTTTCCATCAGATGGTATCAATGGATTTCATGTGTGCCGCTGAGCCCGCCACATCCGTTATCACTTTACTGTTGCAGAGCCGTCATGGCTTCTGTAAAACATTATAAGACCTCACTTTTGTTTTCTTTAGATTATAGCTGTGCTGTACAAAGCTTGATGGCTGTCACCTCTCCTGACATGTCTGTTTTAGTAATGACTTGCTTTTCCCATGTAGTAGCATCTATTCGTATGACTCTATGTTGTGTCATTCCTTTATTATTCCTGCTAGAAGTTATGAGTAATTTGCCAGAAGTCTGCAACCAATTAAAAGTTGGGGGTGTGTCCTTGCCCAGTTACTGATTGGATAGTGTCAGACTGTACAGAGACACCCCCCCAACTGATAACACCCATCTGGGCCTTTATTGCAAACTGCTCAAAATGAAAGGGATTAACTGGTTTTGATAGCCGTTTTTTTTAGAGCCGCTCTGTCAGGTCTTCTATGCCCCCCTATCTGAGGGCAGGGAAAGGCTGCACTTGCAGACATGTCTATTTGATCCAGTATTTTCATGTAGATGGCTGTTTAGAAGCTGCCAGACGTCATGGACAAAGCCTGTGAGTCCTGCTTCCTCCGCCCCCGCTCTTGTATGCAGGGAAGGAGGACTCACAAGCTTTCCCTGTGAGTCCTGGCAGCATATAGTAAAATCGTAGAAATGTCTCAACTTCAGATAGGGTAGCGTAGGAGACCTGACAGACATAATAACACGGTTTGTAAGGCAGAAAAAAGACATCTGTCCATCCAGTTCGGCCTGTTATCCTGCAAGTTGATCCAGAGGAAAGTAAAAAAAAAAACTGTGAGGTAGGTCGGAAAAATTCCTTCCTGACAAAGCTGCTTTAAATGACTTGGGTCCAGGGGCGTAGCTAACGGCTTTCGATACCCAATCAATACTGTTATGCCAGTATCGATTCGGTATCGGGATGTTCGTTTTTTCGGTACCATAATGCGTTTCTTTAATTGCGTTCGCGCTCGGCAGACAGTGGAGGCGCTCCTCTTTTATGAGAATATGGCCGCGTTTGCTGCCGCGCTCAGCAAACAGTGGAGAACGAGGGAGGGAAGGAATTCATCCCCCTATGACGCGGCCGCTGTGAGACCAGTGAGGTGAGCGGGCTCTGAAGCTGCCCGCACCACTTCCACAGTTGCCCAATGAATGTGTGCCTATTAATGAAAACAGGAGGAGGGATGGGGAGGTACCGCTGCACTGGCTGAGGTAGTGAGCTCAGCGAACCTCCTGAGTGCACAGCTCACCGTCACCCCGAGCACCTGCCCCAGAGTCAGTGCCCAGCAGCCAGCATAGAAGGTGCCCCACAGTGACCCACACAGGGCAAGTCTAGAGTGATTAGCCTGCCTCAATATAAAAGCAGGCAAAAAACATTGGTATCAGGCAGCCAGCAAGATTGGGGTTAATGTGACATTAACCCCAATCTTGCCACTGCCAGCCATGTTTTAAAACATGATGGGGTCACTTATTTTTAATGTCAGGCTGGGCACATGCTTTTGGACTGGACTCCATGTGCCTCACATTAATAGTAAGTGACCCCCATCTCACATAATGGATAACATGGGGTTAATGTGACTGAGTTACAGAATACAGGCCACTTAGGCTACTTTCACACTTGCGGCAGCCTTTTCCGGCGTGGAACAGCTTGCCGGATCAGTGCCAACTCTAGCCCACTGTGTCCAGACCCATTTACTATAATGGGGACGGGCTGGAGGTCCGGCCGCAGTGCGGCAAACAGGTTGAGAGGCGGCCGGACAAAAAGTACAGCATGCTGCGGTTTTTGTCCGGCCGCCTCTGCCTGTTTTTGCGTGGTATCGAAAGGTATCGAGTATCGCAATACTTTTTTATGGTATCGAAACCGAATCAAAATTTTGGTATCGAAACAACCCTATGCGGCACTAGTGTCTTTGAGCCCCCTCAGGCTCCTGGGCCCAGTAGCGACTGCTACCTCTGCACCCCCTATAGCTACGCCCCTGCTTGGGTCCCCCCTTCCCACAGCTGGTGTGAGAAACGGCAAGTACAGATCTCCACTCTGGAGGACCATCGGTATTCACTAAAACTGTAAACATAAATGCTGAATAATTTTAATTTTCCCTACAATTAAGTGGGTTTTCTGTGAGTACCATGGTAATGACCAATTCTCAAGATAGGTCATCAATATCTGATCGGTTGGGGTCTGACTCCGAGCACCTCCACTGATCAGCTGTTTGAAGAGGCGGTGGAGTTCTGGTGAGCACTGCAGCCTCCTCACAGCCTATCCAGAGCTGGACATTGTAGAGAAGCTGGGCTTGGTATTGCAGCCCAGGCCCATTCACCTGACGTCACATGCCCTAGGAAGAAGACACAACACTCACTGGAGCATGCCAGGAGATTAATCCCCACCTATTAGATCTTAATGACGTATCCCGAGGATCGGTCATTAATGTTTTACTCCTGGAAAACCCCTTTAAGAACAATTTCTTTGTGGTTGTAATTGCTGGAGGTTCCAGCAGTAAGAAGAACACTTGATCTTCTACCTATGCAAAATGACTCGGGCTTCCTGGTGACATGTGTGATCAAAGATCACAGCCACCCAATGCTACCTCACAACTAGCAAAGTGGACGGGGTTGCCTTGTGTCCCATAGGGTTGAATATCTATAGTGGCAATGTAGCATAGCCTTGCTGTATCCTCATGTCTAAAGCGATTGTGTGGTCCTAACTTAAGGGGAACACAGTTTTGGTAAAGCCATAGTTAGACCATAAAAAGCTCTACAGACTGCACCAGAATCAAAGCCAACACTTAGGGTCCATTCACACGTCCGTCCGGATCCGCAATACATCGGGCCGGCACCCCTATAGAAATGGCTATTCTTCTCCGCTATTGCTGACTAGAATAGGACATATTCTATTTTTTTCGTGAGCCGCGGACCGGAAGATCGGGGCCGCACCGGTAATGCGGATGCTATGTGATGCAGTGTGCTGTCCGCATCTCTTCTGGCCCCTCTGAAGATAAATCGGTCCGGATCCGTCCCGCAATGTTGCGGAACGGATCCGGACCCATTCTACCGACGTGTGAATGGACCCTAAATGTGGTAATCTTTAATGACATACTCAATTATTTGCTGGCACAATGGTATTGCCATCTTTTGTCACCCAATTTAAACCTCTTTCAGGGAATTAAATCTAACAAGGTATGCCAATATGAACAAAATATCGGCGTTACCATCTTATATACCAGCATATCCGGGAATACGGCTAATCAGCCAACATTTGAAACGGCTGCCAAGGAGTCCTACAGGGTAGTGGAAAAGTAATTCTCAGACTTAATCCTCTCTGGAGTCAAATGACACATAAATAAATCTCTCTCTGCCTTCCACATTGTTTTAACTCTTCTGCCTGTGCTTCTCTCGTCTTCAGAATTAATCCTTCCCGCTTTTTTCCTACCTACTACGTGCTTTTGTCCTTCACTGATGTCAAGGTCCTTTTTGGAGACAACACGTGAAGCTCATCTGAACACGCTTATTGTTAACTTCTGACTAAAGGAGCTAATGAGAACCTCGAAGCTTCTGCCCAAGATGCTTTTCGCTGTGCCCGTAGCGGCCTCTTTACCTATGGTAGTGGCTTTTAGAAGGCTTTAAAACGTTGAAACGCCAGAATAAAACAAACCCCAACCAGTTATCAGTATGGTTGCTTACCTTGGCTGTGTAAGCAGACTCACAATGGTCAGGGTGGCCACCATGTTTATCACCTGATTAATTCTTCCCACGGTGCCCTCGTAAATTACCCTTCTAAAGCATGAGACTTTAGATCATTCAGCCATCAGTTTCACTGCTACTCCCTTCCATACATGAATGAAGACTCAGAAAAGTTTACTTCAATAATCTTTATTTGTCTACAGCAGGGGTGTACAACCTTTTCTGTTTGGGGGCCACATTGTCAGCCATAACCATTTCCAAGGACCGAAAATAAAACTTAAAGGGGTATTACCAACTGAAATACTGTTTTTTGGCATAATGAACATACAGTATATACTATAAATGTCTAGTTACACTTCCAGGACTCCCATCTAATAGGAGAATACATGAAAGATACATGTAAGAAGCCATAAGACATGGACCTACATGTCTTTTACCAGATGTTTGGGGGCCGCACAGAATGGTATCGAGGGCCGCATGTGGCCCCCGGGCCGCAGGTTGTGCACTCCTGGTCTACAGAATCTGTGTTCCATACCTTAAAGTGGACTTGGTGGCCATTTCCCATGTAATAACTCTGGAGCGTGTTTTCATATAACTCCTATAGAGGTCCAACTGGGTGCTAGCAGTGTTACCAGCCATGTGTGTCCTTGCAGAGTCAACACTATCCAACTACTGCTGCCAGTGTCAGACTGTGCAGGGACACACCTCCAGTTGGTAACACCTAGACATAAACGAATAGTTCAAAATTCGATTTGTGTTCAATTCGGCTGAATCAGTCAACTGATTCGACCCAAAATTGATTCTGCCTGAATTGAAAATGCTCCAGTTGGCTTGAAAATTTGTGTATGAGGCTCTGCGGTTTCCTCTAGGACTTATATATATATATTTTTGTAGCCACACCAACAGTTGTGTGCATGAGCGCTTATCCATGGCCTGATGTGATCCCCATTAACTATAATAGGATGTGACAGGTTCTCTGCTGAGAAATACTGCAAATGCAATATTCATGGGAAACATTTTTTAAGAATTTTTGACCATTTTTCTTTGAAATGAAATACAAAATAGTGTCCCCCTGAAGCAGTCAGTGCAGACAGATAAAACTCCTGTATACATAGGGATCCCATTGTTATTTTACTGCCACTGTGAGGTAAAGATGTTATCTGCTAGTATAATAGTAGATGTAGACTTTTGGATGACAGTATGATAGCTCTTTTATTCTCTTGATTGGTCTAGATGAAGATACCCAGAGAAGAGCACTGCACTTATCAGTGTAATGTGTGATTATTTAATGGAGTCACTCACTCGCTTCCCTCTCTGGTCGCAGTGATGGTCTGACTGAGAAAGTTGTGGGGCCGAATACTGTGCTACAAGTCCATACAACTTTTGGCAGCAGGGTCAGAAATGTATCACTGGCTGTTGAGACACCAGGATAAGAACCTTATCATTGGCACGTAGTCCCTAGACGAGGGCGGGCACCCAACGCTACAATCGGCATAAGTAAACTGGATTTGTGGACAATTAGTGTAATGGCAACTTTGGTTTGTTCTAATTAATATGATGTAATTAATATATCCGACACAAGAAGCAAACACAAGAAGAATGTGCCCTTGTCCTTTCCCGTGACACTGGGTACACCCACAATCACCATGCTATCCGGCAGGGGTGCTGCCTCGAAGACATGTAGCCTGGATACGTTTGCACACAGCATAGCGTGGGTCATGTCCTGAGAGAAGCCATCAAGTAAGACAAAGCTGGCCGCTCTGTTTAATTCCATTAAATTGGAATAAGACAAATAGCACTGACTATTAAGATTGATTGTTGATGACAGCCAGCAGCATTAGAAGAAATTGAGCTGAGCAAATACAGAACATCAGTATAAACTGGGCGTCTTGCCCTCAAGGACAGAGGACAGGTCTTTTCTTATTTCCCGGCAGTTTATTATGTGATTTATTTGCTGAACTCGTGTTCGTGTCATCACCCCCCTGATATACAGGGAATTACAATGCTGACGTAAAGGTTTTACAGGTGTCCTATTATGTCCGTTCACTATCTTTGAAAATGATGCAGATTACATCGAACCTGTCCCACAGTTTTATATCCTTGCACCTAGCACTCAATTTTCCCCTAGATGCCACAGTAATACAGCAGGTAAAACATTCCACAGTTTTTTTTGCAAGGTTCTTGATGGGTCCATACCAGTTATGGATTTGTAAAACAGGAATCTAAAGTAGCATACATGAGCCCCTAGATCAGGCATCCTCAAACTGCGGCCCTCCAGCTGTTGTAAAACTACAACTCCCACAATGCCCTGCTGTAGGCTGATACCTGTAGGCTGTTCGGGCATGCTGGGGGTTGTAGTTTTGCAACAGCTGGAGGGCCGTAGTTTGAGGATGCCTGCCCTAGATTGAAAGGTCTCACTGTTCCACCCAGGTTCTCCACTTACACTAGTTCTTATATATACTAACTACTCAACAAGAAAAACACAGCTGGACAAATCCCACGAGACAATGGCCCAGATTTACTCATGGGTTTGTGCCAGAAATCTGTCTAAAGAGTGGCGCAAACTGGCACATCAAGGGATTCAACACTTTTTCCAACATGCTTGACAAGGGATGGGGCTTAGTGGAAAGTGGTGGACCTTTAAAGGAAATGGTTGGGGCTAAGAATTTTGCCTTACAAATCTGGCTTAAAAATCTGTATCAAATTTAAGCCAACCAATAGTTAGTGTAGACTCAGAGAGAAGTGTCCACTCGTTTGCCACCTTTATCATCCATTCTGAGCCTCTGTGATAAATCTGGTGCAGGTCTAGACGGCCTGTCTAAGGTTATGCCAAGGAGCACACTGGTCATAGACCCTACAGGGAAATTTTGCGGTGGGCCAATTGTAGTGTACGGGAGTTGTACTGCCCGTCACTACGGAAGGGTCACTTGGCTGCTGTCGCTCCTCTCATTTAGGAGGAGGCTGGTAAAGGTCCTATTTGTACCATGCAATGTAAATCAATGTAATTTATGGTATTTGATTCTCCTGTTACTGTGAAATGTGCTATGTGCAGGCCGGCTAGGGATGTAATTCCAGCTCTAGTCACTAGAGGGAGCTAGGTTGCCCTAGTCTATATAAGGCCCAGTCAGGGGAAGGGAAGGCAGTCTAGAGTATGCCTTAGACAAGTGCAGGCCAAACCCAGGCCTTATGGCCTGTGAGGAATCCACCCTAGGAAGATGGTGCCCTAGGAGAAGGAGTGCAGACCCTGGAGTCTGTGAAGGCCACCTGTCTCAGGCCTAGGCGAGTTCAGCAGAAGTCAACCTGGAGGCAATCCCTAGAGCAAGAGGTACTAAGTGTCAAGAGGAGGTACATTATAAACTGGAGATTCAAGGATATAAGCCAGAAGTAGGGCATTGGGGCCTTGAAGCATCAATTCCAGTCAGGACGAGTCAGGAAGAAAGTAAGGTTCACCTGCAATTCCAAGTCCTGTATTATCACCCTCTGTTTTACCTTGCTGGATGTAAGACCACTACAATTGTGATTGTCTGCAAAAAGGAACTGTTGGAAAGACTGCTTATTGTATCATCACTGTTTTCAGTAAAGTTGGAATTCTGTTTTCAAGTTACAAGTCTGCACCTCTGTTATTCCTACTATAAATACGGTGTGCCACCGTTTACTGGCACTGGCGTCACGACACCTCAGGGACCCAGCCATAGGCACGTTAAACTACAACACCAAGGGCACCTCACATTCCACCTGGCTGTGTCCCGCAAGAACCCAGAGAGTGCCCCAGAGGAACAGCGTGCCGGCCTCTCCATCACTGGCATTCCCCAGGTTAGTTCCATACATTGCCCTGACTTGGGGATGCTACATTTTGGCGTCACGAACAGGATACGCACGTTTTACGGACTGTGAGCAAAAACGTGAACTTTGTGCCTTAACCAGTTTGCCAAGTGACAAAACGCCTGTTTATTAGAAGTAAACTTTGTGGACCTAAAACGTACAGAAAAGTGTCCCAAAAACCTCCAGGAAGCGCTGTGCAGTGTTGCGCTATCAAGAGGAAGAAAATCGCCACTTCAAAGTGCATTTTTGTGGACTTTTATGCTGTTTTACTACCACTGCTTGCTGTCATTGAATTGATGCATCATGGCGTCCAAGATGGCCGCCGGCGCCATTGGACTTCTTCTTGCGCCATCACTGTCCTCAGTGGCGCGAAAATTTGGCGCCAAAACCCTCCAAGAGGGAGGAGAAGACGACCTGGAGGTAACGCCTCCCCTTGCGGATTATAATATGGACACCGCCTACCCTATACTGGAATACCTAGGGGGCGTGCAAGAATCGACGGGGTGGAGCCTGCTGGAAGAGTGGCTCACCCTGCTACGGGGTTTCCTACCTGAATCGGAGGGATCCGGAGCCGTAGTTGGTGCAATGGAGGCGACCCCAGGAGCAACTAAGGAGCGCCCTGCGCCCCCAGCGTATACTCCCAGTGACATGGCCCAAACCTGTCCATGGCCACAAGTTACCAAGCGGATCTATGAAGATTCCAGGGACAGCAAACCCCAGCTTGAACGCCGCACCGGAGTCGTGCTCGAGTTTGACAAGGTCAGAGGATTTGGCTTCATCCAAGAAACCGGCACCAACCGGGACTATTATGTGAATCGCCGGTCCGTCAAGCGCAGCTATCTCCCGGGGCGACTGCATAATCTAGCGGTCGGGGAGAGAGTAGAGTTTACTCCCGCGGAGGGCCTGCGAGGCCCATATGCCACTGCGGTGACCCGTCCAGGACCCGTACCGGAGGACTGGGAAGAAACAGAAGATCCGGTGGAGGCAGAGGACCCGCCGGGACCCATCCGGAATACGTACCAGGAGAAGAGTTCCTTTCTCGGCCCGAACATTTTCTGGCAGCCGACGATCCTGGACAAGCCTCCCAGTCCTTACCCCTCTCCAGAGCTGCCGCGACGAGAGAAGACAGCCGCTGATTGGGCGCGGATGGCCCAGTTCAGTGAAGCCATGGATGACCTGCGGAAGAACCGCCAGGATAGAACCTCATCTGAGCCTGCTGCAAGTGTGCCGGAATCCAGCAGTGAGATCTCCGCCCTGGAGGAGCGGATCGCTCCTTACAGGCTTACCTGGATGGCCTGCGGCAAGTGGCAGATTCTAAGAAGACAGCGCAGCAGTCCAGCGGTGGTGAGTTACCTGTGACCCCTGTACCACCCGAACCCGTAGTCCAAGGTCCTACCGCTAACGCTGAGCCACCCAAGGTCCGTGTAACAGCGGATAAATTGACTTATGCCAGGAGCCGAGTCCGCCGTGACGGGAGCGTTATGTCCCGGCCAGAGGAAGTACCTACCCCAGCGCCGGCCCGTGTCCCGAGACCAGCAGCTCCTATATGTCCGCAACCCAGCGGGCCAGTGAGGTGGGTAGGCCCAATACCGGTGATGTTTCCAGCCCATTCTCTTTGGTGGGCACCACCTCCAAGTGGCCCTGGTGCATGGCCCAGACTACCGGCAGCACAGGGCTGCACTACCTCCGACGAACGGGGTTCATTTGACACCTACCTGTGAGCAGGCCTGCTAGGCCATCTTTGCTCATCCTCACAGGGACATCATATATGTTGCAGGAACTGTTCCTTTAAGTTTGCCAGGCTGGTAGAGCTTGCTGCCAGTTCCCCACGGCCGGTGGCATGTTTGACAAATAAGTTGCCACTGTGGAACCACTGCTCCCAGCCTGCCTCTTTCTGTTCCGGGACATCCTGCCTGCTGCTAACATTTTGGCGTTAAGTACTTTAATACTTCCAAGTTGTGTTTTTATTTGCACCTTATCCCTTTTTAACCCCCATTTCAGGTTGAAAAGGGTTCTTTTATGTCAGCACTTTAAATATACGCAGGACTTGCCAGGAAGATGTTACCCTGGTATTGTCAGAGTCCTGTATTGTCATTTTATGTATGTGCTGCTGACCGTATTTATTGCTAAAACATATTTTATCTAAGTCTATGTGCCCAGAGATGGACTCCCTGTGTGCGAGTCTCTGTGATATGCTTTTATGGACTCACTCATTGTCATGGACTATCCTGGTATTCCCTAACATCCGCTGTGCCAGGTCAGCGCCCCAGTTCCACTCTTTATCCTGAAGAAAGAGAGCGACGCCCTTGTCACCGCACTTCTCCGTCAGTCAGCTGGACCTGATGACAATTGTCGATGCAGATAGAATTGAGTACTGATATGTATGTATTCTTGCATGTTTTTCTTTGTCTCTTTCAGGTGGAAATTCCAGTAGGGCGGTACTCCTGGTAGAGTACGAGGGCGTACTCAGCTTAAAGCAGTGGGGTATGTAGTGTACGGGAGTTGTACTGCCCGTCACTACGGAAGGGTCACTTGGCTGCTGTCGCTCCTCTCATTTAGGAGGAGGCTGGTAAAGGTCCTATTTGTACCATGCAATGTAAATCAATGTAATTTATGGTATTTGATTCTCCTGTTACTGTGAAATGTGCTATGTGCAGGCCGGCTAGGGATGTAATTCCAGCTCTAGTCACTAGAGGGAGCTAGGTTGCCCTAGTCTATATAAGGCCCAGTCAGGGGAAGGGAAGGCAGTCTAGAGTATGCCTTAGACAAGTGCAGGCCATGTGCCTGTGAAGGCCAAACCCAGGCCTTATGGCCTGTGAGGAATCCACCCTAGGAAGATGGTGCCCTAGGAGAAGGAGTGCAGACCCTGGAGTCTGTGAAGGCCACCTGTCTCAGGCCTAGGCGAGTTCAGCAGAAGTCAACCTGGAGGCAATCCCTAGAGCAAGAGGTACTAAGTGTCAAGAGGAGGTACATTATAAACTGGAGATTCAAGGATATAAGCCAGAAGTAGGGCATTGGGGCCTTGAAGCATCAATTCCAGTCAGGACGAGTCAGGAAGAAAGTAAGGTTCACCTGCAATTCCAAGTCCTGTATTATCACCCTCTGTTTTACCTTGCTGGATGTAAGACCACTGCAATTGTGATTGTCTGCAAAAGGAACTGTTGGAAAGACTGCTTATTGTATCATCACTGTTTTCAGTAAAGTTGGAATTCTGTTTTCAAGTTACAAGTCTGCACCTCTGTTATTCCTACTATAAATACGGTGTGCCACCGTTTACTGGCACTGGCGTCACGACACCTCAGGGACCCAGCCATAGGCACGTTAAACTACAACACCAAGGGCACCTCACATTCCACCTGGCTGTGTCCCGCAAGAACCCAGAGAGTGCCCCAGAGGAACAGCGTGCCGGCCTCTCCATCACTGGCATTCCCCAGGTTAGTTCCATACATTGCCCTGACTTGGGGATGCTACACAATGCCCAGGGGCCGCCAAGACCTCCTCTTGGCAGCTAACCAGGTACATAAAGATCTAATGCTCTCAGCATTAATTAATGTAGAAGCATCAGGTAGTTATGCACCAGGCCAGTGATTGCAGGTGCCCTCCTGTATTTATGGGTCCATTCACATGTCCGTAGTGTATTGCGGATCTGCAATATACCCGGCCGACACCCCCATAGAACTGCCTATTCAAGAATAGGACATGTTCTATTTTTTTCCGGAGACGCGAACCGGAAGTTTGGGGTCGCGCTCCAGAAATGTGGATGAGGACAGCACACTGTGTGCTGTCCGCATCCATTCCTGCCCCATAGAGAATGAATGGGTCCGGATCTGTTCCGCAACGTTGCGGAACCGATCCGGACCCATTCTACGGACGTGTGAATGGACCCTAACTGTATTGCCATTCTCAGGGCGATGATACTGTTTCATATTGTAGCACGGACAGCAGTATTTTGTTCTGCACTGTGGTATATGGTTCTGCTGGGGCGATATTTTGTTCTGTAGTACAGTATTGCTGGCACCGCCGACTTCTGTTGTTCCTGCCTACATGTCTTAACTCTTGCCTACTTGTTTTTCCCTGCCTTTTCTCACTTTGGACCCACCTACAACATGGGGCCACTTTTTTTTTTTTTTTGCCATTGCCACTTTAAAGGGATTCTGTCAGCAAGATTGTGCATATAGACCTGATTACATGTTAGTGGAGGTCTCCTATAGCATGTCAGAAATATACCAGTGTGTCACTTATGGTAGCTGTAGTTATACAAATTGCCTGTGAAAAGAGCTGTCCGAACCGTCAGTGGAGCCCAGCACCTCCCCTCATCCTCAGGTGCCCTCCTAGCTCCTAGAGGCCACACTGTAATCTCGCATGTGCGCATTTGTCATCTAAGTGCCTGCGCAGTATCCCATCCCTGTGCGGACGTCAGCCTCATAGAAAGAACTGCGCATAAAGCTGGCGCGTGTCAGCGCAGAGGTCTCCTCTCCTGAGCAGTTATATGGATGTCTGTGGACCCCTGAGGAAGCTGCATTTCTCATTGCTAGATATTTTATCCCTTTACATGCACTTATTAGAACAAACAGTGGTATTTAGGGTGGGCTGACTCGTTCATGATCAGTTATTTATTGGATATCACATTGTTATGCATTTATTGCTCGGTTATACCTTTATTTAGTGCTGGATACTACTTTATTCACTGTTTTACCCCAGATGTATATTATGGCATAGGCACTTGGAACTTGTTTATATGGTCTTTCTCTTTCGGTCTTTATTTTGTTTGAGGTGGGATCTCTATTTTTGGAATTCATTTCACATCAGATCCAATTAGGAGGGTCACATTCACAATATATATAGTGATTTGTTTTTTTATACTTGTACATTGTTTTCGATGATTTTAAGCTGTCACGTTGCTGATGTATTACTTGGAGTGTGCTTTAGTAAAGTAGAACATTTTTACTTCTGATTATTCGGGCGTGTGTTGCTTTGTTTCGGGATTACAGGGGTGTTGCTCTTAACCAGTATAGTTTTGCACTAGATACATGGAACATGAAGATCGGCGTATTACCGGTAGTCACTGCCATTTCCTCTGCCCTAATGTTTACTAATGATCCTTGCTGTGATTTACAGAAAGCTGTAGCCGCTAAAGAGACCAAACTTGGTAAAGATTGTAATTTTGACTCTGGGAAGGTAGGGCCACATTTTGAACATTTCAGGCTGTTTTTAACAGTTCCAGGAATAGTTGGGCACATGCTTTTACATTTTCCCACTAATTTTCTAGTGTTTTAAAATAAAATAAATTCCTTTTTATAGCGATGATGCTTTAAATAGCAGGTGCTTATTCATATCTGCCGCTCTATAAATATCGGCCACGGTCTAGTGAGGTCCAGTGGATGAGCTTCTGTTGTGAGAACCCCCAGTTAGGGTGGACCTGCCACCTCCCCTGACATGTTAGTCACTAGTTTTGGAGCATCTGTTCTTATGACTCCATGTTGTGTCATTCTTCAGTTATTCCTATTAGAAGTTTATTAAGGAATTGCCAACAGTCTGCATTAAAGGTAACTGGGTGTTACCAGTGGAGGGTCTTCCTGCATAATCTGACATTAGCACCACTGATTGATCAGTGTCTGTGCAGGGACACGCCCACAAATGTTAACACCCAGCTAGAAGGATTAATAGAGGAATGGCACAACATAGAGTGGTAAGAATAGATGCTCCAGAATTGTTATTACACGGGTAAGGCCTCTTTCACACTTGCGTTGTTAGGATCTGGCGTGCACTTACATCACCAGAAGTGCCCGCCGGATCCGTAGCAACGAAAGTGAACTGAAAGCATTTGAAGACGGATCAGTCTTCAAAATGCTTTCAGTGTTACTATGGCAGCCAGGACGCTGTTAAAGTCCTAGTTGCCATAGTAGTAGTGGGGAGCGGGGGAGCAGTATACTTACCGCCCGTGCGGCTCCCGGTGGCGCTCCACAATGACGTCAGAGCGCCCCATTCAGTAATATTGCCATCTTTTTGGATAAAATCCTACGTGTCCACGTCACCAGCGCCCCTTCCTATATTAGGGATACGAGTCATTTTCTCTTAAAACTTGGTGAACTGTCTTGGCCTGGCTGTCCTCTCCTGGTCAGTTTCGATGTTGTCTCACTATATACAGCCATAGAGCACACGTTTGGATTAAATGTCGTCGATGTGTCCCTGGCCGGCGCCGGGCTCCCCCCGAGTGGTTGTAAATTTGTCCTTCGCCTGCTGGAGACACTACTGAAGCGGAATTATTTCCGCTTTGGTGATGTCTTTTACCAACAACAGCGTGGCGTGGCCATGGGGTCGAACGTGGCCCCGACATATGCCAATATGTTTATGGCATATGTGGAGGACAGGTTTATTTATAGATCTATCCACTTTGGGGGTGCCCGGTGCTGGTGGCGCTACATCGACGACATTTTTGTAGTGTGGGATGGAACATATGACCAATTGGAGTTGTTCCATCATGAACTCAATACCTTTGTCCCAGGTCTGAATTTCACAATGACGATGTCGACATGTGAACTACAATTCCTAGATGTGTTGGTACAGTTCAATGATGGGGTGGTGACGACAGACATGTATTACAAGCAGACTGACCGCAACAATTTGTTAAGGTTTGACAGTAGCCATCCGCATCGGATGATTCAATCACTACTATGGAGTCAGATGCTAAGAGTAAGGCGGGTGGAATCTGAGGAGGTACGGTTTGACCAAAGGACAGCAGAGATGGGTGACAAATTTCTGAGTAGGGGTTATCCTCGCAAGTTAATCGGACGATTAACACAGAAGGTACGGACGGTTAATCGGACTGAGACTCTACGTACTAACATAAGAGAGAACGACAGTCAGCGTATCCCGTTTGTCTCTACTTTTGGTGCCCACAGTGACGTGATAGCGAGAATCATACGTAAAGAATGGCATATTCTACAGAGGGGCTTACCAACGGTTAAGGAATTTGGAGAGGTGCCCATGATGGCATATAAAAGGGGTAGGATTCTACGGGACAGACTGGTGAAGACTGAGCTGAAGAACTCCATCGATGATGGACAGAGATACTTGGCCCCGAGAAAAATGGGGTGTTACCCATGTCTCGGGTGCTGCAATTGTGGAAATATGGTGAAGGGTGATACCTTCACCCATCCCTATAGCGGTAAACAGTATAAAATCAGAGATTTCTTCACCTGTCGGTCCCGTGATATTGTCTACATGATCTCTTGCCCTTGTGGCCTCATCTATGTAGGTGAGACCACCATGGAGGCACGTGAACGGATTAACTCCCATAAAAGTAATATCAGGAGAGGATTACTAGACAAACCGGTGGCTAAGCACTTTGTAGACTATGCTCATTCCGTGAACCAATTGAGGTTCCGCATCATTGATTCTGTGGGACCACTGAGACGAGGGGGGGATAAAAATCGTATACTGCGCAAGAAAGAGCTCAGATGGATTTTCGAGTTAAGAGCGCTCCAACCTTATGGATGAATATAGAATTTAACGTTATTAATGTCTAAGTTTATGTGAATGATATGGTCTGGTTCCTCTTGATTATGTTTTTAATGTGGTTTTTATTGGACACATTACTGTCTCACATGTAAAATACTTTTTTTATATGTTCACTGATGTCACATCCACGAATGGACCTCTTATGGTCCCATTGTTCATCTCACTGGAGCTTACTCTGCATATCTACCATTGAGTTTTGTGTGGCTGTGGTAGGTTCCATGACAACGGACTCGACATCCGGAGCGCAGTCGCATTGGGGACGTAAGAGCCTGCCATCACGTGACCACATTGACGTGAGCGTCTGTGATCGCGTGAGTGGGATAACGGCATTTGTTGTTGTGGTGGTTACCATGGTAGCGGTTCCGACGGCTGGAGCGCAGCAGTGGTGAGGGCGGAAGTGCCGGCTATCACGTGATCGCAGTGACGAGTGAGTCAGCGATCACGTGAGCGGGGTAGTAACCTCTGAACTCCAGCGGACATGCGCAGTGGATTCTGACAGACGCGCCGGATGCCGAATGTAGCCGCACATGGACACCACCTGAGAAGAGCGGTATGTGCTCTGGGCTATAGGAGTTTGTACAGATGTCTGAATAGATTATGCAAATGAGGGCTGAGTTGAGACTTAATAGCATTGGTTGTATTTGATTTTAAGGGGTGGGGACTTGGATATTTATAGCCACTAATTCATAGTCACATTGAGCTTGACAAAGGCTAGTATATAGCCGAAACGTAGCTGCTTTTGTACGTGCACTAACGCTTGGGATTGCGATCCTTAATAAAGGACATTCACCGTGGATGCTGCCTGCGATGTATATATTTTTTGCTGGATCTAAGTCCGAACGAGTCTAGGACGGAAGGCGGGCTGATGCATCAGGTGTGACCGGGTGATCAGGAGTGCTGCTTGAAATACGGATTCTATCCAGAGGATAGGTCATCAGTGTAAAAGTCCTAGAAAACCTCTTTAAATATGGATGATATTTTATAACTTACAGATATGATTTATATTGCCAATAAACTTAAAGGGGTTTTCCCACGAAAAATATTCTACAGTTTTCAGACCAGCACCTGGATCTGAATACTTTTATAATTGCATGTAATTAAAAATTGAGTGTAGCCACTGAGTTATTCAATAAAATGTATCTGTAGAGCGCCACCTGCTGTTGGTACTTTTTCTTATTTCTTTGTCCTGCTCACTGAGAAGGCCGCACATGCTCAGTATCATCCCGAGCTGTGATAGGGAGAGCATGGACACGCCCCCTGGGCTGCAGGAGAAAAGACACGCCCCTTGAGCTGTCAGCTTGATATATATCTAGCAGAGCAATGAATGAGGAGATCTTTGGATCCATGTGAGGTACAGGGCTGGTTCTAGCTTTGTTAGAAAGATGGTAGCATGTCCCAGATGATGTCTGGTTTTCATTTTTTACATTATTTATGAGATAACCCCTTTGAGTACGGAGAAGTCCTTCCTTTCATAGTAAAGAACCTCAGTTGGTGTGCCCATTACATGTGCCCCTGGAGCAGAACTCGACTAGAGCTGGGTTGGCACATTACTTCATGTCTTAAATCACATTAGTTCTTCGCTCCGTTGGGCCTCAGTCTCGTGTGGAACTTTTCAGTTTTTTTCCCCTCGTCTAAAAGTAGAATGTTTATGTAATCCTAAAATCAAGCTTTCTGTCAGAGCCTTTTATAAACTGTGTAATGAGAGAGCTCAGGGAAGAAACAGGGCACGTCATGTAAAGTATTGGATATTGCTGCGTTCCTGGGGCCTGCCGCACAGAAAACCTTCTACATACTGGTAAATATGTGTGTCTCCGTAATTACTGTGCGGCCAGCTATAAAATCACCCGCCGGTGGCGTTAGCCATTACCTAGTATAAATGCGGGATAATACTGGCGTATCAATCATTTCACTGCCGGATGCTCCTTCACAGAGGTGTAACAGGAAGCTACTGGGCCCCAATCCAAAATCTGTCACACCATCCTTTAAATGATCAAGTTATATTATAGCTGTGCTCACACGCAGCGAAAATTGCCAAAGCGGACATGGCCTGAAAGGAATGGCAAAGTAATGAAAAGGGTGAAATCCTTCACAAAGCTGGAAATAGTGGGGGAGAGTTATCAAAGCGTTGTAAAGTAGAACTGGCTTAGGCTACTTTCACACTTGCGGTGTGATCCGTCGCCGGATCCGTCATACCGCATGACAACTGAAAGCATTTGGAGACGGATCCGGATGCGGATCCGCCTCACAAATGCACTGCAAGTGGGGATCTGTCTCACAAATGCATTGCAAGTGCGGATCCGTCTCTCCGTTTTTAGACGGAGAGACGGATCCATCTTGATTTTTTTCCCACAGTTTTAAAGGTCTGCGCATGCGCAGACCGGAAGGACGGGTCCGTCATTACGGTATTTGTAATGCCGGAACCAGCACTAATGCAAGTCAATGGGAATTAATGCCAGATCCGGCATTCCGTCATGTGTTCCAGAATTTTAGTCGGAGATAATACTGCAGCATGCTGCGGTATTTTCCCCGTCTAGAAAACGTTCACCTACTGCACTGAAGACATCCTGATGCATCCTGAACGGATTTCTCTCCATTCAGAATGCATGAGGATAAAACTGATCAGTTTCTTTCCGGCATAGAGCCCCGACGACGGAACTCCAGAAAAGAAAAACGCTAGTGTGAAAGTACTCTTAGTTGCCCACGGCGGCCAATCAGATTCCACCTTTCATTTTCCAAAGGAGCTGTCAAAAATGAAAGGTGGAATCTGATTGGTTGCTATGGGCAACTAAGCCCGTCATCATTTACCCCAATTGCTTTCCAAATCCACAGCATGCCTTCAGATCTGCAGGGCGTGATTGGAGTTTAGCAAAACCGGA
This sequence comes from Bufotes viridis, assembly GCA_033119425.1. NCBI lineage: Eukaryota > Metazoa > Chordata > Amphibia > Anura > Bufonidae > Bufotes > Bufotes viridis. The sequence continues at coordinate 423,498,298 of CM065591.1, forward strand.
GGCCAAATGGAACTGCAACCTTCCGCGCCCCATATCTATGCCTCTGCCCCTTCAGAAGCAGTTGGAGATTTTCTGGAAAAGACTTCAGTTGTTTTTTACCTTCAGTTCCCTTGTATGTTAGGCAGGGGTGTCCAAAGGAGCGGGACTTGGAGATGCACGGAGCTTTTTAGAGGGGGTTTTCCCGAGACCTTTCTACTGATGACCAAAGAGTCTTTGAGAATAACTTGACTGGAACAATAGGTCCTTTTCTGAGGACACATTCCCTGTGTTTCACCTGTGAGTTTAGGTGGCCATGTAGACAAGTTCTGTGTAGCCATAGACTGCCTCATGCCACGTGCGACGCTCCTGCGTTCTCTTTGGTGTCGTTTATTTGCTTAGGTTTCATCTATTTATTTTATTTTGCTCCTCCTCGGAAACAGTTTTGTGGCCCTTTCATTTCCTCCCATGTTTGCTTCCTCGCAGCTGTGTCATTTGGTGGAATCCTAAAGTAAATTAATAAGAGGAGCAAAACAGGAAAATAAGTTGTAATGGGTTATGTCGTTATGTCATTTATCATTGACTTTTTCTTTGTTTTAGATGGGGTGAGGCATAAACAGATCGTAAAGAATGTGTAATGTACAAACAGTCTCATTTTCTGATAATATACAAAACTAATACAAAGCCATTTGCCTTGTACTGGAGGTAGATTTAGATGTGACAAGTACTTACAGTGGGGTCCACCTTCTCTTAGCAACTTTAAAGGTGTTCTTCAGATTTTTACCAAATGTTGTCTCCCCCTTCCCCACTGATCTGTAGAGAGAAGCATACTTCCTTGCTCCTTGCCATCTGTTCTGGCTTCTCCAGCCAACCACTGCGTTTGCCGTGCTTCATTCTATACTTTACCAACATTTTTACCATGGACTGGGGGCAGGGGGATTGGGGCATGTGTGCCATGTAATCCAGTGCCACTTGGGGGAGGAGTCGCCGCTGTGGCCAGGCATTGGCTGAAGCAGAACACGTGACTTCTGGCCAGAGGTTTACAAGTGGGGACCGGAGCGCAGTGGTCGACAGGAGAAGCCAGAACTGAGTTCCAAGGAGCAGTAAAGTATGCTTCTCTCGACAGGTCACCGTGCAGCCAAAATTTGGCGAAAAAGCCGGAGAATCGTGGACCTCTCTGTTAGTACCAGAGCGCTATGAATGCAACAGTGGACCAAAGTAGCCAGAAACGAGGGGCATGTAGCAGGTGTGGCGGGGAGGGGTAGAGCTAAAATTTGGTGAAAAGCTGGAGAATCCCTTTAAAGTCTCTAATAAAACGTGGACCTCTCTGTTAGTACCAGAGCGCTATGAATGCAGCAGTGGACCAAAGTAGCCAGAACCGAGGGGCATGTAGCAGGTCTGGCTGGGAGGGGGAAAGCCAAAATGTGGTGAAAAGCTGGAGAATCCCTTTAAGGGCCAAGCTAACAAAGTGGAGGAATTCCATCTATTGTATCCATAAGCTACAGTTGGGCATGTAGACTCCAGTTGTCATGAGACATCCTGGTTAATATTATTGGCATTTTCCTGAATTATAAAAGCTGGAAATCCCACAAATCTTTGCCAGTACTATGAAAGGTTATTACCGAGACAAGAAGCAGAATCTCCGGTGTCATCACACTTGTGCCTAGTGCTGGAGCTCAGGAGCAGCTTCATATTTTAAGGCATAATCCTGTATAAGAGGAGCAGTACTTTAGCCCTCTGCTCAAGTATCTTATCTACTAACATCTTCTCTTTGAAATGGTGACATCTGTGCGTTCTCTCAGGGAGCATATGGTTGTGTGTATAACGTGTGAAGGTGTCACTTGTTTGAAAGAAAGGTAACTGGAAAAAAATTCTTTTCGGATCACTGTAGGCGCTGCCAGGATATGGACTAAAGGAACATCAGGGGCGATGCGGTAGATTCACGATAATCTTCATTCACAGGGTTGCAAACGCGTTTCTGGGACAGAGCGTCCCCTTCATCAGGACAGTTATGGTAAGACATGCACAGGAAAGCTTCCCTGTCCATGTCTTACCATTACTGTCCTGATGAAGGGGACGCTCCGTCCCAGAAACGCGTTGACGACCCTGTGAATAAAGATTATGGTGAATCTACCGCATCGCCCCCTTTAATCCATATCCTGGCAGCGCCTACAGTGATCCGAAAAGAATTTCTTTCCAGTTACCTGTCGAGCCTATTGTTTGCCTTGGAGCTACACAGAGGACCACGGCTGCAGCCAAGGATAAAACCGCCTACTGGTCGGGATCATAAATAACCAGAAAAGCTATTTACAGACGTTGTGACTCTTCACAACGCGATCTGGTAAGCACATTTGTGTTTTATTAAAAACCACCGTTTAATAGCTGACACCGCACATGTGGCGCTCCCTTCTCGCTATTTGTATCTTCACTTGTTTGAAAGAAAGTGAGAGGGTTGGATTAATTTAGTCCTCCCTCCTAGGATCATCAGAGCATTGTCTTCTCATGCTCCTCGGCAGGGTTTTGTCCGGGGTCTACTCTAGGTGATGGGTACGTTATTGCATGGATTCTGGCATTAGTAGGCTTTGGTGCGCTCCAGTCAGTACTTGCTTCCTGCTGCTTTATCTTCATTATGCTGCTGCTCCATAGACCATAATCATTTTTCATTATTCAACGTTATCCAGCCTTGATAAAATCCACAGATGCACATACCTACATATCCTATCGTTTACAAAGCCCGTCAGATCTACATCATGTGGAAACCTAAAGGGAACCTGTCACATTGTACTTGCAGTCCTATCTATAGACAGCATGACGTAGAGCAGGACAAACCGAGCAGGGAAAGTTTTGTATGTAAAGATTCAAGACTTTTTAAAGTAAAGATTCAAAAGTTTTCATTTGCTTAAATCTCTGCTCTTTCAATGCTTGGTGACTTTCCCTGTAACTGTGCATACAGGGATAACCGTCAGTCACTAGGTAGGACCGCCCACTGGACTCCTACGTGTAGAAACGGCAGAAATTTTAATAAAACTGAATCTTACAAATCTATATATTAATCTGCTCAGTTCCTCCTATGCCATGCCGCTTATAGATAGGACTGCATGTACAATGTGACGGGTCGTTTTCTCACTAAAGACTTTTATGGCCTGGTACAGACTCTCACCAATCCTGAGAACATGATTTCATTATATTCACTGTTATGTTATGATATATGCACATGGGCAGAATTTTTAATGACTCTTAAAGCTTCACCGAATTTTCAGCAATTTTTGCATTCATCCATAGTACAGTGTGTGTACATGAGAAATAACACTATTTCAGTCCATTATATCACTTGTATCTGGCATTTTTAGCAGTTTTCCCCTTGCATGCTGAATGTCTAGTTTGCAGATCTCTCAGACATGGTGGGTGGAGACTAGCTGCCATCCACTGCTGCACACAGAAAGTAGAGGAGAATCTGCTTCTTAACCAGAAGCAGCACCAGGATCATGGAGGACATTACAGGGAGGTACTGACCTGTATGGCTGTCAATAAAGCACAAGTTCATATCACAGCCAATGTTGCTGCAGCAGTCCACTTGTCGGTGTGTGCTGCTGCTCACTCCTTCCCTCCCCTCTTCATAGACTTGCAATTACATTTGTAATATGATCCTCCTGTGGCGATGCTCCCATCTTGGATAGGATCAAGGCATTTTTCACAGTTTGGGCAAGAAGTTTTAAAGGGGAGCAAATGAGTCAAAAAGGTTTTCTTGTTCTTGAATGAGTCTAAAGGCTGAAGCTTCAGTGATATTTTTGACCAATCACATTTCATAGAAGTGAATATTGATGAGTAACCAATTTGATTAAAGGCCCCCATACACATTTAGTAGGTACAGGCTGATAGTTCCGCTGGCAGCTATCTCTCCCGAACCCTCCGAACCCCCCCAAACACTGTACATTTTGATTTGGCCAAACATGTATGTGTATACAGACACTTCTGACGACAGCTTATCTCCTGGCAGAAAAAGGGTCGGGCAAAGATATTCACTTTGCCACACAATAGATGGTCGGCTAAACTCTTTTCTATGCGAGTTCGGCCAACAGTATACTCCTGTGCTCCACCTGAATCTCATACAGTATACGTGAGTTAGATAAAGACAATTGTTTTTTTATATTATAGAATATATTTGTTATACTATTCTAGTAGAATTGTGTGAAAACATAGGAAAGTAGCATTTGGTGACACATACTCTAAACTTCCAAAAATACTTTCATCCTCTGAAGTGCTCCTTCCATTTGTTGGAGGGCCCAAAAGGCTATGGGGGTAATCTATAAATCTGTATAAACTAATTGCATCTATATAGGATAATCTGTAAACTAACTGCAAACATACAGTATATATACCACTTAGGCGGAGTTCACATTTCAGCTTTTTGATTGGTTATTCCCATCAGTTATTGTGAGCCAAAATCTGCAGTGAAGCCTCCACAGAGATAAGCTATAATAGATCTGCACCTGTTCTGTGCTTTTGACCTGCACCTGGTTTTAGCTCACAATAACTGATGGAAATAACTGACCAAATACCTGAAGTGTGAACATAGCCTTACCTACTACCTACCTTCTTCCTGGAAGTTTGACTAAGCGGTTTATTCTACAGTGATGAAATGTATTCATGGTGGTTAAGAAAAGTTAGGTCATCCAGCAAAGATTGAATTTGTGTTTTATTTTATACTGGGTTAATTGGAGAGCGCCGATAAAACATGATTTGGATGGTTTAGCAGCCCCCACGTGGAAAACATTGCACGCTTTGGTAGAGTTCTCGGTTTGATTGTAAAATAAGTTCTCTCTTTCACAGTCAGAATAGAAGACAGATGGAACGTTCCTATATTGGTGGGATCATAATGTGCTTGTTATGTGCCAGCCTGTTATCAATAGTCATGTAGCCCTTCTGTCCGTGTAAAGCGTACTCGTCACTATTCCCTTATTTCTCTTTTTCTGCAGAGTTGTATTGTGTGTGCTGGTCATTGTTCCAAATCTATTAGCACTTTATTTTTGTTTTACAAACGTGCCATTAGGCAATCATTATAAAGGGCAGGTATCCTAATAAATTAGAACTAGAGGGCACAACTGAACGGCCTCCTGAAGTGCCTATAAAAAGCCTGGAAACTATCTTTCCCCATTTACATTCTTCTCTTTCAGCATCCTGTGAAATGTCCAGTTTTCAGTCATGAGATACATACATAGTCCTGTTTTCCATCATAGAGGTTTGCATACTGATGGGCTATCCTCAGGATAGGTCATCAACATGAGAGTGGCTGTCCGACTCCCGGGACCCCCACCGATCAGCTGTGTGAAGAGGCTTCTGCGTCTCGTGAACACTTAGTCCTCTTCCTAGGCCGCGTGACGTCGCCTTCATCGGTCACAGAGCCTAGGCGCAGCTCATCCCCATAAGAAGATTCACTTAAATTTAGGGTTGTTTCGGGTATCGAACTTTCGATAACCAATCGATACTTTTATGCCAGTGGTTCGTTTTTTCGATACTAGACCGCTCTACTGCGCAGTCTAGTATCTCCTGTTATGGGAGGACACGGCGTGTGCAGCGCTCGACACATGCTGTGTTCCCTTATGCCATAGACAGTGAGGCAGGAGGGAGGCAGGAAATCCCTCCCTCCTATGACACGGCCGCCGGTGATTAGTGCGGGAGGAGGGACATGGGAGGAGAGAACTGCTGCGCCGGGCGAACGGCAGCAGTCTCCTCCTCCTCCTCATTGTTCTGTGCCCTCCTCCTCCTCCTCAGTGTCCTGCCGCTCTGCCCCCGGTCCTGCCGCTCTGCCCCCGTCCTGCCCACACAATGATTATTAACCTTTAATACAGATACAGGAGGCGGTGCCGGCGGTATCCGCCTCCTGTATCTGTATTAAAGGTTAATTATTGTGTGGGCAGTGCGACCCCCCCCCCCCCAATTAAACTAAATAAGTGTGCAGGGCGCCGCCAATCCCCCTCCCTGTATTAAACTTTTTAGATCATTGGTGGCAGTGGCCACAGGGTCCCCTCCATTGGTGGCAGTTCCTCATGGCAGCCAGGGCTTCAGTAGTGTCCTGGCTGCCATGGTAACAGATCGGAGCCCTACATTGCGATCGGTTACCATGGCAGCCAGGACGCTACTGAAGCCCTGGCTGCCATGGGAGGTCTCCCTGCTGCTGTGTGCACAGGGCAGCAGGGAAATGTGAAGTCCTATTCACCCTGATAGAGAACCATTAGGGTGAATAGGACAAGGGATGAAAAGATTCCAGGTCCTACCCCTAGGGGGGGAAATGGTAAATAAAAATTAAATAAAAAGTAATAATAATAATAATAAAAAAATAAAAATACACACACCGAAATATTAAGTATAAATCGCCGCCTTTTCCAATTTTACATCTAAAATATATAGATAAACATATAACATATTGCCATATCTAAAGTCCGACTCCAAACTGTTAAAAATAAAAAATAAACCTATGCGGTGAACATCGTAACAGAAAAGTAAAAAAAAAATGCGCAATTCACAAATTTTTTTTTTTTGGGAGTTTTTTTTTTTTTTGCGTGGTATCGAATGGTATCGAGTATCGCAATACTTTTTTATGGTATCGATACCGAATCAAAATTTTGGTATCGAAACAACTCTGCTTAAATTTGCGTTTCGGTTGTTTGAAGTTGTTCCCTATCCACAGGATAGGGGATAACTTCAATCAGTGGGGGTCCTACCGCTGAGACCCCATCAATTATGAGAACGAGGGCCCTGTATCCCCTGCAGCTCCTCTGAAATAAACCGAGCAGCCGGTTGCACATGCTTGCGGCCGCTCCATTTGTTCTTCTGGGAGTTCCGGAGATAGCCGAGTACAGCTAACTCTGTAATTCCCATAGAAATGAATAAACCGGCTGGAAAGGGTACAGTGCCCTCGTTCCCGTGATTGGTGGGGGTCCGAGCAGTAGGTCCTTGTGCATAAGGGATAACTGGAAACAAGCGGAATAACTCTTTAGGGCCTCATTCAGACGGCTGTATGCTCTCCGCAAAAATGCGGATCCGTTTCTTTGCGGATTAGATGCTGTCCCATTCGCTTCTATGGGGCCCTTTTCTTCCATTTCACGGCTCAGCAAAAAAAATGAAACATGTCCTATACTTGTCAGTAAAAATCAGGATATGGCCCTATTGAAGTCTATGAATCAGCAAAAAAACGGAATGCAATCCGTTTTTTTGCGGACATGCTGAACTGTCTGCAAAAAAACGGATCTGAATTTTTGTGGACAGCATACGGCCGTCTGAATGAGCCCTTAGGCTGTTTATGTGATACTTTATTTCCTCTTCTGTCATATAATCTTATTAATGGCGGTGCCTACTTTACAAGTGTCATTGATTTTAGTAATAGGTATTCAGGGCTGCAGGGAAAATTCCCTACTGCTTCTCCACAGGCAAAATCCGTGAAATCCAGACACCATGTAATAGGCAACATGTCAGTGATGTGTTTATTGGGCCTGTAGTTGCTTACCTTTTGCAGGAGAAGGCTATTTGTGATACAATTACGTTTTAATGACATTTGGACGGCAGAAGAAGTATTACAGTAAGCTTGGATTCGGTTTGCCTTATATGTATGGTCGAGCAAGTCAGATTACTTACCTGGAAGGGCTTTTGCTCACTGAATTTTTCTTTACTAGATGCTCTTTACAATGTTATACTTATTTGATACTTTTCTTTCTGAGCCATCAAACCTCATAAACTGCACTATGTGAACAAGGCCTTAGGAGCTTAGTAGTTTTTACATAATATATATATATATATATTTTTTTTTTTAGCAAAAATTAGATTGGATTCTAAGAGAAGAAAAATAAGTAGAGATGAGAAAAATTTTCAAAAAAATTGGCTTTGTTAGAATCTCAATTTTGTGTGATTTCATTTGGAGGAATCAAGGAGGGTAAGAGAGAGGCCTCTTGCACACGAACGTATTTTTTTTTCAGTGTTTTGCTGTCCGTTTAGAACGGATCCGTTTTTCCGTTTTTTGCTTCCGTTTTGTTTCCGTTTCGGTTCCGTTGTTCCATTCCGTTTTTCCGTTTGGCATATACAGTATACAGTAATAACATAGAGAAAATTGGGCTGGTCTTAAACTTTTCAATAGATGGTTCCGCAAAAAACGGAACGGATACGGAAGACATACGGATGCACTTCAGTATGCTTTCCGTTTTTTTTGCAGACCCATTGACTTGAATGGAGCCACTGAACGTGATTTGCGGACAAGAATAGGACATGGTCTATGTTTAAACGGAACAGAAAAAACAGAGAAACGGAAACGGAAGGCATATGGAGACACTTCAGTATTTTTTGCTGACCCATTGAAGTGAATGGTTCAGTATACTGTCAGTATACTGAACTGAAAAAACTGCCAGTATACAGTCCGCAAAATACTGTCGTGTGCAAGGGGCCAGAGAAGGAGAAAGACAGAGAGAGGGAGAGAGTGCGAGTTTTCCATGCGATCACAGCATTTTTCATTCAGGTAGACTTTATTCACACCCTAATCAGACAGGCGATTCGGCTGAATCCTACAAGAATCGAATTTTAATAAATTTGCTTGTCTCTAAGAATGGAAAGGGAAGAGCAGTGCCCCTATGGAGTAACGGGGGGTCCCTATGCGCCATGTTCCACTGTATGGTGCATCTGAATAGCTTCATAATATAGTGTCCTATGAAATAGGGCACACATTCTTTGTGGAGTCTTTTGAGGTCATCTGAAGGTACAGTAGAGTGCCAAAAACCCCTATGGGTACCGTATTACGGCTCTGTTCAATTTGAAGGTTTTATGCAGCTGTAATACGATAGTGTGCTTGACCAGTGGCATATATACACAGTCGAGTCCCGTTATTATGGCCACTTCCTACTTTCGATGTCGGCAGCGTGTAGCTCATGAAGGAGGTCATGTCATGCGCTGGTTTGGTGGGTATATAAGGTGTGAGATAGGCTGTCTGCACACATATCCCTCGTTGCTGTTATGGGTTGAAGGGGCGATTTACGAGTTGCAGAAACGGATAATTATTTGCTTTCGGGCCAAGGGTGGCAGCATTTTCTATGTCCTGTTGAAAGTGTATTGTAAGTGGACAATTGGCACCAATGTGAATAAGCGACATGGAAACTGCGGAGCACCACGTGCCACTGATGTGAGAGGTGAAGATGTGCAGGGGCAGACTGACAAGCTACAGAGGAGCAGCTCACCACTAAAATGAACCAGGGGTCTACCAGACATGTCTAAAACAACAGATAAGTCAACCCTACAGCGTATGGGGCTCCGAAGCAGACAGATGGTCACAGCACCTCTGCTAACAAAGTTGTATTGGCAGAAGAGGCTTCAGTTTTTTAATGAAAGTATTGGAAGGTTAGTCCTTCTCCCATTAGACATTTTTTCTGCTTTTTGAACTAATGGACATTGACGTGTCAGGTGAGAAACTTCAGAGAACAAACACCCTGCACCCATTGCTGGAAGGGCACAAGCCGGTGGTGACAGCGTTATGGTCTGGGTGATGTTTGGATGGCGTTCTCTGGTCCCACTCGTCCATGTGAAAGGCACACTCAACTGATTTAGGTATCCTTGTACACCCATACATGCTGGCTGTCTTCCCTGGGGCAGTTTAGATCTTCCAATGCGAATAGTTACATGGCTAGAAATGTCGGACATGTTTTTTTGAAGAGCATGACCAAGACTTCCAAGTGCTACCCTGGCCCACTGATTCCTGAGACTTGAACCTAATTGAGAATCTGTGGGACCATGTCAGTCGTTGTGTTCACCCTAGGGATCCTCCCCACAGCTGCGGGATGCTCTGCAGTCAGCATGGCTCCAGATATTGGAGACAACCTACCAGGACCTTAGAGTCACTCCCAGCCCTTCTAGCTGTTGTCCGTGCTGCACACGACGGATACTCTGGATATTAGCTGCTGGTCATAATAATGTGACTGTGTATCCATCTATATTCAGAACTGTAGTCTGCAGGATTCAATCTTTGCACTGGAAATAAATGAGGATCATTAGGACTGAACATTAAGCTGAGATTATGATGATTAAGGAAAAACGTGTTTATTTTCGTCTCTCAGTAGGTGATACAGTTAATAGCATTAAAGCCGTGAACAGATAGATCAACAGAAGACATTTAAAGACCTTTGACAGCAATGTTTGCAATTTCAATGACAACCATTAGGGTTATGTCTGGCTCTGTCACAATTTAGCATTATCTAGATTGTGTAAATGTGGACAGGTTGAAAAAAGCCGTGCTCAGGGTAACCAGTGGTGCCACTAACGTGCCATTTGTCCCGGGCTATGCTATAAAGTGCGTCCAATTTCAGGTACGATAATGAAATACGTGTAACTGTTTTATCGGTTTATTGCCATTGCTTGATTAAAACGATTAGTGACGTAGTTTAATACTCTGCTATATGCTCTGCAAATCCGTTCTCCAGCACCAGCTGATCATGGGGTAGATCTGTTCGGTTTCTGACGCCGGCATCGCCGCTGCAGTTTTTTGCCAAGAGTCCGAATGTTTAATAGCAGCAAATTAAATTCTTGTCTCGTCTCGTGGCATCATGCCATTTCTTTAAACTGCAGCACGCCCTATTCATTTTTGTTTAGTGGATATCATGAGAAACTCAGCCATTGGTGGAGACCAGGATTGACAATTTTCCATCAATTGCTGGACTGGGGGCATTTTTTGTACTGTTTGTAAAAAAAAAAATATTGATCGATCAATGATTTTTTTACGAAGCGGAAAATCGTGGGTGGGTTATTGTGTTCGTAATTATCATTTTACAGATCACAGTATGTATCACTTATCATTTTAATGATTTATTATGTTTTTTTCCAGTGTGTCTGTAAATTTAAAAGCTGTCCGTGATTTTTGGATAAGTTGTCCAGAAAAAAGGGGGGGAAAAATCCGATTGGTAACCCTGGTAGAGACAGTCAGACCTGGACATTATGGAAAACTTTGACTCAGGGCAAACTTGTCATTTTGAAAATGCTATTCTGTCTATGGACACCATAGAGCAGGAGGAGCTGAGCAGATTTAGGGCTCATTCACACGACCGTATATTTCTGTCCGCATCCGTTCCGTGACCCCGCAAAAAAGATAGAACATGTCCTATACTTGCCTGTATTTGCGGGCAAGAATAGGCATTTCTATCGTGGAGAAGGCACACGGCCAGTATCTGTGTTTTGTGGATCTGCAATTTGCAGTCTGCCAAAATGGATACGGTCGTGTGAATGAGCCTTTATATATAGTTTTGTGGAAAAAGATTAGGTGATTAAAATTCTTTATGTGCTTGTGAGTCCAGTGAGCCCAGTATGAGCAGTGATTCAATTTAAAGGGAGTCTGACCATGCTAAACTGCTGACAGCATTAGGTATGGACTGGATATAGCAGGACAAACATACCTATTTTGGAGCTTTTACTATCAGGAGTAGCGTTAATATGAATCTTCATTCTGCCAGATTCTGCTGCTGCAAAAGTGTCCCGGAGATGGCAGCCTTCATTGAGCTGCTTCACAATCCCATCTCTTTGCTGTAGCATCCAACCAGGAGACCATTACAGCTGTCACCCAAAGCAGAGGAGAGGGGCTGTGGAGCAGCTCAATGCAGAGAGAACTTCAGTGAACCCCCTCCTCCTGGGAACTTGCAGCAGCAGAAATCTGGCAGAATAAGACTTCATATGAACTCTACTCCTGAATTTAAAAAAAGCTCTGCAAAAGGTATGTTTGTACTGCTCTTCCCAGCCCCTACCTAGTGTTGGTAGCAGTTTATTATAGTCAAAAGTACTGAGGGAGTCCCTTTAACTGATACTAAATGTTTTCCCACAAAACTACGCTATATACAAATCTTTTTACCTCCTCCTGCTCTATAACCTGCTGCCACAAATTGGTCTGCGTGATCAACGTCATAGTGACCCTAATGTCTGTGAGCTCCCTTATCGGTTCTACAGGGTGGGCTGATTGCTGGGATCAATATCACTGGCGAAGTAGTATAGAATATATATAGTGTTGCACTGCTCCCATTAAAGTCAATACTTAAATTATTGGGTCCCAAGCAGGGAGGCCTTCAAGAGTCCCGAGTGAATAAGGCCTGTAAAGTGTAGCAATAAAGTTTAATATGCCACGCATTGCTAACCTCATACTTCATAATTAACCTCGTAATGCTTTATAATAGACCATAATGTCCTTCTATGGCTTGTATTAATTAAAGAGGCTGTCTCACCAGAGACGTGAAAACAGCGCTTATTGCCGGGAGGAGCTGCGGCCAGCCAGGCGTTTACCCTGCAGCCTCGAGTCTGCAGGAGCATCGCAACGTCTTGGCTGGATCCTGAGTAGAGAACCCCCTCTATGATGTCCTAATAGGGCGTTTGAACAGAGCTCGTCTTAATGAGGCAACTCCTTTCATACTAATTTTCCTTGCCTTTCCTGTAAAGCGCATACTATTATCGTTTCTGAATCTTTGGGCCTGCCCTTTGGTGTTTCTTTCCCAGAAATATCCAGAGTCAGAGGTTAAATCTGCGTCTCAGACCCCACACAGTCACAACTACTTTGTGCTCCTATTACATGAACAGGACAATATCTGTATGTGACCGTAATGCTCTGCCGGCAATACACAAAGACCTGACATCTGTCTCTTACTTTGTATTAGTTCATCTCACTTGAGGCAATGCCCATTCCTTTACACTCTTTGGCCCCTTTCACACGGGCGAGTTTTCAGCGCGGGTGCAACGCGTGAGGAGGACGCATTGCACCCGCACTGAATCCGGACCCATTCATTTCTATGGGGCTGTGCACATGAGCGGTGATTTTCACGCATCACTTCTGCGTTGCATGAAAATCGCAGCATGCTCTTTATTGTGCGTTTTTCACGCAACGCAGGCCCTATAGAAGTGAATGGGGCTGCGGGAAAATCGCAAGCATCCGCAAGCAAGTGCGGATGCGTTGCGATTTTCCCGCATGGTTGCTTAGCAACGGGACCCGATCTCTATTATTTTCCCTTATAACATGGTTATAAGGGGAAATAATAGCATTCTTAATAAAGAATGCATTGTAAAATGAAGTGGAAGGGGTAAAAATAATAAAAGTTAACTTACCTTAGCCACTTGATCGCGTAGTTGCGATCTGTCCTCTCTTTCCCTGCATCAGCTAAGATCTAAAGGACCTGTGATGACATCACATCACATGGTCCAATCACATGGTCCGTCTTACCATGGTGATGGACCATGTGATTGGACCATGTGATGTGACGTCATCACAGGTCCTTTAGTTGTTAGCTGAAGCTTGAAGAGAGAAGACAGATCGCAACTACGCAATCAAGTGGCTAGGGTAAGTTGACTTTTATTATTTTTAACCCCTTCCACTTCATTTTTACTATGCATTCTTTATTAAGAATGCTATTATTTCCCCTTATAACCATGTTATAAGGGAAAATAATAAATTCTCCAGAAGACCCGAAACCGGACTTCAGTGATGAAGTCCGGCTTCGGATTGGGTACCTAACATGGCGATTTTTCTCACGCGTGTGCAAAACGCATTACAAACGTTTGCACCCGTGCGGGAAAAACGCGCATATTCCCGCAACGCACCCGCCTCTTATCCGGGCGTCAAACATGACGCCCGTGTGAAAGGGGCCTTTCTGTAAGTATGTTCTTATTATTCCTTTTATTACTAAAGATACATTGCATTTAGTAAATAGCGGTAGAGAGGTGCTGACAGCTATCTCTCCTGACTTCCTCCCCGCTCTCACCTACGTACATGTTTGGTTCGGCCGAGCGTGTACCGTACGTGGTTGTCACTGGTAAGAGAGGAAAAGGACACTGCCATACACCTCTGGCGGCATCTTGTCTTCAGGGATAACAATATAATCAGGGCTGTATTACGTACTATGGTCGGGAGGGAAGCGCTCCTTCCCGGCAATCGCCTGCTCGCTAGCGGAGGAGACCACTGCTTTTACATGTATGAGGAGGAGCGATCGCTATGCCATTGCTTGTCCCCATACAGACTAGTTGTTTGCCAGCAGCAGATAGTGATTAAACAGCACAATTTGCTGCCAAACAATGAGTTTTAAGCCTGCTTAAAAATCTGGATTGCCCAATGAACGAGCATTTGCTTGTTCAACGGGTAATCAGCAGCCGTATTAAACTGCCAGATCATCGCTAACGAACATTCCTACGAACGCTTGTTACCGATGATCTGGACAACAATCTATCTATCGCTATCCAGTTTTATAATACACATTATTAGGGACAATATATTAAAATACAGTGTTTGTGGGCATATATCAGCTACCTTTGCCCGGACCTCTGATAAAGGTTATGACCACATGACATAACAGACATTTTTCGGTCTATATTTTCCAAATCCAGCAATACCACCTCTTAATAATTCCTGCAAGTAGCTACAATGTAACTTCTGGATATTGTAAATGCGTCCTATCGTAGCCATGCCTCCTGGACTAAAGAAGGGGGAACAGCCTGCCGGATCCGTGCTAACGCTAGCCCACCGTGCCCCCCGAGGAGGCATGTTTGCCGTGATGCGGCTGAACCTCAGGCCCACCCCCATTATAGTGATTGGAGCCGGAGCAGACTTCTGGCGGCACGGTGGGCTAGCGTTAGCACAGATCTGGCAGGCTGTTCCCCCGCTGGAGCAGCCTGCTGGACCCTGCTACCGCAAGTGTAAAAGTAGCCTTACATTTTTACCAATTGTGACTTTCTAGAAATTCACAAAAAAAGTTGCATGTGTATTCCAGTCTCCTAGTTGACTAAAGACCGACAGAACTTGACAAATTTAACAAATCACATGCAACATTTAGTAAATTTGTTGCAAAAAAATGGCTTACAAATGACCAGATATTAAACTCATAATACATTAGCATCTTAGCGTAAAGTCTGTATTGTGAGGCTCATAACAAATAATTTAATAGCAATACATTTAGCATATTTTTGGGGTAGTTTGTATGAAATCTATGCCAACTATGACCTGGCATTGATTTATGTTATAATTTACGTTCATTTCAGGCATAAATTATAGTAATTATAGCCCCACCCCTTTTCTTACCACTTTTGAAAAGTGATGGGAAAGTGAAAAAAATCGCAAATTATAGCACAGACACAGAGTTCACCATCATCTGTGACTCATCACAGAGAGGGTATACATGCCTTAAAGGAGTTTCCCGTGACTAATGTAAAATATGAAAATCAGACATCATATAGTACATAACAAAGCTAGAACCAGCCCTGTACCTCACATGGATCCAGAGATCTCCCCATTCATTGCTCTGCTAGATTTATATCAAGCTGACAGCTCAAGGGGCGTGTCTTTTCTGCTGCAGCTCAGGGGCGTGTCTCAGATCTCCCTATCACAGCTCAGGAGGCATGTCCATGCTCTCCCTATCACAGCTCAGGGGGCGTGCCCATGCTCTCCCTATCACAACTCAGGAGGCAGTTGAAGGATGAAACAGAGCATGTGCGGCCATCTCAGTGAGCGGGACAAAGAAATAAGAATAAATAAAACAGCAGGTGGCGCTATACAGATACTTTTTATTGAATAGCTCTGTGGCTACATGCAATTACAAAAGTATTCAGATCCAGGTGCTGGTTTTAAAACTGTTGAATATTTTTTGTGGGTCAACCCCTTTAATAAATCAGCCCCAGTATTCTTTGAGTATGATGTTTTTCTTGTATCTTTCCCATAAGCTTCTCTATAGGACTTGGAAAACGGAATCGGAAAAAGGACGCTAAACAAAAAACGCCATAATGACATGAAAGCTAGCATTACACATGCATTTGTCATTAAATTCTGTACATTTTGTTACTTTATATGGTATCTACCCAGTCGGTGCCTGCGCACCCCTGCTCCTAAAATCCGTGATTCCACAAGTAATATCCTATGGATATCAATGGCTCCGAACCAGAGCTTCTCTTCAAATACCTCCGCCCAGCCTGTGTGCGTGGGTGTGTGCATGTACGGATTTATGACCGTATATGCTATTGCACGTTGATGGTAGGAGCCATGTCTCCGTGACACGTCTGAGAACGTCTCCGCTTTACTACAAAGTCACTCTTAAATCGTCAAATATCCGTGTCTGAAGACCGAGCACAAGGAGAAGACGCATAATGCACATAATTGCCCATTGTTTAAAAAAATGAAAAGAGCACAATAACCTGATTTATATTTCCGTCGGCCATAATCTGCTCTACTTTCTCATTGATTCATAACGAACAGGAAATGGCCTGAACCCTGCTGGAATAATACTGCAGAAATGATATACTTACACGCTTTTCTTGCCAGGTTTGTTTTTATAATCAGCCATTACTTCCATGTCCTCTGGGGCTTCACTGATTCATTCTCTATTCTGGCATCATAAGAGCCAGACCCCACTTTATGGAGAGGCTCATAGACCGTATTAGAGGGCTGCAGGGGTAGTGCTCTGCTCGGTTTGCACATCTTTGCTTTTTTTTATCTAGTGCATGCATATTTAGTTACTTAAAAAGCCAATGAAAATCATTAAAAAAATAAAATAAATCAAGAATTTAAAGGGCTTGTCCGACGTCTTAAAGAACGTCTCCCAAGGCAGCAATTATGATAAAATAATAGAAGAATGTATACTCACCTATGTCATCCCCCTCCAGCTCCGCCACTCTGATCCTCAGCGACACGGCAGCCGTGACATCTTCTCTTTAGCTGCGGCGAGGACTTGCCCATAGACCCAGCACAATGCTGCAGCCAATCACTGTCCTCAGTGAGATAAGGCACATGACCTCAAAGGCCAATGATTGGCTGCTAAGGTCACATGAGCATATATGCTCATATTCTTGCTGCAACCAAAGCCTGACGGGGAGGATGGGAGTGGCAGTACTGGAGGGGCACAGATTAATAGGTGAGTATACATTATTTTATTATTTTATTACAATTGCTGCGTTGGGGGGACATTTTTTAAATAATTCTGACAACCCCTTTAAAGGTAAGGCTACTTTCACACTAGCGTTTTGTCTTTCCATTTCTGAGATCCGTCATGGGCTCTCACAAGCGGTCCAAAACGGATCAGTTTTGCCCTAATGCATTCTGAATGGAAAAGGATCCGCTCAGAATACATCAGTTTGCCTCCGTTCAGTCACCATTCCGCTCTGGAGGCGGACACTGCCTGCAGCGTTTTGTTGTCCGCCTGACGAAGCAGAGTCAAACGGATCCGGCACAATAGAAAACGGATCCGTCCCCCATTGACTTTCAATGGTGTTCAAGACGGATCCGTCTTGGCTGTAGAAGACATAATACGACCGGATCCGTTCATAACTGATGCATGTGGTTGTATTATTGTAACGGAAGCGTTTTTGCAAATCCATGACGGATCCGCAAAAAACTCTAGTGTGAAAGTAGCCTAACCTGTTTGCTTTCTTGACATGTCTTCTTTAAAAGTATTTCCCCTGACATAACAATACTGGAGCTTACTTTCTCAGATTTCTCTTTTGTGTCATGCTGCTGTTATTCCTCCTGGAAATAGATGGATAAATTACCAACTGAGTGTATCCATTCTTCTTTTCAATGGAGTGTCAGACTGCGAAGGAACATACTTCATTGTCAAAGGCATTGTCAAAGGCATACCTATTTGGTATTAGGAATAACAGAGGAACGCCCCAGTGCAGATTGATAAGAGAAGGTGCTCCCGAACTGTTACTTTATGGGGATTACAAGAATTTGCTAAATTAGGCCCCTTTCACATCAGCGTTCCCCAAGGACGGAACTCTAGGACGGAAAGATACTGATCAGGATTATCCCTATGCATTCTGAATGGAGAGAAATCCGGATGTCTTCAGTTCAGTATGTGAATGCTGCGGATTTGTCTCCGTCCCAAAATCCGGAAGACATGCCACAAGGACGGATCTAGAATTAATGCCCATTGAAAAGCATTAATCCGGATCCGACTTGAAGCTAAACGTCGTTTCAGCGCATCGCCGGATCCGACGTTTAGCTTTAAAGAATGGTAACCATGGCAGCCAGGACGCTACTAAAGTCCCAACTGCCATGGAAAAGCAGCGGGGAGCCGGGGGAGAAGCTACTTACCTTCCGTGCGGCGGCTGGGGCGCTCCTCGATGAAGTCACCGGGTCCCTGCGTCGCATGGTTTACATAGCATAGATAGTAGCGCCCTGGCTGCCATGGTTACCTAAAAGCATATTGAAGACAAAATGTAGCTTTGCTTGTGCTGGCAAAAATCCTTGCACCGGCCCTGGGCTTGGGCCCGCCCTTGGTGCACTTAAAAGCGTTTTACGACATTTTAATAACTGATAGTATCTGATCGGTGGGAGTCTGACACCCGGGACCCCCGCCTACCAGCTGTTTTGAGAAGGCAGTGAGTGCTTCTGTGAGCGCCGCGGCCTTCTTGCAGGTTACCAAGCACAGCGCCGTACATTTTATAGCACAGCGCTGTACGTTGTAAAATAAATGATGTCTGTATGAGGTGAGCTGAGGCCACCTGTCCCCTGAAGTCTGCTGTCAGGGGTAGCCAAAACCAGGCTTATTGGAGTAACATGCACAAAGCTTTCTTTCCCACATGATAACATCGGACACTTCTAGCCCTGCCCTAATTGGACTAATCATGTACTGCCAGCTGATCGGGGGGGAGATACAGAGCTATCAGTGTACGGCCCGCGAAGGTTGGAGGTTCTGTTAGGGCTCATGCACACGAACATTTTTTTTTTCCGTTTCCGTTCCTTTTTTTGCGTTTTATATATACGGACGGTATACAGAACCATCGTTTCAATTGATCCGCAAAAAAATGGAAGGTACTTCGTATGCCTTCCCCTTCCGTTCCGTTCAAAGATAGAACATGTCCCATTATTGTCCGCATAACGGACAAGGATAGTGGGAGGGGGGGGGTCAGCTGTTCCGTTCCTCAAAAAAACGAATGCACGCGGACGTCATCTGTATTTTTTGTGGATCTGTTTTTTGCAGACCTCATACGGTCATGTGCATGAGCCCTTAGGGGCGTCTGCCACAGATTCCTAAAGGACAGAATAGCACAGCGGACTGGCAGACAATGTAATGGAAACTCGATGGATGCCGTAATAGTCAGTGGGGTCCGTTGGGCACTGTTGCCGCCTGTCTTCTGATTGATCTGGCACTGACATCATTTTTGCTGTACTAGAGGTATAGCGCCAATGTGAATGAGCCCTAAATGCCCCCCACACACTCACATTTTTGTGACAGGTGGATTTGGCCGACAGTCTAATGTGTGCGGGAAGCTGCTGAATATCCCCTGACAGACGATACCATGGGAGAGAAGGATCGGGCAAGTTAAATATTTCCAATCGATCCTGTTCTGCCAGGAAATAAGCCTCCAGTAGAAGTGATTTCTCCTCTCTCCTCACTGACAACCCATATACGCTCTGCCCAACCGAACACGTGTATGGGGGAGTCAGGGGGAAGGGACAGATAGCCGTTGGCCATACGATCATTGACTGTACATGGCCACCTTAAAGAGGACCTGTCAGCACAACCAACTCTAATCCATTGCACCGTTCCAGAGGGACAAAAAAAAGAGTTTAACTCCGTATGCAACTCAGAGATTTAGTGCACTGAGGGCGGGGAAAGCTGAGGTGCACTGAGGCGCTAATTTGCATTTGGCATTAACTCTGTTTTCTGACCAACCAAGTGTCATTTTAGTAAGCAGGATCAACCATAACAAGTAGTAGGCCTGATTTAATAGGGTTGATCATGCCGACAGGTTCCCTTTAAGTCATCATGTTCTTAAAAGATTATGACTGGCCCTCCGCTCAGAAGAATGGCTGAGCTGTAGGTAAGAAATGTTAGAGAGCCTGGACAGTCTGCGGATTCCTTCTGATGGAGCTTCTTAACTAGCCCCAGAGTTGGCTGAGATCCAGCCCTCGTCAGTGATTTGTCGCAATGTGTCAGTAAGCCATTCATCCTTTAGAATAGACCTCGGGATCACCCGCGTCTTAATCATTATATTAGAACAAAGAGCTGAGACGCATGAGTGAAGGAGCTGGATGCATTTTTGGTGTCAGAACTGACTTTGTGGCCTAATTTCCGACAACTTAATCACAGTTCTTTTCTTGACATCAAAAGATGTGAATTTTGCCTTAACTGCTCCAGTAGGTGGAGAAGCACTGCATGAAATTATCACTGTTTGCGGCTTGTTCTGCAGGGCCCTGAGCAGATTTCTTTGCTGCCTGTGAATGGTGGGAGGAAGAATTAACCCTTGTCCCGACACAGGGTAATGAGTATGTTTGATTTCTGTATGTCACATGTAGCAGAGCTGTGTTTGACATGATAACACTCTATCAATTTATATATGTGTTAGTTTCAGAAAATAAAGGACGAAATGTATTTAAAGGGAGTCTGCAGGATAGACCATCAATATCGGGTCGTCAGGGGATCTGTTTCAGAGTAGCTTCAGTGCTGGACCTACACAGCTCTGTCCGTAGTGTAGTGGACGGAACTGGTTACTCCAGCACTAACCCCATTCATTTCGAAGGAATCCGCATCGCAGTAACCAGTTCCGCCCACTACACAATCGATGGAGCTGTGTAATTCTGGTGCCTAGTTCTGGTGGCGGAGCTACTGCAGAAAAGCTGATTGGCGGGGAGTGTCAGACCATTGCCGATCAGATATTGATGGCCTGTTCCTCAGGGGGTCCGATGCCTGGCATCCCCCCGATCAGCTATTTGAGAGGCTGCGACCTCCTCTCAGCTTACTAAGTACAGCGCCAGTGGTTGTATAGTGGCTGTGCTTGGTATTGCAGCCCAGTCCCATTCACTTGAAGGGTACTAAGTTATACTTAGGCCATGTGACCGATGAACGTGATGTCACTGGCCAACGAAGAGGACGTAGCGCTCACGTTCTCTTCAAACAGCTGATCGGCAGGGGTACCGAGAGTCAGACAACCACCGATCAGATACTGCTGATGACCTATCCTTTCAGTCCTGGAATTTAGTCATATCATTACACTGAGATGTTAGACAATTTTTATTTAGCACTTATGTCATTTTTTGCACTGTACATCAGCTGCCTGATTATGCAGTAGCCGGTTCTAAGAAATATCAGTACGTGGAGTATTTTGGAACAGGTTGGCCTAGCATATGGGTGAGCGTATCAGATGGGAATGATTGTTCATGGTAATTCATATCTGTAAGTGACTCAGTTAGAGGGAATCTTCCGTCTGTGGAAACATTCCTAATTCAGTGTTTTCTCAGAATTTTACCTACGTTGGACCAGGCAAAAATAGCTTATGTTGGGAACAGGAAGAGCCATCCATTTGTTTGTAAAAGGCATCGGAAATTTTCCCCTGACTGTCCTGCACACAAGGCACAGGTAGGCCTAGATTTTTAACAGGTAGTGTAAAGCTTTACCTATGAATAATATTGATCCTGTAATAAATAAAAATTAGTAAATGTCTTACAACTTCTTACTTTTTTGCCATTTTCATTTACTTTTATATATGTTTCTTTTCCCTTTTTTTTTTTCTTTTAAAGAAAACTTCGTAAAGGGGTCATTTCAGTTCTTAACATTTGATAACCTATCCTCAGGATAAGTCATCAATATCAGATCAGTAAGGCCCCTTTCACACGAGCGAGTTTTCCGTGCGGGTGCAATGCGTGACGTGAACGCATAGCATCCGCACTGAATCCTGACCCATTCATTTCTATGGGTCTGTGTACATGAGTGTTTTTTTTCACGCATCACTTGTGCGTTGCGTGAAAATCACAGCATCTTCTATATTCTGCGTTTTTCACGCAGCCCTAGCCCCATAGAAGTGAATGGGGCTGCGTGAAAAACGCATTGCATCCGCAAGCAAGTGCGGGTGCGTTGCGATTTTCACTGATGGTTGCTAGGAGATGTTGTTTGTAAAGCTTCAGTTTTTTATCACGCGCTTGAAAAACGCATCAAAACGCATTGCACCCGCGCGGAAAAAACTGAACAACTGAACGCAATCGCAGGAAAAACTGAATGGCTTTGCCTGTGAAATCGCATAGTTTTCACTGAACACATCCGCAACGCATCCGGACCTAATCCGGACATGCTTGTGTGAACCCAGCCTAAGGGTCGAGAATCTCGGCACCCCCAGATGTCAGCTGTGTAAAGGAACCTCTGCACATTGTAGTCCGTACAGTATATAGCGGCTGTGCTGTGAACAGGACTGAACTTCAGAAAGGTCATGTGACGTCACAAGCTGCAACCCCTTAAAACACCACCACCAATCAAATATTGATGACTGGCCACTTTAATGCTGTTCCAAAGGGCCCAGGCCCCAGTCCAGAGCTTCTTCTAATGAAACGCTACCAACCTGAGCTTCCTGTCCCATATACCCCATATCCAGTGCAGCATCCAGGTACCTGAAGAAGGCTTACTGCTGATGAGGTTAATGTATTACTGGAATATACCACTGGAATATTGTGGCATAAATCACATGTGATTGCATATCATCCCTTGGAGTGCAGAGTTATACCGGTATCACCGGTCTGGGACCCGTCTCTAGCACCCTCAGGACTAGGACAGTGTGCCATTAAACCACTTATACTCTAACGGCAGTCGCCAAGTCGCCTGTCACCGAGCTGATCTGTTATTCTCCTTATGTGGTTCTCTGTGTGAAGCTTGTGCACCTTTTGGAACCCCCTCCTTTGCAGACCTACGAAGGGAAGCATACTTACCTGCTTCCCGGCGCTGGCTCCGTCTCTTCCCAGCCTTGGCGCCTCAGGTAGTAAACTTCCATTTTAACACCCATCGCTGGCTGCAGCGGTGACCTGCTTCTCTTGTGTCACGTCAAATGCTTCCCTTCGCGGTCTGCCAAAGAGGTAGGTTTTGCCAAACCCCCCCCCCCCCCCAAGGTGTACAACCCCTTTAAAGACCACCTGTAAGAAAATTATCCCTTTTAAACCAGGTGTACTTTCAGGCAGGGTGGATCCTGCTGACTAAAATGATACCTTTCTTGTGAAAATCAGTTGCAGAGAAACAAGGCTTTTATCTTTATGCAAATAAGGACATTAAATGAGGAGTCCTAAAAACTATGGGTGAGAATTATCAAACTGGTGTAAAGTAGAACTGGCTTAGTTCCCCATAGCAACCAATCAGATTCTACCTTTCATTTTTCAGTGGAGCTGTGAAAAATGAAAGGTGGAATCTGATTGGTTGCTATGGGCAGCTAAGCCAGTTTTACTGTACACCACTCTGATAAATCTCCCTTTATGAAAAGTCTATTTTCTCCTCTTCCAGGAAGCACACAAAGAAGATATCAGTGGGCTACCTGTTTCTATGTATTCTATGCACACTAAATACAAATGCAATCAGCCATAGACCCATGGAGCCTGTGCTACCAGAGGAGCGATGTAATTTATGATGAGCGCCATGGTCGTGCGCTGGAGCTGCTGTCATTATTCACACCAGTTTTTGCCCGATGGCCCCGCACCCTTACTCCCCTCTCGCCACTCCCCTTTCCATACAATTGGCATAAAATATGCAACTTTTCTATGCCAAAAACAGACATATAGGGAATAATAAATTTCCCTCATAGTGTAACTCTGAAACCCTCCCAAAAAAGGGATCCACACTTACTAGACTCACAGGATAAAAAGATTTACAAAGACATCATCATGATTGAAATCACGCGGCATTCCGTGTCTCAGCCTGACCCTGGGTTCTTGACGTCTTTCGGAGCAGCTACAAGTACGCCCCTGTCTGCCTGGAGGACCCAGCCTGTTAATGCATTACACGTTTTTCCCAATGACCGCCGTGCAATTGCAATGCTTAACCTCTCCTGTGGTGGCACAATGGTTGCCCCGTGAGTGTGGCCCATGTTATGGTTAGCTTATTTTTGAGGGACCCCTCACATAACATTGTATTAAAGACATATTTTGGTTAGCAAACCTCCCCCAACGTGTTAGGTGTCACACTAGCCTGCTTATTGACAGTTTCCATTATCTTTTCTAAAGGAAAAACACAAAAAAGCTGTAAAAAAAGTATTACACAGATGCCAGGTTTTACATTTATTGCATAACCAATTTGAAAGAGTTGAAAATGGAAATTCATTGTAAGCTTTTCTGATGTTACTGTGGGCTTGACATGAACACATGGATTCCATCGTTCTGGCCTGGAAAGCAGGTCTCCTGTTTCTTCCTCACATTATCAGTCTTCTCTATTAGCTTACCAGAAAAATGTCTGTCTGATTGCTGAGGTCGATATTCGTGGCAGGAGCTCCGCTTATTTTGGTAATTGTAGAACTCTGTGGAGTTTGTGGTTTTGCAGAGTAAGCTGCGCTTATGGCCATTTTTGTCCCGAAGATTTCCAACAAGCTCGGGCTTTGGTAGGAATTATTTTTCTTGTAATACCATTCATAAATGGACACTCTAGAAGTGCCTGCACAAACGTCTGAGCAGAGTTTAATGAAGACAAAATAAAACCATGTCTGTCTATCGAGAAACTGAAAGGTTCTGTGTATAAATGAGCAGAAATGTCAGGAGCTTGTTAGAGATGTATTCTGGGTAAGGTTAAAGAGGACCTTTCATCACCCTAACAAATGTAAACTAAGTATACATACATGGAGAGCGGCGCCCAGGGATCTCCCTGCACTTACTATTATCCCTGGGCGCCGCTCCGTTCTGCCGGTATGTCCTCCGGTAACTTCAGCTCTGCGTCTCAACTGGGAGGAGCCTGCCCTTGTTCTCCTGGGCGTCTCCTTCTCCCAGGCTGTAGCGCTGACCAACCGCAGCTCTCAGCTCATAGCCTGGGAGAAGAAAACCTCCCAGGAGAACAAGGGCAGGCTCCTCCCAGTTGAGACGCAGAGCTGAAGTTACCGGAGGACATACCGGGAGAACGGAGCGGCGCCCAGGGATAATAGTAAGTGCAGGGAGATCCCTGGGCGCCGCTCTCCATGTATGTGTACTTAGTTTACATTTGTTAGGGTGATGAAAGGTCCTCTTTAAATCCCACTGTACAATTTGAAAAGAGAATTGAAAACTACATTTGACCTGCTTCGAGGGGTATGTCCATCACCGCAGTGATAAGTTAGGCCGTAACATTATGATCAGTGACCCCCTAGACCCCTGCTGATCCTGAGAATGAGGATAGGTCATCAATATCAATAACCAGGCAACCCCTTTAACTCAGTTATAGACTACTACAGAGGGGAGTCGAGGCCTTACAAAATACATGGCAATGGAAGGCAGACAGTGGGTGAGGGTAGAAGTTGTGCAGTGGCAGCATGCTTATTGCGGTGGTAACCTTTCCTGAGGAGATGGGTTTTCAAATGTTTCGATGGTGGGGTAAGTTTGAAGTCTTGAAGTCTAGAGAGCTCCTAGATGATTGTGTGAGAAGCAGACAAGAGGAGAGCATAAAAGGACGTTTTTGGAGGATTGGCGATGTATCGAAATAGTAGGTCACAGATGTAAGGAGGTTGTGGACAGCCTTGTATGCCAATATGGAGCTCATGAAGGGAAGAGAAATGAGGGGAGTGTTGAATTAGGCTTCAGATCTTCAGAGAGTTCTTTGCCATGAGGTGCCATGTTGAGTCTCCAGTGACACCAAACTTAACACACCTGCTCCCCATTACACCTGAGACCTTGTAACACTAAGGCTACTTTCACACTTGCGCTTTTCCTTTCTGCTATTGAGATCCGTCATAGGATCTCAATATCGGGGGAAAACGCTTCCATTTTGTCCCCATTCATTGTCAATAGGGACAAAACTGAACTGAACAAAACGGAGTGCACCAGAATGCATTCCATTCCGTTTGGTTGCATCCCCATGGCGGACTGAATATCGCTGCAAGCAGTGTTTTTCTTTCCGCAATGTGGTGCAGAGCAAGACTCAATGGGGACGGATCCGTTTTCTCAGACACAATAGAAAACGGATCCGTGCCCTATTGACTTTCAATGGTTTTCATGACGGATCCGACGGATGCAGACTGTTGTATTACCATGACAGAAGCGTTTTTGCTTATCCGTGACGGATCCAGCAAAAACGCTGGTGTGAAAGTAGCCTTAACCGGGCAGCAACGTTGAGGGTGGATTGGAAGGGCACAAGAGTATGAGATTAGACTAGGCTTCAGAAAATGATGTTACAGTAGTCTAGGTGGGAGATGATGAGGGAATACATGAGTATTTTGTCGACGGAGGGTTGAAGAAAGAGCAGAAACCAGGAATGTTTTTTGAGTTACAGGCGGCAAGAGCTGCTAAGGGCTTAAATGTGCGTTTTGAAGGACAGAATCAAATGTAATCCAACTGGTGAGATCACAGATAGCGTGGAGCCATTAACTGTTATTAATAGCTGTAATGGTGATTTGGACCTGCGTTTGGTGCACCAATTTCATATGGATTTAAAGTACTTTTTCCCAGAATGAATCAGCGAATAACTAAGTGAAAGGTATGATTACATCCAGCAGAGCTAGCCCTACAAGACATGGTGCCTGGTTAAATGGTGAATTTCCTGGTGAAAGACTCCGTTTAACGAGTTAGCTCTCTGTGACTTACAAATACCTCACAGAGCACTTGTACTCAAAGCTCTGTACCATTAGAGTACGCCTTAGTAGATGAGCCTGCGCCATCACCTGTGGATGTGCACTTCATTAAACCTTATGGCCCCTCAGATGCCACAGTCAATAGCAACTGTAGCATCTGAGTGGTTAGACAAAGGGAGGGAACGATCTCTGTCCTCTGATTGGAACGAGTACTTGATATGGCAGCCAGGGGCCTTCTCATGGGCCCTAGGCATGCCATGTCCTAGTGGCTATTAAAGCATGCCTGTGTCATGTAATACACTATGCACAGGCGTATTGTAGTGTATAGTACAAGCAATCACAAGGTCACAGGTTCAAGTCCCCTAAGGGGATATAAAAAAAAGTTGAATAAACTTTCTAAAATAGTTGTAATTTTTTTTTTTTAAATCCTTTTCCTACTTCACAGCAAATTCTCTCCATCCAGCCCGCCTGTGGTGCACCGCTCGATGCCACATGTGCATTACAAGTGGTGAATAAGTGTTTTAATAAGTAAAATTGAACTACATTAGTCCTTATGGGGCTCATTTCTCAGTCACCTGGAGTGTTCTCTCTAGCTGTTCTGCCAGTCATTCATAGTGAAGGACTATTCCCCTACCCATTCCTTGCTTATTGTAAGTGCCACACGTCAAGATGCTTAGCAAACACTGAAATTGCCAGTAATTGGTGTAAAGGTGAAATATCCTTGAGTGAAGTGCAATTGGGGAATAAAATTGATTGTAATTTTATATAAACTCGAATACACTGGTTCATTTGTTGAATCAATAGACTTGAAAGTTCTTAAAAATAAAATTACAGCTGTAGAGGTAACTTCTTGAGATGCATTACTGCTCCTTATTAATAAAGATGAATGTAGGCATTTTGGCTTGCTCTTCCTCACTATATGTGAAGATATAAAGATATTCAGCTTTATATTGGCCAACTTAAATTCGGCACTCTTTGGTGTTCACTCTCATTCTAGAATTGATGCAATGTAGGAGTCAGGCATGTTAATAAGGCAGATTTTTCATAACCCCCCGGCAGAGATCTGAGGCTGGCCCATGGACTTGGGCCTTGAATGGACAGTTCACCTTGTGGCTGACCCACACTCAGATTTAGCCCATTTCAATGGGGCTAAACCATGTGTCGCCACTTGCTACAATTTCTTTGCCATATCCGTGGAATTGAAATATTAGTTCCTTTTCTTTCTGTATATGGGCAAATGTCAAATGGATTCCGGTGAGAAATGCGTCAAAGATAGGCATGAAAATCTATAGGCATGTGAAGGCCGCCATCACAATGCCTATAGATAAGAGGTCTGCAGAACCTCGGTGATCCTTGAAACCTGGTCCCTGATATCAGAAGACTTTTATGGTAGGGTGGAAACTGGATTCAGCCTCAGATTTGGAAGTCAGCAAATCTTGACTAGAATGTAGCATTGGTTGAGAAATATGGAAAGATGTGACCAATCTACATACTGAGCTTCTTTAAGGTATCGACGGAACAAGGGAAACCATAGCCATCGATCATGCATGGCATATAAATGTAAATATAAAATGTTTTGCAGAATTGCATACTCTTTCATCCTCTCCTCAGCCTGTTGGTCTGTTTCAGTCTGGACCGTAGTTTTTCCATTTTATGCACAAGCCAAAAAGTTTTGGATTTGCAGAGCCTTATTTCCTTTCCAGACAGACGACTGTAAATGATATACTTTCAACCATTTTTGCAGAAATCAATGTAATCAGTGAATATAAGAAACTTTGTAATATATCAAATCAGAGAAAAATGCTTCTTTCTCTAGCCACTCCCTCCTAAACTATAATTTTTATGGAGACAATACAGACCTCCAGTTCACTGAAGGATCATATTACATGTTGCCCAAAGAAGTCTATTGAGAGGGGAGGGGTGAGGAGAAGTGAGCTGCCAGAGGGAGAAAAAAGCTTATGATATATTACAAAGTTTCTTATATTCACCTGTACTGCTGATTTGTGAAATGTATGTTGAAAATACATTGACCATTTAAATCTAAATGGAATTGTGGAAACACAGGGGAACAGAATGGAACTCCTCCCAAAATTTTGATTCCTCAAAAAATATTTTACTAAAATCATCTGAATGGTCCCCGTGTAATACTACATTTTCCCTGCAAAGGCCAATTGCAGGGGAGATGCCTGGCTGGTCGCAGTTTCCCCCATGAAAATTAAATGAATGCGGATAGCCCCTGCATCTTGAAGAAGGTTGCCTGTTGTCATAATATGATGTGTTGTTTAAAGCAAGATTTTTATGGTAACCATTTTTATTGTTTTCTTTAAAGAATCCCTTACAATAGGGTAATGATTAATTTCCTTTAAGATGAGACCGAGTTTCACTTTATCCTCATACAGCGTTCTTTTCATTTGATAACATGGTGTAATCATGCAAAGTATAAGGAGATCTTCTTGCATTTCCCTGCAGATTAAAACGTAAAACCCTCTTATGGTTTGATGCTATGACATTCCTCTTCAGTAAATTGTACTCAATGGAATGAATTGAGCCGTTTCATTCTCCTTGTGTCCATAAATCAGCACACACCATGTGATGTGGTATATTTTCTCCACCGTCTGCCGTCATCCTTTCTTATGATTTGTGATTCTGGCACTCTGAGCAGTATACAAAAATTTCCAGACACACTGGGAATCCATACTGTAGGGTTTAAAACGTAATTTATAGAGCACGTGACGTTGGGCATTAGAGGAACCAAAGTACTGACCGGTGAGCGCAAAAAAAGTCTGGACGACCGTCTTCTTCTACCAGCAACTGCTAGAATTAGGGTATATTCACACAGGGTTTGGTTGCAGAAATTCCTACAACTATACCAGTTATCTAAATGGGGCTGGCAGAAGTCCATGCACATGGAAGACATTTTACAGTTGCAGAAATGTTTAAGTAAATCTGCCATATGTAGACGTTTTTTTTTTTTTTTACCAAGATTTAAATATTGATTACCCCATCCTTAGATTAGGTCAGCAATATCCAATTGGTGGGGGTCACACTCCTCAAGCACCCCCGCTGATCAGGTGTTTGATGAGGCCGCAGTCCTCTGGTGAGCGTTTAGGCCTCTTCCTTAGGGCAGTGATGTCACATCCAGTTTTCACATGACCAGGGGTCCAACCCCCCAAGCACTCCCACCAATTAGGTGTTTGATGAGGCCGCAGTCCTCTGGTGAGCGTTTAGGCCTCTTCCTTAGGGCAGTAATGTCACGTCCAATTTTCACATAACTGAGGGTCCAACCCCCCAAGCACCCCCACCGATTAGGTGTTTGATGAGGCCGCAGTCCTCTGGTGAGCGTTTAAGCCTCTTCCTTAGGGCAGTAATGTCACATCCAGTTTTCACATGACCGAGGGTCCAACCCCCCAAGCACCCCTGCTGATCAGGTGTTTGATGAGGCCGCAGTCCTCTGGTGAGCGTTTAGGCCTCTTCCTTAGGGCAGTAATGTCACGTCCAGTTTTCACATGACCGAGGGTCCAACCCCCCAAGCACCCCTGCTGATCGGGTGTTTGATGAGGCCACAGTCCTCTGGTGAGCGTTTAGGCCTCTTCCTTAGGGCAGTAATGTCACATCCAGTTTTCACATGACCGAGGGTCCAACCCCCCAAGCACCCCTGCTGATCGGGTGTTTGATGAGGCCACAGTCCTCTGGTGAGCGTTTAGGCCTCTTCCTTAGGGCAGTGATATCACGTCCAATTTTCACATGATCGGGGGTCCAAATCCCCAAGCACCCCTGCTGATCGGGTGTTTGATGAGGCCGCAGTCCTCCGGTGAGCGTTTAGGTCTCTTCCTTAGGGCAGTGATGTCACGTCCAGTTTTCACATGACCGAGGGTCCAACCTCCCAAGCACCCCCGCTGATCAGGTGTTTGATGAGGCCGCAGTCCTCTGGTGAGCGTTTAGGCCTCTTCCTTAGGGCAGTGATGTCACATCCAGTTTTCACATGACCAGGGGTCCAACCCCCCAAGCACTCCCACCGATTAGGTGTTTGATGTGGCCGCAGTCCTCTGGTGAGCGTTTAGGCCTCTTCCTTAGGGCAGTGATGTCACGTCCAATTTTCACATGATCGGGGGTCCAAATCCCCAAGCACCCCCACCGATTAGGTGTTTGATGAGGCCGCAGTCCTCTGGTGAGCGTTTAAGCCTCTTCCTTAGGGCAGTAATGTCACATCCAGTTTTCACATGACCGAGGGTCCAACCCCCCAAGCACCCCCGCTGATCAGGTGTTTGATGAGGCCGCAGTCCTCTGGTGAGCGTTTAGGCCTCTTCCTTAGGGCAGTAATGTCACGTCCAATTTTCACATAACCGAGGGTCCAACCCCCCAAGCACCCCCACCGATTAGGTGTTTGATGAGGCCGCAGTCCTCTGGTGAGCGTTTAAGCCTCTTCCTTAGGGCAGTAATGTCACATCCAGTTTTCACATGACCGAGGGTCCAACCCCCCAAGCACCCCCGCTGATCAGGTGTTTGATGAGGCCGCAGTCCTCTGGTGAGCGTTTAGGCCTCTTCCTTAGGGCAGTAATGTCACGTCCAATTTTCACATGATCGGGGGTCCAAATCCCCAAGCACCCCCACCGATTAGGTGTTTGATGAGGCCGCAGTCCTCTGGTAAGCGTTTAGGCCTCTTCCTTAGGGCAGTGATGTCACGTCCAATTTTCACATGACCGGGGGTCCAACCCCCCAAGCACCCCTGCTGATCGGGTGTTTGATGAGGCCACAGTCCTCTGGTGAGCGTTTAGGCCTCTTCCTTAGGGCAGTGATGTCACGTCCAGTTTTCACATGACCGAGGGTCCAACCCCCCAAGTACCCCCACCGATTAGGTGTTTGATGAGGCCGCAGTCCTCTGGTGAGCGTTTAGGCCTCTTCCTTAGGGCAGTAATGTCACGTCCAGTTTTCACATGACCGAGGGTCCAACCTCCCAAGCACCCCCACCGATTAGGTGTTTGATGAGGCCGCAGTCCTCTGGTAAGCGTTTAGGCCTCTTCCTTAGGGCAGTGATGTCACGTCCAATTTTCACATGACCGGGGGTCCAACTCCCCAAGCACTCCCACCGATTAGGTGTTTGATGAGGCCGCAGTCCTCCGGTGAGCGTTAAGGCCTCTTCCTTAGGGTAGTGATGTCACGTCCAGTTTTCACATGGCCGGGGGTCCAATTTCCCAAGCACTCCCACCGATTAGGTGTTTGATGAGGCCGTAGTCCTCTGGTGAGCGTTAAGGCCTCTTAAGGGCAGTGATGTCACATCCAAATGTGACAGCATTCTAAATGCTAACAGCTAACCTGTGGGGGTTATAGAAGTTGGACCCCACCAATCATATATTGATGGCCTATCCTGAGGTTTGATTATCAATATTTAACATCTTAAAAACCTCTTTAAGGTGCTCATGATTAGTGTCAGAGATAATCACGATAATCACAATCAGTTTTTTTTTGTAAAACAGTATTGTCGGCACTGTATATCAGCGCTTGTGGTTCAGTTCTGTCTGGGGGATTAGAGCAGGTTTTATTGCAGGTTTCTATGGTAACTACTACAACCCCGAAGTCACCGCGTTAAATTATCTCTGTGGATCTGAGATGCTGTTTATCAAAGACAGAGGTAGTGAAGAATATGCCCATTGTGTTTTTCAGAACAGTTAAAGGGGTTGTTCACTTTTTGACTACTTTTGACCGATGTGTAGGTAAGATGATGAGGGTCACATGACCTCCCATCAGCAGCCATTTTATGGACATTGCAAAAGTCTTGGCCAACAAAGGAGAATTCCTTATGAAATAAAGCAAATTGTGCAGAATATCTACAAAGACAATCATCCTACAGACACGTTGATCAACAGTAACCAGAACGTGGCCAACCCCTTTAAGGTCCGTGCTCATGTCCTGCAATGTAGGTGCAACTAAAAGGAATTATGTAAGCATAAAATATCATAATATTTGAATCAGATTTTCATTCTAAACAAATTGGGGGTGTTGTTCTCATTGAATTTTTTATGTGACTATCCATATTGGCCTCTAAGGCTGTGTTCACACCACTGTCGGAGATTCTGTTCCGAGCCTCCATCAGCAGTTCTGTCTGACTTGATGGGAAAATGAGCACAGCATGCAGCACTATTCTTCTTGTCATACAGATACCGATAGAGCCCGACAGACCCCATGACAAGTTATTTGGGCACTGGTGGTGTGTCATATGACAGACCCTCCATCTGTTTCTCTGATGGAACCAAAAAACTGATGGCAATATCTCTGCACACGCGCTACCCCTCTTTATAGTGGCGCTAGCGCAGTAGCTGCTCCAGAAGCTGAACTTCAGCTCTAATATTGGCGCCGGCAGGAGATTGACAGTGCCAGGCGGGATGTCCAGCCCTGTGAACCATACGGCAGGTGGGCACTTTTTCACCTCTGGGGAGCAACCCCACCCCAGACAAATCAATTCACACATCTCTGGTCTCCATGTTTAAGATGAAAGCCAGAAAATGATGCAATTTTTTGCACAAATTTACGCCTGCTCATAGCGAATGTAGATTTTAGTTTCTAGTTTTCAAGCAGTCCACAACGCGCTAAATTTATAGAGGTGTGCGCCTTTTAATACATTTTAGGCAAACCACTCTAACAATCTTTTTTCAAGAGAAGTGTATAAAACAGTCTTAATAATTGTGAGACAAACTGTATTAGAAAGTCACCATTTCATTATGGATTAAAGGGGTTTTCCGAGATTTTTTTTTATTGATGACCTATCCTCTGGATCGGTCACATTATATGAGCGGCAATCAGCTGTTTGAGAAGGCACCGGCCTTCCCTCAGCTTTTCCTAGTCACGTTCATGTGTCATGTGGCCTAGGAGCAGCTCAGCCCCATAGAAGTGAATGAGTCTGAGCTGTGATACTCAGCACGGCCGCTATACAATGTACAGCACTGCTGTGAGAAGGTCGCGGCTTCATATCTGCCACATATCTGGTTATAACTAAAGTGAATGGGCACTTATCTGGGCATAACTACTGTGAAGGGAGCATATATTGTGACATAACTACTGTGAAGAGGGCATACGTGGGCATCTACTGTGAAGGGGGTACGTGTGGGCATTACTACTGTGAGGGGCACCATGTGGGCATAACTACTGTGTAGGGGGCACATCTGGGCATAACATGTGGGCATCTACTGTGAAGGGGGCACATGTGGGCATTACTACTGTGAAGGGGGCACATGTGGGCATTACTACTGTAAGGGGCACCATGTGGGCATTACTACTGTGAGGGGCACCATGTGGGCATAACTACTGTGTAGGGGGCACATCTGGGCATAACATGTGGGCATCTACTGTGAAGGGGGCACATGTGGGCATTACTGCTGTGAAGGGGGCACATGTGGGCATTACTGCTGTGAAGGGGGCACGTGTGGGCATTACTACTGTGAAGGGGGCACGTGTGGGCATTACTACTGTGAGGGGCACCATGTGGGCATAACTACTGTGTAGGGGGCACATGTGGGTATTAATACTGTGAAGGGGCACAATGTGGGCATGACTACTGTGAGAGGCACAATGTGAGTATTGCTACTGTGTGATGACACAAAGGGGGAATAATTGCTATGTGGGGGCAGTAACGGGACTGGGTGGGATTGGGTGTGTATAGTTATGTTTTGGGCGGAGTCAGAGGTGTGGCCTAGCATAAAAAAATTTGCTACACGCGCCGCACCTATTGTCCCTCTTTCTACTTTTCAAAAGTTGGGAGGTATTCAGATTTAGGTAAGAAAACTGACGTACAGAATGATAGATCTGCTGGTGCCGATGACCTCGCTTGTGCCCTTGAGCACAAAAATGCTTGCACAAGTGCCGTTTAAAAAGTCACAAACCCCAAGTTTTGCACCTTTTTACACCAGTTCTCTGGTGGATGGGGAATATAAATGTCCCTCTCTGATTCTACAATGCTTATAAATATATAAATATATATATATATATATATATATATATATATATATATTCCAATAAGATCAGGCAGCACTCCACTTTAACACACGGTGCACGCGTCCGCTCGTGTCCAAGAGCCGCATATAATCATAGAAAGGAACGCAGCACTCTTTCAGACGTAAAAAAAGCGGTGATTTATTCAGCACATGTGTCAGCACGTTTCAGCTCTCTCACAGAGCCATTATCACTCGGCTTGATAATGGCTCTGTGAGAGAGCTGAAACGTTGCTGACACATGTGCTGAATAAATCACCGCTTTTTTTACGTCTGAAAGAGTGCTGCGTTCCTTTCTATGATTATATATATATATATATATATATATATATACAGTATATATTTTTTTATTTTATGATTGCAAATTTTTTATTCTGTTTTCCTGAATATCATTATGGGGGCTGCCATCTTGCCCGAGCTGTTGTTAACAGTGTTCAGGGATATGGGCCACAGACACAGTGGTCAGGGGGACCTCATTTACCTCTATGGGACAGTTTTCTAGGCATGCTCTGTGACCTGTGCAGAGGTCAGGAGGGAGAAGATAAGCTGTGATATCACCCACTGTGACTGGTGGATCCTGAGTTATCTATATATAGGTGATATCTGTCATTGTAATCCTCCCTGTGATGATAATAATGAAAAGTGATCTGTACAGACCAAGAAGTGGTGCCTGTTATTAAGCTTAGTGGCCAGTGCAAAAACTGCGGGATTTTAGGATTTATTTTTAATATAATGACATGGAAAATGAAAAATAACATAAATTATTTAAAAATATGTAGCTTAAAACATGATTTAAACAATAGGTCAAGGTCATTTTCTGATGAGATATTCCCTTCAAGAGCCTATTAGAGCGATTATTGCAGAAATATAATCATTTGAATTTCATGTAAGAATAGCGTGTGGTAATAAGTGAATGATAATGTTTTTCTTGAATCTGCCTGACTGAAGTATGATTGTTAGTCACCGACACATCCCCTCGTCTAATTTGAAACCTGCCAGTCATTAGCAGGGTAAATGCTATGGGGCGATCGAGCAATGATGGCACTAACGAACAAACAGCAAAATATATTTAGCGATTTTGCCTATGGCTACTTTCACACTAGCGTTTTGGATTCCGTTTGTGAGATCCGTTTCAGGGCTCTCACAAACGGTCCAAAACGGATCAGTTAAGCCCCAATGCATTCTGAATAGATAAGGATCCGTTCAGAATACATCAGTTCGGCTCCGTTCCGCCTCTATTCCGTTTTGGAGGCGGACACCAAAACGCAGCATGCAGCATTTTGGTGTCCGTCTGAAGAGGCGGAGCCTAACGGATCCGTTTTTAATTACAATGTAAGTCAATGGGGACGGATCCGTTTTTAATGACACAATATGGTGCATTTGAAAACTTTCAATGTAATTCAAATCGGTTCCTTTTTTTCCTTACAACTAATGCAAACGGATCCGTTCTGAACTGATACAAACGTTTGCATTATAGGTGCGGATCCGTCTGTGCAAATATAGTAACATAGTAACATAGTATATAAGACCGAAAAAAGACATTTGTCCATCCAGTTCGGCCTGTTTCCTACAAGTTGATCCAGAGGAAGGCAAAAAACCCCTGTGAGGCAGAAGCCAATTTTCCTCACTTAAGGGGAAAAAAAATTCCTTCCCGACTCCAATCAGGCAATCAGAATAACTCCCTGGATCAACGACCCCTCTCTAGTAGCTGTAGCCTGTAATATTATTACACTCCAGAAATAAATCCAGTCCCCTCTTGAATTCCTTTATTGTACTCACCATCACCACCTCCTCAGGCAGAGAGTTCCATAGTCTCACTGCTCTTACAGTGAAGAATCCTCTTCTATGTTTGTGTACAAACCTTCTTTCCTCCAGACGCAGAGGATGTCCCCTTGTCACAGTCACAGTCCTGGGGATAAATAGATGATGGGACAGATCTCTGTACTGACCCCTGATATATTTATACATAGTTATTAGATCTCCCCTCAGTCGTCTTTTTTCTAAAGTAAATAACCCTAATTTTGATAACCTTTCAGGGTACTGTAGTTGCCCCACTCCAGTTATTACTTTAGTTGCCCTCCTCTGAACCCTCTCCAGCTCTGCTATGTCTGCCTTGTTCACAGGAGCCCAGAACTGTACACTGTACTCCATGTGTGGTCTGACTAGAGATTTGTAAAGTGGTAGGACTATGTTCTCATCACGGGCATCTATGCCCCTTTTGATGCAACCCATTATCTTATTGGCCTTGGCAGTAGCTGCCTGACACTGTTTTTTGCAGCTTAATTTGCTGTTTATTAAAATTCCTAGATCCTTTTCCATGTCAGTGTTACCAAGTGTTTTACCATTTAATATGTACGGGTGACTTGCATTATTCCTTCCCATGTGCATAACTTTACATTTGTCAGTGTTAAACCTCATCTGCCACTTCTCTGCCCAAGCCTCCAATCTATCCAGATCCCTCTGTAGCAGAAAACTGCCCTCTTCAGTGTTACTTACTTTACACAGTTTAGTGTCATCTGCAAAAATAGATATTTTACTGTGCAGGCCTTCTACAAGATCATTAATAAATATATTGAAGAGAATAGGGCCCAATACTGACCCCTGAGGTACCCCACTAGTTACAGTGACCCAATCTGAGTATCTACCGTTAATAACCACCCTCTGTTTTCTGTCACTCAGCCAGTTACTTACCCACATACAGACATTTTCTCCCAGTCTGAGCATCCTCATTTTATATACTAACCTTTTATGTGGTACAGCGTCAAATGCTTTGGAGAAGTCCAGATATATGACATCCATTGATTCGCCGCTGTCAAGTCTAGAACTTACCTCCTCATAGAAGCTGATTAAATTTGTTTGACATGACCGATCCCTCATGAAGCCATGCTGATATGGCGTTATTTGCTTATTTTCATTGAGATACTCCAAAATAGCATCTCTTAGAAACCCTTCAAACAGTTTACCAACAATAGATGTTAAACTTACCGGCCTATAATTTCCAGGCTCTGTTTTTGGACCCTTTTTGAATATTGGCACCACATTTGCTATGCTCCAATCCTGTGGAACATTCCCTGTTATTATAGAGTCCGTAAATATCAGAAATAATGGTCTGGCTATGACATCACTTAATTCCCTTAGGATATGGGGGTGTATGCCATCCGGTCCTGGCGATTTGTCTATTTTAATCTTTTTAAGTCGCTGTTGTACTTCTTCCTGGGTCAGACAGAAATAACAGACGGATTCGCACCAACGCAAGTGTGAAAGTACCCTTATTTGTTGATCGCTGCTGTTTTGCATCTTAGTGACCAAGCAATATTTTGAATTTTTTCCTAGTCACATTCCGTATAATTTTTATTTTATTTTTCTGTCGATGAGCGCTTGTGGGACAAGTTGTCGTTTTTAATACATCATTTTGGGGTACACATAACTGTTTCTGGAGTGAATGGCAATAAACAGCAATAGCGCCAATGTCTTTTTCGATTGGATAAATAACAGGCTAAATTGACCGCATTCTCTTGAATAGAAAATAATAAAGTTCACTCTCGAGGTGGACGGGTATCAAAATATAAGAAAACAAAATGTTAAAATCATTGGTAATACAATAAAACAATCAGCACAGCCCTGAAAATAATTACGCCCCAATTGATATACTCTGCATTAATATAACAGTCTGTATATAAACCTTCATTCATGGTTCTTGTGGTGTACTGGAACCAATGGTTCTGCACAGGCAGACCATAGTTTGGTGATAGTTAGCCACCCTGTATGTGGCCTCCGTTCTCGTGATTGGTGGGTGTCCAGCAGTAGGACCCCCACCGATCTGATAGATATCCCCTATGTATGTATATAGTTATCCACTATGTAGTTTTACTACTTTTGCACAATTTTTTGCATTGTCGCCTTCCAAGACATGTGACTTTTTCTTTTACTTTCTACAAAGCTGTGTGAGGACTTGATTTTTGTGGAATGACTTGTAGTTTTCATTGGTACTATTCTGGGGTACATAAGACATTTAATCTCTTTTTATTCCATTTTCTTGGGTTGCGGGTACGCAAGGGGACTTTGACATGTGATACTTATGTGGTAATCTATTGGCATGGCCTAATAGGCATTTACAGAAGGCTTTAGACCCTCGGCTGCAATGTAAAGACATTGGCAATTGCAGGGGTACAATGGATGAAAAAAGGACCCCCCCTCTCTCTGAAACCACTTAGATGGTGCTGTCACTATTGACCGCTGCATTTAAGTGGTTCAGTGGCCGAGAATGGTGATTTTGCTTATCTGACGAGCTGAGCTCCTGCCCTTCCCTGCACAAGAAATTATAGAGGTCCCTTAGTGACCACCATAAAAAGGCGTATTGGTGGTCACTAAAGGTGGATTTAAACAGCCTTAATATCGGGCAGATTATCGTGAATGCTCATTTCCGACAGTCTGCCCATGTAAATGTGCCACTCTTCAGCCAATAAACGAGCAAAACCTGTCATTCCTGAAGGCACACCAATAATCATTTCTGGGCGGCAGATCATGCAGTCTAAACAGTGATCTGCTGCCCAGAAACAGGGCAGCTGTATGAGGACGAGCCGTAGCAATAGCGATCCCTCGTTATACTGCGGAGGCGATCGTAAATACAGAGTTCTCCTACACTGAACAAGCAGCCGACTGTTGGAAAGGAACACCTCCTTCCCGCCAATCGGCTGTACATTGCAGCGTCACAACCCGCCTTGAGGGGTTAATGTTTTACTATATTAAAAGAAATGCCTCGAAACGGTTGGCCCTTTTCGCTGTGTGCGCTCTGCCTTTGTTCTTTTTGGCAGGAGTGATGTTATTTCTGTCCTTATCGGAGATCGTTACCCATATAGGAGCCTCTTTGTAGTCAATAGCAATTTGCGGTGGTTGTCAGTCCCCGTGTTTCCACTGTGTGAGGATAGCGTTAAAAAAAGCAATTATCTCATCTCCTGTTCCGAACGCCTTTGTTTGGTCAGTCATATCATAACAGGATGTATCTATTCAGCTGTAGTAAATTAAATTTGCAATTAAAATATTAGATTTCATTGAAAGAGCATTTCACCATTTCCAAGGCATAACCGTCATAGCGAAATACGACAATGAAAAGCCTTTTATATCTCACTTTGTTTTTAATTAAATGGCTCTTCATAAAACCATCATGTGATCTCTGTTAACCTTTAGTGACCAGGACTAAAAAATATACCTGCTCTCTACTGGTGCGGCAGTAGTTTGAGATCACCATATAGGCTTTAGAAACGGCCTATCTAATACTTTAGATAACTATTGTTACTGATGCGCATGCAGCCTGCCACTTATCATGAACAGTCACTGTGACTCCTATGACCACGTGTCCACTAACGTTCATTCCCCTCCGAGCCTACTGTCTTCCACACCATAGACATGACCATAGGCATGTAAAATACTGTATATGTCAAGAGCCAGGTAGACCGTTGTATGAGCCAGTTCAACTTTCTTATGGGCACAAAATGAAGACCTTGTAGACCTCAGGAGAAAACGCCACATGAAGTTAGAAGACCGTAAGAAATGTTAAAGTTCAAGGACTCGTCTACGCCTTGACCATAGGCTGGTGTAAAATATCGTCCAAATGTAAAATAAATATGTGTATGAGAAATATATCATAACTGGTTTGGTAATCCTCTCCAAATATAGTGTCTGCTTATTTGGAGTAAGGAACCCCCGGAGGACTCATTCACCAGGATTCAGCAAGGGTTATATAATGCGATTTATTTTCAGTCTTCATAAAAGTTGATTACTTACAAAAATAGTTTAGGAAAGGTCTAGTCTAATTGTCCATGAGTTGAATATGAATGTCCTTAAAGTATACTTTCTGGGTAGGAACCTCCTCCTCCTCAGGCTCCATGTGTGTCTCAGATCATGTTCAGCAGCAAACACCCCCAACAGAGTGAGTGTAAGAAGACGACCCCCCTTGTCTGTCTCTGTCAATCATTTATACCCTAAATACAGGCGTGTCTTACACATGTATGTGCTCTACATTGTCATATATGGAGGCTTCAAATATAGGTCTTGACGTTCTCATACAGACCTCCCATCGCCCTTGTGTATCACTATAGATGGTGTCAGTGTGTAGTGTAATAAATCCTCTATATTAAACAGCAATTAATATTATATCACACTGATCAACCATATTGTCAAAACTACCTGCATGATATTTTGCCTCCGAAACAGCTCTGACCCATCAACTGCTTAAGGTGTCCTGTGATATCTAGCACCCAGAGGCTAGCAGCAGTTCTGTTGCAAGGTGGGTCCTCCGTAGATCGGACTGGTTTTTCCAGCGCATCCCACAAATGTTCTGTGGAGCTGAGATCTGGGTGATTTGAAGGCCAGCAGGTCAACACCTTGAACTCCTTGTCATGTTCCTCAAACCAGTCCTGAAGTTTTTGGTACATCACATTATCTTGGTTAGAGAGGCCCCTGCCATTGGAAAATACCATTGCCAATAAAGAGAATCTGACATCTCATTTATGTGACTCCTAATCCCTATATCCCTATGTAACTTTTCAATCTGAAGAAAATACACTTTTATTCTTGTTCTTGTTGTATGAAAATTAGCTTCTTGAAGTCATGGAGGCTGACACAAACCTCCTGAAAGCCAGGCTTTTCCCGCATACTCCCCCCTAGCTTGATTGACATTCTTCAGGCCAGGGAACGTCACCCCCTGTTCTCACAGTACATGCCCAGTAAATAGTGCTGTACAGCCCCTGGCTTCAACGCTTCACTGCACATGCGCCGCAAGGTGGACGCACACTCCTCTCTACATCTGCTGTACTGCACTATTCACTGGGCATGCACCAGAAGTGAAAGTGCACGGAGCCTGCGCAGGATCTCATGAGAACAGAGTCTGGCGATCCCTGGCCTGCATAATGTCAATCAAAGCTACAGGGGGACGGATGGGCTTCGACAAGCTAATCTGTATACTGCGAGCATAAGAATAAAAGTGTATTTTCTGTGGATTTACAAGTTTACACAAAGAGATCAACAGTCAATTCTGGACTGTCATAACCAGATGAAAAAGGCATAAACGAGATGTCGGGTTCCCTTTAAAGATCGTGCTTGGTCTACAGCAATGTTTATGTAGGTGGTAGGTGATGAAGTAATATCCACCTAAATGCCAGGACCCAAGGTTTCCTATCAGAACAGATCATCACACTGCCTCCGCTGACATGTTCTCTTCCAACAGTATATCCTGGTGCCATCTCTTCTACTAGGTATGCAACGCACATTTTCACCCAGATGATGTAAAAGAAACCATGATGTATTCTTCCATTGCT
The DNA here is from genome assembly GCA_033119425.1 of Bufotes viridis. Classification (NCBI taxonomy): domain Eukaryota; kingdom Metazoa; phylum Chordata; class Amphibia; order Anura; family Bufonidae; genus Bufotes; species Bufotes viridis. The sequence continues at coordinate 423,540,047 of CM065591.1, forward strand.
CCACAGTCCGTTTGTGAGGCTCAGATGCTCATTGTAGGCAGTTTTGTCAGTGGATAGGCATCACCATGGGCACGCTGACCGGTTTGCTACTACAAAGCCCCATACTAGCAGGTTGCGATGCACTGTGGTCCTGACACCTATCATAGGAAGACAAAGGAATATGCTCTCCGATATTTTTAATGAGGTGCTGTGGTATTCGGGTCTTTGCCCATAGATACTTGTATAGAGAAAACCACACACTCTCCATATGAAGTATGTAAAGTAGATTCTTTATTTTAATACACTCCAAAATTGTGCAAAATTGTACAAAAAATGAAAATAAAGAGATTGGAGGTGGATTTACAGTTGATTGCCTGAAACGGCAGGCAGATATTGTCTAGTGATAGACATACAGTATATATTATATAACAGCTCTGAATTCTTGGATTTGCCGTAAATTGGATCGTTAATCTTGTCCAATGAGGCTGCGATATGTGAGACGTTTCGGTCGTTATTGACCTTTATCCATTTATCGCTGTGACATAAAAGGAGAGCGTAAGTATCAAGAGGTTATTGGTAAATACTAGGCGGTATGATGCTGTTCTGTGACCTGTATTCGGTAGCTGTAATATGTGGCCAGTGAGGATACATAGGTACAATATTTAGAATAACGTGGCTACATGCTAGCAGTCTAATCTAATTCCATTGTATCATTCTCATATATAATCTAAAAGGTACGAGGTGGAGAGGAATGAGCGCAGAATAATGTATCACAATATGTGAGGTGAAGAGGGGTAAAGACAATGAACACAGAGTATTATATCTCAGAGATATGGGGTGGAGAGGGGTAAAGACAATGAACACAGAGTATTATATCTCAGAGATATGGGGTGGAGAGGGGGTAAAGACAATGAACACAGAGTATTATATCTCAGAGATATGGGGTGGAGAGGGGTAAAGACAATGAACACAGAGTATTATATCTCAGAGATATGGGGTGGAGAGGGGTAAAGACAATGAACACAGAGTATTATATCTCAGAGATATGGGGTGGAGAGGGGTAAAGACAATGAACACAGAGTAATATATCTCAGAGATATGGGGTGGAGAGGGGTAAAGACAATGAACACAGAGTATTATATCTCAGAGATATGAGGTGGAGAGGGGTAAAGACAATAAACACAGAGTAATATATCTCAGAGATATGGGGTGGAGAGGGGTAGGCATAAAACAATGAACACAGAGTAATATATCTCAGAGATATGGGGTAAGTATAAAGACAATGCGGGTAGTACAAGGAACAGGTGCCAGATGAGAGCCAGGCATTTTAAGAAAACAGTGGTATTTGAAGAGAGCGCGCTTACCGGAGATGTAATGTATGTCTGTGGAAACGGTGCATACTTCATATGGAGAGTGCGCGGTTTTCTCTATACAACTGACACCTATGAAAGTCAGCATTTTAACTTTTTCAGCAATTTTTGACGTAGTAGCTCTTCAGTGCGATCAGATCAGACGGGCCAACCTTTGGGCCACTTTCTTATTAATCAGTCCCGGGCACCCGTTACACTGTTTTCTTCCTAAACCACCTTTGATATATATTAAATGCAACACTATTCAGGACCTGCCTTTTTGGAGATGCTTTGGTTCTTACACATTTTCACGTTCAAGTGCAGACTGTTCGCTTGCTGCCTAATATATCCCATCTTTTGAATGGTGCTCTTGGCACAAGATAATCAATGCTCTTCACTTCAACTGTCAGTGGTTGTAATGTCATAAACTCAAGGACTGCTTTCAGAATACTTTATGGCATAACCCACAATTTCCTATGGAGGATCACGTTACTTGATAAGTCTATCTGTATTTTCTTCGGCTTGTGCACATGATCTCTTTATTTTGCTTTTAGAAAACCTTTCAATAGCTTTCTTGTTTCCCTTCCACATGGAAGCCTTCAATTAAGGATTTAAAGAGGACCTGTCGCCTCTCCTGACATGTCTGTTGTAGTAACTACTTGCATTCCCCATGTAATAACTATTCCGGAGCATCTAGTCTTATGGCTCTATACTGTGCCATTCCTCTGTTAGTTTATGAATGAATTGTCAGCAGCTTGCAGTAAAGATACAGATAGGTGTTACCAGCTGACACCAGCAGCACTGATTGGATTGAGTCTGACACACCCACTAGTGGTAACACCCAGCAGTACCTTTACTGCAGACTGCTGGCAATTTATTTGTAAACTTCTAGCAGGAATATTACAGGAATAGCACAGCACAGAGTCATAGGAATAGATAATCCAGAATTGTTATTAGATGGAGGATACAGTTAGTTGCCAAAACTGACATGTCAGAAGCGGTGACAGGTCCTCTTTAAGGGTACTTTCACACTTGCGGCAGGACGGATCCGACAGGCTGTTCACCCCATCAGATCTGTCCTGCCACTATTTCGCCGTGCTGCGCTGTAGCTCCACCCCCATTATAGTCAATGGGAATGGAGCGGCAGTGCAGCAGCACGGCGAAATAGTGGCAGGACGGATCCGATGGGGTGAACAGCCTGTCGGATCCGTCCTGCCGCAAGTGTGAAAGTACCCTTAAAGAGGACCTGTCACCACTTCTGACATGTCAGTTTTGGCAACTAGTCAGGCGAGAGGCTGCCCGACTAAAAAGTCGGACCTGCAGTACTTTTAGTCTGGCGGCCACATGCCGTGCTGCGCCATAGCTCCGCTCTCATTATAGTCAATGGGGACAGAGCGGCAGTGCCGCGGCATGGCGAAATAGTGGCAGGACGGATCCGACAGGGTGAACAACCCGTCGGATCCGTCCTGCCGCAGGTGTAAAATTACCCTAAGGGCCTATTAGAATAGACGATTTTCAGGTACGTCATTCCTGATAATTGGTCTGTATAATTATGGTGCCAATGAAAGATGTACGATGGTATGAGGTTTGAGCTGTCAATAATCATTAGACCTGCATGCGGGAAGAACGACTGCAGTAGCAATTGCCCACCCCCCATTCACTTTGCATCGAACTGTGTAATAGGCTGATGCAAACGGGCACCGATCAACGTGTTCGTCAGCCGTCACTCATCCTGCCCAAACACGGGCAGTGTAATTGGGCCCTTAGTCTTCCTTTTCCATGATTTGACATCTGACTTTATGTTTTCTGCGGTATCAGACCTTTTCTATAGCTTTCTATCAGGTCTATACCTTTGTATCAAATATCACCACACTTTTAATGTGTAGTACTTTCAATGCATTTCTGAAAAAAAGACATCTGTCCATCCAGTTCGGCCTGTTATCCTGCAAGTTGATCCAGAGGAAGGCAACAAAACCCAGTGAGGTAGAAGCCAATTTTTCTCACTTTAGGGGGAAAAAATTCCTTCCCAACTCCAATCAGGCAATCAGAATAACTCCCTGCATGCGGCAGTGAGGATTGTAATGGGTGGTTCTGGGCTAGCTTCAGGATTGGCACGTTAAGATAGTTTACATTAAACCCTCAGCTCTACTTAGGACACAGTGAAATAATATCCCCTTGAAGCCAGACAGATTTTTTTTTTCCTGCTGAAGCCTATTTTAGAGAAATTTGGAATCCTAGAATTAACTCCATTTTCCTGCCATTTCTTCTGTATGAAAAACATAGGTCCAGATTTATCCTAGCCGGTGGAGTACGCCGGGCTATGGTAACCAGGTACACTGCCAGATACTGCGCCTGATTTATAATGAAGCGTAAAGTATTGTTTAAAAATTCTCAAACACGCATTTTGCTCCTTATTCAAAAGTGGTGAATCTTAATCATAAATTTGACCCATAGAGTGAAGAGGTAGAACACTTAAAGCGACCCTCTGGTCCAAGAAACAAAATCACATTAAAAGGGTTCTCCGGGAATTAAAAAAATGAAAATATTTAAATATTACTTTATTATAAAGATATTCCCAAATACCTTTCATTAGTTATAACGGCTCATTTTGTCTAGGGAGCAATCATTATGAGAAATAAAATGGCCGCCGTCCTATAAGTACACACAAAACCTGTCCTAATCACACAGCAGGACAAGCTACTTTAGAACACTGAGGTAAAGAGCTGCCTCATCCTCCTCTCCTACTTGTCAGGGATTATGATCCTGAATACAGATGATAAAATCTTCAGCCTAATCTCTGTGGGAATGGAGTTCATAAGGAGACATGAAGTACAGAGAGGACGGTGTGGATGTGGCTAATGAGCAGCAGCACTAGTATGCAGTCTCCATTACCACAGTCTGTCCTGTCCGTCGTCTCTGTACTTCATGTCTCCTCCTGAACTCCATTACAACAGAGATTCAGCTGAAGATCTTATCATCTGTATTCAGGATCATAAACCCTGACAGAGCAAAGAGGAGGATGAGGCAGCTCTTTAGCTCAGTGTGTGATTAGGATAGGTTTTGTGTGTACTAATGATTGCTCCCTGTACAAAACGAGCCATTACAACTAATGAAAGGTATTTGGGAATATATTTAGAATAAAGTAATATTTAAGTATTTTCAAGTATTCCCAAGCTTCACAGCTGTTCAATGGCGCCTGGGAAATTCGCCAACACTTCCGGGAGTTCGGGGGGTTGTTCCTTTTTCCAGATATTCTGGAAGAGTTGCCAAGTGTGTGATAAGCTGATCTCCGCAAGTCCTGCTTCAGAACCCTATGGTGAGGAGAAGCTGTAGCCAGCCATACATTTGTCTTCAGAGGTCTGTGTAGCGGAAATGCAGAATTGTTTGTCAGCCATTCACAGAATGACCATCCATGTAAGAAATGGTTGTATTGGTTTTGTCACATCAAGGGTTCCTGCATTAGTAGAAGGCATGTCATCCATATGTGAGAATAGGACGTTCCGAAATTGTTTGTCTTATCAGGCAACCGCTTTAAGACATTCTTCCACAGCGGAATGAGCTGATATTTCAGCTTGACTTTTTTGTAGCTAACTACAGCCTTAAATTGTCTTTTTTCCCCCGCAAAGTACATGTTTAATTGTAAGTGATCTTTCTGTACCTCTCAGGGATTACTACAGATTTTCCCATATAATTATCTCTATAAATGGACTCCATTGTGCATTTCATTCATGCAATTTCAAGGTGATAAAATCCATGCTGCGCGAACGATGCATGCCATTTTAAATAATACTGTGCGTCTATGCGCTTAGAACTTCCCCCAGCACTTCTAATACAAGAACAATCACCATAAAAGCTAATGCTCTTACAAGTCTTCACTCAGAAATGAGATATAATGAAGACCAGTTACGAGTTCTCTGGATCCCGGGAGGAACGTTGGTCATGCTGACAGCTTGGCAGTTTTCATCTCTCATTGAGCTTTGCTTCACAAAACGGTTTTATAACATTAGTAAAGTGGGCATTGAATCACTAACTAATTGAATGTTCTCATATCATCTGTTGGCAGATGTTGTGTTGTACACATTCACTTAGATACGCACTCCCTGTTCCTGTGCTTGGTATTAATATGGATCTGTTTTTGTGTTTTTGTATCTTGTCCTATGAGACAAGTGATCACTAAATAATACAAGATAATGAAACCAAAAAATAGAAGAAATGATGGTGGTCAACCAGAAACCTTGTTGCAACAAATCCACTGGGCCAGACTCACCCGTAACATGTTATTACCTACAGTGCCTTGCAAAAGTATTCACCCCGTTGACTTTTTTTTGTATTTTGTTACATTACAGCCTTTAGGCTAGTTTCACACTAGCGGCAGGGGAGTCCGTCAGGCTGTTCTGGCGGGTGAACAGCCTGTCGGATCAGTCCTGCCGCTAGTTCACATGTGCCCCCGGACTGCCGCGCCGTCCTAATTGACTATAATGGGGGCGGGGGCAGTATTCCGGCGGCAGCGCACGGTGAGAGGCCATATAGTCAATGGGGACGGAGCGGCAGTCTGGGGGCACACTAGCGGCAGGACGGGTCCGACAGGCTGTTCACCCGCCAGAACAGCCTGACGGACTCCCTTGCCGCTAATGTGAAAGTACCCTTAAGTTCAATCTTTTGTTAATCTGAATCTAATGTGATGGATCAGAACACAATTGTCTAAGAAAGCCATTACTTTCAGCTAAAAACAAAAAGGCACATTGTGAGTTTGCGAAATGGCATGTGGGAGACTCCCAAAATGTATGGAGGAAGGTGCTCTGGTCTGATGAGACTAAAAATTGAACTTTTCGGCCATCAAAGAGAACGCTATGTCTGGCGCAAACCCAACATATCATCCAAAGAACACCATCCCCACAGTGAGACATGGTGGTGGCAGCATCATGCTGTGGGGATGTGTTTCAGCAGCCGGGACTGGGAAACTGGTCAGAGTTGAGGAAAAGATGGATGGTGCCTAATACAGGGATATTCTTGAGCAAAACCTGTACCACTCTGTGCGTGATTTGAGGCTAGGACGGAGGTTCACCTTCCAGCAGAACAATTACCCCAAACACAATGCTAAAGCAACACTTCAGTGGTTTAAGGGGAAACATGTAAATGTGTTGGAATGGCCTAGTCAAAGTCCAGATCTCAATCCAATAGAAAATCTGTGGTCAGACTTGAAAATTGCTGTTCACAAGCGCAAAACATCCAACTTGAAGGAGCTGGAGCAGTTTTGCAAGGAAGAATGGGCAAAAATCCCAGTGGTAAGATGTGGCAAACTCATAGAGACTTATCCAAAGTGACTTGTAGCTGTGATTGCCGCAAAAGGTGGCTCTACAAAGTATTGACTTTAGGGGGGTGAATAGTTATGCACATTGACTTCTTCTGTTATTTTTTCCTATTTGTTGTTTGCTTCACAATAAATAAATAAAAATATCTTCAAAGTTGTGGGCATGTTCTGTAAATTAAGTGATGCAAATCCTCAAACAATCCATGTTAATTCCAGGTTGTGAGGCACCAAAACACGAAAAAAGTCAAGGGGGGTGAATACTTTTTCAGGGCACTGTACAAATGGCTCACAATGGCATCAAGGTATCAGGTGTTTGTTCATCTGGTGGTGTTACAATGTATGGGGTTGTCCTACACTAGCTTCTGGTAGAGCACCTGCTCTGAAAAGGGATGATCCAAAAAATCCTGCCGCGAATGAACACTAATACATCCTATAAATGAATTCATCACTTAATCCTCCAGCATCATCAGTGGGAGGCGGGAAAGGTTTTGATAGAAATGAAGCAAGTGATAAACAAGTTTTATGTAACCAACGGCCATGTATGGTTGAGCTAGGAACTGGTATACTTGCCCTATGAGACAATCACCAAAAATTGCATTAAAAAGTAGTCTTCTGCAGAGTGATCTTTTCAAATAAGATGGCCAGTGGTATGGAGCCACTGTGTCACTGAACAGTTTTGACTTAGGCTACTCCTAAGTGCGTTCTCTAAGTGGCCCCCCTAGTCCTCACTTTTTTAGTCCCTGAACAGGGTCTGAACTTTGCGAGACTACAGGTCACTACCTCTTGAAGGAGTCTCTGTTTAGTGACAGCTGACCCAGGCAGGTCGAGAGACACTGATGTATGGCACCATGGGGACAGACGAGAATGAGGTCAAAGAACAAACTGAAGTCAGACTAGGCAAAGTTTCTTTATTCCCGATAAAGAGGCAGAAGGTCAGTACAGGAGCCACAGGATCAATACAGAAATCAGGCAGGAGTCAGGTCTGTTAACACAGGGTCAATTTGGTAAACAGATAGAGGTCTGGACCAAGAGGTCAGGACAATAAAATAGTGCAGGAGCAGACAAGCTAAGAACCAATTGATCAGACACCTTAGGCACTGCCATTGCCTTGGGACTCATTAGGCCAGTGGTCCCCAACCTTTTTTACACCAAGGACCAGTTTCATACAAGTCAATTTTCCCAGGGACCAGGTGGGTTCTAGGGCGGTGCTTATGGGTGGGAGGGGTCTACGGGGGTGCTGGTCGGCGTTGACTGATTCATGCGCATGACAAAACACAAGGTGCATGTTGTTAAAATAAGGTCCTTATGGATCCCGCTACCACAGGCTTCCGTAGCGCATGCTGTCCGTAACGGGATCCATAACGGGATTCAGCAATAACCCGAACTTGAGACACCAAACTTGAAAAAGAAGTTCGCTCAACTCTAGTCACAATGTCTGCTCTGAAGGTCTCATTTGTGGAAGGTTATTTTGTCCTTCCCTAATATACCTGCAGCGCAATATTACAGCATGAAATGTGTTTTTTGTAGGTTTGCACGTGGATTTTATTCCCTGAACGTCTCACTCAGGGCACAGAGAGTTTTTGGTACTTTTACAATAGGGAGCAGCAGTTGGCCATGATGACACCACCACCCTCACCTAACTTAGCAGGCACGCAGTATCTTCAGGCAGGCTCTTCTTGCTTCCTCTGCCTCCCCAGCCGGGACTACTCCCTCTCCTGTCCTGGCTCACGTCTCTGCCTGTCCTGGCTCAAGCCTCTGCCTCCGCCACCTCCTATCTACAACAAATGGGCGGGAGAAGGGCGCGGGCAGCGTTGGGCACACAAAGGAATCAGCAACGTCAGGAGGAGGAGGCTGCCGTTCGCTGAGCACAAGCGGTATGCAGCGGTAAGCCCTCCCCCTCCTTTAATATTAGACATATTCATGGGTGCAGTGGTGCGGCTCCTCAGAACCAGCTCATTGTATTGGGCTCTGCGGCGGCCGCTCTCATGGGAGGGCTTCCCAAGCCTTCGTCCCTCCCTCCTTCTCCACTGACTTGTAAAAACTTGTACAGGTCGGGCGCGCATGCGCCTGGCATCAGCGCTTCTCTCATCCTCTGCGGCCCGGCAAACTATCTTCCAGGCCCGGGGGTTGGGGACCGCTGCATTAGGCTGAACACGTTCGCCTTTTAAGAACTGGGGAGAGCATGTGCACCCAATGGGATCAGAGAATAGCAGGCAAGAAGTGGGGAGGCCAAAATATAGGGGGGGGGGGGCCATTAGTCTGCCCGTTGCAGGTACGGACCGCTAGCATTACAGCCCATATGCATAATGTAGAGCAGAACTGAAAGTCTGTCACAGGTAATTTGGTCTGGATAAGTGTGGTCTTCTCAAAGAAGTGGCCTTTTCGAAAGGTCTCAAGTTTAGAGCATTTGCGTAATGCCAGTATTTATTATAGCTGGGGCACCAGTTGGAAGGTCTTTGCTTCATTACTATTCTGTAAGCGCTGTCATATGTTTGTCTATGATTTTTTTTTGCATCAGTCCATGGTTCTTTTTTGCATTCTGCCATTTTGTATTAGCGTCCCTCTGTCTAGCTTGTCGCTGTGCCCCTATCTCTAGATAAATATTACATGACAGTGGCACGCTGTGCTTGACACTTAGACGTCTCTTCTCATTCTCACCAGTGATGAACACATGGTTCTTCTCCATAATCACCGGTCACCATGGTGACGTGTCCTGCGGTGGAATTCAGCCCACACAGACATAAGACAGTCATTATATGACCCAGGAGGGCAGCCTGTTCTTTTGCCTTAGCTTGTACTGTAAATCTCCAGCGAGACATCCTACAGTTTATGATTCAGCTCTTAATTAGTACGACATTTTACGCTAATACTGAAAAAATGTCCTTTTGTTATTAATTGATTTTGTAAGTTGTGGAAATAGTGCAAAGCCTTTGCTTGTGCATTGCATTGAGTGGGCTCAAGCGGTCGATTCGTCCTAGAAGTGCTCAGTACTGATTGTAGCAATCCAAACAAGTGACATAGCCTTGTCATAGGGTCTCTGTCACCAGTTTTTGCGCCCTTAAAACTGGTGACAGATTCCCGTCAAATGGGGTTTCCAAGACTTTAACACTGATAACCTGTCAGTATCTAATTGGGGGTCCGACTCCAGGGAACTCCACCGATCAGGTGTTTGAGAAGGCACAGGCGCCCAGGTGAGCGTCGCAGCCTTCTGTGCTCACCAAGCACAGTGCCATACATTGTATAGTAGCTGTGCATGGTATTGCAGCTCAGCTCCATTCACTTCAATGGGGCTGAGCTGCGCCTAGGCCATGTGACCGATGAACATAGACGTCCCATGGCCTAGGAAAATCTGGGCCGCCACTGCCTTCTCAAACAGCTGTTCGGCGAAGTCCCAGGTGTCAAACCACCACCGATAAGTGCTGTGTTGCGCGAACTTGTGGTTTCAAGATCGGCGTACAAGGTTCGGGTTACCTAAGAATTCCTTTATGGATTCCACTATCACGGACCATAACTTCCGGTCCGTGGTAGCGGAAGCCAAAACGGAATTCTTACGTCGAACTTGAAACCACAAGTTTGCTCAACACTACTGATGACCTATCCTGAGGGTAAGTCATCAGTCTTAAAGTCTCAGAAAATCTCTTTAATTTGCTATCACAGTACAGACAAAGGGGCAGCTGTGGAATCTAAGGATACTGTCCTGCATATGGGGCATTGGTGCGGCCTTATCTGGAATATGCAGTTCCTTTCTTGGGCACCAATTCATAAAAAGGATGCCCTGGAGCTGGAAAGAGTACAAAGAAGAGCGAACAAACTGATAAGGGGCATGGAGAGTCTTATTTATGAAGAAAGGTTAAAAGAAATGTATTTAAAAGGAATGTGTCCCCTATAATATTTTATGAATTATTATAAAACAAATAGTGACACATCTCCTTTTTTTCCAATATGTTCTTATTTTCTGATTGTAGAATTTTTTATGTTTATTTCCTGAACAACTTGCCCGAGCTGTTAATAGCATTTAGAGGATTGCGTTTCAGCAGCCACCAAGGTCCATAGACACAATAGACTGAAGGGGACCTTACTAGCTTTTATGGGAGAGTGTTCTAGGCATGCTCTGTGACCTGCAGAGGTCATTGTAAAGAGGGGAGTATATAAGCTATGACCAGCACCTGTTGTGAATGGTGGACCCTGTGTTATCTATATATAGCTGATACCTCTCATTGTAATCCTCCTGTGATGATAATGAGATGACTGCTGAAAAGTGATCTGACCATATTGGTAGGCTTAGTGGTCAGGGTGAACACTGCACAATTTTAGGACTTTTTTTTTAATATTGACAGAGACAGGGAGAATTTAAAAAAAAAAAATCACCAAAGCTCAGTGGCGTAACCAAAACTGAATAGGCCCCCCCAGCAAATTTTTTAACTCCTCCCCTTCCTTCCCAGAACCCCCCTTTTCCCATGCAACGCCTGTGGCTAGTCAGGATCGCTCTCTCAGACCAGGCCCGTCCAGTCCATTTCCTACACGTATCTACTGTATGTCATTTTCCATCCTCCTCCCGGGAGGGCCCCATCTGAGCTTGGGCCCCGTAGCAGCCGCTTCCCCTGCTTCCACTATTTCTACGCCCCTGCCAAAATTCTCCCTTAATATGGCAAAAAGGGGTTCTCTCTAGAGGCAACAAGCATTCTTTCCGTTCTCTCAATGGCAAAATAGCAGCCACCATTTTTGAGAGATTTGTGCAGGATGAGTGGGGAAAAAAAATCTGAATCTTTGGAAACCAAAGTTTTTGGGACATTTTAACACATTTGATGAGTTTAGAATCAGATTTCTGATCTCTAGTTGCAGACATGTATCCACAAGTTTGTTGTCCTCTAAAACGTGTCCTTTTGTGTTATATTAGTCAATAAGACTTTGTGGATGTATTTGGATTCATCTGTTACCATAAATCAATTCATAAATCACATAATATGTATGTTTCCTAACTTTTCATGAAGATGTATGCTGCAGAATTACTTAACTACAGCTGTCACCGTCTGAAATCCTTGCACTTACACTCAAGTATCTCCAATATTTTGATTGGTTGCATAACACTTTAGACGGCCAAATGTGCAATATTTTCCTTTGCTTTTCAAATATGTCTTATTTAATAGTGAAAATATAAACATTTTATCAATAATAGATTCCCCCCCACACACACACTGTCTAGAAACAGAATACTTCAGCGTTGCAGGATATGTAGTATGGATGCCGTCCTGATTTTCGGCTAATGTGGATTTTTTTTCTTTTTCTCAGAATCCTACTCTATTGCTGGCAGTGATGGCAGCATATCAGCTTCGGTGGCTTCCATTCAACCTCAGCCCTCCACTAGTTCTGCACCTAGTTCCCCGGGATCCAGGAGGTCTGTTAGTACATTGAAGAAATGGCTGACAAACCCAGTGAGAAAATTAAGCAGTGGCAGCCGCCTTGATCAGCGCCAGAAGAAAATTGAAAGCAGGCCAAAAAGAGGCACGCCTGGCCGGAGAAGGAGCGCCGATGATGGGGGAAGAGCGAGCTTTGACCTTGGGGTTTTGCGGAAGATGGATGACTTCACCCGGGGAGAAGACAAGGGTTCGGTGAGAAATTTTGTATTTAAAGTGAATTCAACAACAATATAATGTAGTGATGGTTTGGGTTAAATACATGTTTTCACACCAATGGTTACCCCATTTATTACAGACAATTCTGCCTAATGTATTCTTTGCCATGCAGAGTATATCTAAATCAGCAATGCCCAGCCTGTGGCCCTCCAGCTTTTGCAAAACTACAACTCCCAGTATTCCTGGACAGCCTACAGCTATGATGGCATGCTGGGAGTTGTAGTTTTGCAACAGCTGGAGGGCCGCAGGTTCAGCATCCCTGATCTAAATAAACTGAGCACATCTAGATCTATACAGTCCTAATATACTCATGATGCATGGCTGCGATGTCAGGAGTTTATGGTCTTACCCCTCTCTGTGCACAAGCGTCACTAACAACTATTTGCATTCCCAGTTTAATAACAGTTTTAGAGCATGTAGTCTTATGGCTCTATGTTGTGTCATTCCTTTATTATTCCTGCTAGAAGTTATGAATGAATTGCTAGCGGTTTGCAGTGTAGGTCTATATGGGTGTTACCAGTTGGGGGGGTGTCCCTGCACAGTCAGATGCTATCCAATACGTGCTGCCAGTGTCAGATTGTGCGGGGACCCCCCCCAATTGGTAAAACCTATTTGGACCTTCATTGCAGACTGCTAGCAATTCATTCATAGCTTCTAGCGCACCATACAGCCATAAAAGTAGATGTTGCAGAATTGTTATTACATGGGGAATGCAAGTAGTTATTAAAACAGGCCTGGCAAGAGAGGCTACAGGTCCTCTTTAAAGGGATTGTCCAAGGTTTAACTATTGATGACCTACCCTCAGGATAGATCATCAATATAAGATAGGAGGGGGTCCGACACTTGGCACCGCCGCCGATCAGCTGTATGAGCAGTGCACACTTGCTGTCTCCCTTCTCTCTTCCTGTCCGCTTCTGCTTGTGTGCCGGGTGTTGGACCCCCGTCGGTCTGATATTGATGACCTATCCTGAGGATAGGTCATCAATAGTAAAACCCCGGACAACCGCTTTAAAGCCCGATTATTTAGCCCAAGCTGCAGGCTGCTGCCACCTTTATCCCTATGAACTGCATTGGTCCTTGAGCGCCAGATGAGCCTGTACATAGATAACAGTCCAAGGGAAACAAAGGTCTGGACTAGTAGAAATCCGAACAACGGACAGTCAGTCCATACCCATACACATGAAATTGTTAGAGGGCCATTGAAATCAACAGAATCTGTCAACAGCTACCTAATCAGCTGGCTCCAGCACATATGCAGCCTTTCTACTTCACATAAGGGGCTCTTTGTTGGTCTAGTGATGAAACATTCTGCAAAGATGATGGCGCGTGTGCGTTCTCCAGGACTAAATGTAATCTATTCGTATCAAACATTCAGGAAAAAGTGTGTGTATGTATATAAATAATATAATACATACATACGCACGCTGCTGGGAGGACGTCGGGTTTGAACAGTACCTGAGTGGCACAGTTCATACCCGCGGGATTTAGGAAGATGTGTTTGTTGTGACTGTAACACCAACTACTAATCCTACATTGTAATGACTCACAGCTCAGAGGTGACGAATTTCCTACCGTTTCCGTACTACATACTTTATCTGCAGAGTAAGTACTCCTGTCGTCCTCTTAAACGGCGCGCGTCCTTCTGCATGCCGCCATACTTTATATTTGACTTCATACTTATTTTTCCATTTCCTGTTTTATTTCTAAATTATGGAACATGTGGTTACTTGGGGCTTAGAGGCTGACATTAAATGAAAACTCACATTTTCCACGTTTCATGTTATTTTACGGTTTATAGTCTCTCTATCTAGTCGAACGCTCACCACAAAGCCCCTTCCTGTCTGATGTTCTCATCATTGTTCTGTGACATCAGCTCATTCACTATCTGTTCAGCTCAATCACCTTTGCTAAACTGAAATATACATTCTTGCACTGGAAAAAATGGAGCAAAATGCACCAGGTAAAAGCCCACCATGTAGAATCCAGCTGAGCACAGTGCGGCCATTAAAGGGGTTTTCTGGACCTATCCTTAGAATAGGCCTGTGATGGCTAACCTCCGGCACTCCAGCTGTGGTAAAATTCCCAAGATGTACACTTGCTTGGCTGTTCTCAGAACTCCATAGAAATGAATGAAGCATGCTGGGAGTGGTAGTTTCACCACAGCTGGAGTGACGGAGGTCAGCCATCCCTGGAATAGATAATCAATATCTGATTGGCCAGGCTTTGACTCCCAGCACCCCTACGGATCAGCAGTTTGAAGAAGCTGCAGTACTCCGGTGGGTGTTGCAGTCTCTTCCTAGGCCATTGACATCATGTACATTGGTCACGCGGCCTATTTGCCACTCATTCACATTCAAGTGAATGGGCCTAGGCTGCAATACCAAGCACAGCCACTATACAATGTATGGCGCTGAGAGTGGGCTGCGTCACTAGCTGATCGGTGGGAGTGCTGGGACTCCCACCGATGTGATATTGTTGGCCTGTCCTGAGGATCGGTCATCCAATTCTACTCCCGTAAAACCCCTTCCGTGAACATTTTCGAGTGTAAAGGCGGCCATGTTAGACTCATGTAGGTTGATGGTTGAACAACCACTGACAAACATCTGGTGAGCGATCGTCATGCTGATGCAGCCATTAGTCATTCAACTGGCCATACATGTTCAGTGTCACCGAGCAAAGGATGAACGATCTTTCACTGGCAATGTCCTCCTAGATCGCTGCCACCAATTTGCAAAGACAGGGATCGGAGATAATGCTGATCCTGGTCATTTAACCCCTCAGATGCCACAGTCCGACTGTGGTATCTGAGCAGTTAGACGGAGGGAAGGGCCTTTGACAGCTGATCCGTTGCACTGACGGCTTGGGGCCTTGTCCTGGGAAGCCTGTCTTAGCAAGCTGCCTGCAGAGTTTTTAAAAGTGTATAAAACAACACAAACGTATTAAAATTTTCCCAAATTTCATAGAGAAGCCTTCTGAGAAAATGCCTGAAAACAAGCATGCGATATATTGGAGAAAATGCCAAGGAAATAAACCAAAAGTGATAAAAAAAAATGCCTTAAATCAAAATAATAACATGAGAATGCCATAAACAAGTAGTTTTTACCACACTTATATGGTGTCATCAGGGGCATAGCTATGGTGGTGCCGAGGTAGCAGTTAAACCCCGGCCATTGTACCTTAAGGCCATTAGTATTACGTGGCACATGATAGGTGGTGGCTGGTTACAGATTTTGTATTGGGAGTGAGGAGACTCAAGTTATGGCTCTGGATTTCAGGGCGCATGCACACAAACGTGTTCGTTCTGTTTGCGGAACCATTCATTTGAACGGGTCCACAAAAAAACGGAAGTTACTCCGTGTGCATTCCATTTCCGTATGTCCGTATTTCCGTTCCGCAAAAAAATAGAACATGTCCTATTATTGTCCACATTACGGACAAGGATAGGACTGTTCTAGTAGGGGACAGCTGTTCCGTTCCGCAAAATACGGAATGCACACACGTCATCCGTACTTTTTGCGGATCCGTTCCACACGTCATCCGTTCCGCGGATCACAAAATACATACGGTCGTGTGCATGAGCCCTCATAGTAATGCAGCTCTCAAGCATATTTTTACTGCATAAGGTCTGAATAAGGCCTACACATTCCTGGCAACATACTGCAGTAAATTTGTACATATGAGACTGGCTGACCTGTTACATGTGCGCTTGGCAGCTGAAGACATTGCAAATAGTGATGTTTTACTATATGCTAATGAGCCTGTAGGTGCAACGGGGGCGTTGCCGTTGCTTCTAGAGACTCAGCTCTCTCTGCAGCTGCTGCCCCCTCTGCGTTTTGATAGACAGGACCAGGCATTATGATGTTTACACTGCCTGGCGCTGTCAGTCAAAGTGCAGAGGGAGCGGCAGTTGTAGAGAGAGCTGAGCCTGTATGTAAAGGGCCGTAGTATGCGATTAAAGGGAAATAACTTTCTTGACATTAACGCAGCCCTACGTTAGTAGGTGGAAAATACAGATGGGAGGAGGATGCGCAAGCAAAACACAAGTCAGCGAGGTCAGATAGTCGGATTACTGTCAGATAAGAGACACGAGTACATGAAAAGTCCAACCTCTACAATATGGCGCTGTGACACCGCACCGGGAAGACACAATGCTCATCGACAACTAACCATAAATGGGGAAAATGAGCTCTGGAAATAGGACAATTCTGTTGATCATCATATAATGACATATTGTTCAAGGATTATTCTATATTTTTACGAGTTGCATACATAGAACAGCATTTGTCAGTCCTGTAAGAGGATTCTTGGTTCTGCTGTCACTTCTACATGGCCACGTGTATTGAATTACAGGGAACCACAGTTTCGAGAAGACCTTACTTTTTATTAGTGTGTTGAGATATGATCATGGAAAATGACAGGCACAAAGCCTAAAGGCTAATAATTATTAGGCCAGTAATTATCGTGAAGAAGCATCCCTGGGAACGCTCCTTCTTGATAAGCGCCCTTTGTAAAGGCGCTGCCGATAACTCAATATACAAGCAAACTCTGACACCTAGATAATCATTTCTAGGTAAACAGGGATCTGCTGCCAAGAAACAATGAATGTGTATGGGCATGAGTCCCAATAAAGCAGAGGGGATTGCTACATGTAAATGCAGTTTTCAACTCCTGTAACAAACAGTCAATTATTGGGAATGGACGGTTCATTCCCAATAATTGTCTGCTGTATCAGCCTGTTTAAAGAGGCTGTCCAGGCTACAGATATTGATATCCTCTGGTCCAACACCCAGCACCCCCACGGACAGCTGTTTTGGGCAGCCGTGGCTTCTGAAGCTGTGCAGTGTACCGAGCCGGATGTCAACAACGCCATACATTGTGTAGTGGCTGTACTGGGTGTGGGGAGTCGCTCTGGTAGACAGCGGTGCGGGTGCAGTTTAGAGGCAAAACAAGGAGTCCAGATTGTGCATCAAACAGTGTTTTATTCACACTTGCACACCAGAAATGAAAACAGTCTCTTGGTGACAGTTCATACACAACAGAAATCATGTGGCAAAACCAAAAACAGGCCAACACAGGGTCCAGTCACCTTGGGTGGTTTAGGTGCGGGTTCACACCTAGCAGTCGGCTCAGCCGCAGGCGATTCCACCTTCAGGTCGCAGGGCAACACCACCTTGCTGAGCTCCTTCCTCCAGGACAGAGAATTCCTCAGCCCTGTTTGCAGGCTCCAGGATAATCACACCCCCAGACACAGCTGCTGGCTGCGTTTTATACCCAGCCCAAAACATGGACTGGACCGTGGGAGCAGCCACCCACCCTACTCTTTAGCTGCTCCCAGTAAGAGCCGGCCCGGATCGGCTTTGCAGCCATGCTATTTAACAGAGCAGCACTAGCTGCTGCAGACAAAAACCCGGCTCTCACCTCACCGAGGCCAGCAACCTCGGTGACACGTACCTGCTATCAAATACAACACCTTGCACCCTCTTACACACCCCCTTTGTTCAACCCTGAGGGGTGAACACACGTGAGGCAGTGGACGCGGGACAGGGCATCTGCGTTGCCCTGCAAGCGGCCTGCCCTGTGTTCCACGGAGAATTTGAAATTCTGAAGAGATAGGAACCACCTGGTGACCCGAGCATTCCTCTCCTTGGCCTGACTCATCCATTTGAGGGGGAATGGTCGGTCACCAGACGGAACCTCCTCCCTAACAAGTAGTAGCGGAGAGATTCGAGTGCCCACTTGATAGCCAGGCACTCCCTCTCCACTATACTATATCTGGACTCGGCGGGATTGAGCTTACGGCTCAGGAAGACAACGGGATGTTCTTCCCCGTTGACCTCCTGAGACAGTACCGCACCGAGGCCTACCTCCGAGGCGTCGGTCTGTACGACAAACTCCTTGTTGAAGTCGGGTGTCACCAAAACCGGGGACCCACACAGGGCCGACTTCAACGCGGCGAAAGCCTCCTCCGCCTTCTCACTCCAGCTAACCCTCCCAGACTTTCGCCCCTTCAACAGGTCTGTCAACGGCGCTGCTATTGTGGCAAAGTGGGGCACAAACCTCATGTAGTAACCTACAATCCCCAGGAACGACTTTACCTGCCTGGTGGTGACCGGTCGGGGCCAGTTACGAATGGCCTCTACCTTGGTTACCTGAGGTTTGATGACTCCCGCCCAATTACATATCCCAGATATTTTGTCTCCTCTAACCCTATGGAGCACTTCTTTGGGTTAGCGGTCAGTCCGGCTTTCCTCAGGGCATCCACTACCGCCTGCACCTTGGGTAAATGGCTTTCCCAGTCGGTGCTGTGGATGACTACATCATCTAAGTAGGCCGAGGCGTACCGACGATGTGGTCGCAGCACTATGTCCATTAACCTTTGGAAAGTGGCGGGGGCGCCATGCAGGCCAAAGGGTAACACCTTGTAGTGATACAGGCCCTGCGGGTAACAAATGCGGTTTTTCCTTAGCCGACTCCGTTAAGGGTACCTGCCAGTACCCTTTAGTGAGGTCCAGCACAGAAAAATAACGGGCTTGTCCTAAACTTTCAACCAGCTCGTCTACTCGGGGCATGGGATACGCGTCAAACTTGGATACTTCATTTAACTTGCGAAAGTCGTTGCAGAACCGCAACGTCCCATCCGGCTTGGGTATTAGGACTATGGGACTGGCCCACTCACTTTTCGACTCCTCAATGACATCGAGCTTCAACATTAACTGTACTTCCTCCGCGATGGCCCGTCGCCGAGCCTCGGGTACCCGGTATGGTTTTAACCGGATCTTGGCCTGAGGCTCAGTGACGATGTCATGTTGGATGAGAGACGTGCGGCCAGGGAGGTCCGAGAACACATCCGTGTTCCGACTGATGAACTCCCTGACTTCCTGAACTTGTTTGGAAGACAGGCTGTCTGCAATTTTACCGTGGTTACTGCTTCACAGGCCTCGAACTGTGGGGCTGGACCCTTTTCACCTAGAAGCCCTGGCCGGGGGCTGTGGTCGTCGGCTGTGTCCCTGTCTTTCCACGGCTTAAGTAAATTCACGTGGTACACCTGCTCCGGCTTGCGCCGCCCTGGCTGGTGTACTTTGTAATTTACTTCCCCTACCTTCTCGATCACCTCATAGGGGCCCTGCCACCTAGCTAGGAACTTGCTGTCAAGGGTGGGTACCAGAACCAAAACCCGATCTCCCGGATGGAAGCCCCGTACCCGAGCCCGACGATTATACACCCTACTCTGGGCTTGTTGCGCTGCCTCCATATGCTCCCGGACCAGCGGCAACACCCTTTCTATCCGTTCCTGCATCTGGGTGACATACTCAATGACACTTTTGTGGGGGACAGGCTGTTGTTCCCATGCTTCCTTGGCGATATCCAACAGGCCCCGAGGGTGTCTGCCATAAAGCAGTTCGAAGGGCGAGAACCCAGTAGAGGCCTGGGGTACCTCTCGCACTGCGAACATGAGATAGGGCAGAAGCAGGTCCCAGTCCTTCCCATCTCTAGACACCACCCTTTTAACATATTTTTAGAGTTTGGTTAAACCTCTCAACAAGACCGTCTGTTTGCGGATGGTAAACGGACGTCCGTAACTGCTTTATACGCAACAATTTACACAGTTCCTTCATTACTTTGGACATAAAAGGGGTCCCTTGGTCTGTCTGAACCTCTTTTGGCAGGCCCACACGGGAAAACATCTCCATTAACTCTTTGGCAATGAGCCTAGCTGAGGTATGTCGCAGAGGCACCGCCTCCGGATACCGAGTGGCATAGTCGAGAACTACCAGAATGTGTTGGTGGCCCCTGGCAGACTTTGGTACAGGCCCAATTAAATCCATAGCGATTCGCTCAAACGGTACTTCAATAATTGGCAGAGGTACCAGAGGACTACGGAAATGAGGCTGGGGGCTAGTTATCTGACAGGTTGGACAGGACTTACAATAATCTTCTACCTCCTTGAACACACCGGGCCAATAAAACCGCTGCAGTATGCGGTCCTGGGTTTTCTGCCACCCCAGGTGTCCCCCAAGAACATGTTGGTGGGCAAGCTCCATGACCAGCTTGCGATACGCTGTGGGCACCACCAACTGTTCAACGGGTTCACCTCGGACTTGGTTCACCCGATACAACATATCCTGTAGAACAATAAATCGTGGGAACATTAATTCAGCCCCTGGTTTCTGGGGTTTACCATCAATTTCCAGCACATTCTCCCAGGCCCTGGTTAGGGTTTGGTCCCGGTGTTGTGCGGTCCCAAAATTTTCCCGGAGACATTGAGGTCTGCCAACTCAGGTCCCGGTGGCAAGTCCTCCGTGTCTCCCACCATTACACTCAGTGGGGTTGTTTCCCCTCTACCGCTGGAGCAGTGGTCACCCCTACCGCCCGGCCCTTCAGACTCGGGCTCCCAGGGTTCTGGCCTTCCAGCGGTATCAGGCCACTCTGCTAGGGTCACCCCTGTCTCGGGTCCCTCAGATACCTTTATTGCCGGCCACAGCGCCGGAAAACCGGGAAGTCCCTCCCAAGTATTAGTTCGTGTGGGAGTGTAGTAGCGACAGCCACCTCGTGGGTCCACCTACCAGCCGCTGTGGACAAAGTCACTAGTGCAGTGGGGTAGTCTTTCAGGTCTCCGTGGATGCACAGGACCCCGACTTTACGGCCAGTATACTCCGCAGGCCGTACAAGGGCAGCCCTTACCAGGGAGACTAAACTCCCTGAGTCCAGCAGAGCCACCGCCAGCGAATCTCCCACCTCTACCTGACACAGGTGGTTATGGTCTTGCACCTCACGGGTGCCAGTTGCGCACAGCTTCCGTGCATACAAGGAGTGGCGACCCCGGTAGTTCACCTCCATCAGCTCATCCCGATGCGGACAGTCGGCCCTGATGTGGCCTGGCTCCTGACACCTCCAGCATACCACGGGAGGCGGGCTCGCAGGGGTATATTCCGTGCAGGCCGCTCTGTCGCCGGACGTTGGAACTGGGGCAGAGGCCTCCGGGGTTTAACTGACCCCTTCCCAGCAAGACTCCCCTGCAGGTTTCTGGTGGCCTCGTGCCGCTCCACCAGGTCGACCATCTCCAGGGCATTGGTGGGCGATACCTGGCCGATCCAGTGCTGGAGAGGGTAAGGCAAAGCCCTCCAGAAGACATCGGCTAACAGACGGTCGAGCATAGCAGTGGGAGTCAGTATGTCTGGCTGCAGCCATTTTTGCAACCGTTGTAGCAAGTCATAGTATTGTGGCCGGGCGGGTTCAGCCGGGTTAAACTCCCACTGATGCACCCGCTGGGCCCGGACCAAAACATTCACCCCCAGTCTTGCCAGGATCTCACCTTTCACAGTCGGGTAGTCAGCTGCTTGGTCACCTGGGAGGTCAAAAATACTTGCTGGGGTCCAGACGCCAGGAACGGAGCGATGACCTCTGCCCACTGTTCTCAGGGTAATTTCTCCCTCACGGCCACCTTCTCGAACACCGCCAGATAGGTCTCAACATCATCCGAGGGGGTCATCTTAGGGATCGCGGTACGGACAGCTTTCCGGGCATCGTGGACGCGGTGGGACGCTCCTGCCGCTTGCAACGCCATCACGTGCTGTAGCAGTAGCTGGTTGGTCTCCCGCTGCTGCACGTTAGCCTCTATGAGGGCTTTCACAGCCGCCTCCATTTTGTCGGGGATCACAGGCTGCAACTTTGCCGGCTTAATATAGGACATTCACTTTTGCCCAGCAAAAACAAAGTTCGGCGTTCACGCCAGCCTCACTGCGCATGCCCGCATCCGACACCAAATGTGGGGAGTCGCTCTGGTAGACAGCGGTGCGGGTGCAGTTTAGAGGCAAAACAAGGAGTCCAGATTGTGCATCAAACAGTGTTTTATTCACACTTGCACACCAGAAATGAAAACAGTCTCTTGGTGACAGTTCATACACAACAGAAATCATGTGGCAAAACCAAAAACAGGCCAACACAGGGTCCAGTCACCTTGGGTGGTTTAGGTGCGGGTTCACACCTAGCAGTCGGCTCAGCCGCAGGCGATTCCACCTTCAGGTCGCAGGGCAACACCACCTTGCTGAGCTCCTTCCTCCAGGACAGAGAATTCCTCAGCCCTGTTTGCAGGCTCCAGGATAATCACACCCCCAGACACAGCTGCTGGCTGCGTTTTATACCCAGCCCAAAACATGGACTGGACCGTGGGGAGCAGCCACCCACCCTACTCTTTAGCTGCTCCCAGTAAGAGCCGGCCTTGGATCGGCTTTGCAGCCATGCTATTTAACAGAGCAGCACTAGCTGCTGCAGACAAAAACCCGGCTCTCACCTCACCGAGGCCAGCAACCTCGGTGACACGTACCTGCTATCAAATACAACACCTTGCACCCTCTTACATGGGGTACTGCAGCTCAGCTCCCATTCAAGTGAATGAGGTAGGCTGCTGTTCCCTGCACAGTTGGGTGGCTGTAACTGCCTCAGCGCACAATGAACAAGAGGACACAGCTCCAGATCAGCTCGGAGGCCCCCGAGCCGAAACGTTGCATCTACTGGATTGCCACTTATGGAAAAAAAAGACTTCACTTTCTTGTTTTGTGGCAACACGAGTTGTACTTTTTCTCTACTTTTTGGTCTACATTAAAAATCTTTGGGGGTCATTTATTATCCAGAAATACACCTATATTAAGTGTGTTTCTGGCACAGATTGCGGCGCAAAGGTTATTTAGGCCGGCAGACCCGTCTCATATTTTAGGTGTAGAAAATGGTCTAAATGTAGGCCAGCAAAAGATCTGCACCTCTCCATAACTTGGGCAGATCCACCACCAGTTATTAAGACCGGCGTCTAAAATAAGGGTGTTGTATTATTTCTTTTTTTTTTAAAGGTGTATCCAGAGGTGATACCATTACAGACAGGATTAGCATGACAGATTGGCAGATAACTGCAGTAAAGTGATCTGTACTGGCCAAGAAGTGACGCCTATTATTAGGCTTAGTGGCCGGGGCGAAAACTGCAAGATTTTATGTTCTTTGTGTTAATATATATATTGATAGTAACCAAAAAGCTATATATGGGTCAAAAAGTATACAAAATGCATGGAACTGCAAAGTCACTGGATAAATACATGATTTTATTGAAAATTACACGAAACAATGATTAGCTAAACAGAAGACAATTAAAAAACCAACAGGACTGATGGTGCGTGATCAGTATAATAAAGTGCAAGTGCATAAACAGTGGAAGATACCAGTACAAAGGTGTTTAGGTATTAAGGTATATGTGACAGACGGTTTAGCTGATGGTAAGTAATGCCAAATTTCATTTATATACACCACATCTACTGTGCCCTGACAATCAAACGTATCAAGGCCCCAGAGGTACAAGATAGGAAAAATACTGACTGGCTGAAACACCTCACACAAACACCACCAGTCCACTCCCCAACACGCGTTTCGCGTTCAGCCTTTTTAAGGGGGTAGTATTTATCCAATGACTTTTCAGTTACATGCATTTTGTATACTTTTTGACCCATATATAGCTTTTTTGGTTACTTCAGTTGTTTTTGTATGTGGGTCTTGTGTATTTTTTAGGGCTTAGTATAGGTTTTTAAATATATATATATATATATATATATATATATATATATATATATATTGACATGAAAAATTGAAAATATCACCATCAAAAATTCTTTAAAATATGTTAAACATAAAAAACGGGATTTAAACAAGAAGTCGTTTTCTGATGACACAGTCCCTTTAATAAGCCATTTTTCTTTAGCTGCACTTTTATCGCTTAGAACGATGGCAGAATTATACCTTGTCTGACATTAGCATATTTTCTAGAGGCTAAAAACCAGACTTGTAAAGAGCTCAAATGAGCAGTGAAAGTGTAAGAGGCCCCAGGGGTACGGCGCAGGCCGGTTCACGAACAGGACACTATAGATTAGGTGGTTTGTCTGAAGGAACATAGCATGCTGAGCTGTTTTGAGGTCATGAACCACCATAGTGACAGGAGATAATTACTTCTTCTCTCTAGCCATTCAGGCATGTCGTGTTCAGTATGAATTGCTTGACAAATCCTTCAAGTCTACTACACTTTTCATTATTTTAGTATCGTTTTGTTATTTTGGGACAACCGGACTAGAAACACTAGAAGTCTTAGCATCTGATACTGTTAAGATAAGGGCTACATCTAGAAAACCCTTTTCTTTAGAGTAAGGCCTCTTACACACGAACGTATTTTTTTTTCAGTGTTTTGCTGTCCGTTTATAACGGATCCGTTTTTCCGTTTTTTGTTTCCGTTTCGGTTCCGTTGTTCCGTTCCGTTTTTCTGTTTGGCATATACAGTATACAGTAATAACATAGAAAAAATTGGGCTGGTCTTAAACTTTTCAATAGATGGTTCCGCAAAAAACGGAACGGATACGGAAGACATACGGATGCACTTCAGTATGCTTTCCGTTTTTGTTGCAGACCCATTGACTTGAATGGAGCCACTGAACGTGATTTGCGGACAAGAATAGGACATGGTCTATATTTAAACGGAACAGAAAAAACTGAAAAACGGTGCGGGTCCCACACCTATCTCTAGAACGGGACCCCTAAAGTGAACGAGAGTGCATTGTCCATGCACAGCCATCCTCCTTTTTCTGTTACTAGTGTTAAACAGAAAAATTCAAAAATGGTGCAGGTTTGAATTCTGACTGTTGGCAGTAACAACCAGCAAGGAGCAGATTACTGGATTACTGGACACTGCTGGGGCCCTCGTGTCACCATTCACTATAACGAACACAAGGGGGGGGGGGTCAGTCAGCACGTACCTGTCTGCAGGTGCA
The DNA here is from genome assembly GCA_033119425.1 of Bufotes viridis. NCBI lineage: Eukaryota > Metazoa > Chordata > Amphibia > Anura > Bufonidae > Bufotes > Bufotes viridis. The sequence goes on from CM065591.1 coordinate 423,565,116, forward strand.
CGTAGCCATGGCAAAATATACATACAAACACAGAAATGCTACAGCACTCTGCAACCAGCACTCTGCCCTGCCTCTATACCACAAGTTATCAGAGGCGTCAGTGTACATTTTGATCAAAAAGTAATAAGCCACTCGCCTCGCCAAGGCCGCCTCTATGAGCTAAATCCTACCTGTTATGGGCCATGACAGCCACATAAAATCCAGGGAGTGCATGATAGGATCAACCATGCTTATTAACCCTTTCTGGTGCCATAACAGCCTCCATTGGATCCAGGGATGGACTAGTTTGTCTGCTTTAGAGGCTGGTTTTAATCAGAGTAAGTATAAAACTGAACTTGCATTCATTGTACCTACTGATAGCCATCTGGCTCCAGGAAGAGTACACAGTGGGCTCAGCATGCATGTTGGTACCTGCGTCCCTGGATCTAATGGAGGCTGTTATGGCACTACTATACTGCAACTATAATGCAACTATATTTTTTTCCGCCACAAAGCTGGCATTCATGCTGGAAACCTGTTGGCAATGCGACAGATCCCATTATAGTAGATTGGGATCTATCGGGACCTTCGTTTTCCGGTGCCGGATACGGTAGTTCCAGTAGTCTGCTCCTCTGTCAGATCAGGCTACCAGATTACCTTATCACAGATGTGGACATAGCCTTACAGTCTGTGTCATTACAGTTCACAGCTGAATTCACAATTCTGCTGGTTATTGCTGGAAACTGACTGCATTCACATCTACAGCATTTTTTATTTTTCTGTTTTGCTTTAGTAATCAGTAATGTAGCAGCAGTTCTGGATCCGTCACATGATGGAAATGAACTGTGTCTTACAGACCCATTGACTATTATTGTCCCTGTAGGAGTTCAGCATTTTTATGACAAAATGGTGCTGTTTTCTAAATGGAATCTGCGGTGGAGCCTCCGACACAGATGTCATCTGGCCTAAGTCATATTAATTGGGGGACAGTCATGACAGTCACAACAGGGTCGCTCTTTTTTATGTTCTTATTAATGCCACCCCAAGGAACTACTAAAGGACTTTTCCAGTACTCAGATACTGATGACCTAAAAGAGGCCATAAGGGGAATTCAGCTTTACGATGATCACGACTATGGGTGTTCTTAAACAGATATTGACTGCTTATCTTCAGGATAGGTCATTTATATCAAATCGATGGGGCTCCAAAACTGATCAGCTGTTTCGGGCAGCACCAAAAACTAAACAGTGGACAGAAGGCTCCAGCACCATGTAGTTTCCAGCACTAGCTTACTAAAGCACGGCCACTACACAATGGATGGAATCTAGTGCTCCCCCCCCCCTTCCACTGTATAGTTTTTGGCGCTGGTGGCTGCCCAAAACAGCTGATCAGTGGGGGGGGGGGGAGGTGTTGGTGCATCAAATAAAATATATCCTTTATACGAGGATATTTGTGGTTACAGTAAAGCTTGTGGCCTGTTTTAGATGTGCCTTAAGGCCCATTTACACTAGCCAAGCATCGGCCAGATGATTTCTAACAAGCATTCGTAGGAATGCTCTTAAGCAATTATCTGCGTCTGTCAAACAGTGATTCTGTATTGGGACAAGCAATAGCATTAGCGATCACTCCTCCCCATACTGTGGAGGGGATCGATGCATGTAAATACAGCGGTCTCCTCCACTGCCAAGCAAGCAGGGGCGGATGGGCCATAGACCCTAAAAGGAAATTTTCCCCAGTGGGCCGATGCCTAAAAGGGCCACCCAAGCCCTCCTCATGGCTGCCAGCCAGGTTCACAATAAATTTCAGAAGGAGATGATCGTCCTCCAAATGTGGGAGGCAGTGACGAGACCAAATGTTTGATTGTGATAGAACAGGGCTCCTGTATGATTATTTTATTATTATTTTAGTCAAAGTAAAGTGATTTTCAATTTTCGTGTGCCGTGAACATTACTTGTAAACCTTAGCGTAGTCAATCATATACCTGACACTTTCATGCAGTGTAGCTGATAATCTTCTGAACTCATTTCTCATTTACCCTTTGTAGGAATGGAAAGAGCATGAAAATCCTAACAAACATAACTTGCCTGACTTATCCTTTCTGTGTGACTTGCTTCAAGGAGCGACCACAGAACCCAATAATAAGGTAGGTACCTCACAATCTGATGTTGCTGTGTGGTCTCTGTATAGTTGTCCCCTGCTATTGATTTCTGAGGGGGTACACTATTGTGAAATCTGGTAGAAGCTGTTACTTGGATGCTTTTTTGTGCTATTACGATATAGCTGTGCTGTGGTTGTGGAATACAGTTTCCCAACAGGGACTCCGGCCCCCTCCTTATGGCTCCCCAACTTTTGGCATCTGTAGTCTAATAACCACAACACTAATTCTTGCCGTTGGGTCAGAATTTTTGGCAGGATGGCAAACTCTCTCACAGCTAATCTCTAAATTAAAAAGAAAATAAATGATAAAGAAAATTTCATGAGCACAAAACGGTTATAAAGAAAACATCAGAACAAAACGTATAAAAATGTCAGGAGCACAAAACTGTTATAATAACGAGAGAGCAATTCTTCAGATTTTTTTCTGATTCAGTTGTTGAGGTGCGGAATGCAAAAGTGGCATTTTCATATCTCCTGTTATGCATAAAAATGTTCAGAGATGTATGGATGTAAGGCTGGCATTATGCCATATGCATTATGGGGTAAGGTTAGTACTATATACGAACGTTTGTTAGCGATGAGTGGCCCGACAATCGCCTGGTGTAATACAGGCTTAAGTCAGTGCCTGACACATCCGGAAGTGGCTTACCTCCCTTGAGAACAAAAGGATCAGGCATTTTGAAATCCGCCTATCTTTTTTTTTCCGCCCTGAAATTTGCAGTTAGAGGAGAGTCGGGACAGCACCATACACATGACATAAAGCAGCCAATCCATCCAAAATCGACTGGTTTGGCCAACATTCATGTAATCTGTTTGGCCGCCCTTAGGCTGCTCATAGTCATTAGATAAACTCTCATGCACCCAACAGCTAGTGGTCCTGATGCTTTCATTCACATACATGCTTGTCTATGCCAAGCATGCACGTGTTGTTGCCTGAACAGGAAAAAGAGATAAAGCTGCTTCCAGACAGTCTGTTGACGACTTATCACCTCAAGAACAAAAGCAAAAAAAGAGTTTTATTCATGTACAAATAATCACTCGCAAGTGCCCAGGGGCGGCGTTCCCTGTGTAGGAGCCCAGGCTGCTCTGCCTTCTTTTCACTTTACTCCTCCCCAGCCACTGCCTTTGCCCGCCCTCCAAGTCCCTTGCGTCATCGCTAGGTCCGGCCGAGGGCATGCGCACTAGGTGAATCGATGCCGTGCCCACAATGGGCATCACAGTGCACATGCCCCAGCCCGGCGAAGCGATGACGCAAGGGACTTGGAGGGCAAAGGTGCTCTATATGACCATATGGAGGTGAGAGACTCCCTTTAATGCTACAGAATCATACTGACTGGATTGTTTCAATATGATCCTGTAGAAGGTCAGGCAGAAGGACATAGCCGAGCCGGTCAGCAGCCAATACATGAAGTGCTTATGGGTGCGGTCGAGAGTTTGATGGAGGATCAGGTTCAGGAACTGATCATAAATGGTCAGTATATAGAGAGGAGTAAGATCAGGGGATGTGATAGGCCACCCTAAAAACAGCCTAAAACTGTGTATATTGTGATTTAACCTAATTTCTTAGGTAGGGCATTCCAGAGAACTGGTGCAACTCGGGAGAAGTCATGGAGCTGGGAGTGAGAGGTTTGGATTATGGCAGATGTCAGTCATAAATCGTTTGCAGAGCGTAGAGCACGGGTAGGATGGTAGAGATAAGGGAAGAGATGTAAGGGGGTCCAGCACTGTGGAGAGCTTTGTGGGTGAGGACAAGTAGTTTAAAATGTATTCTATACAGTATGGGTAACCAGTGCAATGACTGGCACAGAGTGGAGGCATCGGAGTAGCGGTTGGACAGATAGCTTGCGTAATTAATTTTCTCATTGCTCAAACAGATTTTCACAGATAATTTAGTTTGAATACTTGCCCAAATTATCATCTTTAAGGGCCTTTTAAGTTAGTTATTTGATGATCAAGGCTTAAAAACTAGCAAAATTCTTCAATTCACTATAGAACTTTTACAAGACTTCCTCTTTCTTGCTGCAGAAAAAAAATACTTTTCACACTTGTAACCCACAAGGCAGCCATTCCTGAGAAACTGCAGCACGTTCTCAGCGCCTTCGTTGCTATGGAAACCTTCCTTTGAAAATAACATATTTAATATTATATACGCTTTGATTGAGCGCTACTGTGGTCGGGTTTTGTGTCTGCTGTATAATTTATGTCTGATTTATTTCTGAATTTCGCTTTGATTATCAGCATTTTTATGTAAAGACAAACAATATTTTCATCACGTAATAGTCTCTTTCCTTCCAGCGATGATAAATTGGCCGCGCTATTCTTATCATTCATTTGACAAGCATTCTTATTTCATGTGTGACTTCTATGAGTGAAATGAATGAATCTGTTTTCAATGCTTGACTGGTGACCTTTTCCTCAGCCACTCATAGTGTGAACAGAAGGTCTTGGGAACCTCAGCTATGTCTCCCCTCCAATCCTTAGGGTCATTGCATATTTCTGTGATGAGACAGAACTGAGAGACACTACAGCTGAATAGACAGCTGCAGTCCCATACAGGTCCTTCCTTTTTGACTGTCTATATAGTTATTTTCCGTAAAGTTCTCGGTTATGCACAGTGCATCATTTTCATTTTGAGGCTATGAACATAAGGTGACATAGGTTCTCTGGGACATTACGTATCAAGATGACCGAAAAGAGTATGATATTTACTTTTAAAGTGTTCCTGTTTTTTCAGGTGACTTATCAGAATAAGCTGACATGTGCATGCATGAGAAGGAGCACTATATCTGACTTGTATATGGCATTTTCAGCAGTTTTCTACTGCTGTAGGCTCTATTTCTAGTTCCGATTTTCCCAGGAGAGGTGGAGATTAGCTGCTATGATGTCTTCCATACACAGCACACAGAGAGAAGAGAAGATCCTGCTCCCCTAACTCTTCGTAGCACACACTCAGAAGAAACAGCAGCATGGAGTACATTGAGCAGCAGTACTGAGCAGTGTAGCATTGAATCCAGCACTAGGGTGAGATAGAAAATGTAGCTGAAGTGTCTGTGTCTTTGGCTCGGTCTCCCTACAGAAGCTCACTCCTCCTCCTGCTCTTCTCTTCTCCATAGACCTCTATGGGCAGCATAACTAATCCCTATGTAAGATTATAGTCCATCCTGTCTGTCAAGACATTTTTGTGAGCATTGAATGGAGTACATGATTAGAGCAGGAGGCATAAGGCGAGAAGAAGAAGTGGCTCTTAAATAGAGAGTAATTTTTGCTGTAATAAGATGTTCCAAAGCTACTTATAGTCAGTTGTACAGGGCAACCAGTAAGATTCCAGCTTTCATTTTTCAGAGCTCCTTTGGAAAATGAAAGGTGGAAACTGATTGGTTGCTATGGGAAACTAAGCCGGTTTTCCTTTACACAAGTTTTATATATCTCTCTAGTTTGTTGAAATGACGGTAACTGTTTTAATCTTTTAGAGTACTTTGAACCTCTAGAGAAGATCTTGAACACTACAGATAGGGGATAGGTGTAGCTGTATTTGCTCATATATATAGTGTAGGCAAAAATGTTTAGGATAATATATTATAAGTGAACATACAATGTGGTCCATTTAACAAACACCCCTTATAAAGTTACATAGTTAATACAATTTAAAAAAGACATAAGTCCATCAAGTTCAACCAAGGGATAGGTGGGGACGCAAATTTTAAAAAAGTGAGCGAGACCCAGATTTCTACACATTTTTATAAGCATTAATGTCATTTACTTTTAAGAATTCATCTAAACCCTTTTTAAAACTCCCCACTGTTCTTGCTGTGACCACGTCCTGAGGTGTCTATTCCACAGTTCTTACTGTAAAGAAGCCTTGACACCTCTGGAGACTGAACTTTTTCTTCTCCAGACAGAGGCAGTGCCCCCTTGTCTTTTGAGGGAATTTTACATGGAACAGTATTTCACCGTATTTTTTGTATGGGCCATTTATATATTTTTATAGGTAATCATGTCCCCGCTTAGATGTCTCTTCTCAAGACTAAATAAATTAAAAAAATGTAATCCTTCCTCATAACTAAGACCCATCCAGGCCCTTTATAAGTTTAGTCGCTCTCCTTTGTACTCTCTCCAGCTCCAGGGCATCCTTTCTGTGGACTGGTGCCCAGAACTGAACTGCATATTCCAGATAAGGCCGCATCACTTTGTAAAGTGGTAATATTACATCCCTACACCTGCGAGCCCATGTCTCATTTAATATATGACTATATTCTGGTAGCCTTAGAAGCAGCTGATTGTATGCTGTTATTTAATCTGTGATCTACAAGTACACTCAAATCCTTCTCTACAAGTGACTCCCCCAGTGTTACATCTCCTAGGATATATGAAGCACAGAGATTATTACTACCAAGATGCATAACTTAACCAGTATCCACATTAAGCCTCATTTGCCAAGTTGATGCCCAGTCACTCAGACTGTTCAAGTCAGCTCGTAGTTAATGGATATCTTCCATAGACTGCACAGTACTAATATAGCTTAGTGTCATCTGCAAAAATAAAAATAGTGCTATTAATCCCATCCTCGATATTATTAATAAATAAATTAAATAATAGAGGACCCAGCACTGAACCTTGGGGTACGAATCATTGACCACATCTCTCTGGACACGGTCCTTCAGCCAGTTTTCAGTCCAATTACAAACTATACTTTCCAAGCCTATAGACCTTACTTTACCTATTAAACTTCTATGAGGGACAGTATCAAAAGCCTTTGCAAAATCCAGAAACACTACATCCACAGCCACCCCTCTGTCCAGACTTCTACTAACCTCCTCATAGAAACAAATCAGGTTAGTCTGACAACTTCTGTCCTTGGTAAACCCATGTTGGTTATCACTTATAGTATTATTTACAGTCACATACTCCTGAATATAGCCCCTTAAGAGTCCTTCAAACTATCCACAACAGAAGTTAAACTAACTGGTCTATAATTACATGTAGAGGACCTAGATCCCTTTTTGAATATGGGCACCACATTTGCCTTGCGCCAATCACTTGGCACTGTACCAGTATCTAGAGAATCTCGAAATATTAGAAAAAGGGACATGGCAATGACAGAACTGAGCTCTTTAAGAACACTTGGGTGTAATCCATCTGGAAGCATCCCGAAGCTTTGTTCACATTTACTTTATTTAACTTAGCTTGGACCATATCTACAGTTAGCCTAGTAATTATATTACCGGAGGTACTAACAGCCCTGGCAGCACCGATATCAAATCCTTTCTCTTCTTTTGTATATACAGAGCTAAAAAACACATTCAGTGACCCCCACCCCATCCCCCTTTACTGTTATTTAGGGGTCCTACCTGCTCAGACTTTGGTTTTTTAGTATTTACGTATTTAAAGACATTTTGGGGATTTGTTTTGCTCTCTTTTGCCACCTGCTGTTTGTTTAGTATTTTTGCAGATTTTTATCTCTTTTTTACAGATTTTATTAAACTTTTTTGTAAATTTCAAAGGTTACAGTTGACCCCTCAGATTTTTATTTTTTAAATGCCCTTTTTATTGTCCTTTTTACAGTAGCTGTATGCCAAGTGGGGTTTAATTTTAGCCGTTTATACTTGTTACCTACAGGATAAACTTTGCAGTGTAATTACCCAACGTGGATTTAAAGCTCTCTTTAATATATTTTGGTCACTATTACCTAGTGTTTTTTTTATCGAATAGCAAGATTTCCAACAAGCTCTGCATCATTAGAAATTACCAGGTCCAACAGAGCATTGCCCCTAGTGTGATCTTCTACAAACTGGCCCATAAAGTGGTCTTGCAGCAAGTTGAGGAATTTTCTCCCCTTTGCAGTTGAGGCAGAACCATGACCCCAGTCTATGTCTGGGAAGTTAAAATCTCCCATTATGACCACTGTACCAGCCTGTGCTGCCAGCTCTATTTGGTTATACAGCTGAACTTCTATCTCCTCTGTGATGTAAGGGGGTCTATAGATTGCACCAAGTATTATTTATTCTTCTTTGTAATTCCACCCATAAAGTTTCAACATCCTCACCATGTTCCTGAAGATACGAATATATACCCTGTGAAATAAAATAAAAAAGTAAAAATCATATAAAAAGCCTATAGACTCCACAAATGAATCTGTTAGCAAAACTTTGTTTCCTTTTTTATTTACCCCTTAAAATGAATGAACATATATGTAGTTCTCACGGCCTGTGCTGAAAGATATTATGTGAACTAATAAGTTCATAGACATGAGGACGAAGAAGGATTCTGTCTTGAAATGGTTTAGAGGATAAGTTCCTTAATCTGGTGGCATTAGAGGCAGAGCTTGTTAAAGGGAACCTGTCATCAACTCTATGCTGACCTCACTGAGGGCAGCATAAAATAGTGACAGAAATGCTGATTTCAGTGGTGTGTCACTCATCAGCTAAAAGTGAGGGGTTGCTGAAAACCAACATCATAATCATTGCAGTCCAGGCCTTGAAGAGTGAACTCTACCTGAGAAGAGTCACGGTTATCCATAATCTCCTGCACTCTCACCCATCTGCTGATGATTGACAGGTAGAAGCCTGTCAGTCATCAACAGGTGGGCAGGAGAGCAAGAATTCATGAATAACCAGGACTCTTCTCAGGTGGCCGGGACTCTTTTCCAGGCCCAGTCTGCAATGATTGTGATGTTGGTTCTCGGCAAAAATTATAAATGACCGACCGCTGAAATCAACTCCCCTGTCTCTACTTTATGCTGCTGTTAGTATGGACAGCCTAAAGTTGGTGACAGGTTGCCTATAAGAGCTCATTTGCAGACCCTCCTCCCAGAATTCCAGAGGAGCATTACCTGGCTTATAAGACTTTTCACGCCGTATCGGCACTTTCCATAAGGAGATATAGTTTCCCCCGAATCTTTTACTTCCATACATGGGTTTATATTCAGTTTGAATAATCTGCATTTCCCTATCATTGTATTTGGCCTCCCGAGCTCCTGGCACACACTATGGCTCCAGCTACAATACTATAGCTTGTGTGACAGCAGCCATATACAGAAATTGTGTGACCCCCCCCCCCCTTACAATATAGCATGACTAATTTACTTGGTTCTACCATTACATTTACTGTCCATATTCTGCATCTATCCATCATGTATAATTAATGTGGCTAGCACAAACAGAAATTGTGGCAGCGTACTATGGCCTATATTGCAGCAGTAAAGAATAGGGCCTATAATAACTCAAAGGGGAGAACATTCCAGACATTTAGGGGGAAATTCATAATTTGAGATCGATTTCATGCCACTTCTAAATCTGGTTTTGCATTGTGTTTTTGCACCAAGTTTATGAAGTGGCGCACAGTTTTCATATATCTGGTGCTACTGTATTGAGCTGAATGACCTAGGGGGACATACATCAAACCAGATACGGCAGGTTTTTAGTGTATGACATGTCAATTGCATTTTGGAGACACGCCACTTTTCAAAGTGGTCTATGTTTAGGGCAGAAAAGTGAGATTCGACCTGGATTATGGCACACAACAGTTTTTTTTGGTCCGCATCCAGTCCGCATTTTTTAAGGATAGGATGGGACCCATTAATTTCAATGGGTCCACAAAAAATGCGGACAGCACACCGTGATGCAAAAAAAACGGATGCATGCAAAATGCATGTCGTGTGACCCTTATTATCCGTGACACTTGAAATGTTGCAGAAAAGTTGCATCCTACACTGCGCAGCCTCCTTGTGTATTTTTTAAGACTAAGGCCTCATGCACACAACCGCTGTTGGCCAGTGCCCTTATTGCAGCCCGCAAACAGTGGGTTCGCAATATACGGGCACCGGCCATTTGTGCACTGCATCACGGATGCGAACCCATTCAGTTGAATTGGTCCACAATCCGGAAGGTGCGGTGAAGAACGGAGGCTCGGAAGCACCCCGCAGTGCTTCCTTGGGTAGTCCACCCATGCCTTCGCAACACAAAAAAGTGGTGCATGCGCTACTTCTTTTGTGGTGCGGACCTTCGGAATCCAGATCAGACACCACCTTTCAAGTGAATGGGTCCTGCGTCTGCAAACGGCAGCCCTACGGCCAGTGCCCATGCATTGCAGACCGCACTTTGTCATCCTTCCCCTCATTACTCATTAACATTACCCACTGTTACACGGAAGCTATCACCACGGCTGGCTGCTAGAGCAGGACCGCCATTATACCTGAGGCACATCCCAATTATAATTTCCCACCAGTTACCCTTTTTTTAATGACACAAAGAGAATACTCTGTTCTTAAATCTGATTAAACGGAGATTATCTAAAAAAGTAGCGCAGTCAACAAAACCGATATTGGAACTGCTGGCAGCTAGTTAGATGTCGGTGTTTTCTACAGTTCTACTTCTATGATAGCCTGGAGCCTAGTCCCGGCACTGCAGCCCCTTCAAACATCTGCTCGGCGGGGCTGCCGGGAATCAGGCCCCCACCAATCTGATATCGATGAGCCATCTTGTGGAGAGGTCATCAATATTTAGGTCCGGGAAAACACCTTTAAGATGGCCGCTGAAGGCGGACGTCTCCATCTTCTGCACCTCGCACATTAGTACATATGAGAACGCTTGTCAATGATACTGTAATTGTTCAGATGGTAGTAGAGGTAGGTCAGCCTGGGAGCTATACGCTGTACTGTATTTTTTTTTTTGGGGGGGGGGGGGGGGTATAAAAAGCAAGCTCTTCAATCCCCAGAGCCTCCTGTCTGTACTTATTTGAAGAAAGCTATTATAACATTGACAGATCCCTTTTACCAGAATGCCTCCACTGCCAGCATTTCTTGCGCTGATCAATAATGTATACGACTGAGAGGCAATTACCTTATGTGTCTATACTCACTATATCTATTCTCTGTAGAGGCGCACTGAATAATACACAACCGCCTTCACGTGCTCACGTGGCCTTGTATCTGCAGGGTAGAGGAAAGCGAGGTTCGCACCCCTGTTCTCTTTCCTATAGGTTTTTCTCTGTAGGTACAACCACATGGTGTGTTTGTGATCAGTTCGGATGGCGGACTGGTGCGGTTGAGAACCGCGTGGCCAATTAGGCTGCAGCTGCCTTTCATTTAACTAGCCAGTCTTCATTGTTAAGGGCCACGCGGTATTGAGGGTGCTATTAACAATGAAGACCGGCTATACAGTGCAGTCTCCATTAGTTAAATAAAAGGCAGTTCGCGACCGCAGCTGGCCGCGCCCCAACGGCTCAAGACCGCACCATGTAGTCATACCCTTTAAGGCCAAATAATAGGACCTCCTCCTCCATACAGCTCTCTCTGTATACACAGTCATAGAGGGAAGGCTGTCAATCACTGATAGGACCGCCTCCTCCATACAGCTCTCTCTGTATACACAGTCATAGAGGGAAGGCTGTCAATCACTGATAGGACCTCCTCCTCCATACAGTTATCTCTGTATACACAGTCATAGAGGGAAGGCTGTCATCACTGATAGGACCTCCTCCTCCATACAGCTCTCTCTGTATACACAGTCATAGAGGGAAGGCTGTCAATCACTGATAGGACCTCCTCCTCCATACAGCTCTCTCTGTATACACAGTCATAGAGGGAAGGCTGTCAATCACTGATAGGACCTCCTCCTCCATACAGCTCTCTCTGTATACACAGTCATAGAGGGAAGGCTGTCAATCACTGATAGGACCTCCTCCTCCATACAGCTCTCTCTGTATACACAGTCATAGAGGGAAGGCTGTCAGTCACTGATAGGACCTCCTCCTCCATGCAGTTATCTCTGTATACACAGTCATAGAGGGAAGGCTGTCAATCACTGATAGGACCGCCTCCTCCATACAGCTCTCTCTGTATACACAGTCATAGAGGGAAGGCTGTCAATCACTGATAGGACCTCCTCCTCCATACAGCTCTCTCTGTATACACAGTCATAGAGGGAAGGCTGTCAATCACTGATAGGACCTCCTCCTCCATACAGCTATCTCTGTATACACAGTCATAGAGGGAAGGCTGTCAGTCACTGATAGGACCTCCTCCTCCATACAGCTCTCTCTGTATACACAGTCATAGAGGGAAGGCTGTCAATCACTGATAGGACCTCCTCCTCCATACAGCTCTCTCTGTATACACAGTCATAGAGGGAAGGCTGTCAATCACTGATAGGACCGCCTCCTCCATACAGCTCTCTCTGTATACACAGTCATAGAGGTTAGGCTGTCAATCACTGATAGGACCTCCTCCTCCATACAGCTCTCTCTGTATACACAGTCATAGAGGGAAGGCTGTCAATCACTGATAGGACCTCCTCCTCTATACAGCTCTCTCTGTATACACAGTCATAGAGGGAAGGCTGTCAATCACTGATAGGACCTCCTCCTCCATACAGCTATCTCTGTATACATAGTCATAAAGGGAAGGCTGTCAGTCACTGATAGGACCTCCTCCTCCATACAGCTCTCTCTGTATACACAGTCATAGAGGGAAGGCCGTCAGTCACTGATAGGACCTCCTCCTCCATACAGCTCTCTCTGTATACACAGTCATAGAGGGAAGGCTGTCAGTCACTGATAGGACCTCCTCCTCCATACAGCTATCTCTGTATACATAGTCATAGAGGGAAGGCTGTCAGTCACTGATAGGACCTCCTCCTCCATACAGCTCTCTCTGTATACACAGTCATAGAGGGAAGGCTGTCAATCACTGATAGGACCTCCTCCTCCATACAGCTATCTCTGTATACACAGTCATAGAGGGAAGGCTGTCAGTCACTGATAGGACCGCCTCCTCCATACAGCTCTCTCTGTATACACAGTCATAGAGGGAAGGCTGTCAATCACTGATAGGACCTTCTCCTCCATACAGCTCTCTCTGTATACACAGTCATAGAGGAAGGCTGTCATCACTGATAGGACCTCCTCCTCCATACAGCTCTCTCTGTATACACAGTCATAGAGGAAGGCTGTCATCACTGATAGGACCTCCTCCTCCATACAGCTCTCTCTGTATACACAGTCATAGAGGGAAGGCTGTCAATCACTGATAGGACCTCCTCCTTGACGTAAAAGGCCAGAATGAGCAGAGATGTAAAGGAATAAATTACGAGTTTTACAAGTCTTTTCCCATAAAACGCTATATCAGTCTGCTAAACTCCTCCTGCTCTATAACCTGCTGCCTGCAGATCAGACACCAAGTTCAACGTGACAGGTTTCCTTCACATGCAGAACAAGCATGCTTTTTCTTCTGGAGTGGTGTTTTTTGACACTAGATTTTTGGGTCAATGGCATTTTTTTAAAATCACAGCATGCTCTGGGTGTGACAAGTGGCAAAATATGCTGTGTTTTTTGCAGAAATCCTGCAAAATAAGCAGCAAAAAGGGAAAAAACTGTGCTGAATGTGACATGTGTACTTTCCTTTGGGACTGATCTACATTGCAAGGATTCTAAGTATTTTATCTTTCTCAGAGTTCTGTGCAAGGCAGAGTGTCAGGACTGTACATCACGCTGATAAATGGCTGGACAACATCATGGAAATGTTTTGCTTCATTGACAAAGATAGATGACTCTTTACTTTTCAGGATCCGCACACGTCCTACCTCTCAGACTCCAAGGAGGATGAATCTATAGCTTCTGAAACGTCAACATCTGTTGCTTCCTTCTATCCCCCTGAAGAAACAGAAGAAGAAAGGAAGAGTGCCTTAGAAAAGAGTATGTAAGTGAGTCCTTTTTGGGTATATGGGTGGAGACGGTTTGTCATTTTTAGATTTGACCTGTAGCTGTGAAACCAAAACCCCTGACGAAGTGAAGTGGATAACATTGGTTTTCTCCTTGCCGTTTCCTAAAGTTGACGTGTTGAAAGCAGGAAACATGGGCAGGCGTAAGGGTCCGAGCAAGTTTCTCAAGGATCAAATGGTGTGGTTAGCCCAGAAGACCTATTGTAGCACAAATTCCAAGCTGACTATGATAGAATGGTGTCAGAACACACAGTGCATTGTAGTCTTCTGCGCATGGGACTGCGGAGCCAAAAAATGGTCAGAGTGTCCATGCTGAGCCCTGTCCATTGGTGACATACCGTACAATAGGCGCTTGAGCATCAGAACTGGACCATGGAACAACTAAAGCCTGGTCCGATGAATCATATATTTCTTTTCTACACCTAAGCCACTTACCTACACATTGTTGCAGGACAAGGGCACTCCTTTATGGCAATCCCCTAATGGCCCCATGCTACAATGCAATTATTGCTTAGGAATAGTTTGAGGAACTTGGCAAAAAAGGTTAAATGTGTTGGCTCCGATCAAGCGTCTGTAGGATGTGCTGTAAAAACAGATCAGATGCACGGAGGCCCCAAAATGTAACTTACAGGAATTGAAGGATCTGCTGCTATTGTGATGGTGCAAATACCACTGGACATCATTAGGGGTGTTTTGGCGCTCATGCCTCGAAAGATCAGACATGTTCTAATTGCATGAAGGGGACCTAGAGAACATTAAGCACACGGTGTAATGTTATGGTTGACCTATATTTGTAATTCTTTTTCCAGAGACCCACACCTATCTGACATTGAAGGCATAACTTAGTGATATTCCACCAATGTCTGATATGGGTATAACCCATTAAAGCCTTACCTTTGACATCCCTTTCCCACCAAGCAATGTCCTCTTGGTGAGCGAGGCACCATGGATTATTCTTTTTGGCTTACTTGCCTTATAATTCTGTCTATAATAAGATGCACCAAATTTTGACACAGTTTATGCCAGAATATATGTAAATGCCGGCCAGTGACTTTTACCATTGAACAATTGGAACGAGTAGAACTGAAAGACATTTGGGGGGGTCATTTATTAAGACTGGCGTTTTAGACGGCGGTCTTAATAGCCCCTATACCTGGCGGTGGATCCGACAAAGTTATGAAGAGACGCCGGCCTCTCCATACCTTCAGCTCATCCAGCACCAGTCTAATTGTAAGCATTTCCTTGCCTCGTACATTTAGACCTAAAACAGCATAGAAAGTGATGAATGAGACGGGCCTGCCGGCCGTTCCCCTTCCCTGCTGACTTATTTAGACCTGGCTCGAGAGGGGAAAAGTTAGATTGCGGCACAAATAATCTTTGTTCCGCAGTTTGCACCAGTAATACATCTAATATAGGCGTATTTCTACATAATAAATGACCCCCTTGGATTTTATGGACATGTTAGCACAATTGAAAGATTATTTCATATTTTACTGCAATTGTATATTCCTAAGCACCCAGAAGAGCTGTCACCTGAAAAGCTGCTGTTATATAGCAGTAGTGGAGTACGGCATAGAGTACCGCATTGCTGGCTAGATCCAGCTCTGATGTGTAGAAAGATGGCTGATATTTTCTCAGTAAGGACACGGTCAGTTTTCTGCATGCAGTTTTGGAAGCCAAAATCAGGAGCAGATCTTAGGCTACTTTCCTACTCGCGCTAGCAGGGTCCGGCATGGGAACAGCCTGCCAGATCCGTACTGACTTTAGCCCACGTGTGCCACCAGAAGTCCGTTCCAGCCCCATTCACTATAATGGGGAGGGGCGGGAGATGCGGGCGCTGCACGGCGAACATGCCGAGAGGCGGCCTGACAAATACCGCAGCATGTTGTAGTGTTTGTCCGCCCGCCTCTCGGCTTGTTTGCCATGCTGCGGCCGGACCTCCGGCTCGTCCCCATTATAGTGAATGGGTCTGGAGCGGACTTCCGGCAGCACACATGGGCTAGCATTAGTACGGATCCGGCAGGCTGTTCTCCTGCCGGACCCTGCTAGCACGAGTGTGAAAGTAGTCTTAAAAGGAGAAGAAGTATACAGGACGGATATGACTCCTCTTTTTTTTTTTTTCACTCCTGATTTTGGCTTCTAAAACTGCATGCAGAAACCTGACCATGTGGCCAGTGGTATGTATATTGTAGTCAACGGGGTTTCTGGGATTTTTATATAAATAGCCTATCCTTATTATAGTCTATCAGTATCAGAGAGAGGGGGCCCAACACTCGAACCCCTCGCCAATTCCCTTCAGTGGGAGCAGCACTGCAGTTACCAGCTCTGTATTGGCAGGGGTGCGGGTTGTCGGACCCCAAACCGATCTGATATTGATAGCCTATCCTTATTATAGTCTATCAGTATCAGAGAGAGGGGCCCAACAATCGCCCCCTCGCCAATTCCCTTCAGTGGGAGCAGCACTGCAGTTACCAGCTCTGTATTGGCAGGGGTGCGGGGTGTCGGACCCCAAACCGATCTGATATTGATAGCCTATCCTTATTAGAGTCTATCAGTATCAGAGAGAGAGGGCCCAACACTCGCCCCCCTCGCCAATTCCCTTCAGTGGGAGCAGCACTGCAGTTACCAGCTCTGTATTGGCAGGGGTGCGGGGTGTCGGACCCCAAACCGATCTGATATTGATAGCCTATCCTTATTATAGTATATTAGTATCAGAGAGAGAGGGCCCAACACTCGAACCCCTCGCCAATTCCCCTCAGTGGGAGCAGCACTGCTGTTACCAGCTCTGTATTGGCAGGGGTGCGGGGTGTCGGACCCCAAACCGATCTGATATTGATAGCCTATCCTTATTATAGTATATTAGTATCAGAGAGAGAGGGCCCAACACTCGCCCCCTACGCCAATTCCCCTCAGTGGGAGCAGCACTGCAGTTACCAGCTCTGTATTGGCAGGGGTGCGGGGTGTCGGACCCCAAACCGATCTGATATTGATGGCCTGTCCTTATTATAGTATATTAGTATCAGAGAGAGAGGGCCCAACACTCGCCCCCCTCGCCAATTCCCTTCAGTGGGAGCAGCACTGCAGTTACCAGCTCTGTATTGGCAGGGGTGCGGGGTGTCGGACCCCAAACCGATCTGATATTGATAGCCTGTCCTTATTATAGTATATTAGTATCAGAGAGAGAGGGCCCAACACTCGCCCCCCTCGCCAATTCCCCTCAGTGGGAGCAGCACTGCAGTTACCAGCTCTGTATTGGCAGGGGTGCGGGGTGTCGGACCCCAAACCGATCTGATATTGATGGCCTGTCCTGAGTGTAAACATCTCAGAAACCCCCTTTAAGGCCATGTCTTGGATGATTATACGGCATGTACGGAGGGAAATGTTGCTCTGCTGATATGTGACTGAGGAAACGAAAACACTACTTTTTAGAGGATTTTCTCTACTACCTGACAATGGATGTGGCTTCCGGGGGACGTGACCAATCAGTGTCTCTTTCCTCACTTAGCAGCCTCAGCCTTTGATTCAGAGCGTGGTCTGAGCCGGGCTGCAGTGATTACTGAGCCATTTGTATATAATGGGTGGTGTCTGCGCAGCCAGACGTCCTTCATCAGCCCCGCCAGTCAGGACATTCATGGACCTTTTCTATTTTAAGAGAGAGGGAGCGTGATCCTCTAGATTGCTGGTGTTCCCTGCTTGTTCAGTATTATACACACACACACAAATGTACGGGAAGTTTATATTTAGGAGAGCTGACTTCATCAGTATAGCGGTGCTGAGTTTGTAATTTGACAAAACCCCATTGTGATTTGCTGTCTGTGGTTGCTCTTTTGATTGTATGGAAGGGATACCTTAATGAGGACCTGGCAGCTCTCCTGACGTGATATTTTAGTATCCCCCTTGATGTCATATCACAAGCACAGTTTCTTATAAAATAAAAGGAAGAGCAAACCAGGAACATGGCACCGCCGCTTTGATGTGGTAGCAGTGGCATAACATCTGGCAGACTGTAAGACCCATTTTAGGCAGTGGCAGTTTAAATAAGGAAATCTATAAGATTAGGGCCCATGCACACAAATGTATTTTCTTTCCATTCTGTTTTTTTTTTTTTTTGCGGACTGTATGCGGAACCATTCATTTCAATGGGTCCGCAAAAAAAAAAAAACGGAAATTATTCTGTGTGCATTTCGTGTCCGTATGTCCGTTCTGCAAAAAAATAGAAGCTATCCTATTATTGTCCACATTACAGACAAGGATAGGACTGTTTTATTAGGGGCCAGCTGTTCTGTTCCGCAAAATACAGAATGCACACGGATGTCATCCTTATTTTTTTCGGATCCGTTTTTGGGCGGACCGCAAAATGCATACGGCCGTGGGCATGAGCCCTTGTGTAGTCTTTCTACAAACAGCATGCAGGCAATGCTTCTTGTGCCACCACAGTCGTATCTCTAGGGCAGGGCTGGCCAACCTGCGGCTCTCCAGCTGTTGTAAAACTACAATTCCCACCAGGCCCTGCTGTAGGTTAATAGCTGTAAGCAGTCTGGGCATGCTGGGAGTTGTAGTTTTGTTCTGGGGAGTAATATGCAGTGCTGGTGAATACTGATTTTCCGGGTTTTGTATCTGTTGCTCTGTGAACTCCCTTTTAAAAGGGGACCTCTCCCGACATGTCTGTTTTATGAACTACTTGAATTCCCCATGTGATAACAATTCTGGAGCATCAATTCTTATGGCTCTATGTTGTGCGATTCCCTTATTATTCCTGCTAGAAGTTATGAATGAATTACTAGCTGTTTGCATTGAAGGTGGGGCGTGTCCCTGTGCAGTCTAACACTGTCAGCATTGACCGGATAAAGTTAGGAAAACATCCCAAACTCGTAACACCCATCTGGACCTTCACTTCGGACTATCAGCAATTCATTTATAACTTTTGGCAGTAATAATAAAGGAATGGTACAACATGGAGACATAAGAATAGAGGCTCCAGAATCGCTATTACATGGGGGATGTAAGTAGTTACTAAAACAGACATGTCAGGAGAGGTTAAAGGCCTTCTTTAACCCTTTGTGGACACTTAGTGCCACCAATGACAGCGGCAGTAGTTTGCATGCCAGATGACAAATGCAGAACAGTGACTACAGTGTTGTCCCATAGTATCTCTTGACAACACAGTAAAAGTGTGCTCTGTATCTATCCGTCTCCCAGGGGCTGCACTGAGTAGGAGATCGCTGGCCGACCAAGTAAAGCTGGTAAAATGTAATATATTGCAGCCAGTGTACGTGCAGATAGTCTGCTGGACCTAGGTGAGGACCGCCATGTCTGTCCTCTGCAGTCCTGTATGTTGCCCTGCATCTGCAACACACTCAGCAAGTAGTGTTGGAAAAAACGGCCCTGTCTACCCCAGGACCAACTAATTTAGTGATGGTTTCCATCCAGCGGAACAAACCATTACATTTTACACCTTGATACTCTGCTATTTTTCGGCACGTTTAATTAACTTTCATTTTCCACCCGTCATTGCAGGTATGTCTTAATGGAATTAATAGAAACTGAGAATATGTATGTCGAAGACTTGGGCCAAATAGTAGAGGTAAGTACACATAATGTTGGTGTGTGCATACATGAGATGCATTAAAGGGGTTGTCCAGGTTGAAGCCTGAACCCGATCTGCACTCATTCACCATGAACGAGTGGAGCATCGGAGCTTTTTATGCTCCGATGCTCCCCCTTTCCTTGCTCTGTATTGCGCAGGGCATGGGTTGTTTGCTTACATTTGGATACTGCTAGGCGGAAGCTTCCGCCTAGCGGTGATCCCGGTGACGTCACCAGCTCTGATGGGCGGTCTTTAGCGCTGCCATAGCCTGTAAAAGCAGCACTAAAGACTGCCCACTAGTGCCGGTGACGTCACCAGGCTCACTGCTAGGTGGAAGCCTCCGCCTAACTTACCCATGGAGAGCCCGGTACGTCACCATATCTCAAGAAAAGGGGGAGCATCGGAGTGTGAAAAGCACTGAAGCTCCATTCATGGTGAATGAGTGCAGATCGGGTTGTATCTGAGTTTGGGTCTGAACCTGGAGAATCCCTTTAATTCTTGATACATGGTTCCATATGTATCGTACTTTAACTGGGCAGTGCCATGCCGCCAGGGTTGTCAACCAGATTTTTTTCTAGATAACATCACAAAATCACAGACATCGAACATTTTTTGCAGACAAACTGTAAAACCATAATGAATGATATGGGTTATTAGTAATATAGGTCTATATCTCCATATACTGATAAACCTCATTACCAGCCTTTACTATGAGCTGTAAAATGATCAAATAATCCGGTCATGTACCACCAGCCTCAAAAAAAATCATGGAAACGTCTATTTTTTTCACAGACATAGGAAAAAAGTTGCCTATCTTTACAGAGTGTCCAGAAATTTCTGCACGGTTGGCAGCCCTGCTGCATGTGGATTCTTCCTATCATTACTTGTCTTACGGGCTTTGATAACTACGGTGCCTTATAATTGGAAATGGGTTCGGTCCCAGCAGAATTCATTGAGATGTGTAACAAACCATTGCTTATGTGTGACTCCTTTGAGACAAGCATTAATTGAATTTCTCCGAGATTTGTATGCTCTGACAAAAACGGAATGCTTACTAATTATTTCGGCCATCTTTAAATGTCTCTCTGCTAAGTGAATGTGCAGTCCCTTAGGGCTACATTCTGATAAATAAATGATAGTTCCTAGAGATTACAGTTTTGGCCTTGTTCAAATATTTCTTCTTTTTTTTTCACATTCTCCGTACAAATGCGTTAAGAGTCAAAAGGAATTTATTTCAGAGAACACAATGGGGGTCATGTACAATGGTCTTATGCCTGTTTTCTGACTTTAAAAAGATTGCAACTTTTTAATTGTCATTGCACCAGAATTTAGGCACAAGGGACATCTCTATGCCACCCTTGCTACTTTCCAAAAAGAGGGCGTGCCCATCAGCCCCAGTGCATTTGCCATCATTTACGCCAGCTACGAGCTCAGCGTACGGACATCTGAAGTATGCCCTTAAAGGGCTTATCTAATCCCTAAAAAAAAAACTATAATACCCGGCCCCTCATATAGGTAATACTTCCAAGCACCTCCGTCACTTCTGATCCCCACACGGCCACCATGGCATCTCTCCGTTGCGACACTAGGGAGGCTCGTCCCCATCACGGCCTGCCCCTCCCTGTTACTAATACACCTCTCTAATACACCTCCCGGTACACCTCCCTGTCACTAATGCATAGCTTGTCCCTATACTATCTCATTGTCTGTAAGCAGAAGTGCACCTGTTACACGGCGCGATCTTCTGCCGACAACCCAGGATTTTTTAACATGTTTAAACCCGATGAGCGAGTGGCAGTATTACACTGCCAGATGATCGCTAACGAGAGTTGATAGGAACGCTCGTTAGCGATTATCTTAACAATAATCTGCCGCTGTAATAGGACCTTTAGTCAGGACCTTTGCCCTAATCTAAAAGTGATCGTATCCTATAAGTGATATGTTCTTTTTCTAGTGATAACAAGCTAAACATTGTCCACAGATTCTGTATGTGTATAACTTCTATGTTTGGTCTCAATCACACGACCGTATTTTTCATCCATGTGTTTTATGCATTTTTTGCATGAAGCCTTACACTTATGCAAAAAAACCTATTTATCATCAAGGGTGGACTGGCCATAGACCCTACAGGGAAATTTCCTAGTGGGCCCATGGCCAGAAGGCTGTCCAAGCCCCTCTCATGGCTGCCAGCCAGGTGCATAAAGATCTGATGGTCTCAGCATTAATTAATGCTAGGAGCATCAGATACTAATGCACATGGCCAGAAGCCGCTCTCTTGAATCCGTCCTCAGGACGGGGATACAGTTCAGTACTGTGGCAAGGGTGGCCGTATTTTGTTCTGCAATGTGATATTTTGTGCTGCTGAGGCAGTATTTTGTGCTGCACTGTGATATTTGATGCTGCTGAGGCAGTATTTTGTGCTGCACTGTGATATTTGGTGCTGCTGAGGCAGTATTTTGTGCTGCACTGTGATATTTGATGCTGCTGAGGCAGTATTTTGTGCTGCACTGCGATATTTGGTGCTGCTGAGGCAGTATTTTGTGCTGCACTGCGATATTTGGTGCTGCTAAGGCAGTATTTTGTGCTGCAGTGTGATATTTGATGCTGCTGAGGCAGTATTTTGTGCTGCACTGTGATATTTGATGCTGCTGAGGCAGTATTTTGTGCTGCACTGTGATATTTGGTGCTGCTGAGGCAGTATTTTGTGCTGCACTGCGATATTTGGTGCTGCTGAGGCAGTATTTTGTGCTGCACTGTGATATTTGGTGCTGCTGAGGCAGTATTTTGTGCTGCACTGCGATATTTGGTGCTGCTGAGGCAGTATTTTGTGCTGCAATGTGATATTTGATGCTGCTGAGGCAGTATTTTGTGCTGCACTGCGATATTTGGTGCTGCTGAGGCAGTATTTGGTGCTGCACTGCGATATTTGATGCTGCTAAGGCAGTATTTTGTGCTGCACTGTGATATTTGGTGCTGTTGAGGCAGTATTTTGTGCTGCACTGCGATATTTGATGCTGCTGAGGCAGCATTCTGTGCTGCACTGCGATATTTGATGCTGCTGGGGCAGAATTTTGTGCTGCACTGTGATATTTGGTGCTGCTGAGATAGTATTCTGTGCTTCACTATGATATTTAATTTTGCTGGTACGGTATTTTGTGCTGCGCTACCGTATTGCTGGCTTCGCCTACACGTGTTGCCCTGCATTCTTTCAATTTGGATCCAGCTACAACATGGGGGCCACATTTTTGGTCTTTTTCTTTAGGCTCCCAGTCCACTCCCGTTTATCATGGCTGTACAAGGTCTCTGATTTAGCAGTGAAGCCTCATTTAAAGAAGTTCATTACGGCTTGAAGAGTTCAGTGTGAGGAAACATAGTTATTACCGCTCCACAAACAGAACAGTAGAGAAACAAACAGATCCCAGCTGATATAACACAAGCAGGAAACAGGGCTGCCAGACCCAATGGGAAGCAGGGACACCGAGGGTTAGGGTGCTCCAGTTTAAGCCCTTTAGGACGTGTGTAGCCTCATGCAGGGACAGGGATATTTATTCTCCTTTGTTCCGGGACCATGTACGGAACAACCAGGTCACTCGTCACATGGGACATTAGATGATGACCCTACTGCAGAGAAATCATAATCTGTGAGAGCAGTGAGTAATAACATCATATAGAATTTTTGGCTTGGCATTAGGCAGTTTTATTCTCCATATGTGTTATCTATGTGCTCTTCAACGCATGTACAGTTTGTATCAGGAAAGACTCAGAAAGGATGGTTGCCGATACAGCTAGAAGAACATAGAAGAACCGCTGCCTGATGGAAATTATCTGATGAATCTCAATGTTCAGCATGTTAGATAGCCCAGCATCTTCAAACCCAGTCTGTGTAACCCTCAGGGGCTTCCTTGGATCTGTACCCTAGCCTTTCCTTTGATTGTAGACAGTGTCAGGACTTACACTGAGTGTCACCTTTTCTCTGCAGGGTTATATGGCGACCATGATTGCTCAAGGAATTCCTGAGGACATGAAGGGAAAAGACAAAATTGTATTTGGAAATATTCACCAGATATACGACTGGCACAAAGAGTAGGTGACTGCAGAATTACATAAAAAATAAATATAAAACACAAGGCCGGGGAGAAAGAATACTATATAGGCCTTTTGGACTGCAACCGCTAAGGCTGGGTTCCCATCACGTTTCATTCTCCGCGCTTCAGATCTGTCAGAAGAACAGAAAACAAGAAGAAAATGGATCCTTTTCTGGATCTTTCATCTGACAGATCTGAAGAGGAAAACGAAACGGTGATGTGGACCTAGCCAAACTTTAAAGAGAGCATCATCCTTTTCATAGCTGCCTCAGTGTACGACCACATGGCGCGGGCCTGCTGCGCTTGAGATGCAGCCACCTGCAGCTGAATACTCCTTGTGGTCGTACCTGATTGGCTGGCAGTGGTGATGTACATGTAGACAGCATGTCACACTCCCAATCCAGTGGGGACTGGAAGTGGTGGAGATGGGAGCTCATTGCTGGATCCGAAGCACCTATAAGATTTGCACACTACCCAGCCATCTGAACATCAGTTCCTGGTCTCATTGAACCCCTTTAAAAAGGACCTTTTACCGCTCCTGACACGCCTTTTTTAATAGCTCCATGCATTCCCCGTGTAGTAATAATTGTGGAACATCTATTCTTATGGCTCTATGTAGTGCCATTCCTTTATTATTTCTACTAGAAGTTATGAATTAATTGCTAGCAGTCTGCAGTTTGGGTACCGAGGGGTGGTAAGAAGTTGGGGGGGTGTCTCTGCACAGACTCACTCTATCCAATCAGTGCTGCCATTTTCAGACTGTGCAGGTACACACCCCCAACTGGTTACCACCCCTTGGTACCCTTACTGCAGACTGCTAGCAATTCATTCATAACTTCTAGTAGAAATAATATAGGAATGGCACAACATAAAGCCATAAGAGTAGATGATCCAGAATTGTTACTACATGGGGAATGCATGAAGCTATTAAAACAGGCGTGTCAGGAGCGGTGAAAGGTCCTCTTTAGGTTCCTCTACACACGATTGTTTTTTCTAGTCTTTTTTGCTCACTAAAAAACACCTTAGACCCCATTCAGACGAGCGAGTTACATGCATCGGACTGGCAGCGTGAGTATGCAGCAGCACCCTTCCTGACCTCCCAGCACTGACAGGGTCGCATAGCATGATATTGATTTATGATGCTATGTAACCCTTACAGTTCTAGAATGTATTGGACAACACTGACAGTATTATCCAACACATTCCAGAACTCTAAGGGTTACATGGCATCATAAATCAATATAATGTTATGTAACCCAGTCAGTGCTGGGAGGTCAGGACGGGTGCTGCTGCATACTGACGCTGCCAGTCCGATGCGTGGAACTCGCTGGTCTGAAAAGGACCTTAGAGAGAACTTCCAATATCAGTCTTCCTGATATCACCTAATTAACAGAAACGCCACTAGGTACAAAAAAGTGTGGCCTGTGTTTTATCTTTCCCATAGACTTTCAGCTAACATCTGGAGCTGGGGTTTATAAAATACACTGCAAAAAATGTAGATACAATAAAAGGCAATAAACCTGTAAAAGTGTACAAAATGCCATTAAAACCTATGTGTAAAAGCAGGCGATATGTGTTGTCAATGTCCATGTTCAGTCCATACTTCTCTCTATTGTACTTTGTACTGACGCCTCATGTATTGTTACATTACAGCTATTTCCTAGGTGAACTTCAAAAGTGCCTTGAGGATCCAAACCGATTAGCACATCTCTTCATAAAACATGTGAGTTCTACTACCACTACTACTACCACTACTACCACTACTACCACTACTACTACTACTACCACTACTACCACCACCACTACTACTACTACTTCCACACTTCACTGTGAAGATTTTTTATCAATGCGTCTAATAGACGGTAACCGTGAGTAATACAGTGAAATAGTAAACTTTGTATAGATGCTTCTTGTCCTGGCTTTATTTTATCGTCCTTTAAGGGCTTATTTTTGTGAAACAGCTGTGCAGACATACGGAAACTGAATGCACACGGAGTCATCTCCGTTTTTCTGCGGACCCATTGAAGTTAATGGTTTCACATACAGGCCACAAAAAAAAAAGGAACGAACACGGAAAAAAAAATATGTTCATGTGCATAAGCACTAACAAGGGGAGATAAGGTGCTGCCAGAGGTGTCTCGTAGCCACTTATCCACCTTTCTGTAATGAATTTTCAGCTGTGCTATCCCAATTACGGACAGATTGAGCAACTCAGAGCTCTTTTTTGCCAATCTATTTTTTTTTCTTATTACAGATTTTTTAAATCTATTTCCTGAACATGATTATGGAGGCGGCCATCTTGCCTGAGCTGTCCTTAACAGCATTACGAATATTGCTTTACGGTAGCCCCATAGTCCATTGACACAATGGTCTGGAGGGGACGTCACTGACCTAAATGGGAGAGTTTTCTGGGCATGATCTGTGACCCGCGCAGAGGTCATTGTACAAGGGAAGAATAGAGAAGCTCTGACAGTCACCTATTGTGAATGGATGATCCTGTCTTATCTATTCACAGAGGTGATATCATTACAGGCAGGATTAGAATGACAGATAAGCAGATAACTGCAGTAAAGTAATCTGTACAGACCAAGAGGTGGCGCCTGTTATTAGGCTTGATGGCCAGTGCAAAAACTGCAGGATTTTATGATTTTAGTTTAAATATAGATATTGACATGGAAAATTATCATCATCAAAAATTCTTCAAAAATATGTTAAACGTAAAAACGTAATTTAAACAATAGGTCATTTTCTGATGACACATTCCCTTTAAGTAAACCCATTGACATCACAGTCTAGGTGGCTCTGCTGAGAAGATTGTTGTAGATTGTGGAGGCCAGTATTTCACCGCATGTTTATGACCTGTGCAATCAATATATTATATTATTTTTTGAATTTTTTCTGCAGGAGCGCAGGCTGCACATGTATGTGGTATATTGCCAGAACAAGCCCAAGTCGGAGCACATTGTGTCAGAATATATTGATACGTACTTTGAAGTAAGTAATATTACTGCTTGAATAGATGATTGAAATATAGACCCCATAGCAGTGATGGCTAACCTCCGACACTCCAGCTGTAGTGAAACTACGACTCCCAGCATGCTCCATTCAATTCTGTGGAGTTCTGAGAACAGACAAGCAAGTGTGCATCTTGGGAGTTGTAGTTTTACCACAGCTAGAGTGCCGGAGGTTAGCCATCACAGCCCTATAGAATACATAGAGCTAGCGGAGAGGTGACCGAGGATTCCTTGCTTTATCTCTCACACAACAGCCAGTAACTAGCTCCCTTATACTACCTACCTACATCAACCCTACCCCATCAGCTGTATAGGTGCATACTCAGGGGCACATTAAAGTTTCATGAACGCATATTAACCAGTAGAGTGACAGAGGAGCCTGGGTGCCGTTACAATACTGGATCACAAAATAGGACTTTTTGCATCACTTGCCCAAAATTTGGCAACTTTTTGCACCACTCACACCAGTTTTGAAAAGTGAGGGAGAAAGTACGTGTGGTAAGCTAGGTTCATGAGTTTCACTCCTAATTTAGCACAGCAAATTGTAACAAACTCAGTATAGTAGGGAGGTTGTGTAGAAAAACTGGAGTAGCATGTCCAGACAAAATTGTTTAAAAAGTGGTTTAAAGATGCTCAAAATTTAACGCCTTAAAGACAGAACAATTTTCCATTTTTGCGTCTTCGTTTTTTACTTCTGGCCTTCCCAGAACCATAACTTTTTTAGGCTAGTTTCACACTTGCGGCAGGACGGATCCGACAGGCTGTTCACCCTGTCGGATCCGTCCTGCCGCTATTTCGCCGTGCCGTCGGACTGCCTCTTCGTCCCCGTTGACTATAATGGGGGCGGTGGCGGAGTTACGGCACAGCACGGCAGCCTGACGGATCTGTCCTGGCGCAAGTGTGAAAGTAACCTTAGCTGTATGAGGGCTTGTTTTTTGTACTTTCCAATGTTACCATTTATTATTGCACATGATGTATGAATTGGAAGAAAAAAAATCCTTCATTGTTTTCCTGCGCGGTAAAACTGACCATCAGTTTTTCTTCTGTTTTAATACTTAAAAAAAAAAAAAAACTTTTAAAAAATTTTTTTGGGGGTTTGCTTCACCATATTCTGACCCCTGTAACTTCTTTATAGTTATGTCTACAGAGCTTTGTGAGGAGGGCTCATTTTTTCTGGGGCAATCTGTAATTTTCGGTTATACCATATTAGAGTGTGTATGCTTTTTGATCACTTCTTACTCATATTTTGGGGAGGTAAAGTGATAAAAAAAACAGAATCAGCCATATTGTTTATTTTTATTTTTCGTTACAGCATTCACTGTACCGGATAAACACATATTTTAATCGTTTGTGCATTTTGGAATGCGGCGATGCTGATGTTTATTTTTTTTACATATTTATTTTTGTTATGGGCAAGATGGCGCCATAGAAACTATTTCAGTGGTAGCCTCGGATCCTTCAGAGGGACCAAGGCTACCACAGAGAATGAAAGCTGCTTAGGATGCTGTGGTCACAATTTACCATGGCATCCTAGGAGTTAAATGTCTGGTATCGACGTAATCCCTTGGGTGTCTGCTTTGTGAAACAGCAGAAACCTGTCAGCTATGTCGCCTGCTCTGCTCTGCAGCGGGTGCCATCTTTAAAGTGCGGACATCTGCCATACATGTGTGGGGGAAGTCATAAAGGGTTAAACAAATGTGCACCATTCGATTAATCTGGGGCAAACACAGACTCAAGCAAAACATCAAATATTACCCTCATGATGAATTCTCTCCAATATCTACTTCCACCGGATGAACTATATTTGTTATGGGATGAATTAAATAAGTACAAGAATTATCTTTATGACAGAAAGTAACAACATATCACTTTATGTGATAGGCTTAGCCCTTAACGCTATGTTCTCATGAACTAGGTCTTTACTCGGCTTATCTCTGCTTTTCTATATAAACAGTGTACTCAGCCTGCTTTTTTATACAGTCCTAAGGGAGCAGCGCAGCCTGGCATGGGCGAGAAAGACTTAATTTACCCCATGAGGGCAATGTGTTTTTTTAAAGAGAACAAACTGAAACGACATCAGGGTTTTAAGAGAATGGCCACTTGTCCAGGTTTCTCGATGAAGTTTTTGAAGCCAAAACCAGGAGTGCACTCAAAAAGAGAAAACTCAGATTTTCTTCTTTACACGTCCTCCATTTATGATCCATTTCTGGCATTGGCTTCGACTTTGGCTTCAAAAACTGAGTGTTGCCATACAGAGGTCATGCATATAGCACTGCTGTGTGCATGAGCATTAAGGCTAAGGACACTTGTAACAACCATTCTTGCCATTTTGTTTTCTTTTCGATTACAAGCCACCCCACTTTATACTTCATGACAGTTATTGTGGAAAAGTTAGCTTTCCTGGTAATATAGTATTTTATATCAGGGTAAATGAACATATTATATTGTTTGTTTCCACATTTCCAATTACATAACATGGTTATACCCATCCTGCTGCAGGAATTGAGGCAACAGCTGTCACATCGCCTGCAACTCAATGACCTACTTATTAAACCCGTGCAGAGGATCATGAAGTACCAGCTGCTGCTAAAGGTATGAGGCATAGTAATCCTTCCCCAATTGTTCACTTCATATTACAAATCAAATTATGCAATTAAGTAGACTGTCTATCTACCTCATATCTATCTAGATATATATTTCTATATCTATAAACATACACTGAACAAAAATATAGACGCAACACTTTCGGTTCTGCTCCCATTTTGCATGTGCCTTAGACTGCCCACAATAAAAGGCAACTCTGAAATGTGCAGTTTGATCACACAGTACAATGCCACAGATGTCGCAACATTTAAGAGAGTGTGCATTTGGCATGCTGACTGCAAGAATGTCTACCTGTTGCCCGTGCAATGAATGTTTATTTCCCTACCATAAGCCGTCTCCGAAGGCGTTTGAGAGAAACATCCAACCAGCCTCACAACCGCAGGCTACGTGTAACCACACCAGCCCAGGACCTCCACATCCAGCATCCTGTCTGCCATCTTCCCTGAACAGTAAAAACCGGGACTCATCCGTGAACAAAACACCTCTCCAACGTGCCCGACGCCATCGAATGTGAGCATTTGCCCACTCAAGTCGGTTACGACGACAAACTACAGTCAGGTCCAGACCCCGATCAGGACGACGAGCAAGCAGATGAGCTTCCCTGAGACGGTTTCTGACAGTTTGTGCAGAAATTCTTTGGTTATGCAAATCGATTGTTGCTGCAGCTGTCCGGGTGGCTGGTCTCAGACAATCATGGAGGTGAACATGCGGGACGTGGAGGTCCTGGGCTGGTGTGGCTACACGTGGTCTGCGGTTGTGAGGCCGGTTGGATGTACTGCCAAATTATCTGAAACGCCTTTGGAGACGGCTTATGGTAGAGAAATGAACATTCATTGCACGGGCAACAGCTCTGATAGACATTCCTGCAGTCAGCATGCCAATTGCACCCTCCCTCAAACATTGCGACTTCTGTGGCATTGTGCTGTGTGATCAAACTGCACATTTCAGAGTGGCCTTTTATTGTGGGCAGTCTAAGGCACACCTATGCAATATTCATGCTGTCTAATCAGCACCTTTATATGCCACACCTGTGAGGTGCGATGGATTATCTTGGCAAAGGAGAAGTGCTCAGTAACACAGACTTAGGGTCCATTCACACGTCCGTGTGTGTTTTGCGGACAGGAATAGGACATGTTCTATTTTTTTCGGGAACGCAATTGCGGACCCGGCCGGGACATCGTCTGTCCCCGTTGAAACTAATGGGTCCGCAATTCCGTTCCGCAAAATGCGGAATGGAATTGCGGACGTGTGAATGGACCCTTAGACAGATTTGTGAACAATATTTGAGAGGAATGGGTCTTTTGTGTATGTAGAAAATGTTTCAGATCTTTGAGTTCAGCTCATGCGAAATGGGAGCAGAACCGAAAGTGTTGGATTTATATTTTTGTTCAGTGTATATAAGTATCTATCTCTCTAATACAAAAAACAAAGAATGGCAGCAGCACAGTCAATGTTAATGTTGGGTGCAGTCCCTCCTGGACTTCAGGCAAAAATCCATAGACAGGATCCAAAAACAATTAGCATCCATTTACATGATTAAATACAAAAAATAGCGTAAAAAATTCATGAGTGATACAGTGCATTATTTCCAATCAATAAGTCTGTTATATCATGATTATACCATTAACATAATGTTAATTAATGGTATAATCATGATATAACTGAAGTATAATCGGGTCGGTCGGAGATCCAGCCACATTCCAGCAGACAGTCTGGAGGATCGGCTGGACACAAACCGCTGCATGCTGTGGACGATTTCCGGCATTGTCTGCTGGAACAGCGTTATACTTTTATATCTCTGCTCTTTCAGAGCTCATTTGCCATGGGGCCATCTTATCATTGACTGATATCACTCCCTATGTTAGGGCACATTTACACATGCCAAGGAGCAAACGATTACCAGGAAGGACAACTGGCTGCTAGTCCATTTGGAGTGGAGCTCTGTATTTACATGCAGCGATCACCTCCACAGTATCAGGACGAGGGATTTCTATTGCTATCGCTCGTCCTCATACTGCTGTATTGTTTCTGGGTGGCAGGTCACTGTTTAGACACTCGATCTGCTGCCCAGAAACGATAATTTACTTGCCTGCACGAACGACAGTTTCACCCAATGAACGAACATTTTGCTCGTTCATCAGGTGATCGGCTGCTCCTTTAGGCGGACAGATTGTTGAGATCGAGCGTTTGCAAGAACATTCGTCCCCGATAATCTGTCCGATTATGGGCACGTGTAAATCCACCATTGGTGTTTATACAGAGATAGCCGTCAGTCATTGATAAGACCGCTCACTTGCGCAACTGATCTCCGAAAGAGCAGAATCTTATTACTAACATAGGCAGGACTGGTACAGCTTCTACTGTAGCAAGGGTGAATAAAGAAAAAATCTATTTGAAAATAAATGTATTTGTTCCCATACTAGGACTTCCTCAAGTATTACAGCAAAGCTGGACAAGACACGACAGAACTGGAGGTTGGTGATGACTCTGGATGTGTTGCATTATAATGTGGATAACTGTTTCCTGCATATTAGGTGATGTTAGTACAGTAACTGAAAGCAAAAAGTGTAATTCCATGCTGCAATAGAGAAAAACATTAAAAAAAAACATAATAAACATCAGCGATCCAGTAATGTGATTTAGCTGTGCCAAATTTCACTGCGCACTATTAGTCGTAATACTGTCTGGTGAGTGACGCAGTGGTCCGTCTGTGTCAGGCATCAGCCCCCACCTCTATTGCCAAGCAGCAAGCGAGACATACTTAATCAGCACCGGGTTTCCCACAGTAGTTACTTAATGCAGTGGCGTTGTTCTAACATCTACTTGCACGCTGCCTAAATATAATGGATGTAATGTATAATGTTACAATAGAATGTGTAATTACATTTTGGCATACTTAAAATCATAGTATCAATGGATGTCACCTAGTGGTGTCTAAGGGTACTGCAGTTTGGTTTTTGTGTATCCTCTGTCCTTCTTTTTGGATTGTTGGGTACCAGTTACTTGTAAGCTGAGTTGTATTTTTCTAAGAAAAACGTACACATCTAGGACCAGGAGAGAGCCTACATTTTTGTGCGCATCATA
This sequence comes from Bufotes viridis, assembly GCA_033119425.1. NCBI lineage: Eukaryota > Metazoa > Chordata > Amphibia > Anura > Bufonidae > Bufotes > Bufotes viridis. The sequence continues at coordinate 423,597,340 of CM065591.1, forward strand.
TAACACTGAATATCAGATCCGAGGAAGAAGGATTATTTTCGCAGTTGGCCTTGATTCCCATGTGATAAATCGATGGCTGGCTGTGTAGACAAAAACCTGTTTACATCGGTGATCTGAGCAAGAAATTTTCAGATGAGACGTCTTTCAGCAGTTGTAACGTCTGCCATCGTATGTCTTTGGCTATTGTTACACTCCATAGACATTCCAGTGCGTGAGATCATAATCTCTGCCATGATATGTGGTCTAGTCTGGGCTTCCATTGATGGGATGCAGATCTGTTGTTTGGCACAAATGACTTTTCTTCAGCAGCACTTCACAATGCCTAAAAATCCCACACATCAACTTTTTGAAAGATATTTGCCATCATATGGAATCTGCCACACTCATTCATGTCAAGGCAACAATTGGCAAAAAAAAATCTAATCTAATTCTATAGTGCATGGCCAGCTACTCGTTCACAATACACAACCAGTGCCCAAAAAATCAGCGCTATCCCTTTTTCAGATAATTGTTGGTGATCAGAATTAAGAAAATGCACTGAGCACTTTCCAAAACAGTGAAACTCTCTCCTTTAGGGAGCATTCACACGACCGTATAAATGGATCCGCATCCGTTCCGCAATTTTGCCAAACGGGTGCGGACCCATTCATTTCAATGGGGCCGCAAAAGATGCGGACAGCACATTGTGTGCTGTCCGCATCCGTTGTGCCGTTCCGCGGCTCTGCAAAAAAGGTAGAGCATGTCCTATTCTTGTCCTCGAACAAGAATAGGCATTCTCTATATAGCACCGGCCATGTGCGATCTGCAAAATGCAGAACGCACATGGCCGGTATCTGTGTTTTGCGGATCCACAATTTGGGGACCGCAAAACACTTTAGGTCGTGTGAATGCTCCCTAAAAATTTTTTTGGGGGGGGGATTTTGCTATTGATGACCTAACCTCCAATCAGCTGTGTCTAGGGGCGGCCTGGGACTTTAAAGTGGCCTTGGAAAAAATAAAAAGCGCCCGCATGTTGTAGGCCGCTCAGTATTGAGAGATAGCAGGGCTAGCAATACCATATTGAGGAACAAAATATCGCCCCAGCAGAGCCAAATACCGCAGTGCAACACAAAATAATACCCCAGCAGCAAAAAATACTTCCCCTGAAGTTGCTCTGAGGTTCTGTCCTCCTACTCCAGATGCCTCAGGATGGTCAGCAAGGTACATAAGTACTTGATGCTGTGAGGAGGGTTCAGGTGGCCCTTGGGCATTGGCTCACAGGGAAATTTCCCTATAGGGTCTATGGCCAGTTTCAAAGTAGCTGTGGCTCTGACTTCAGAACTACACAGCTCTCTCCAGTGTGTAGTGGACGGAGCTTGCAACTGCAGTGTTGCTCCCATTCACTTCACTTGAAAAAGTGCTGCAGTTACCAGCGGTGTCCACTACACAATGGACAGAGCTGTGTAGTTCCAGGGCTTACTTCCTGTGATGGTTCTACTGTGAAACAGCCGATTGGTGGAGGCACAGGGGGTCAAACCTACACCAATCAAATATTGATAGGCTGTTCTCAGGATAGGCCATCAGTATTAATATTAATAGTCCGGAAAGGCCCTTTAAACTATGTAGTTGACATTATGCAGAATGAAAGTGTTGATGAGACACACGTTTTCTTTCTTACAATTGTATCTTGTTTAATCTTTACATTTTTTAGAAAGCGGTGGAAGTGATGTGTTTTGTCCCTAAAAGATGCAATGACATGATGAACCTTGGCCGGCTGCAAGGGTTTGAGGTATGGCCTCTCTTCTCCTGTAAATAATAGCAGATACGAGCAGAACTAGCAAGGGATCTCCCCTGCTTGTTTTTTTATTTTTGCTGGATTTTTATTCACCTGCTGATGTATATTTCGACTCACTGCACACATAAGGTTTCTCACTGCTGTCAATATGTTCATTCTCCGTACTCTAGGGGAAAATCACAGCTCAGGGGAAGCTTCTCCAACAAGACACATTCATGGTAATAGAACAGGACTGCAGTTTTCTGACAAGGGGAAAGGAACGGAGGGTCTTCCTCTTTGAGCAGCTCATAATCTTTAGTGAACCCATTGACAAGAAAAAGGGGTTTTCACTGCCCGGGTACATCTTTAAAAACAGCATCAAGGTGAGCATTCAGCATGGATAGATGATCTTGTCCTCATTCAAAGGGACACTTCTATCAAATTTTTGTTCCACATATTAAAGGGGTTGTCCTCTTTTGTACCCCCGCCAATCAGCTGTTTGAAGAGAACGCAGCACTCATAAAAGCGCCGCCTTCTCCTCTCCATCCTGTTCAAGTAAATACTACAGAGCTGTCCCATTGAAGTGAATGGGGACCGCGGAGTTGTAATTACACCCGCTCGCTGCAGCAATGTCGCCGTGGATTAAGTAAACAGAGAGGAGAAGGCAGTCGGGCCCATCTGATATTGATGAGCTATATAGAGTATAGGTCATCAATATTACAAAAGTGGACAAACCCTTTAACTACCTATATGTTAATGTTCCGTTTAATCTATTTTAAAATTTTAAAAAAACTGGCGGATGGTTTTGTAGATATAATTTTTTAGTCACTCTATGTATTTTACTTCCTTCCCTGCCTGTTTAGCTTTCCCCTCAGTCAGACCATTCATTCCGACCAGAGAGAACCCCACTGTAGTGACTCAATCAGAGCATCACACATTACACTAAGCAATTCAATGCTCTTTTGTGGGCATCTTTATCTAGGCCCATCAAGAGAGAAGTCACACAGTTATCCCAATTCTACATCTACTATTATAATGAGGATTACTGTACTGCCGAAATGAAAAAGAACGAGCAAAAATTCTAAAAACTGTTTTCTATGATTATTGAGTTTTGTTTTTTTCTAAAGCCCCTTTCTGGCGAAAGTGTCCCTTTAATCACTCAAAAGTCATGAGCATTAAAGGGGTTCTCTGGGGATTAAGAAAATGAAAATACTTAAATATTACTTCATTATAACTATATTCCTAAATACCTTTCATTATTTAGAATGCCTCGTTTTGTCTGGGGAGCAATCATTAGGAGAAACAAAATGGCTGCTGTCCTATTAGCACACACAAAACCTGTCCTAATCACACAGGAGGACAAGTTACTTCACAGCACTGAGGTAAAGAGCTGCCTCATCCTCCTCTCTGATTGACAGGGATTATGATCCTGAATACAGAGCAGATGTGGGTAATGAGCAGCAGCACTTGAGTACAGTCTCCATTACCACAGACCCAAATTACCACAGCCTGTCCTGCCTGTCCTCTCTGTATTTCATGTCTCCTCATGAACTCCAACAACTGTATTTAGGATCATAATTCCTGACAAGCAGAGAGGAGGATGAGGCAGCTCTTTACCTCAGTGTTGTGAAGTAACTTGTTTTGCTTTGTGATTAGGACAGGTTTTGTGTGTACTAATAGGACGGCAGCCATTTTGTTTCTCCTGATGATTGCTCCCCAGACAAAGCGAGCCTTACCTTGGCTGTCAGGGGTACGGTACGTAGTACAGTAGCATCAATAGTGTGAAAAGAATGAGCGGCGAGTTTTCTTGACCACACCAGATGTGGAGCACTCCAGTGTACTGTGTTCTGTGAAATGTGCTAAGTGCTTTGATAACACTCCAGCTTCATCATTAAAGCAGATAAATAATTGAGATGATGTGCAGGCAGTGTTCACGCTATTAGAAGCTGCGTTACTTTACAAAGCTGCACTTCTGAAGAATTCTCTGCTGTGGATGAGCCATGGTGCATGGTGTCCCCACTGAACATTTCATAGCACAGAGAGTCACTTACCGCCGCGGTGCAGAGAATTTTACATTACACGTGCCCTCACTGGATGGACCGCACTAGACTCATGACAATCCTTTGTTAACGTTTTTGTGTCCAAGGGCAGCACTTAAAGGGCACTGCTTTGACAAATGGTCTAATAGAAATTTTAGAAAAATTATTGCTAGGAACCTTCTGTTCTTTTCATCAGAGCACGGCACTGCGGAAAGAAAAACAAAACTGCCTTTCATAAACCCTAAAGGGGTTGTGTCTTCTCAGACAATGCGGACATATTGCTAGGATATGCCTCCATTGTCTGATAGGTGCGGGTCCGACCTCTGGGACCTGCACCTATCTCATAAATGGAGCCTGGAAAGTCTCGGAGGGCGCACCGCGCATGCCCAGCCGCCCCCGATTCATTTCTATGGAGCCACCGAAAATAGCCAATCACTGGCTCAGCTATTTCCATTGGCCCCATAGAAATGATTGGGAGCAGTGGCCGCATGATGCGCCTTCCGTAACTTTCCAGGCTCCGTTTACGAGATAGCTGCAGGTCCCAGAGCTGGGACCCGCACCTATCAGACAATGGGGACATATCCTAACGATATGCCCCTATTGTCTGAGATGATAGAACCCCTTTAAAAGGGGTTACCCCATGATTATTGTTAAAAATGAAAATGAGACATCATGACAGTCTCTTTCTAACAAAGCTAGAACCTGCCCTGTACCTCACATGACCCAGTAATCTCCCATTTAATTGTTCAAATTTCTCTGTTATATTTATAACAAGCTGGCAGCTCAGGGGGCACGTCCTTTCTGCTGTAGCTGTCTCCCTGTCACAGCTCAGGAGGCAGTTGAAGAATGAAACTGAGCATGTGCGGCCTTCTCAGTGAGCAGGACAAAGAGATAAGAAAAAAATAAACAGCAGGTGGCGCCATACAGATACATTTTATTGAATAACTCAATTTTTAATGACATGCAAAAACAAAAGTGTTCAGATCCAGGTGCTGGTTTGAAAACTGCAGGATATTTTTCGCGGCACAACCTGTATGCATATACAGTATATTTACTATGTGTCACAGTTTTTTCACAGGCTTGAAGAACCGTATTTTAATACCATATATTTTGCTGCCGTGTTTTAGATTAGCTGTCTAGGAATTGAAGAATCTGTGGATAATGACCCCTGTAAATTTGCACTGACATCACGAGGTACAGATCGCAACTTGGTGCGTTACATATTGCAATCCTCTTCTCCTGACATTAGAATGGCCTGGGTTCGAGAAATTGGGCAGATACTGGAGAGCCAGCGTAACTTTCTTAATGGTGAGTAACTGCAATACTAACAATGTCCCTCCATTTTACACTCATGCACAGTGTTACGTGAGTCATATGTATCTCCCTCAAGGCAGGATCTATGTGCTGTTCCTCTGTTGTTCCTTCTGAATACTTGACTAGGTGCGGCTGTTCACTTTGGCTGTGTCTAGACCAGGGATGGGCAAACTGCGGCTCTCCAGCTGTTGTAAAACTACAATTCCCACCATGCCCTGCTGTAGGCTGATAGCTGTAAGCAGTCTTTGCATGCTGGGAGTTGTAGTTTTGCAACAGCAGGAGAGCCGCAGTTTGCCTATCTCTGGTCTAGACAGCTACTATTGCCAGCACTGAGTGAAACGTGTCACACTGGGGAGGACACACCCCCAACTAGTAACACCCAGTTGCAAATGCATTCATAAATGTCTAGAAGGAATAACAGAGGAACAAGAATACAGGTATTTATTAAAGTTCACACGTCAGGAGAGATAACATGTCCTCCTTAAAGGGGTTGTATCCTTACTGACATCTCTTTTCTGATCTGCCAGACGTTTCTGCTCCAGGGGAAATGTGGTATTACGTGTCAGCCATTCAGATGAACAGCCACCTATTATATGGATGGCTCCTACAGAGCAGCTGTTTGCTCTGGCTCATAGAGGGGGTCTTGTGCAGGGGGCCATTTTGTATAAGATCCAAATCTTCTATGGATAGGGGCTGTCTTCAGAAGACCAACCCTATAAAGGTTGACAGAAGCAGCCCTATGGATGTTGACTGGTTCCTCTTGTACAATACATACATTGAGGTTGAATGGAAACACTAAACATCGGGGAGGACTTATCAAAACCGCTGGTATGAAAACTCATTTAGTTGCCCATGGCAGCCAATCAGATTGATCCTTTCATTTTCTTAAGGAGCACTGAAAAATAAAAGATGGGATCGGATTGGTCATTTTGGGCAACTAAGCCAGTTTTCCTAAGCACCAGTTTTGATCAATCCCCCCCCCCCCCTTATTCATATGTATAGAAAAGTAATTATAAGACAGTAAACTGTCAAAAAATAGTGGAATAAAAAGTACAGCACTACATCTAATAACTAACAAAACTACAACTCCCAGCATGCCCGAGCAGCCTACAGGTATCAGCCTACAGCAGGGCATTGTGGGAGTTGTAGTTTTACAACAGCTGGAGGGCCGCAGTTTGTGGATGCCTGTTGTAGAAGCTGATGTAACTCACATGACCGTGAGTGTATATTAATCCTGTGGGTTTTTTATACTAGCAGTTAAAGACAATAAGGCCTCGCTGTGAATGTCTTTGTTAAGGGGGCAGGTGGGGTATTGTGGAGGTCACTCTTAAAGGAGCGGGCTGCTGTGAAAGTCAAAGTTAAGGGGGTGGGCTGCTGTGGAGGTCACAATTTAAGGAGGCAGGGCACTGTGGGGGGGGGGGGGTCAGTGTTAAGGGGTGGAGGACTGTGGAGTTTACTTTTAAGGGGACAGGGTACTGTAGATGTCACTGTTATGGGGGATACTGTCGATATCTTTTAACGACACACACAAACATTAAATAAAATAGTGGAAATATACCCGTGCGAAGCCGGGTCCTTCTGCTAGTTACATATAAAAGTCTTTCCATTTCCAGCACTTCAGTCACCTATTGAGTACCAACGCCGAGAAAGCAAGTCCAATAGTCTCGGCCGATCCATTAACAGCAGCATGATGGATAAAAGTTGCGGGGGCCTCAGACCTCATTCATCTGCTTCTATGGATAGAAATAAAGTGCCCAATCTCAAGTCATACAACTCTTCCCTGCCATCCCTTTACTTGCCCAGCAACCCTCGTGAGGGCCGATTTGGAAGCAAGGTACGTTTTAGAATATTCACAGTCGCATTGGCTTTGTTATTCATGATTCTTTTTTGAGACTTTTTTTTAGTTCTCAATAATGACTTTTTCTAAAATGCAACAGGCTCACGCTCCTCGTAAGGGTTCACACTCAGATGTCCTCCCCTCGGCAGTTCTTACCCCAGCACACATCAGTCTTGATTTAAATCATTATCCGGAGTCCTCCACTTCTACTGTCTCCAATGGAACCCCACAAAGTGACCCTACCAGTCGGGTAAGAAGTAATATAACCGAATCCATTTCAAGACTAATTTTATCATGAAGGGTACATCTCCTGTATAATGAGTGTTGAAGCCATTACTAAAATTCATAGCAGTTACATGCGCAGTGTAACATGAGTGTGTGATAGCAACTACAGATCTGAACAGTGTCTTTAGTCTTGCCAAAATCGCCCAGACAATCATTTAATGCAGGCACGCTCAACCTGCGGCCCTCCAGCTGTTGCAAAACTACAACTCCCATCATTCCCGGACAGCCTACAGCTATGAGCCTACAGAAGGGCATGATGGGAGTTGTAGTTTTACAACAGCTGAAGGGCCGCAGGTTGAGCATCCCTGATTTAATGCCTTTAGGCACTTTAAGTCTGCAAGATTTACGGCAATGAATGACTCATTTTTTTTCTGTAAAGGATCTCAGCCAGTTTCAATTCTGTCCCATAACTCTGGATTTTAGATTTTATCTGTGCTGGAAGGTTTGCATGTCCCACACAGTCACTAAATTTATAATCTACCGTAATCATTTCTTAAACATTGTCCAACCTAGCTGAACAATTGAACTGTTAATGTGGGGTCATATACATTGTCTTGCCACTCATGCATTCTGATCAACTGTACATTGCATTCAGAAAGTCTTCCGACCTTTTCACTTTTTTCATATTTTCTTATGTTGCGGCCTTGTGCTAAAATGAATTTTTAAAAAAAATTCAAGTTTAACCCCCTTCAGTTTTGCACGCAGTACCCCATAATGAGAAAGTGAAAACAGAATTTTTGAAATTTTTGCTAATTTATTAAAAGGGAAAAACATGTTGCAAGTAGAGTTGAGCGAAATTCTGTTTTAAGTTCGGCTTTCAAAGTTCGGGTTCGGGTTATTGAAGCATCCCGTTATGGATTCCGCTACCACGGACCATAACGGCATTTGGAATCCATAAGGGGATTCTTCAATGAACCCGAACCTTGGACAACACGGAGGACCTGGGGTGACGTCACCGTCATGTGATCAGTGCAGGGGATGTGGCTCAGCACTGGATTAGATAATAGGTGGTAGCCTGCGACCTCTTATCCAATCCAGTACTGAGCCCCGCCCCCTGCACTGATCACATGACAGTGACGTCACCCCAGGTCCTTCACCCTGTGTTCCAAATGCCGTTATGGTCCGTAGTAGCTTGGATAACCCGAACTTTGAAAGCCGAACTTAAAACAAAAGTATTCAGAGCAGTTGCTATGACACTTTTGAAATTTTGCCCTGGTGGGCTCCCATATCTCTTGATCATCTTTGAGATGTTTCTTCACCTTAATTGGTGTCCACCTGTGGTAAAGTTAGTTGATTGGACACGATTTGGAAAGACCAAGACAGGTGTGGCTTAGGGACTACTTTGTGAATGTTTTTGAGTGGTCCAGCCAGAGGCCTTACGTGAACCCAAACAGACCTAAAATGGAGGTCTCCCGAAGCTCCCTATCCAATCCCCAAATCCAGGTGTGCAAACCTGGTGGCATCATACCCAAGAAGACGGTAGGCTGCCACTGGGGCTTCAACCAAATCCTGAGTAAAGGGTCTGAATACTTATGTCAATGCAAGATTTAACTTTTTCCTTTTAATAAATTTGCAAAGATTTTGAACATTGGTTTCACTTTCTCATTATGGGGTATTGAGTGCAGGATCAAGGGAGAAAACTTGATTTTTTTTTTTAATTTTAGCACAAGGCTGCAACATAACAAAATGTGAAAAAAGGTAAAGAGTTTTCGAATGCACTCTTTGGCCAAACGTGTATGTGCGTGTATTCAATGGGGAAATAAGAGAACAAAAGGATCGGGGGGAGAAAATATTCACTTCGCCCAATCCTTCTCTCCACCGCCATCATCTCTCAAGGGAGAGTCAGGTGCTCCCCATACACATTAGACTCTGACGTCTGAACCCACCGTTCTCAGTGGGTTTGACCAACAGTACAATAATGTGTATGGTGGCCTTAAACACTAGATGTAAGAGTGCTTGTTGTAATTGAGCATTTGTGTTGAACCTTACGACATATTTGTTTCCTCCAGAAGCTCAGCACATTGTCCCGGGAGCTCCCTGGCTACGCCTCACCCCCAGATGAAGCGAGTATACCTGCTCCTCGACTAGCAAAGTTGGATGAGGACGAACTGTGAATATTGTACAGGGTCAAAGTAGTTCCCTGGATTATGAGGATGGATTTGTGGCCTGGTAGGAGTAAAGAGAAGACTTGCACTCCTGTGTTCGGAAGCATGTGAGAAGGGAACTCACCTTATTTTTACCTTTGCCCTACCCTACAGTCGGATGTCAGCTCTATAAGAAACTATGTTTATATGATGACTTCTGGAAAGTCCTATCAAGTCCTGTGTTCACTGTGTGCTCAAGAATAAGGAGACTTCACTATGTGCTCAAGCATCAGAAGACTTCTTCAAATCCTAAGTCGAAAGAGACTGAAGGAAACATACGGAATACCAGTATATGGCACTCTGTGACAGTGAGTTTAAATAAAGGAACACTTGAGTTTCTCAAAACCTAAGAGAAAATATGTGACTATTTCATCCATTACCAAATTCAGCAGAGAGTGATCTTTGGATTCAAAGCGTTCTGCTGACAACTTGACAATCATAGCAACTGGGCAGAATATTACAACCTTTCTCTGAGTAACTGATGGGCATCTTGGGGGGCAGTCACAAGATTTTAAAGTGATGGAAATGCCCTGCCTTGAAACTACCTAGGTGTGTGTACCTTGCTCTCTGTGGAAGAGACGTTTTCCTGTAGGCTTCACTGAGATGAATTCGTTTCCATTTGTACATTGTATACACCCCGAAGTTTCCACAAAGCGTACGAGGAGTACGCAGATCATCAACAATACGGTGTCCCTAAACAGCCGTGCAATATACATATACTTATCTTTTACTCTACACTCCACAGTATATGCACATACACATTTTGGATGAATTCTTTGTTTATATAGGAGACTGGTATCCAAAGTTTATGTCCTATCATGGACAACCCCTTCCATTGGCTTGTATGAAATTAAGACAGAAGAATACGATATATTGTATGGAAACATTCATCGACTCTACTATTAGCCTGGTTTCTTCAATGGCTTTTGAAATCTTTTTGACCTTATAAAAATGCAGTTTTTCAGGGCTTTTTGTGGGTTTAGACGGGCCAATGGACCAGCAAATTATTCCTTCCTGACAGTCGGCTCAGTGAAGGAGATTGCTCGTCCCCATACAGAATCATTGTTTCTGGGCGGCAGATCACTGTTTAGACAGCACCATCTCCTGTCCAGAAACCATGATTGGTGGTGCCTGCACGAACGACAGGATCCCCTAATTAATGAGCGTTTCGCTCGTTTATTGTGGCACAATAATAATAATGGTTGGGAACGAGCTTATTAGCTTGTGTAAATCCACCTTTAGTCCTGTGTCATCTTCCGGGCGTCATGATTGCAAACACCACATTTAGGGCTCATTCACATTTCCTTCTGCAATTTGCGGAACGGAACGGGCAGCCCATTATAGAAATGCCTATTCTTGTCCGCAAAAGGGACAAGAATAGGACATGATCTTTAATTTTTCTGGGGCCACGGAACGGAGCAACGTCTGCGGACAGCACACGGAACGGCTCAGATGCGGAACCAAACCATGGTTGTGTGAATGAGCCCTTAATCTGTATTGGCTCCTGTACATTTTCCATGTAAATTAGACATCTGGTGGCTTACTGACCAAAAGTTTGGTATGAATGTTACTTTGATTGTTTCCCATGTTCTTACCTTAAATGGAGTCTGTCACCAGAATTTGCCTTTATACACTGCTTACATAGCACTGTAGCATACCTATAGATGAGTCAAATGGCACCTTTGTCCTTTTGTTCTGATGTTCACCAGGGGCAAAAACGCAGTTTTATTCATATACAAATGAGGGCTTACAAGTGCCCAGGGGCGGCGTTCGGGTTGTAAGTGACCAGGCCGCTCTGCCTTCTTCTCATAAAACCCTTACCCAGCCTGTTGCTTGGCCCGCCCTGTAAGCCTCTTGCGTCATCCAGTGTACTGGCTGAGATCCCGCCGGCGCATGCGCACTGTGGTGACCATTGTGGGCAGCAGCATCGTTCCATGCAGTGCGCATGCGCCGGCAGGATCAACCCGAACGCCGCCACCTGGGCACTTGTAAGCCCTCATTTGCATATGAATAAAACTCAGTTTTTGCTCCTGGGGAACATCAAAACAAAAGGACAAAGGTGCCATTGGACTCATCTATAGTTATGCTACAGTGCTATGTAAGCAGTGTATAAAGGCAAATTCTGGTGACAGACTCCCTTTAAATTCCTAATTCTTAGAGTTGGTTCTAAATAAAAGTTTTACCGGTATATAATAAGTGCAGGATAATGTGATCAAGAGACCCAAAGAATTCGATGGTGAGAATCTAGAGAAGGCCTCATCTCATCTGGTATAATCTCTATTAGATCTACTTTTCAGGCGTCGGGATTTTGTAATTCGTCTAGTAGGCCAATGGATGCTTCTTAGAAAGTTTATAATGAAAGTAATTGCAGCCAAAAAAAAAGGTTTTCCAAAGAAAGTCATTTATCCATACTTATCTGAGCATCCATTTCCTTGGTTTGAGTAGATAGGGCAATTATAATTAATTTATTCATCCCTTAAAGGGGTTGTTCAGGATTTGTAACACATGACCACTGCCTTCCAGAACCAGTGTCACACCTATTCACAGCTCTTGTGTGAGGTATTTAGATTGATGCTTCCCATAACCATACAAGCCATAGTCATGCTATTTTATGATTGCAATAATGTGGCATCATAACTGACCATCTCCCGTTTTAAACATACGCCATCATCCTAAGCCATATTGTTAACAGCGTTCTACCAAATAGTCGAAGATATGCAATCTGAACTGCTGTGTACAGTAGATTTCTCTGGAGTTCTGCAGGGAAAGTAGAGGCAGCATCCAGTATATAAGATTATAAATGGACAATGACCATCTTTTAATATCACAAATTACTTTAGTGCATTTGCAATCTCATTCGTAACCAAATTAGTGAAGTAGACCAGCTAAAATCCCTTTCATCCTTTTCAGAACTGATTCTTTGTTGATTGGAAATTATATGTACACGTAAATGGTATTAATACAATGTAGTTCTCCATTTACAAGTATATTTAATTTAAGAATGGATATAAAATATGAAAGGATAACATATCTAAACACCATACTCACCACCGCTGACCTTGGTTGGGTTGGGAAAGTATTAGAGGTGGTATAAATGACTGGCTTAGCTTGCATTGGAGGAGTCTTGGTGGTTATCAAGTCTGCTTAGTACAGGCATGTCCAAACTGCGGCCCTCCAGCTGTTGCAAAACTACAACTACCAGCATGCCCTAATAGCAATAGGCTATCCAGGCATGCTGGGAGTTGTAGTTTTGCAACAGCTGGGGGGCCACAGTTTGGACATGCCTGGCTTAGTATGTACCTGCAATGCCAGGCGGACATTGTTAGATCAGTGTCCTCAAATGCAGTTATTTCCATGTATGCAGTAGCATAATAGGTGGCATAATATTGAGCACTGTTACCTTGGATGGACATGGGTCAGCACTAATGAGAACACCTTCTGAACGGAGTTTGTATATTCTCCACTTATGCTGGTAGGTTAAAGGGGCTGTTTTAATAAAATAAAAACCCAGGCTGCAAAGGTTGAGCTTTTAAAAAACTTTGCATTGGTCAGTAGTACAGAGTGCACATGAGGAATAACACTTTTTTTGGCCATTATATCACTGGTATCGGGCATCTTTTAGTGGTTTTCCTCTGTACCTGCTGAATTTCTAGTTTGCAGTTCTCTCAGACATGATGGGTGAACATCAGCTGCCATCCACTGCACTCACAGAAAGTAGAGGAGAATCTCTTTCCTGTTTCACAGTCACTCAGAAGTAGCCCCCGAATAATGGAGGGCATAACAGAGAAGTACCGACCTGTATGCTTGTGAATAAAGCACCTGCTGAGCGATATTCTTCCTATGTAGCTGTGCAGTCTCTCTTTGTCTGTGCCTGTCTCTTCAGCTCCTGCTCACTTCTCCTTTCCATAGACTTGCATTGACACGTGTACTATGATCTTCCTGTAGAGATGATCCATCCTGGACAGGATGAAGACATTTGTCAAAGTGAAAAGTAATTAGCCGGGGGCCTGGTAAACAGCTGATAACATTTCTCACTGATGAGACATATCACAAACTTTCTTGTGGTCACTTGTACTATTGATTTATGCAAAGTTGTCTGAAAAGTCAGTGACCATTTAATGGAACAGAATTACAAAAGAATACTACTTTTCTCCCCTGCTGCTTGCATAAATGTGCTGCAGTCCTGCAAAACCAGCAGGGTCGGCCGGAGCAGAATGCTGGAAACAGCGGAGGAGAAAAATGGTAATTACAGCTTCTTTTGTAATTTTATTACATTTACTGGTGCTGGGGGCAGATTGATCAAACTGTCTTTGTTACCCAGAGCAACCAATCGCTGTGCATCTATCACTTTAGCAGAGCACTTTAGGAAATGCAAGATAAGCTCTGATTGGTTGCTATGGACTTGTACCATCTTAATTTTTTCGGAGACATGAACAACATACTTGAAAAGAAGATTAGGTGAAGTGGGGAGGCAAAACGGGTCGTGCTGAATATCATAACCACGTAATACATCTCATTTTTAACTACAAAGCTGACACCAAAGAGTTACACATTTGGCCACTCACCATTGTTGCACAAAAATGTTCCACTTTTTGTGATTTTATGCCATCTCTAGTGAAAAGTGGGTGAGAAAGATGGAGTCGTTAACTAGGCTACTGGTTAAGGCGTATTCACACATCCATTACAGCACACGTAGTGATAGATTTTAGCGTGTTTATTCACGCATCCTTCTTTTTCCACTGAGATGCACGACTTTGGTCCGTGATGCAGATCAAACACAAACATTGAAGTCTATTGGTGGAATTTACCAAGACCTTCCCTCCAGAATTCAGGCTTCAAAAGATCAAAAAATAGGGCTTTTGTGACCTTTCGAGGTCACTTGTGCAAAATTTTTGCTACTTTTTGTATTTTTACACGACTCGTTCCAGTTTTGGAAGGTAGGTGGGGAAATGGGCATGGTTCGCCATATTTCACTCCAGATTTATGACTGGGACTTTTTAAAAAAATCGCATAAGAACTCCCAAAGCCACTCCAGTACGGTGAGGGTGCAGAAAAGTGGAGTAGCGTGTCTACACAAAATTGTTAGGTTAAGGAATGAGCCAAAATTAACAGACATTTGTCTCAAAGTACACCAATGCAGACTCAAGGAAAACTCATTTCAGATATTAGCCTCCTGATAAATTCCCCCCAGTGGGTGGGTCCATGAAAACCACTGACATCTGTGTTCTCTCAGTGGTTTCTCACTGACCATTGGTAGGAGATGCTCTGACTTTTCAGCTTGGCGGTTCAGGGCAAATAACAGACACACGGACCCTTCAGAAATGAAACACTGCCCACCTTGTCACAGATGTCGTCATGGAAATAGAATTGTAAATAAGGGTTTATAGTATCAATTTATCAAATATGACTTTTTAAAAATGTTGCAAATTCACTCCAGTAGGGGCAGGGGCGTACATAGAAATCACTGGGCCCCATGGCAAGAATCTGAATTGGGCCCTCTTGTGAGTGACCCATCGCACCCCTTAGTGTAGGTGCACATCTACGGCACAGGTTCCAGCAAAAGCCTCCATTGCAGATTCTGGCAAAAACAGAGGTCAAAACAATCTTGAATGACCCCATTATTGTGAATGGGATCCAGCAGGTGCCAAAAGTGTTTGGCATATGCTGTATCTGGCGATGCTGGAACAGAATACCCAAATCTGATGGCAAGTGATTACCTAGCCTTACCCGATGAATTATGCCCGCGGCTGCTACTTTTTACCGTATATAGTGTGTCATCCTTCTCTATGGACTGTGCCTGCTCCTGCTTCACCTCCTCCCCAATGCTGACTTACTGTTTGTGCTGCTGGCAGAGCGCGGTCAGGGCCAGGGGCAGATCTTCACAGCACTAGTCTGGAGTCTGTACTGGTGACGGTGCGGGATCAGGTCAGGTCCGGACTGGTCGGTTAGGTCACACTGCGACGCGTGGTGGCAGAGGAACAGGACAGGGCCATTTTACAAAGTGCAGACACAGAAAACTAAAGGATTTTATACAGTCACAACTGATGTTTCTCTGACTGCTGCAGAACCTCCTAACACACACCTCAGCTGCTGCAGAACCTCCTAACACACACCTCAGCTGCTGCAGAACCTCCTAACACACACCTCAGCTGCTGCAGAACCTCCTAATACACACCTCAAATGCTGCAGAACCTCATAATACACACCTCAGCTGCTGCAGAACCTCCTAACACACACCTCAGCTGCTGCAGAACCTCCTAACACACATCTTAGCTGCTGCAGAACCTCCTAATATACACCAGCTGCTGCAGAACCCCCTAATACACACGTTAGCTGCTGCAGAACCTCCTAATACACACCTTAGCTGCTGCAGAACCTACTAATACACACCTCAGCTGCTGAAGAACATCATAATCTGATGCTAGAGCACATATAAGGCTTTGATCACATCTGTGTTGGGGCCTCATTCGCAGATCAGGTCATAAATGCTGGACACTATTTTCTAATCTGGCAGATGGAAACCCGTCAGATCTCATAGTCAGCAGGATCCGTCGGGTGTTAAAGTCCATGAAGTGCCAAATGTGGAACTACGGTGATTTTCATTGATTTGCTTCTATGACAGGGCAGAACAGTGAACGTCACCAGCATAGATGTGAACACAGCCTAATACACACCTCAGAAGCTGCAGAACATCTTTATAGTGACAAGGGAACTACAAGTCTCACCATCACCAGATTGTTATTATTGGAAATTAGGGAGCAACACAGGGAGAGGTAAAATGAAGAGAACTACAACTCCCAGCATGTCCAGGCTGTTATTATCGGATACAAGTGGATATTGAACAGAGAGAGTATAAGGCCAGGTTCACATCACCTTTTAGTTTTCCGTACGTCTGATCCGTCAGAAGAATAGAAAAATAAAGGAAAACGGATCCTGTATTTCAAGCATCAGTTCTGCACATTCGGCATCTGTTTATGCCATTTCTGAGATCCGTTATTTTAGACAGAAAAAAAGTCCTGCACGCAAAACTAAACGGTGATGTGAACCCGGCCTAAGAAGAGAGAACAACATATCCCAGCAAGTCCAGATTATTATAGGTATTCATCTAGTTGTACTAGGTCAGGGATGGGCAAACTGCGGCTCTCCAGCTGTTGCCTCCACCATGCCCTGCTGTAGGCTGATAGCTATAGCCAGACGGGGCATGCTGGGAGTTGTAGTTTTGCAACAGCTGGAGAGCCACAGTTTTCCCATCCCTGTACTAGTTGATAACTTTAAAAAGAAATAATATAACCCCCAGTATGGCCAGACATATTATGGGGCATCAGTATACATTACAGAGAGAAGGTATAAGAGGAGAGAACTACAACTCCCAGCATTACCAGACTGTACTAGGGCATACATTTAAATTACATGGAGAGGGATATAATAGGACAGAACTACAACTCCCAACTTTTCTAGGATGTTATGGGTTATCCCAGGACACCACTAACCTCTCCTCCAGCAGGCGCCACACAAGCTCCATCCACCTCACAGCGATATCCCACAGGTCTGTCAGCAGACCTCTGCACTGGTCACATGATGATGACATCACCAAAGGTCCTTCTCCACTTCTTACATTCTCAGGTAGCCATACAAGTATAATTAGTGGCCGGGGCCTATCCTCCACTGCGGGCCCCCTTCCCCCAGGGTCCCCATAGCATCTGCGTGGTCTGCCTCTATTGGAGGTACGCCACTGAGTAGTGGTGGTGTAAAAACTTGAGTAACATAATAGTAAATTACAGGCATGTTTAAGCCCCTCCCAGGAATGCCCCCAAAACCCACTGAGACCACCTGCTTGTGGGTGGGCTTACATGAGCCCCACCTTATTTTTTTTTTGTCCAGGACAGCCTGAATTTGCTGGGACTGCCTTTGAAATTGAATTAGTTTAATTAATTTAGTAACTATGGCTAAGTTTATAAAACACCGTGTGACGTTTGATAAATTTGTTGCAGATTTCGGCAGCCCAGACTCCAGCAAAATTCCCCTCATGATCAATTCTCCAATGCCTCATATATAACCTCATGTATAGGCTCTGATTGGCGGCTCCCATCCACCAGTAGGTTCATCCACACCTATGTTGTGAATGGGAACTAGAAATGGCTGACGTCGCCCCTTTGTTACAGTTACTATTACTAGCACTTTGTTCATTGCCCTGAAAATGTGTCCACACAATAAAATCCCTCCTAGTAAATGACCAGATGCGTAAAGTAAATCAGTCCGGTCCGTGATTATTTTTATTGCATTCCCGGTGTCGTTTCAGGTTATTATGCTTTGTGTGGCCATATTTGCGTGGGTTCTGTTGAAAGCCTCATGTCTGATGGCCAACGTGTGATGAAGACACCTTCCTCATCTCTATGGATGGAAGCTTGGTGGATTGAACGTCAGTGTATGGCTGGGTGGTAGGAGGTGTGTTAAGGGTGGTTTGGTAGAAGTTTCTACATTTTTTGTGTAAGCAAGTTCTATCAAATCTTTCGCTTCTGTGGAAAACCACAATTGCAGGACCATCTTTTGGAGTCATGGTTTTCTACTGTATGCCGTAACTTTCCTCATTATTGTTAATGGGGAAAAACTACTGCCATGTATAGTACATATAGTGTTTTTCAACCTTAAGATTTTATGAAAACCCCACTGTCATGCATGATCTGACCAGTATGGGAGACTGTGCCCAAATACCAATGTGAAATAGACCTTTGATATTTGATGTCAGGTTATAACAGCCTGAGAGTCTGACTCCAGCAGTTGTGACCTCAGCAGTTCTAGCTACAGTGACTGCAGATACATATTTTTGAGTTGTGACGATATATTCCTTACGACATACTCAGTTTGTGGGTGCCACCGGGTGTTTATCTATTTAATCACATAGGCATCATCCAAAGGAAAATCAGTTTCTACTGGGAAAACCACAGAGTAGCGCACACAGGGAGCCCTCCGGATTGTATTGTTTCTTTCTACTGCCTGCCCCTCCTCTGTCCCTTTTGGGGGGCAGGCCATTGTATCATAATCTTGTATATGCATGTTTTATGGAATACTGTCTGATCTCAGCACTATGTTGTACAAATATACAATGGAGGCTAGGATTGGGGATGGGAGCAGGGTAGGGGGCGCAAAGTATGAGATGTTTTTGTTTACTAATAAAGTTTTTGTTATATCAAAGGTGAACTTTCACTTCCTAGTGTGATGTCTTTTTGTTCTCCATTCAGCCCACACCAATCACATATTGAGGCCAATACATTTCCATTGCTACAGTTTGACTATACCAAATAACTCACATTGTTCACGACTATGAGATAAATAAGTGCTTTTCATTTTCTGGTTTAAATACTTCTACAAAATATCATTTTTTTGGACGTAGTATCATCCATAGACTTTCTTTTATGAGTGAAGGTATCACTTTATTTTAAGGTATTGCATAATAAATCCCTACAATTTATTTTTGTCTTAGAATAATTCAAGCCCCTATAGCAGGGCTGCAAAACCTGTGGCTCTCCAGCTGTTGTAAAACTACAACTCCCACCATGCCCTGCTGTAGGCTGACTGGGCATGTTGGGAGTTGTAGTTTTGCAACAGATAGAGAGCCGCAGGTTGGCCAGCCCTGCCCTATAGTTAGGATAGATTAATGCAGTTCTATGCGTGGCCAGCAGGTGTCAGCGCATCCTTGACATTCCGGCTTGTGAATGATATATTGCATATGATTCCAGTGGACCTTAAAATCCTTATTTGAGGCACACAGTAAAGTCAATCAGTATGCAATGAAAAGAACTGGGGCTACAAACCCCGTGGAGCTCCCATTGAAGTGAACGGAGAAGCTGGTTACCAAGGCTGCCAGTTTAACTATTTCCTCTCATACACAGCCTTTTAGAATACACAATGCACAGACCACAGTTATCACAACAGTAGACATTTTTAAAGTCGTAAACCTGAATATTAACCCTTTAGCAGTGAACCAATGGGTCACTGCTAATGAGGTGGTTGTTGTACCATTGCCTCTACTTCCCTTCCCATGAGGGCAACCTGCATGCATATCAGACCTGAAGACCATGATCATCATTTTTAGTTTCACTGCGCTGGTCACAGGTTGGATGATCTAACTGCAATGCTTCTGACTCTGAGGTGGGTACGCAGTATCGGCAGTCTCTGATTAGTGGGGCAGCCTCACTCTGTCATCTGCATGCCCCCACCGCTCGCCTCACACCTATCAGGGAGACAGTGTGTGGGTTTCCTGTTAGCAGGTGCCAGCCCCCTACAACACACTGACCTAGGCACTGAACCGTCATTGATTAGTGGAAAATATAAGCCTGCTGGTAGATCATAGTTAAAAAGTTTGTATGCAAGAGAAAAAAAATGTCCCTTGTGCCCTGCCAGGACCTATGCTTTTGCATTTCATAAGCTGAGAGCCACTAGAATTGAGTGGTGCTATTTTTGGAAGAAAGCAGACATCCTTTTTTAGTCCTGGAGAACCCCTTTAAGGCTAACATGTTACCAAACTTCTGATATGGGACAGTAACAAGTCAGAACTTTTTAGCATTGGGGGTCTAAATGTGAGACCCTCACAAATTACAAAGGGGCTAAAACAATCAGCTGTTGATATACACCGTATGTTGTGTTATGTACAGGTTTAGGAAATGCTTATATGTCTTTGGAATCCAGAAGAAGGTATTATAACAAAAGGTCTTACAAGATACCAGAGGGTGAAGAAAGGCCAGCAAGAATCCAGCATCAAAGATCTATAAGTCCAAGTCAATGAGTGCTGGTTCACACACACTATTTTTCAGCTTACATTTTTATGCAAGTTTTTTTGGCCAGTACCAGTGTTGAAGTTTTTGGTGAACTATAAATGCACTACCTAGAAATAATGTTTTTTTGGGTTGTGCATTTTAGGCCCAATGGCGTCTTTTTAAAAAAAAAATAATAAAATACAGCATACTGATCGTATGACATCTTTTCTGGCATTTTTCCCATGGGCTTTTTATTTTGTCTTCTGCACAAAAATGCATGTAAAAATCTCATAAAAGATTGAAACACTCGTAAAAATTTTAAAAGTGTCTCTCCTCACTAGCTGCTAATGGGTTACTTGACTTCAGCTAAAGAGAAGAGACAGAGCTTGGCTAAATATGTCTGCCTCTTTGTTTTAGCGATTAGTGAGGATGTTAGCATTATGGACCTTCACTTTCATGTATGGTTGTTTAATGGGGTTTTCTGGGTGTAGAACATTAATGACCTATCCTCTGAAAAGGATCCCCCTTAAGGACTGGAGGTTTTTTATTTTTTGAGTTTTCGTTTTGCGCTCCCTGCCTTCCCAGATCCATAACTTTTTTACTTTTCGGTTCACATAGCCATATGAGGGCTTGTTTTTTGCGGGACAAGTTGTACTTTCCAACGACACCATTTAATATTGCATATGATGTAGTGGGAAGCGGGGAAAAAATTCCAAATGGGGGGAAATTGCAAAAAAAAAAGCAATTCCACAACAGTTTTGCGGGTTTTTAAATTCCGACGTTCAATGTGCGATAAAACTGACCGGTTATTTTTACTCTACAGGTCACTACGAATCCGGCGATACCCTATAGGTTTTCTTGCGTTTTGATCGTTTTAAGGTGTTTTGACCCCTATAACTTTTTTGTAATTATATGTACAGAGCTGTATGGGAGCTCATTTTTTGCGTCATAATCTTATCTTTTTACTGATATCATTCTGGGGTGTGTATGAATTTTTGATCACCTTTTATGTAATTTTTTGTGGAAAGTGAAGCGACCAAAAATGGCGAATCCGCCACTTGGATGCTTTTTTCTGTTTTGCTGTTTGACGTATGGGAAATATTTTTTTATATTTCTATAGTATGGGCGTTTTCGCACATTGCGACACCCATCTTGTGTATTTTTTTATTTTTTTTATTTTTATTTTAGCAACAGGTGGGTGATTTGAACTTTTATGTTTCTTTAATTATTTTTTTAAAACTTTTTTTTTTTTTTACACTTTTATATAGTTCCCATAGGGAACTATAACTTACAATCATTTGATTGCGATTATCATACATTCCAATGCAATAGCATTGGAATGTATGAAAAAAAATCACATATTTCCTATGAAGCCTATTACAGGCAAGGCTCCATAGGAAATACTACAGAGCAGCCTGGGTTTCATTCATAGAGACCCAGGCTACTACAGGCATGCTCCGGCTCCTCTGATCGCCACACGGGGGAGCCAGAGCGCAAACTGAAAGTAAAACTTTCGGTTTGTGCGCACTCAGATGCCGTGGTCAGGATTGACCATGGCATCTGAGGGGTTAAATGTCCGCGATCGGCATTGCTGTCGGTCGCGGACATTAGCCGCGGGTGTCTGCTACAAGAACCATGCGGACACCCGCGGCTAAGGCGCCTGCAGCGGGCGCCATCTTTAAAGACCGGACACAGGGCGTACATGTACGCCCTTCGTCCTTAAGAGGTTAATATCTGATTGGTGGGGGTCCGACACCCAGCACTGCCACCCGACAGCTGTTTGAAGAGGCCGTGGCACACTAAGTACAGCGCCATACATCATATAGTGGCTGTGCCTGGTATTGCAGCCCAGTCTCATTCACTTGAATGGGACTGAGATGCACCTAGGCATGTGACATCACAGGCCTAGGATAAGGCCACAGCGCTCACCAGAGCGTCACGGCCTCTTCAATGGGGTTAATGAACGTCTACATTTCCATTTTAAATTTATACATTCGTTTTCCTGCCTTCTTGTGTAAAATGCTGGTTGAGGCCGGGACACATTTGGGAGTCACAAGGTTAACAGTTGACCATAATTGTCTAGTATGAGAAGCGATGAAACAATAATATAACATTATTAATATTGTAAAATCCAGAGATATAAAAGATATATGAAAACATCATGGCATAAACACTAAGTAGCAAAGGTCTAATGTAATTTCCGTGACAGTAACAATCCCATAGGAGGAAGATAAGCAGCACAATGACCCAGAGGCACGGAGAAGATCAGTGACTCAGAGCTAATTTAATACAAATTTCATAGTACGGGTACTCTTTTCCCAGGAGCGCACCAAGTAATCTCTGCTATTATATTGTACTGCAATTGCATTAACTGTTTTAATTGTGCACAATTTCCTAAGGTTTTAGCCTAAGGAATACTTGGATGAGCAATAATGTTTTATGAATGGACCTACATTGAAAATAATCGGTTGTTTGTTGACGAGTGTGTTTAATAGTAATGATGCCAATGAAAGCTATGGTATAAATATGACTGCTATAAGGTTAATGTGTTTGTTTGCTTCTTAGGTTACATGCAGTGGGAAATTGTCTTATGGGACTTTTATATATTTACATAAATGCGCAATGTATGTTAACTGCTCTGAGGCAATATCCAATTTATGTCCTGTAATAAGAGTTCCTGGTGGCAAGAAACCTAATTGTGTGTACTCTGCTGCCCCCTAGTGTTTACATTTCAATATAAAAGACAGGGATGAGTTTCCTTTCTTCATCACAGTGTATTATAGATTTCAAATTTTAAGGGATTGTCCAGGAATAGAAAAAAGGGTCTGCTGTATTTTCCAGAAACCACGTCTGGCCATGGGCTGTGTCTGGTACTGCAGTTCAGTTTCATTCATGAGGACAAGCTACAATACCAGACACAGCCGATGCACAGACATGGCGCTTATGACCTTTTATGATACCCACTGTAATAATTATGGAACATAAATAATTCAGTCTATTCTGGACTACAAATGGCATTTTGAAGGTACTTGTTGCAAGTATTTAGGGATACATGGGTTTGCAGCTGTATCTGTACCACACTACAGTGGTTCTGGATACATTGCTAAAATGGGAAACATATACAGATAAAAGATTTGTTTGAGCCTAGTCTGAACGTTAACGACATGGTTGCTTCAATTATCCACAGATCTATAGGAACCTTCAGAACAGTCATTATACAGGGGGCTGAATGTTGCATAGGTTGATGAATCACTTGGGAGCAGGAAGTTGTTCTGTTTCCTTGAAGGTGTCTGATCTATTTGAATTGTAATGACTACATTTTGCATATGAAAACTTCCCGAGGAGGCAGCTATGGAAGCTGGTATCTGATAGAAATGTCTAGTCTTTTCTTTTCTGGCTTTCTTTTTATTGTGCTGCTTGCTTTGTTCATTGTTGTCCCTGTGTTTATATCATCACTTTCTACAGATGTACCACAAGTGGGGCCGCACTTCATATAGTGTCTGCGGGGATCATCAGGTATCTCCTCAAACATAACCAACAAGTATGTCCACAAAAACAATGACGCGTTAAAAGAGCCCTGGGCAGAGGGTGTAATAAGAAACTTACAGTGAAAAAAGAGGAATCTTGGTTGCGAGAAGAAAGGAGGACTAGTTGTCAATCGCAGCTTCTTAGATCTGTTAGGGTTCATTTTATTTAATCAAACATAGAATCTCCTGCTCATTTTGGCCAAGGCAGAGTGCCTTGTTGGCAGTTTCCCTGGCATCCAGTACCTGAAGCGCATGTTCTGCCCATGATTTGAATTATCTATCCCATGGAAAATTGTTGGTGTTGTGGTTAACATCATGCGCAATATGTGCTTCGCAAATTGTGAGGGATTTAGAGTCGTGCAGGGGCAGATTGGCCATAAACCTTACAGGAAAATTTCCCGGTGGGCCGATGCCCAGGGAGCCTCCTAGGCCCTCCTCACGGCCGGACATTGGAAGTTTTTGGGGATGTATTTTGTGATGGACTGTGGTATTTGGCTCTGTTGGGGTGGTATAGTATTCTACAAAATGGTATTGCTGGCCCTGCCTTCCATCAATTTGGACCCAACTACAAAATGGGGCCACTTTTAGTATTTTTCCCAGCTCCACTTTAAGTTCCCAGGCCGCCCCTGGTCTCGTGATTTTCTGCCCTCTGACCCTGTGCAATGAGAAAATCACTCCACCTAGAGTAAAAGCTCCCAGTAGCCGCTCATTTGACAAAGCAGCTATGGATTTAGATATACAGTAATGGAGCTGTAGGATCTCGGAAAAGGGAAGAGGGGTAGAAAAAGAAAACCAGTAAACTCTGAGGAGCAGTGGCAATTAGGATAAGTACTCTGCTTGCATTTATTAACAATTTTTATTAACACTTTTCATTATGGTTTGGCTGTTTATGCCCTTGAATAAAAAGTTTGAGAACCCATCTCTTAGCAGATAATGAAATAAATGTTTCCCCTCTCTCTTTAGTTTTTATTTTTCTCTCATTCTTATTTTTTTTAATTTTTTTTTACGAAACCTCTCTTTTCAATCTTTCCTTTAAGAAGACTGAAATTTGATCACATTTTTGGTAAAAAAATAAAAATAAAATTCACTTTTAGATGCCCTAAAAAACTGCAGGTCTTCCTACAATGTGGGACTTGGGTGCCTAGGGCCCATCATTAAAATTCATTCTGGGGGCCCATTGTAAAGCTACATGCAAATATCACCTGCTCACACATGGTTGATTATGGAAGTCCGTGCAGAGACTTTGAGAAAACAGGTTCATGATGAAAGAGGATACTGGCGTGCCTTCCTCTATACCTAGAAGTCGTATCAGCCAATGATATACTGGGTAGTTTGGTAAATATTCTACCCAGTTTTTAATATGAACATAGGTTGACTGAGATGCTATATGCTGCCTATCTATAAGTCAGTGTACTGTGCCACGGGCCACTTGGGTAGGGGTGGGGGACTAGGTGCCCACTAGCGGATTCACCTGTTTCCCTGTGGGCCAGTCTGAGCCTGTCTTCCTAGACATTTAAGTGAATCTCTGCACATCCCCTCAAACTCCTGTGCAAGACTCTACTAAAAATGTCCTGAATGGCCATGACGTCCTGCTTGGCTAAGGGTCAAGCAACCATACCATACAGGGCATGCTCACATGCTTCTGAAAGATGTTATTAAGGGTACATTCACACGACCATATTAATGGGTCTGGATACGTTCTGCAATTTTGTGAAATGGCTGTGGACCCCTTCATTTCAATGGGGGCGCAAAAGATGTGTACAGTACACCGTGTACTGTCCGCATCTGTAGTTCCGTTCTGCGGCCCCCTAAAAATATAGAGCATGTCCTAGTGATGCCCCATTATTGCATCCAAATTGAATACTCACCTGCCCCAAGTGACTACACCGAATGGTGCAGAGCAGGTCTTGTCTAGTTTTTGGTCTGCACCGTCTGTGCCGAACCAAAGGCAGCAAGGGAATGGTGGGGCAGACGTCTGATGGTTCCCTGCTTCACCATTGCAGTCAACGCTATCTGCATACCAGGGACAAAGATATCATTGAAATCTGGACGTGCCACAACTGTCCCAGGAGGACCACAAGACAGAGGCCAAAATTTGGTATTGTCTCTCTGGATTCTGGACAATGGGGAGGCATGAAAAGCTCTGTCCTGGTCACTCCCTGATACATATACAGTTTTACAATTTTAATAATCCTGGACGATTGCAGAGATTTACAGAAAATAGACTCAATCCAGTGCTGTTGTACAGTGAAGCTTACAATCGAACGTCACATACTACTGTCAGTCACCATGCTTCCTATATAAACTCCTTCAAGAGAATCTTTTTCAGGCTGAGACTTTTTTAAGACTAACACCACCTTAAATTACAGTTCTGGTAAGTGGAGAGTTTTTTCCTCCATTACACATAGAATAAATCTAGACAGCGAGCTCACAATGCCGCCTGTTAATGTGCAAGGAAGTTAAATAGATTGACAGAAGGATGAGACCAAAGAGATGGGTCTGAACCTGGTGGGGGATCTTAGACATCAAATGGGCCAGCAGCCCGGCTTCCTGTGCTCTATTGTTCCTCTTTTGTTTGTCTATTTGCTCCCTTTATTCACCTCAAACTGTGAAGCCTCACGTTACTGATAAAGGTTACCTCCTCCAATACTATTACACCAGTAGACAAATGCACACCAGCAGGATTTCAAAGCAATGCTAGCCTTTCTTTATTGAATATAAGACCCTATTACAAAGTGTCCTGACCTCGAGGTAACCTGCTAATCCTATGTATGGAAAGCCAGGGTAAAGCTTAAATTGATTTTCTTCCAATTGACATATCCCCACTGCATTAGTGGTCTTTATTACATAACAAGTAAACTGTGAATGGACTATCAAATGCAATGAGGCTTTAAATGGCTGCATAAGACAGGCAGGATGTTGGGTTATAATGGTTCTCCTACATTAGATCCTTAAAGATCTTCCCATTTTCACAAACTGAATGGCTGCCATGGTACCAGACAGTGCGCCGACTCATAATTGTACATGCATTATACACTGCTCATATCCGGGGGTCACCACCACCTTGGAATCCAGCAGTGGTGGTTGTGCTTAACCACTTAAGCCCCCCTAGCTTAAACACCCTTAATGACCAGGCCACTTTTTACAATTCCGCACTACACTACTTTACCCGTTTATTGCTCCGTCATGCAACTTACCACCCAAATGAATTTTACCTCCTTTTCTTCTCACTAATAGAGCTTTCATTTGGTGGTATTTCATTGTTGCTGACATTTTTATTTTTTTTGCCATTAATACAAATTTAACGATATTTTTGCAAAAAAATGACATTTTTCACTTTCTGTTGTAAAATTTTTCAAAAAAAACTACATTTCTATATAAATTTTTCTCTAAATTTATTGTTCTACATGTCTTTGATAAAAAAAGTCCAATAAGTGTATATTTATTGGTTTGGGTAAAAGTTATAGCGTTTACAAACTATGGTGCAAAAAGTGAATTTCTGCATTTTGAAGCAGCTCTGACTTTCTGAGCACCTGTCATGTTTCTTCAGGTGCTAGAATGTCAGGAAAGTATAAATACCCCCAAATCACACCATTTTAGAAAGAAGACACCCCAAAGTATTCGCGGAGGGGCATGGTGAGTTCATGTATCATTTCATTTTTTTCACAAGTTAGCGGAAAATGACACTTTCTGAGAAAAAAAAAAAAAAAAGTTTCAATTTCTGCTAACTTCTGGCAAAAAAGAAATCTCAGACGGACTCACTATGCCCCTCAGTGAATACCTTGGGGTGTCTACTTTCCGAAAAGGGGTCATTTGTGGGGTGTTTGTACTGTTCTGGCATTTTGGGCGGGGCTAAATTGTGAGCAGCCATGTAAATCCTAAAGGTACTCGTTGGAATTTGGGCCCCTTTGCGCACCCAGGCTGTAAAAAGTGCACTCATGTGGTATCGCCGTACTCAGGAGAAGTAGGGCAATGTGTTTTAGGGTGTATTTTTACATATACCCATGTTGGGTGAGAGAAATATCTCTGTAAATTGACAACTTTGAATAAAAAAATTAAAAAGTTGTCGTTTACAGTGATATTTCTCACACACAGTATGGGTATATGTAAAAATACACCCCAAACACATTGCCCTACTTCTCCTGAGTTCGGCGATACCACATGTGTGCCACTTTTTGCAGCCAAGATGCGCAAAGGGCCCTAAAACCAATGAGTACCTTTAGGATTTCACAGGCCATTTTTACGCATTTGGATTCTCACACTTTAGGACCCCTAAAATGCCAGGGCAGTATAAATACCCACATGTGACCCCATTGTGGAAAGAAGACACCCCAAGGTATTCCGTGAGGGGTATGGCGAGTTCACAGAAAAAAAAATTGGCACAAGTTAGCGGAAATTGATTTTTTTTTTTTTTTTTTACAGTCTCATATTCCACTAACTTGTGACAAAAATAATATTTTACATGAACTCCCCATACCCCTCATGGAATACCTTGGGAGTCTTCTTTCTAAAATAGGGTCACATGTGGGGTATTTATACTGCCCTGGCATTTGAGGGTCTCCGTAATCATTACACGTATGGCCAGCATTAGGAGTTTCTGCGATTCTCCGTATATTGCGCATACGGGTAATGAGATTTTTTCCGTTCAGCCTCTGGGCTGAAAAGAAAAAAATGAACGGCACAGATTTTTCATTCGCATCAATCAATGTGGATGAAAAAATCTCTGCCAAAAATGTGCAAAAAAACAAAACGGCACAGATTTTTTCATTCGCATCGATCAATGTGGATGAATAAATCTCTGCCAAAAAATGTGCAAAAAAAAAAGTAGTAAGGCCCCATTCACACGTCCGCAAAAATTCTGCGGAATAGATGCCGACCCATTCAGTGTGAATGGGGCTGGCGGTGATGCGGAGAGCACACTATGCGCTCGCCGCATCAGCATTTGCGGAGCTGCGGCCGCAAACTTCCGGGTTTCGGCCCCCAAGCATCCGGCCGCAGCTCCGCAAAAGATAGAGCATGTCCTATTCTTGTCCGCAATTGCGGTCATTTTCATTTTGCTGTTCTTTTGATGGAGCTGAAAAACACTAATGCGAAGGCAAGTGTAAACAGATTTAAAGGCCCTTTACACAAGCTGATGAAAAGTCAGTTATCGAGAACAATAAGGTAAAGCTGCATTTACATGTAGCAATCATCTCTACTGCAATCAATCATTTCCATACAGATTCACTGTTTGTCGGCAGCAGATTCCTAGTTACGCAGGACGATGTGCTGCCAGGCAGCTATGATTTTATGTGCCGCATACGAGATGCGATCACCCGATGAATAAGCGTTTGCCCAGTTGTCGAGTGTTTGGTGGCACCTTTACACAGGGCAATTCTTTGGAAAACTTGCTGTTATTACACTAATCGATGGCTCTTGTAAAAGGGCTTTAACGTGGTTTTACAGGATTTTAATATTGAAGGCGTATCCTTAGGATAGACCGTTAATATCTGAATGCTGGGCTCCAACTCCCCACATACCCACTGTCAGCAGCGGAACTACACAGCTCTGTCCGATTGTTTGGTGGACAGAGCTAATAACGTAAAAGTAAATGGGTGCATCGCAGTCGTTAATAATATCAATATTACAGGGAATGTGTCATCTGAAAAAGATCATGTTTTTATGTTAAACAGATTTTAAAGAATTTGCTTATTTTAAATTTTTCATGTCAATATCTATTTAAATATTTTTTAAATCCTGCCGTTTTCGCACTGGCCATTAGACATAATAATATGTGCCACTTATTAGCCTGCACAGATCATTTTACTGCAGTTATCTGCTTATCATTACACGCAGGATTAGAACGACAGATACTATCTATACATATAAGTAAAACTGGATCCACCGTTCACAATAGGTGATATCTACTCCCTACTGACCTCTGCTCAGGTCACGGAGCATACCTTGAAAACTGTCCCATAGAAGTCAATGAGGTCCCCTCCTGGTCATTATGTCTATGGCCCATGGTGGCTGTTGTAAAGCATATCTCTAAATGCTGTTAAGAACAGCTCAGGTAAGATGGCTGCCCCCATAATCATGATAAGGAAATAGAATTTCAAAATCTGCTATCAGAAAATAAAAACAGATTACTAAAAAAAAGGAGATGTGTTGCTGTCTGGTTTTAACTGGCAGAAAACATTTTAAGTGACGCATTCCCTTTAAAGTCCCGGTAGAAGGCACCCAGCCGATCTGCTGCCAGCACCAGAAACTATACAGTAGACGGAACTGGAAGTACAAGGTTTCATCCACCGTGTAGTGGCCATGCTGGGTTACTAGAGCTCAACGGCTAGAGGGTCTGCAATGGCAGGCGGGCCTGGGCCTTTAGGCCCTAGCCTCACCTGCCAAAACACACACAGATAATTATTGTGTGTGCCGGCAGGCGAGGCCTAGGCTCTAATGGATGACAAACAAAGCTTCTAGGCTTGTCTGCTCTGTCTGTCATCCATGATGGCCCATGCCTAGGCCTGTTTCCCACATCCCACTCTTCCCACCTGCTGGGCTGAGTAGAAAAGTTCCTGGGTCAAGATCATGCCTCCTTATAATGTGAGCCAGTACAAAAAAATGCCTCCTTATAATGTGGGCTAGTATAAAAACATACCCCCTTATAATGTGCACAAAAAATGCCGCTCATATTGTGTGCCAGTACAGAAATGCCCGATGTGTGCCAGTACAAAAAATACCTTTTCTTAAGGTTCCCAGTAGAGCCAAATGTCCCCATAGTCCCCCCATAATATGTGCCAGTGCCCCCATGTGTGCGCCAGTACAAAAAAATCTCCTCAATTAGTGCCCCCAGTTCAGCTAATGTCCCCATAGTGCTCCCATAATGTTTGCCAGTATAAAATAACTATATAGTTCCCCTTGTAGATGCCCCCCTAATGCTCCTCTCCTCCCTTTCCTCATAGTGCCCTCCAATAATGTGTGGCAACCTAAAATGCCGGGTTTCTCTGGATCTGGCATTGCCAGAAGCTATACGAATGCCGTCTTGCCCCATTAACTGTAATCGCAACTACTGGTATCTGTCCAGTCGATACTCGCCATTCTCTGCAGGAACAGCCTGCTGGATCTCCTGAACGCTAGTGTGAAACTAGCCTACGAGCACTAATGCCCTGGATTCAGATTTGACCAAAGGCAACATCTGCATAGAGTTTGTATGTTTTTGCCATAGTTGCATAGCTACCACACTGCAAAAAATACAAACAATTTGGAATAGTGCCATCTAAATAAATAAAATCTACATATACAACCAATAGGTATACTGTCAGGAGTCGCATCAGTCCTGTTTTACTACGAAAGAGGAGACACAAATGAGGAGGCCATAGATATTGGTTTCAGATTTAGCCAATTTTAGTGCCTTCTGCTTACAGTCTATAGTTGAAGTGAATGGGACTGAGCTGCTATACCAAGCACAGCCACTATACAATGCGTGGCGCTGTGCTTGGTGAGCTATGAGGAGTGGGTGTGTCTCCAAACACATACCCCTTCACTTGCGTATTGTAAGGGTACTTTCACACTAGCGTTTTTCTTTTCCGGCATTGAGTTCCGTCAAAGGGGCTCAATACCGGAAAAGAACTGATCAGTTATATCCTAATGCATTCTGAATGGAGAGAAATCCGTTCAGGATGCACCAGGATGTCTTCAGTTCAGTCACTGCACGTTTTTTGGATGGAGAAAATACCGCAGCATGCTGCGGTATTATCTCCGTCCAAAATGCCGGATCAGTTGCCGGAATGCTGGATCCAGCATTAATTTACATTGAAATGTATTAGTGCCGGATCCGGCATTAGAAATACCTGAAGGACGGATCCGTCCTTCCGTTCTGCGCATGCGCAGACCTTTAAAACTGTAAAAAAAAAAATACAAGACGGATACGTCTATCCGCATGACAAGCAGAGAGACGGATCCGTTCTTGCAATGCATTTGAGATGCGGATCCATCTACAAATGCATTCAGTTTACATCCAGATTGACGGATCCAGCAGGCAGTTCCGACGACGGAACTGCTTGCCTGATCACTCTGCAGGCAGGGCCCTCACTTTCTTCTCACTAGTCAATCATTCATTTAGTCAACTTTATTATGCTTGTTTTTATCAAATGTACAGCACCAAGAAATGAATGGCGTTTCAAAATATATAACAATAATCATATTACTCCATAACTATAGTTACTAACAGAGGTTTAACTTAGGCTACTTTCACATTGGCGTTAGGTGCTGATCTGTTTGGTATTTGCACAGACGGATCCGCACCTATAATGCAAACGTTGTTATCCGTTCAGAACGGATCCGTTTGCATTAGCTTTGTAAAAAATGACAAAGTCCAAAACGGATCCATTTTGAATTACATTGAAAGTCAATGGGGAACGGATCCGTTTTCAAATGCACCATATTGTGTCATTGAAAACGGATCCGTCTCCATTGACTTACATTGTAAGTTAAAACGGATCCGTTCGGCTCCGCATCGTCAGACGGACACGAAAATGCTGCAAGCTGCGTTTTGGTGTCCGCCTCCAGAACGGAACGGAGACTGAACGGAGCCGAACTGATGCATTCTGAGAATGCATTGGGGCTGAACTGATCCGTTTTGGACTCCTGAGCCGGCTCCTGCGCTCTTCCTGTTTAACTGAGTGCATGCCCAGTGAAACACTTGAGGCTGATGTGCTAAGTTAAACAGGAAGAGCGCAGGAGCCGGCTCGGTGGATTTTAGTGAAGCTGGAGGGAAGGAGTGGGCGGGGTTATCAGCTACTAGTGATGTAGCCAGTGGGGGCAGAGCTTGACGGCAGTCGCAATGCCAGGGACATATGGTATGAGCAGAGAGAGGGGCGGGCCTGGGCACTGGATGGAAGGCGTTCCTGGGCACTTTTTGAATGAAAATAACGCCCCTCTTGGCACCTTCAGGTGTCATTAGCGTTCGAACGCGCTGTAAAACGCTTAACACATGCAAACCAATGCTTCCCTATGGGCATGGTTCTCACCTGAGCATTTTACAGCGCGTACGAACGCGCTGTAAAACGCCATACGCATAAACAAGTACTTGAGCTTTTTTTGGGGCATTTGTCGCGCGTTTTGTGATTGACACCACAGGAGTCTCAGTCTTTGAGTGGCTTCCCAGTCCAGGTGAGACTCCATCCTTTACCTCCCTTATATTTAGTAAGGTATTACTAAGTGCATAATACTAATAGAACCCACTCAAAACCACATCATTTCAGGAAACGTTTCAATCCTTCATAATAGAATGATTTTAGTAACACATTGTAAAACCTATTTCCCTAATGGGGGCATTCTTAGCAAACAAATGGGTGAGTTTGAGTCAGCATATTAAACCTGTAAAAGATGTATTAAATATGTTACTTTATTCTTATATTACTGAAACATAAAGACTGAATAGAGATGAGCAAATCCATTGTTAAAAAAAAAAATCTGAGTTGGATCTGAGAGAGAAACTAATAAAAAAGTGGGAGACAAGAGAAAAAAAATAGTCCTAGGAAACCTCAAACTAATGTCCATCAATTTTCAGACCTGATGTGCACAGAATCGATTCAGACCTGAACTAAATCTGTCGACTGATTTGTCCGCATCAAATTTTTTTTACGACTTCCTCATCTCTAAACCGTCATTTTCCCTTCTATTTTTGGCCAAGAAACACAAGAATGGATCTTCATTTTTTTTTGTATCTGCTGGAACCCAGACCCGTTTCTTTTTCTTATGTGAAAAAAAATAATAAAAAAACGAAGAGAAAATGGAGAGCTCAAACATTTAGGCATCTTGCACATGGTCATATTACAGATCCACGTTGTATGAATCTGCAGTGCAAAATCCATAGAAATCTATTAGCCTTATGTGTTGCTCCAAATTCATGCTCAGGAGGTAATTTAATAAGACCGTTGTTTTAGACGCCAGTCCTAATAAAGCCCTATAGCTGGCGGTGGATCCACCGAAGTTATGAAGAGCCGCCGGCCTGTTGCAGATAGCTGCGCAAGTTAACATTGCGCCGCCATCTGCGCCTGAAATATAGCTAATTTAGGCGTATTTCAGCTTGGTAAATGACCCCCTTATTCCTAAAGCTTCACACGACAGTGAAAAAAGTATCTGCTGAAAACGGATATACACGGCGACATTTTGTTGCATTAATGTCGCGCGACAATTTTTATAATGGGTGTCTATGGTGTTGCATTGAAACATGCGACATGCTGCGACTGCTACACAACAGTCGCAGAAAAATCCATCTTGAATGGATTTTTTGCGACTGCCCTGTCGCAGTCGCAGCATGTCGCATGTTGCAATGCAACACCATAGACACCCATTATAAAAATTGTCGCGCGACATTAATGCAACAAAATGTCGCGCCACTAATGTCGTCATGTGAACGTACCCTTATTCCTTGGCCGTCAAAAAAACTGCCATGTGAAAAACCCCAAAGACGACCGTTGTACTTAAAATAGACGTGTAATAGCCATTTAAAAAAGTCTGTCACATGTCCGTTTTTTGCGTGAATGGAGCCTAACAGGTTGATATGGAATCCATGAGAAACAAATAGTGGATGTTGTATTATGGAGACGTTTGGAGTATATTGTAAATGTGTAGCAGGTGGCTCACCGACTGAATCAGCGGATGGAACTCGGGTGCACTTGCCCCACTAGCTTCCCCAAGCTAAACAGAGTGAAAATATTGAAAACCAAAAAATAAAAAATAAATTTTTTCAGATATTAAACTATAATCCTTAGCTACCTTAGATTGTTTTGCATTTGATGTCTACTTAGCAGACTATATGATAGTGAGTGCCCCCCTATTTTTTGGTTTTCAAAATTTTGGAGTATATTGTCATTAGGTTTCTTATGCCCTTTATCTGCTGTAGACCATTAATGTGGTGTCCATAGTCCAGATCAAAAAATCAAGAAACAATATCAGAAGTGAAAAGAACATGTCATTTTTATTACGACACTTAACAACACAGCAACATCGTATTTAGAAGCTAGTAAGCACATTTACTAAAGAGAATGAACATTCCCCTGGACATGAATTCCAGCAATAAATGCAGGAAATAATTTTTAAATGTTGTGTGTTGTCAGCAGAGTCTGAGCAGGTGAAAGAGTCCTCCTGTTTGGTGTTAAAAGTATTCTTCTCATGTATGGTATTCCACATCTGTGAGAAGGACACATTCATGACCACACCAAAGGACACAACAAAAGACTGTTTTCCTTACAGACGTAAGTAATAGACATTTAAAGTCACTGTACATTCCTATTTTACAAGTTTATAAATAAGTATTTTAATACTTTTCTTATGCAGATTATCTCAGGCACAGAGTCCCCTTTATATGCAGGCCACTTTGGTCAAAGAATTTGAATGTAACAGGTCTTCTGCAACCCTATAAACCTTCCATTGTGAATAAGAAGCAAATACACCTTAACAAATAAAAGTTGCAGATTTTCAGTCCCATGTAATACCATTCATTCCTTCTTAATACTGTCCACAGGAGAATCTGCACACTTCCCCTTTTTGTTTTGATGGGTTTTTGTATGTTTGGAAAGGTGGTCACTCCTCATAAATCTCTTTCCACATTCTTGGCATCCAAACCGCTTTTCTCCAGTGTGAGTCCTAAGATGCCTCTGCAGCTCATCAGATCTGGTGAAACTTTTACCACAGAAGACCCAGTTACATACAAAGGGCCTCTCACCAGCATGCCAACGTAGATGGGCTTTGAGATGAGAGGTCTTACCATATACTTTGCCACAACCTGGAAGATGACATATATGAAGCTTCTTCTTCCCTGGTTCCTCATTGCTCGGAGAAGCTTGACAGTTTGGGCACTTGCATCTCCTGCAGCGTCTTGTGTTGTTTAGCAATGTTTTAGAGGAGCTCTGAAGAAGTGCTGCAAGTTGAGGCTGGGGTCCAACTACCAAGGAGTTTGTCAAGTGGAATGAGTGAAGGTTATTTGGGTTTGTCTGTTGTAAGCTCCACCAAGTCTGATCATCCATGTGGGCAGAGGGCATGTGTCTTTGGGTCAGTGTGGTAGGGTTTTGCATGAAAGCGGAGAAGTCTTGTGTCATAGTATTTGGGTCTTGGAAATGGTATGTATGGTTGGGTGGTACTTGTGGCGCTAACACCTTTACAGGAGACAAATCAAATGAATAAACAGTTGGGTCAGCTGGAGGAGTCAACGGTAGTTCATGAGATCCTACTGCCTGCATATGACCAGCATACTGCATCTTCGGTACACCAAAAGCCACAGCATGAGAACCCATTCCTGTATTCGGAGGAACCTCATTACTCCAGATTTGAAACATTGTTGATGTAGGTCCAATAGAGTTGGATTGTGGGTAATCCAGAGGACTAGATCTGGGTGCTATCACTGAAGCTGAGGCAAGCAGGTTCAGGGTCGGTATATGTCCTGTGTCTGGAGATGAGTTTGGAGTTCTGTCCTAGAAAAAACAAACACAATGATAAGGTTTTCACTTGGTTAATACAAAACTATGCAGGTTTGATACCTCTACTTAGGATGAGCACACACTACACTTATAGCTGCCTACAATCTAATGTATGTTTACCAAGTCAAAAACATGAAAGGACCCTTGTCTGTGCACCACTGGCAAAAATGGACATTTTTTTTTAATGGGCCACACGCGGATATTTATTTGAATAGGCAAGTCTTGTGTCAAAAAATTGGACTCAAATGGTCCCCTTTTTATGTGATAAAAAAATGAAAGGTAAGAAATGTGTAAAATGTACAACACAAACTCTGAACTGAGTGAATTAATAATACTAAGCTGATACTAAGCCTCTGGTTGTGACGGTTTAATGCAGATTTTGCGTCAAATCCGTAACAGGAATTGTGCCCAGTGTGGCTGTACCCTAACCATCAATTATTGGCAAAACTATTACAAAATGGGTCATATCAGAAGTCAAATTGATATGGACATGGTCAGCATTTCCACCAGATCAGACATATTGCTATCTAGTTTCTCATGAGTTGAGACAGCAGATTACTATTGTTACAGAGGTTTTGTAACGGTATGGTTCTGCACTGCAGTTTCAAGACACCTTATGGCACCTGATATACAAGTCAAGGCTCTGGCATTTCATAAGAAGCTCATACTGTATGCCTAGTTACTATAACTGTGCTCCTAAACCTGGAATCACACATGCAGCTTTGGTGCAGTTTTTGATGCAGTCTTTTGAATCAAAGCCAGAAGTGGATTTAAAAGGAAATGGGAAGAATAAAGAAATTACCTCTACATCTCCTTCCCGTTCCTTCCACTTCTGGCTCACAAACTTTACCTCAAATTTCCCCATAAAGCGCATGCGTGTTTCCAGCTTGTTTTTTAAAGCATTTCTACAGCATCAGACAGGACTGAAATATATTGGTTTCAACATACTGGCACCAACAGGTATCCACAAAACACAGCAGGACGTCTGAGAATCAGAAAGCCATTGTTCTCCTGGTTTAGAAAGCTTTTCCTGCCATGGAGAACTCTGCTCAATGCCAGGTGGAAGGTAAAGCAACAGCAAAACACAACCACTTTCAATTTGATGTACATTTACTACAACTTGCGGCATGCACACTTGCTCAGCTGTTCCTGGACCTTCCATAAAAGTGAATGGAGCATGCTGGGAGTTGTGATAATGATATATATGATTTATATAGAACAGGGGTAGGCAACCTTCGGCTCTCCAGCTGTTGTGAAACTACAACTCCCGGCATGCATTATTGCTCTGCTCTGCTCAGAACTCGCATGGAAATGAATGGAGCATGCTGGGTATTGTAGTTTCACAACAGCTGGGGTGCCGAAGGTTGCTGACCCCTGATCTAGAATATCATCCTAATCATGTATAACCCCCAGTTCTATGCACATGTAGAGTGGATCTTATAGGATATCAGGCACCTTTTGAATATATGAGATATTGCGTGACAATATCGATGCATAAAGCAAAGCTTAAAGAGTAAAATATAAGCTGGAACCTACCTGTAAATAAGCCTGTAAAGTATTCTCCCTGTGTAGAACAACCACCGAAGCCATGAGGTTGGTCCTTGGTAGGTGAAGGCTCCACAGGATCAGATCATCCCCAGGGCAGGAGAGCAGATGATGATACTTCCCCAGCTCTCTCCTAACTCCTCTCCACTGTTTGATCCTCCACTGAGCAAACTTTTTTTTTTTGACTGCCTATCAGCCAATCAGGAGTGTGCGCTCAGATTGTCTTTGAAGTGAGGAAGCTAACCAATCATTAAAATAGATTGAACCATTTTCAAAGTGGGGTCTAGTTTATGCGCAGACCCCCTGCTGGGGGTGTCTGTTATGTATGCAGAAGGCTGGCTCTGCTCAGATCAGGATGTATATGCCGGTTTTGTTAGGGATTTTGTGTTTTTCTCTATTTAATGTTTTTTTTTTAAAGGTCTAGCAGGTTTGTGACAATTAATTGAAAGCATTGTAAGAGGACGGGAACATGAAAGGCAGGAGATTGCAGCACAAAAGTCTAGTGCCACAGCCTGGCAGTCTAGGGGTTAAAGTAGAGCTGTATCATTCAGCCAGTCAATAAGCGGAGTTCATGTCTTTTTTTAATCCTGGTGACAATAGAGAGCACCAGGTAAACATCTGGCTCTAACCCCGTCCTAGCCGGAGGTGTCAGCGCTGCAGGAACCTACCCTTCCAATATTTCAGATCTAATAGTCGCTGAATTTTGTGCGGCTTCCATAATAATCCCACGCAAGGAATAATCATGTCAATTACATTCGTACATTTCTCCCATACAGGACATTCTGCTTATTAGGCTTCATGCACAACGCCATGTGCGTATTTCACTCCCCAAAACAACAAATTCCGTGTGCATTCTGTATTTTTCTCTCTCCTATCACTAGATATGGACACGTTCTATAATCTGTGGAATGGCCGCACATATCCGCAATGTGTGCATGGCTCCATAGAAATAAATGAGTCAGTGTGCTATCAAGGCTCAACTACTCTTTCGGCGTAATAATATTTCCTGCCATTGGTTTGATCTTTGCCCCAACTGGATTTTTGGATGAATTTTTTGCAACTGTCGTGTCGCAGTCGCAAGATGTCGCATGTTGCGATGCGACACCATACACTACCATTATAAAAATTGTCTCGCGACATTAACGCAACAAAATGTCGCACGACAAATGTCGTCATGTAGACCTAGCCTCCTGCCTTCGAAGTTTTCAATCATGCCCCTTTCCTTTTTTTCCTCGGGCTATACAGATTAAGGTCTCATGCACACAAACGGATTTTTTTTTCCATGTCCGTTCTGTTTTTTTTTTTCAGACTGTATGCGCAACCATTCATTTCAAAGGGTCCGCTAAAAAAAACTGAAATTACTCCGATTTTTTATACAGGATCCTGTTTTTTTTTGTTTCGTTTTTTTTCTCTTTTTCTGATGGATCAGTAGAACGGAAAGCTAAAGGGTGATGTGAATTCAGCCTTAGGGCTTATGCACACGACCGCAAAAAAACGGAAAAAAAACTGGTTACTCAGTTTCCGTACGTCCGTTCCACAAGGGGATTGAACAAGTTCTATTAATGTCTGCATTATGGGCATGGATAGGACTGTTCTATTAGGGGCCAGCTGTTCCGTATTTTCTGCAGATCCGTTTTTTTCCGGTCGTGTGCATAAGCCATAAGGCTGAGTTCACATCACCCTTTAGCTTTCCGTTCTACTGATCCGTCAGAAGAAGAGAAAGAAAACTAAACAAAAAAAAAACAGGATCCTGTATAAAAAAATCAAATCCTGTTGCATCAGTTGTTATCCGTTTCAGCCATTTCTGTCTGAGATCCGTTTTTTTTAGATGGGAGAAAAATGACTGCATGCAGGACTTTTCTTCGGTGAAAGGTGGTTTACACCTTTAGGTGTAAAAGTAGACCAGGGGGTTGCCACTTTTTTTTTACTTTTGCAAAAGTTGTACATAGTAAATGTTCCATAATCCAGGTCTAATCTCACTTTTATCTAATAAACATAGACCACTGTGAAAAGTGGCGAGGATCACAAAATGTCGTAAAAATGTCGCAGTTGCCATGACCTGTGCCTTTTTTATGCCACAACTTACATACAGTATCTAACTTCATAAATGCCCCCTAACTTCGCTAAGTCTCTCCTGATATGTATTATGCTTCAGACCCTCCACCATTTTGTTGTCCGTCTTTGCACGTATTCCATTTTTGCCATCTTTTTGAAGGTGGGGTCTCCAGAACTGGACACAGTATTGCAGATGTGGTCTCAGTCTCATTATAAAGAAGGATTACAATCTCGCTGTTCCTATCCCGTTAGCTTTCCACGTGTTCACTCATTTTGAAGCTGGAGACGGCACATCGCATTTCTGGTTCAGCAGGAGGGGACAAGAGCTCTGTGGTGACAGAACTGGGAGTGTTTTGTTTTCAATTTCTGTTTTTTTTTAAACCACCCCAGTTTTTTTAGTTCTTATTATTTTCTTTACTTGGCAACTGACATATCACACTTTGACATAGTTGATTACTTTTAGAGGAAAACAACTTGGTTGCCCTATTGACTGCAAACAAGTGAATAGAACATTTTATTGTGGACATATGCCCTGACAGAAGGATGAAGCACTGGCCAAAGACAGAAGAACACACACCACAGCTAAAATTTCAATCAGGATGTCTACCGCTAGATTTATCAAAATTAGTGTAAAGGAAAACTGGCTTAGTGGCCCATAGCAACCAATCAGATTCCACCTTTAATTTTCCAATGGAGCTGTCCAAAATGAAAGGTAGAATCTGATTGGTTGCTATGGGCAACTAAGCCAGTTCTACTTTACACCAGGTTGATTAATGACACCAATTTGCACTCTGATCACCAGTCTCAGGGATCATGGCTGCAGAGAGGGGCAGTGTTCCTTTACTCACACCCTGAATACATGTATCGCTCATCTAAAGCCACAAGGGAAAAGTAACCCCTTCCAGACTATAATATGTAAACCAGGGAATTAGAGGACATTAGTTCTTTCTGTTAAATTCGTGTACTTCAGGGGAAACCTTTTATTCTATTTTCCGGTCAGCAACGTTTCTCCACTGCCTCATAAAATATTGAGTACGTTACAAAAATACCCATTTTACCTGGTTGAAATTCGGGTGCTGACAGAGCAAGCTCTTGGGCGGTGACTTCTTATTTATTTTATGCCACTTTTTGGTCTAGTTAGGTCGAAGATTTTGTTGTAATGGTGTTTAGCGACAAAATCTGTGACTTTACCCACTCGCGCCTTAAACTACACTAGCAAGGGAGCTGCCCTAGTTTAAAGCATGACGCACAGCCGGCGGCAGCAAAAGTTAAAGTAATGTAAAGGCCTGCGACTTTATATAAGGCCCCTTTCACACGAGCGTGACGGATTAGGTCCGGATGCGTTCAGGGTGGGTTCAGTGAAATTCGCCCCATTTTGCAAGCAAGTTCAGTCAGTTTTGTCTGGATCAGTTGTTCAGTTTTTTCCACGCGAGTGCAATGATTTTTGATGCGTTTTTCACACGTGTGATAAAATAGTGAAGGTTTACAAACACCTCCTAGCAACCATCAGTGAAAAACGCATCGCATCCTCACCTGCTTCCGGATGCAATGCGTTTTTCACTGAAGACCCATTCACTTCTATGGGGCCAGGGCTGAAGGAAAAACGCAGAATATAGAACATGCTGCATTTTTCACGCAACGCTGAACTAATGTGTGAAAAAAAACGCTCATGTACACAGACCTATTGAAATGAATGGGTCAGGATTAAGTGCGGGTGCTGTGCATTCACGTCACACATTCCACCCACGCTGAAAACTCACTCGTGTGAAAGAGACCTAAGGCTACTTTCACACCAATGTTTTTGCTGGATCCGTCAGGGCTCAGCAAAAACGCTTTTGTTACTGATAATACAGCCATCTGGATCCGTTATGAACGGATCCGGTTGTATTATCTTTAACATAACCATGACGGATCCATCATGAACTCCATTGAAAGTCTATGGGGGACGGATCAGTTTTCTATGGTGTCAGATTGTGTCAAAGAAAACGGATCCGTCCCCATTGACTTGCATTGGGGGTCATGACAGATCCGTCTTGCTCCGCATCTCAGGACGGAAAGCAGAGAGAACAGGACGAAATGCATTCTGGAGCGTTCCGTTCTGTTCAGTTACATTTTGTCCCCATTGACAATGAATGGGGACAAAACGGAAGCGTTTTTTTCCGCTATTGAGACCCTATGACGGATTTCAATACCGGAAAATATTAACGCTAGTGTGAAAGCAGCCTAAGGTGCATCCAGGGATATTAAGACCGGCGTATAAATCGACGGTCTTAATAAATGTCCCCCTTGGTTTCTAGAAGGATCTGTCCCTGTTTGGTGTTAAAAATCTGCTAGAACAGTGGTCAGCAACCTCCGGCACTCGTGAAACACGTGAAATTACATCTCCCATCATGCACACTTGCTTGGCTATTCTCTGAACTCCCACAGAAGTTAACGGAGGATGCCGGGAGTTGTAGTTTCACAACAGCTGGAGTGCCGGAGGTTGATGAACCCTGTGCTAGAGAAAGTGTATTGCTGAGAATGGCGGGTTTGGCTCACAATCTAATATGTATGGGGAACTCATGACTCTCCTCCAGCAGATGGTGCCAGGGATGAGAAGTTTTGGACAAGTTGACTTTTTTCACCTGATCTTTTTTATAATATAACAAGTCAATCACTATATGTTTAGGGTCCATTCACACGTCCGCATGAATGGGTCCGCATATGTTCCGCAATCTGCGGAACCATTAATTTCAAGATAGAGCATGTCCTATTCTTGTCCGCAGCCAAAGACAGGAATAGGCATTTGTATCATAGTATCCGCACATGGCCGGTGTCCATGTTGTGTGGACGAGTGAATGGACCTTAAAAGAGTGTCACACAGGTAGATAACTGAACAAACAAATGGTTCCGCGACCGATACGATCATTTGCACGGCATTCATTTACATTACTGTTGGCAGTCCATCAATTGACTGTTCGGTGGCCACATTCCGCCACATTCGGGAGCTCATAATTGGCACATGTAAAAGGCTGAAATCTGGATGCTTTCAATGAAACATTCTTGATATAGTAGTCATATTGTATGCATAGCGTTTTAGTAGTGACAATGTGCACTGCTCAGACAGAGGTGTCCATTACAATACAATGCTGGGAACAAGAGCAAACCTAAACACATTGATCAGAAGTCAACAAGAGCATTGTATTACTGTGGAGGAGTAAGTGGAAGTCAACAATACGTGCGCATATGTGTATATTGTGTAAAGTACAAAGTAGACGGAGGCATCAGCTAAATGCAAACGGGAAGGAAGCAGCATTCTCAAATCTTCAATGAAGTATAAAGATGGATTTAGACTGCCCAATTTTTTCGGGCAGATTATTGGAAATGACCGTTCCTGCAAAAGTTCGTTCCCGAGAATCTGCCCATCTAAATGTGCCACCGATCACCTGATGAATGAGCAAAATCATCGGGTGATCCTGTTAATGCAGGCACACCAATCATTGTTTCTTGGCAGCAGATCGTTCGGTCTAAACAGCTATTTGTGATCCCTCGTCCCTATACAGTGAAGGAGACTGCTGCATGTAAATGTGTCTCCTTCACTGAACGAGCAGCGGACGATTCCTTCTCGACAATCAGCTGAAACATTGTACAGTTCAAACCCCCCTTAAGGGTACGGCCACATGGCATCGTCGTGACCTGTTCGGGTCATGGCCAGCTGACATTAAGAACTGCGTGGTCAATTAGGCCGGAGCTGCCTTATATTTAACTAATGAAGACCGCACTGTATAACCGGTCTTCATTGTTGATGGCACCTTCAATACCGCAAGGCCATTAACAATGAAGACTGGCTATACAGTGCAGTCTTCATTAGTTAAGTAAAAGGCAACTGTGGCCTAATTGACGTCAGTTGGCTGTGACCCGAACGGGTTAAGACCACATCATGTGGCTGTACCCTAACCTTTTCACCCACAGAAGACTGTCACATTTCAGTCCCTCATTAGAACCATTTTTAAGGTTTCACAGTGGTTCCAATGAGGGACTGAACATGCTGTCCTCCATGGGTAAATAAACCATAATTCACTCAAGATTCGGGACTGCTGCTTCATTCTACGTTGTGATTTGCTGATGTGGATGTTGGCATCATTCAGTCAGACACCTCGAAGCTTTGCACCCATTTTTTTTAGGATACAATTCTAGTTCACAGTTGCATAGTTTGTAATGTGTGGATATGCACAGCTTAGTTATACAGAGTCCATAGTATGCTATATACCTATTTGTATACTGCTTTGCAGTGACCTCTTCAGGAGACATATAGTATTACATCGTGACCATTCAGATGGCTGGCTGTTAATGTTATACAGGGATGCTGCTATCATAAAGTGGCTCCCTGTTCTATCTTATTTACGGGCGGTCTGAATAAAGGTAAACCCCTCCATGACATCTGTGTGTCTACAAAAACCATGAGGATACAGGTTGTCTTCATGAAACAACTCCATTAATATATACAATTTAGGGTAAAGGTACTGAAAATAACCACAGAGAGACCATGCAGAGATGACACAAACTAGAAAGGCTACCACAAGAAAAATAACAACTTGACATCAGTG
Organism: Bufotes viridis; assembly: GCA_033119425.1. Classification (NCBI taxonomy): domain Eukaryota; kingdom Metazoa; phylum Chordata; class Amphibia; order Anura; family Bufonidae; genus Bufotes; species Bufotes viridis. The sequence goes on from CM065591.1 coordinate 423,641,640, forward strand.
ACTTCTTGGCAAAGAAGAATAATCCTTGAAAAAAATCCTTTTCATGCCTCCTGTATTGTATATAGTGAGAAGGAACCATTCCTTGCATGTCTATGCACTTGACCAGATGTGAATTTAAATATTAGCACAAAACCCATCTGAATAGATGAGATATCTTGGTACACCAAAAGGGAATAATATACATGTTGGGGGTCTCATATTCAGTTAGAACCAGACTGATAGTGGCAAATTTATAGATGCAAATATATTTCATATGCTAAAAATACAATTAACAAGGAGCAAAGAGGTACAAAGGGATTTGGGTAAAAAATTGGGACTCTCCCTCTGAAAAAAAACACCACGATGATATCAAACGTGAACTTAGGGGCCAGTCAGAAAAAAAAAGCCAAGACCATTCTGTCTGGTGAAGACTGGAACATCACACGCCATCACAACCACAGCATCCGTAGTGGAAAGCGTGGTTGTGCCGCCATCACACTATGGGTATGCAATAGTATATGAGTCAACCGATCTCTGATCATCATGGAGCATCCCCTTATGAATTTCTATCAAACCACCAGTAATTGGGATCTAGAAAATGTAATGGACAGTATATAAGAAGCTGCTTTTAAAGTAGCAGTGTGTACCCCATGTAGATGAGTAGGTTGCACATGCTGTATGGTATGTTCATTGCTGTTCTGCAGAAATTTTTGGAAGGCTTTTATTATATTTTGTATGCTATGTCTTCTGTACTTCACATCATATCAATTCCTTATTCCCAGTATATGGAGTATGCATGTAACCTTTTATGAAGAACTTCACGCTAAACATTCATATATGGTCAGGCAAGCTTTTCTGTGCAGGAGCCCTGTTCTGGTCATACATGCATAGTACATGCACCTGTCCACCATCTGAAGCGTCAGACTCGGTCATGTGTGGTTGAGGAGACAAGGATCAGGTATGAGGGCATTAAGCTTACCCAATCCTTTGGTCCTCTGGAAGATGAGCACTGCTTGACATGTCTGACAGCAGCTACTCTGGTAAACATGTTACAACAGCCTTATGATGGCAGCCCTTTAAATGCATTTCGAAAATCTTGACATTTAATCAAAATAGGGTAGCAGATAGTGTCCCCTCAATATGGGATCAGTTTGGCCCTGCTTCTACAATAATGGACACTAGACACATCTCAAATGTTGTTTTGAAATGCCTTTCGGTAAATGTTGACTTGTTTCCCCGCCATGTAAGGCTATTTTCACATCTGCATTTTCCTTTCCAGTATTGAGATCCGTCATCGCATCTAAAAACCGGGGAAAAATGCTTCAGTTTTGTCCCCATTCATTGTCAATAGGGACAAAACTGAATGGGATGCACCAGAATGCATTCCGTTCCGTTTGGTTGCATCCCCATGCCGGACACAAAACCACTGCAAGCAGCGTTTTTGTGTGCGTCATGGGATTCTGACCAAGACAGATCCAGCATGAAACACAATGTAAGTCAATGGTGCCGGATCCGTTTTATCGGACACAAAAGAAAACGGATCACTTGCATTACTCTGGCACTTTCTTCAAAAAATGCCTCAAAAATAGTATGGAGGAGTTGTGATGAGGTTTTCCATGTAAGTAGTACTTGGAATGAGGCACTGGCTGCAGCCGCACCAGGGCACAATCTGTCATGGAGGCTTCATTCACACTTGTGTATTGATTGACAGGGTATATCTGACACAAATATGGATGATTTTGCCTCCATTTATTTCTCAACTATATTTTTATCTATATTGTCATCACTATTTTTCTCCACGCTACAAATACAGATATTAATTCATATTTTTTAGATGCCAATGAGCTCTAAGGGGAGCATATGGCCATTGTAGGACATCTGAGGAAACATGCTGCATAGTAATACTATACAAAGTGTGATACTAAGAAGACTGTACGGAGAATAGCTCCATAGAATGACACTGGCTCTGCACTCAGGACCTGCCCCAAACAAATTATGCAGACGTGAATGAAACTTTACATGGGACGATTATTGGGTCAATTCTTGGGAATCCACTTTTTGTAAAAAAGCTTGTTTCAACATGATTTCCGTTCTCCATCATTGAAGCCAGGTACCTGCGGTGTTATACTGCTGGCACCCGCTGCATATGGAGCAGGTTTACTGCAGCAGCCTATATTTAAAAAAAAACAAGTCCTGCAGTTTTCACACCGGCCACTAAGCCTAATAATAGGCGTCCCTTCTTGGTCTGTACAGATCACTTTACTGCAGTTATCTGCTTATCTGTCATTATAACCCTGCCTGCAATGATATCACCTCTGTGTATAGATAAGACAAGATCCACCATTCACAATAGGATTGTCAGAGATTATCTATTCTTCCCTTGTACAATGACCTCTGCACAGGTCACAGAGCATGCCTGGAAGACTCTCCCATAGAAGTCAATGAGGTCCCTCCTGACCATTGTGTCTATGGCCCATGGGGCTGCCGTAAAACAATTTTTGTAATGCTTTCTAAATACTGTTAAAAACAGCTCAGGCAAGATGGCCGCCCCATAATCATGTCCAGGAGACAGAATAAATAAATCTGTAATCAGGAAATAAAAAGAGATTAGGAAACAAGGATATTTGTTACTATCTGATTTTAACTGGTAGATAACATTTTTGGTGACACATTTCAACGATTGACTGATAGATGATTGACATAAGACCTCTAAGACCTTTGGTTGATAGTCCAGACATACAACTTAGGCCTCTTTCACACTTGCGTTGTGAGGATCCGGAAATGCCCGCCGGATCCGTCACAACACAAGACAACTGAGAGCATTTGAAGACTGATCAGTCTTCAAAATGCTTTCAGTGTTACTATGGCAGCCAGGACGCTATACGGTAAGTATACTTCTCCCTTGCCTCCCCACTACACTTTACCATGGCAGCCGGGACTTTAGCGTCCTGGCTGCCATGGTAACCATTCACAAAAGCTAAACGTCAGATCCGGCGATGCGCCGAAACGACGTTTAGCTTAAAGCCGTATCCGGATTAATGCTTTTCAATTGGAATTAATCCGGATCCAGCGTTACGGCATGTCTTCCGGATTTTTGGACGGAGACAAATCCGCAGCATGCTACGGTTTTGTCAACGTCAAAAAAACATTCACATACTGAACTGAAGACATCCTGATGCATCCTGAACGGATTTCTCTCCATTCAGAATGCTTTGGGATAAAACTGATCAGTTCTTTTCCGGTATTGAGCCCCTAGGACGGAACTCAATGCCGGAAAAGAATAACGCTAGTGTGAAAGTACCCTTAAGCAGGTTTCTTGTTTCATCACATCAGGATATTTAAGATATAATCTGATTTCTATCTTCTCATGATTCTAAATTTCCATGGAGCCCCTGAAACCCCCTTTACAGACACTGGCATAGCATGAAAGCCTAGAGCTCAGGGACATGTTCTATAGCTTGAGCTGAGAAGCTCCTTCACGTGAATGAGTTGTCTCCTAGGATGCCCGAATCAGGGGGAGGGCTAAACTGTATCAAAGGGTTTTATTAAATAAGATAGTGAGAAGCATCTGTGTGTCTTTAAGGAGGCTGCTGAGCGGTTCTTTAAAGTGTTTTATTGGGGAGAAGTTGTTAATTGCTCTGAGTCCCGGCTTCCTGTCCTCCATAGCATTGCCCAGCTGGCTTCTTTGATGTGCTAACAACATGAGCATCATTTTACAAATATTCAGTGTTACAATGTATATACCTGGCTAGCTGGAGAAGGCAGCTATTCCATCCATTTATGGAGTATGGACCATCTAAGGTCATTACTACACTGCTTAGATTCATCTCTAAAGTTACCGTGTATGCATTCCATGTACATTATGGAATGGGATCCGGTATTGATAAAACTTTGACTATGTCAACAGATATCAACCACAACAGGCCTCAATATGTCGGTCTATGTGTGCGACATATTATACATTAGGAGATAAGGACTTCTCTTGTAACATTAGAAATTCATACTCAAAGTCCTGGCCTTTGTGTTGAAAATGATTCACACATGCAACTGTCCACCCTTGTAATACCAGAGTAATTGGAATGCTTATTTGTATCTTTGGTCCATTGAAGCCCCCCTCTGAGTTTTTGTTCTCATGCTAATTACACCCAACACTACAGATAGCCAGAACTAATTTTTACTTTATTGTTCTGCTAATGTGACCCTCTGCCAGGGTTACTGTAGATCCTGAGCTGTGTGTGGGGGTCTCAGGAACTCTTTATCTGTAGGACCAAAGAGAGACATTTACTTTCATTGTCCTGCAGTAGTTTGTAGGACAGTTTCAGTCATGGGATAATAAATAGGTGCTTGTCTTTTTATTGTGCATAAGACACAATGGACAGTGAGGATGACATATGGCCCGGCAGAGATTGCTCTGGATATGCTCTTTGTGTGCAAGGGGTATTTATCAATGGTGCTCTTCTGTTCCTGATAATTTACTGCCTGCCTATTATGGTATGTGCAGTCATGGGGATCTCCATTCATATGTTGTGGTCCATACCATTGCTCTTTGACTCTCTTCTACTATTTTTGTAATGCGCTTTATATACTTACTATACAGAATATTTATATTAATTTATTGATGTATTTTCAGCCTCTGTTACTTTTGCCAGTTCGATCCCAACCCACCATTCTCAGTGGGTTCGGGCCAAAAAAGGATAATGTGTAGTATGGCCAGCTTTAGGGCCCTATTATTTCTCTCTCCGTATGAACCCCCTCATGTATGCTGTATACCTCCGACTGAGCACCACCTCCAGTGATCTTAAAGATTGAGCTGTACCAAGCGCCCTCTCCCCTCCGTGCCGTACCATATGGACAGTTACAGTGCCATTTCCCCACTCACTTGGTGATGCTGCATAACATACATTTCTTTGTCAGTTAATGAGAGGGGCCCCAGGGGCAGCGGCAGCATTCCGTCAATAGCTTCCGCTCACCTAACATTTTGAGCTCACTTAACATTTTGAGTATTGTTATCCCATAGTGCGTACTATGGTATGCCTCTATTAAGAGCCAGCCAAGGACTAGATAATTGGCCCATGTATTTAAGAAGATGATCTGCCAATGACCTAGCAAATGCTCATTTGTCAGCTGATGGGCATCTTTCATCAGGATGAAAGATGCCCGATTAGCGGTGGCGTATCTTCTTGTGTGATCAAGGATGTGCTGCCAATAATGAATAGTACTGAATGAGGGTTGAACAACTGTGGTCGCAATTAGGGGTGAGCGAATCGTGCTTCAGATGCAAGATCCGAAGTCGAATCATTCCCCAACTTCATTTTAATAATGTACGGAGACTTGTCTCCGTACAGCATTAAAATGTATGCGCTGTGCAGAGAAAAACTTTGTTAAGTCTGAAGTCTCACGAAACTTCGGTGAAGAACTTCAGGCTTAGATTCGAAAATTTGAAAATGTTTCAGAACAGCATTCCGAAGTCGGCTTCAGTACCGAGTGGAACCTCGGTATCGAAGCTGACTTCGGATTGCTCTTTTAAAATGTTTTTAAAGTTTTAGAATCGAAGCCCGAAGTTCTTCACAGAAGTCTCATGAGACTTCGGATCTAACAAAGTTTTCCTCCGCGTAGCACATACATATTAATTCTGTATGGAGGCAGGTCGTCTCCATACAGCATTAAAATGAAGTTGGGGAACAAATCGACTTTAGATCTTGGATCCGAAGCGTGATTCTCTCACCCCTAGTAGCAATCGTTCCTCACACATTCAGTTTGTATCGGCCTCTAATCAGGCCAGTGCAAATGAGCACTGATGGACACACATCGGGCAGTGTAATAAGGCCCTAAATGACCTGTCTAAGAAATAAATAACCTATTATAGCTACAAAAGATGGAGGCAGGTAGATCCTTTCATTTTACTGGCAAGTACCTGTCCTATAGTGTCAAAGGTTTCTTAAACCCATCAAAGGAAGGGAATGATCCGCTAAGAAATGGAACCTACTGGAAAAATGCTTGGCTCCATAGTGAGCTTCACATGGGTTTGTCACCTGCTGGACCTTTAGGATCCAATACTGTGTCCAAACATAGACCCACTGGAGGATACTCTTGTAAAGTGGACCAGTTCAACCCTGCTTTCTGGGCGGTAGTCATATTCCTCTTTTCGAACTGTTCTGTATCAAATTTTTGGGGAATTTGAAAGTGACAGTTTGCTTGTTCCTACTATTAAAATGTCTTTATTTGAGAGACTTCAGGAATTAACAAAAACAGGATCAGTACATGGATTCAGTTTTATGAATTTTAGTGACGTTAGTAGCAGCAGAAGTAGTCCTCCACTTAAAAAGGAGCCACAGACATGGGGAGCACTGGGGTTGAAATGGAAGAGGAATTTAGAGAGCAGGAAGTGGAAAGGCAATGGATAAGGCTACTTTCACACTAGCGTTTTAGTTTTCCGGTATTGAGATCTGTCATAGGGGCTCATTACCGGAACAAAATGCTTCAGTTTTGTCCCCAGAATGGAATGCTCCAAAATGCATTCCGTTCCGTTTAGTTGCGTCCCTATACTGGAGAGCAAATCGCAACATGTTGTAGTTTGCTTTCCGTCCTGGGATGACACAATAGAAAACGGATCCAATTGACTTTCAATGGAGTTCATGACGGATCCGTCTTGGCAATGTTAAAGATAATACAACCGGATCTGTTCATAACAGATGCAGATGGTTGTATTATCAGTAACTGAAAGTTTTTGCAGAACCCTGCCAGATCCAGCAAAACGCTGGTGAGAAAGTAGCCCAATGGATCGGCTGAGCTGTTTTTGATCTTTTGTAGAGGTATCTGTTTATGCATGTGTGTAGCTATATGCCTGTGTTTTCTTACGCATTCTTCAGTAGTATACGGGTTTCAAACTGTTCTGTTCATACACTGATTACATTGAATGTTTGTGTGACTTGAGGGAGATGCCATAATATACTGTATATTTTGAAGGAGGAAGTGTGGAGACACCCAATCTGATTGAATGACAGGAAAACAGTCCAGCCATATATAACACATTTATCTTCTACATGCAGAGATGTGATAAATCATGATCCTCCAACATGGGAAGATATATGTGCCAGAGGTCCAACAATGGGTAAAGGTCTCATCAATCATTGGTGTTGATTAACCCAACCCAACCCATTTAAAGCTTTTAAACTGACCAAATTGGTATTATATTGTTGTGGTAGTACATTTCTATTATCGCAAAGCCAACTATACACCTGAGATAATGATTGGTCAAATCTCTGCTGTATGAACAATCCCACTAGCCACATGACAGACAATACTGGCTAACCAGTAGATGGACTCCCTTGTAGAGATGAGTGAATTGGTTCTAATCAGATTCATCACGATTTTAACAAAAATTCTTCTTCTAAACAAACAAGTTTTGGCAACTCAATTTGGATAAATCACGCAAAATGAAACATGCCATTTTACTGTTAAAATTCAGTACACTAGTGTGGGAAACAGGGCAGGAAAGCTGAAGACAGAGAATCATATGACCCTGAACGGGCCCCTGGCTGGTTGGTTTTACCACAATACTTTGCTCTCATCCTGACAGCCAATCAGGAGGGAGGATATTGGCTGGTCTACCAGGCTCTCTGCTACCTGAGAAGCACAGATGTCATTCTGAGCTCAGCCATTGATGTGATAGGCCATGTCTGCCATGTCTGTGACAGACACAACAATAAGACACACACGCCAGCTATTTTAGGGTCATGCAGGGACAGGGTAGAGATTGTGAAGAAGATTTTCAGTTTGGTACATTGAGGGTTGTCCGCTTTTTACTATTGATGACCTTTCCTCTGGAGCGCTGCCTTTTCTGCTCTGTTTACCTGCTCGCCACAGCAATTGTAGTGGTGAGCAGGTGTAATTACAGGTATGGCGTCCCCCTGTCTGTTCAAGTGAATTCTACAGAGACGTCCTATAGAATTGAACAGGTTTTATCATCTGTGGTGTTCTGTAACTAATACTGTACAACATCTGCAAACAGTGTCTGTATTACAAATTCCAAAAATCTGGGCCACATCTAGTGTCCATAATCTGTGGTGTTCTGTAACCAATACTGTAGAACATCTGCAAACAGTGTCTGTATTACAAATTCCAATAATCTGGGCCACATCTAGTGTCCATAATCTGTGGTGTTCTGTAACTAGTACTGTACAACATCTGCAAACAGTGTCGGTATTACAAATTCCAATAATCTGGGCTTAATATAGTGTCCATATTCTATGGGTTTCTGTGACATATACTGTCCTGCATCCGAAAACAGCGTCTGTAGCGCAAATATAAATAATCGGGGCCTAATGTAGTGTCCATACTGTGTGTCTTTCTGTGACACATTCTGTACTACTTAAGAAAAAAGTGTCTGTAGCACAAATTTAAATACTTTGTGCCACATGTACTGTGTGTGCGTTTAATACATATCACTGACCTATATTGTACTTTATTCGTAGACGGTGTATGATAGTCTGTGACATTATCAGGGCTACATCTCCTGTGTAATGTGTGCGCATCCCAAATACCTTTTTTAATTTATTGGCACATACACTTACAAATCCTACGCTACTGTGCGTGTGACATACTTATAAGCATATATAACATTTAATATTAAGAAGATGGCCAGTAAGGGCCGTGGAAATGGCAGTGATGCTGATGGTGCACACAGAGGCCGTGGCCCTGGGCGCGATGAAACTGAATAAAAGAATGTAGCTGAGGGCCTCCAGGTGCAACCCTCAAACACATTATTTGGAAGGGCCTTATGGTCAGCTGACCCTCTGAAACATAATTTGCGAGTGCCTTCAGGTCAGCTGACCCTCTAAAACATCATTTGCAAGTGCCTTCAGGGCAGCTGACCCTCTACAACATCATTTTGCCTTCGGGGAAGCTGAGCCTGTAAAACATTATTTGTGAGGGCCTGCAGGTGAGCTGACCCTCTCAAACATTATATGTGAGGGCCTGCAGGGGAGTTGACCCTGTAAAACATTATATGTGAGTGCCTGCAGGTGAGCTGACCCTCTAAAATATTATATGTGAGGGCCTGCAGGTGAGCTGACCCTCTAAAACATTATATGTGAGGGCCTGCAGGTGAGCTGACCCTCTAAAACATTATATGTGAGTGACTGTAGGTGAGCTGACCCTGTAAAACATATGTGAGGGCCTGCAGGTGAGCTGACCCTCTAAAACATTATATGTAAGGGCTTGCAGGTGAGCTGACCCTCTAAAACATTATATGTGAGGGCCTGCAGGTGAGCTGACCCTGTAAAACATTATATGTAAGGGCCTGCAGGTGAGCTGACCCTCTAAAACATTATATGTGAGGGCCTGCAGGTGAGTTGACCTTCTAAAACATTATATGTGAGTGCCTACAGGTGAAATGAACCTGAAAAACATGAATTGCATGGGCCTGCAGGTGAGCTGACCCTGTTAAACATTATATGTAAGGGGCTGCAGGTGAGCTGACCCTGGAAAGCATTATATGTGAGGGCCCGCAGGTGAGCTGACCCTCTAAAACATTATGAGCGAGGGCAGCCTAAAAAGCATGTTGATATGATGGAGGAGGAGTAGAGAAGTCAGGGGCAATCCAGGCCTTGTTCATTTTTATAAGAGTCGACCTGTCAGCATTTTCAGTTGACAGATGGATACTCTTATCAGTTATTATGCCCCCAGTAACACTAAATACCCGCTCTGACAAAACGCTAGCGGCAGTGCAGGCCAGCACCTCTGAGGCGTCGAGTGGCAGTTTGTGCCACGTGTCCAGTTGGACACCCAATAGTTGTAAGGCACAGAGGGATCACTGAGGACGCTGACACGGTCTGCTATGTACTCCTTCGCCATCCTCCCAAATTTTTCCCGCCTTGTGACACTAGGCCGCGCATCAGGGTGAGAGTGCTGGCGGGGTGTCATGAAACGTTTCCAGGTCTTGGAGAGTGTTGACCTGCCTCTGTTGGAACTGCTGTGTGTTCCCCTCATCTCCCCTCCTGGGTTGCACAAGGAACTACGTACTCTGCCACCAGCGTTGTCAGCTGTAAATTTATCCGCAATGACATTCTGTTCTATTATTATTATGCTTTGTGGTTGTATTATTGTTGGTATTATTATTGTTATTATGGTTTATAGTTGTAAAATATGTTATTTTTATTTAGTTATGGCCTCATGCACACGACCGTATGCTTGGTCCGCGTCCGAGCCGCATATTTTGCAGCTCGGGGGCGGACCCATTCACTTCAATGGGGCCACAAAAGATGCTGTCTGTGCTGTCCGCATCCATTGCTCCGTTCCGTGGCCCCGTAAAAAAAATAGAGCATGTCCTATTCTTGTTTGTCCTATTCTTGTTTTGCGGACAAGAATAGGCATTTCTACAATGGGCCGCAAAACACATACGGTTGTGTGCATGAGGCCCATTGATGAGTTATTTAACAGGCCATGCTATTGGTTTACCTCCACTCTCATGTGTTATGTTTTTAGTTATATTAATGTATAAGTTTGGCATGTTTGTTGTGCATGGGACATATATGCTGTATGATTGCCATGTGTGTGAGCTTGCCAAGCTCCAAAGCTGCCAACAGGTTACGGCCATTATCAGACACAACAACCAACCATGCCTGGTTGTAGGTTGAGTGGCGAGAGCCACAGCTCAGTCTGGTCCATTATACCCCGCCCCAGCTCTGCGGCAGTGTGCTGTTTGTCACCTAAGCAAATGAGTTTCAGCACGGCCTGTTGCCTCTTCCCCACTGCCGTGCTACAATGCTTCCAGCTACTGACTGATGGCTGACTGGTGCTGCAAGATGAGAATTCAGAGGTGGAAGTGGAGTAGGAGTAGGATTAGGAGAAGGGGGGTTTCCTGCAACTAATGTAGGTAGTGGTGAAAATCCTGATGGAATGGGTGCCCACAATCCTTGGCGTTGGTAGCACCTGTGCCATCCCAGGGTACTCAAACACAACAATAGCTGATCTCAGGGAAACCGGCTACAGAAAACACTGTGGAGCCTCATTAAAGAGTCTCAACACAGTGCAAAGCTTCCTGGGAAACAGTAATATGCTAAATAACCATCTCAGGGTACGACTAGCTACCGGCCTCCACAAGGTTCACCCAGTGTGCCATCATGGAAATGTAGCGTCCCTGGCCAAAAGCACCTAAGGGCCCTCACCTACAATATTTGAGAGTGTCAGCTCACCTGCAGGCCCTCACCTACAATATTTTAGAGGGTCAGCTCACCTGCAGGCCCTCAACTAAAATATTTTACAGGGTCAGCTCAGCAGCAGGCCCTCACGTACAATATTTTACAGGGTCAGCTCAGCAGCAGGCCCTCACGTACAATATTTTACAGGGTCAGCTCAGCAGCAGGCACTCGCCCATCATTTTTTCAATGGTAAGCTAAGCAGCAGGCACTCGCCTATCATTTTTTGCAATGCTCAGCAGCAGGCTCTCGCTCCTAATGTTTCAAAGGGTCACCAGCAGGCCCTTGCTCCAAATGTTTATGAGGGTCACCAGCTGGCCACGAATCATAATTTTTCAAGGGTGTGTATGATGCCCTCCTTTATGTGTAATAAAGGGTGTTTTGGAGTGCCGGTTTCTTGTAATTTTTGGCAGCCCTTTCACTTTGTATAGGCTTTATGAGTGTAGGAGTCCCACTACCTGAACAATTGTACCACCATGTGAATGAGGCCCTCCTTTATGTAATATACAGGCTGTTTCGGAGGGCCTCTTGCTTGTAATTTTTGGCAGCGCTTGTACTTTATATACAATTGAATATACAGGAAAGAATGTTTCCTAACAATTTTTCAACATGGTTCCCAGCAGCGACATTGGAGTCCAAGATGCATCCAGACATCGTCCCCATGCTGTTCCCGATCCATTTTAGTGGTGTTTCTGTCATTTTCTGACCTTTTCCAATGGACCAGGCACCCTCCCCTCTTCAGAGCAGGGGGTGTCTGGTTGTTTCCCATTGACTTCCATTATACTTTGGTGCTCGATCATCACGAGATATGAGTCCTAGCAGATCACAGAAATGTGCCCGCAGCCACTGTGAAATGGCCAATATTGGCCATTTAGCATAACTTTTATGTTATTTAAATCTTATTTGATGGATTCAGTACCCCAGTAGGACTACTACAAAGGGTTAGTTATTACCAAAGGGTTAATGTAATGTTGACCAAATAAATGTTGTGATTTATAATGTTTATGTGCTCAATAACAATGTATAAGGCAACTGGAAAAATTAACAAGCAAGAGCCAAACTACCAGGGTGTGCCCCGAGGGAAGAAAGGATGTGCCCTCCATCCACTGTACGGCCCCAGGGATCATCAGAGGGAGGACTGCCGCCATGAACTTTGAGTACTTCCTGTTGCAGGGCCACAACTACCACTCCCATCCTCTCTGTCCTTTGTCTCCCCTCCATGTCACTGCATGGGAAACTTTAAAGGGGCTCTATACATTTTTCTTACTGATGGTCTATCCTTTGGAGTACATTATTACAATGCAATAAAACAATTATTACAAGCAGTAAAATATTATACAATTTACTTGAATATGTTTTTATTACCTGAAACCTGTAGCCACCTGTAGATGAAATCTGTATTGGAATAATTTCTGTGTAACTTCGAGGGCCCATATTTGCTTCTGCCGCATCATATGCAAAGAGTATTCTGTTTTTGGAAAGCAAACTCAGAAAGCAAAGTCAGCGGGCATCCAACCGAGACTGTGGTGCAGGGTCCATCTCTTCTTGTATGATTTTGCTTCTCCCGCTGTCAGGCGAGTCAGCAGGGGTCCTGTGAGAGGGTAGATTTAAAACAGGTAATGATTGAACCAGCCTGCAAAATAAGTCAATATGAGACACTCATGTTTTCAAATGGTAAAGTCTTAGAAACATTCACTTTGAAAATGGATGTCAGGAACAAGTCATAGATAAAAATAATAAAATGTGTTTTCTAAAAACTCCAAAAACAAAGAGGAAGATATTTATTTTTTATGTAGTGTCCGTCCATTATGGGAAATTTATATATTAAAGTGAAATAAATGACATTCTGATAAATATAGGAGGAAATATTAACTTATCATTTCCTTTCCTTTCCATTTCCAGTACAGCACCAACAAATTCTATAGATTGTAACCACTACTCCCATTGTGTCTCCCAGACTAGCTCTTTAGAGCCAACTTTATCGGATGCCAACTAAACTTCCAGTAATGATTTGGAGTGTGGAAGAAACCAGGGGAACAGGAGAAAACCCAAAAAACATACAAACTCAATTGAGATGTTGACTTTGGTGAAACCCAGTATCCAGTGCTGCAAGGTAGTAGATCTAACCAGAGAGCCCCACATACGTAATAATCATATCTGTAAGGCCTCATGCACACGACCGTATGTGTTTTGCGTCCGCCAAAGAAAAAGATGACGGACCGTTTTTTTTTGCGGATCCGTTTTTTTTGGCAGATCCATTGTAATAATGCCTATCCTTGTCCGCAAACATGAAAAAAATAGGACATGCTCTATTTTTTGGACGGGTTTGGACAGAATGTAAACACGGACCACCGCATTTTTTGATAGACCCTTTGAAATCAATTGGAAAACATCCTATCCGTGAAAAAAAAACGGAACGGACGCGGAAACAAACAACGGTCGTGTGCATGAGGCCTAAAGGTTTAAAAAACTTTTTTCAAAACTTTTCTATGAATATCAAATAATAAGGCTAGTTTCACACTAGGAACAGCCTACCTGGTCTCTGTTATAATGGGGACCGGCAGAGATCCAGCGGCAACCTGGCAAACATGCTGAGAATCGGCCAGACAAAAATTGCTGTGCGCAGTGGACCGGACGATTCTCGGTATGTTTACCGTGTTGCAGCCAAATCTCCACCAATCCACATTATAGTTTAATGGGTGCGGATGAGAACGCAGTGGCTTCCAGCAATGCATAGTTTAATGGATCCGGATGGGAATGGAATGGCTTCCGGCAATGGCAGATATACATAGAAATCAGGCTGTATAGAGTTACTGTGCTACAGAGTTTTTAATCATGATGATTCGCTATCAGAGGCTAGGATTATTCTAGAAATTTCTACCTATTTTAATTTTGTTTAGTCCTGTTTTTTATCATGTCACCCTCCCCCCTTTTCCGATCAAACTGTTCATATTATAGAGGACCTGTCACCTCTTCTAACATGCCTGTTTTAGTAACTACTTGCATTTAAGAGCATCGATTCTTATAACTCTATGTTGTGCCATTCCTCTGTTATTCCTGCTAGAAGTTTATGAATTAAGTGTAAAGGAGGCCACAGCACTCACCGGAGCACTGCAACCGATTTAGGCCTCATGCACACGGCCGTATGTGTTTTGCGGTCTGCAAACCGCGGATCCGCAAAACACGGAAGCTGCTCCACGTTCCATTCCGCAATTCCGCGGAACGGAACGCGGCCCATTGTAGAAATGCCTATTCTTGTCCACAAAATGGACAAGAATAGGACATGCTCTATTTTTTTTGCGGGACCACGGAGTGCTGTCCGCATCTTTTGCGGCCCCATTGAGGTGAATGGGTCCGCTCCCAAGCCGCAAAATATGCGGCTCAGACGCGGACCAAACCAGCGGTCTTGTGCATGAGGCCTTAAACAGCTGATCAGTGGTGGGGCTCCACCAACTGATATTGGTGACCTATCTTGTGGATAGGCCATCAATACTAAACACCCAGAATACTCCTTTAACCCTTCCAGGACCTGGCCGTTTTTTTATTTTGCGTTTTTGTTTTGTGCTCCTTGCCTTCTCAGAGCCATAACTTTTTTATTTATCTGTTCACATAGCCATATGAGGGCTTGTTTTTTGCAGGATAAAATGTACTTTCCAACGACACCATTTAATATTGCATATGATGTAGTGGGAAGCGGGAAAAAAAATTCCAAATGGGGTGAAATTGCAAAAAAAAAAAAGCGATTCCACCACAGTTTATTACGGGTTAATTACGATGTCCGATGTATGATAAAACTGACCAGTTACTTTTATTTTACAGGTCAGTACGAATCCGGCAATACCTTATATGTATAGTTTTCCTTGCGTTTTGATAGTGATAAAAAAATTAAAAAGTGCGAAAAAATTATTTTTTTGTCACCATATTTTGACCCCTATAACTTTTTTGTATTTATGTATACAGAGCTGTATAGGGGCTCATGTTTTGCGGTGCAATCTGAACTTTTCATTGATACCATTCTGGGCTGTGTATAAGTTTTTGATCACTTTTTATTTAATTTTTTGTAGAAAATGAAGCGACCAAAAACGGCGAATCAGCCATTTGGCCGCTTTTTTCCGTTTTGCTGTTTGCCGTATGGGGAATATATTTTTATATTTTAATACTACGGGCGTTTTCCCATATTGCAACACCCATGATGTGTATTTTTTTTTTTTTTTTTTTAGTTTATTTTATATTTTGGGAAAAGGGGGGTGATTTTTATTTTTATGGTTTTTTTAATAATTTTTTTCAACTTTTTTTTTTTTTTTACACTATAGGAATCTATAACATGCAATCATCTGATTGCTATTATCATAGACTCCACTTGCATTGGAATCTATGATGATTTTACTAGTTTCCTATGGAGCCCTATTAGAGTCAAGGGCTCCATAGGAAATACTATGCAGCAGCCTTGTGTCATTCATAAAGACACGGGCTGCTGCATACACGTTCCGGCTTTCAGCGCTCTCAGATGCCGTGGTCAAGATTGACCATGGCATCTGAGGGGTTAAATGTCCGCGATCGGCATCACTGCTGGCTGCGGACACTAGCTGCAGCTATGGCGCCAGCATCGGGCAGGAGCGGACACCATCTTTAAACACCCGCCCAGTGCCATACATGTATGTAAGGGGTTAAAGCATCTTCCTCAGTGGTGTAAACAGCGATCACTAGATGCAGAACACAGTTGTAGTAGGTCCCTCATCTTGAATCATTATGCTGACCCCTGGTGAATCGACATGAAATCTTTACTGAAAGGCAAGTGAAGAAAATATTAACTGCATAGATTAATATGTAATATCAGCTAATTCATAATAAATCCCAGAAGTGTAGCAACAGATGGAAAAATACTCTGCAATTACTAGAGCAGAGGCGCTGGATTTTTGAAAGAGTCCACTGTAAAAAATATATGATCTTATACTTAATGTATATAATACTTCTGTGCATCCGCTTTTATATCTAAGGACAGATGAAATGCAAAGATATTGGGGATTCGGTTACTATAGATAAATGTTTTATTGAATGAACTTTCTTCAATTGCCAGTAACCGAGACTGGTCTGGTGATTATATGCATTTAACAGGAGTTTGTCAGTAGTTTTGACCTTGGAAACCTGCTTTACGTCTCCTCTTTTCTGTTGCGAGTGACAGCTGTAGTATCCAACCAGGAGACTGCTACTGCAGTCATTCAGAGCAGCTCAATGCATAGAGCACCTCACGGTGAAGCCCCGCCTCCAGTGCACTTAAGAAGCAGAATCTGTCAGAATACAATTTCATATGCACACTACTCCTGATACAAAAAGTATGTTTGTTCTGCTCTCCCAGGGCTGTAGATTGGCATGTTAACAGATTACCTTTAAATCAAGTAGACAACTTCACATCTTAAAGAGGACCTGTCACCTCTCCTGACATGTCTGCTTTAGTAACTACTTGAATTTCCAATGTAATCACAATTCTGGATCATCTATTCTTGTGACTCTATGTTGGGCCGTTTCTCTATTATTGCTAGTACAAGTTATGAAGGAAGCAGCTTGCAGTAAAGATACAGATGGGTAATACCAGTTAGGGGTGTGTCCCTGCACAGTCTGACAATAGCAGCACTGATTGGACAAAGTCAGACACACCAACTACTGGTAACGCCCAGCAGTAACTGTACTGTAGACTGCTGAAAATTCATTTGTAAACTTCTAGAAGGAATAATACAGGAATGGAACATCATAGAGTCAAAGGAATAGATGATCCAGAATTGTTATTACATGGGGAATGCAAATAGTTACTAATAATCATTCACAATATCTATTTCAAGCAAATGGATGCCTATGCGCTGCTACACTTCCGGTTAGCAGTGCACAAACAGTCACTGCTCCAGAAGTGGAAGCGGTGTCTTAGCACTTCCGCCACTACTTGGAGCAGCAGTGCAGGCATGAGATTTTCGGGGCCGGGTGAGATGTCAGGGGAACTTCCTCAGTTTCGGGGCACCCATCGCAGGTGCAGAACTATGCTTTATAAGACAAGTGGATTCTTACAAATCGATTTGCTCATCTCTACTGCAGAGTATAGCATGCTGTACACAGGACTGTGAGATTCCCAATTTAACTTGGTTATAAGGAATGGAAAAATATAAGAAGCATTTTATTATGTTAACCAGATCAGCTTCAAAGGCTCCTCTAGCGATGGGTGTACAAATTAGACGTGGCAATCAGAAAACCATAGGGGACTGGCAAGGCCTTCTTATGTCTGGCTGAGAGCTAACCCTGCTTTCCTCAATAATCTTCAACCATTCCGCCAGAGGACAGATAAAACACAGTCAGCTGCGGGTACCCGGCGTAGTCCCATGAGGAGAGAAGAAAGGAGGAATGGAACATTCAAGCGTATTTCTACCCCGAGAAGTCTACTTTTCCTTTCTGGAGAACTTTTTTTATAATACTTTATTTGTTATTCCACGACTATAGGAATATGGTAGATTCTGGAAATAATCCTTATAGTTGTGATCATTTTTAGCCTAGTGACAGATATGTCTATCTATAAAAAATGCATGTAGTGATTCCATGAATAGGGAAACGATTGAATTTTCTATACTCGTAGATCACACCACGTGTAAGCAAAGCTATTAACATAAAATGTAGTGCACAGGTCTATTACACTGCCAAGCCATTGTTCCAAGGTCTATTTTAAAGGGCCAAACAGTGGCTTATAGGTTGGTCATCCAACAGGTGGCACTAGAGAGCCAGCCTTTGGACTCTAGGATGGATAGCCATGCTGGTTGCTATCCATGGTGCTGAAATCAAGAGTGCAAACAAGGTCCGGAATGTAAAGATGTTGTATAGGTGTCCATATCTGTTGACTGAAAGAATGAGTGCAGGGTACTCTCATTAGTGCAGAGTAGAGCGTACTGGCTTAACTGGGTGAGAGGCCTAGGTCAGGATTTGAGGGGGGTACTATCTCTTCTTAGGGAGAGACCCTTACTCGGTGTGAGGGGGTTTATAGGCCATACATGCTCCTCTGGAACTCTGGGAAGAAGGGGGGCAATCATTCCCAAACCCGCTCTTTAGGACATTATTATTTGAACACCAATCTCTATGCTTGTAGTTAGCACCAAGCGGTGCAAATGTAGGGAGTAATGATAATTCAAGCAAAGGCACTATACGTGCTTCATCTGCAGTGGGCGGCATCTGTATATTACAGCTGATACTCTGCAGCCACAAAGTTGATCTGAAATCAAAAAATAAAAACAAAAGGAAATAAATGCTTTATTCTAGGGAAAAAATTATTTAAAAAAGAAAGCCAGTATCGACCTATACTATAAAATTAACACATTGTTTATCTCGCATGGGGAAAGCCATGAAAAAACCCAAAGGGATAAAATGTAACAATAAGTCCTATGAACTCCAAAACAGTAGCAGTAAAAACTATGACAAGTCCCACAAAAACAAGCCCCCATAAACCTCCATAGATGGTAAACAAATTTGGCATCTGCAGTATGTAATTGTACCGACCTGCAGAATAAAGTTAACTTTAACTATAAATATAATTTTGATATTAATATATCATAATTATTGTTTGTTCCCAGTACAATAATTGCTACAATTCACTGGTTCCGGAGTCTTACTACTACAGTCTGAAGAATCCGCCAGAATGAGTACCAGCACATTCATATTAATACCACTGAATTGCAATTCGGCTCCATTCACTTTACATAGGACTGTTGGTAAATCTACTGCTATCTACTACTGACCTGCTAAATATGAACAATGCCGACCCCATGAGACAGCATTATGGGATATAGATCATTACGAACTGCCCAGAGCTCAACAAAGGTACTCCTGAAGCAATTATCTGCAATATCTTGTATTTTCTATATTGCCAATGTTCACATTTATGCACCAAAATTTTTTTTAGCTTGTGCAACCAGTTAATGCTATTCATTTTTTCCTAGTAAGGTAGTTGCAGAAAGCAGCAGACTGGACCGATGCACCCTCTGTATGGGAAGAAAAATCTCCTTTTTCTTTCTTTGTCCCTAGAAAGTGCATTAGTGCTTTAACAGTACCTGTAATGTGGGGCACAGAGCATGTCTAGGCAGAAGTGGACACAGGACTGTTTGCAAAGAGCTTTCTCATTAAAAGATGTGCAGTGTACAAGTATACACTCACTGTATAGATAACCTTCTGAATAAAACATCTTTTGGTAAAATATCTCATTTAATAGCGAAAGCACAGCATGAGAACATCAGTGTTGTTATGAATTATGCTCTCTAATATTTCCTGTCATTTAACCCTTTCCATAGGCAGCTAGTACTGAAACATGTGCACTGTCCTAGTAGCTCATGTTCTTAGCCTTTATTCTAGAGTGAGGGGTCCCTCTGTTTCTCTGTAGAGGGGGGATACATTATTGTGGTTTGGCTTCACACAGGTACCCCTCATATCAGGAGCTAGTGACAGAGTCAAACTCTACTTTTTTTTTTTTAAACTCAGCAGCAAAATTAGGCCTGCAACTCTGCATCAAATATGGTGGAGATGCCTGGACAAAAAAAATTACACCGATCTCCATCCATGTAAAAGTGTAACTTAGGGTTGGTTCACACTAGCGTTAGGGATTCCATTATTGCTTTCCGTTAAAACATGGTTATAATGGAAAATAACAGAATGCCCAGACAGAATGCAAAACGGAAGCCTTTAAAAGGCATTCGGTTTGCTTTCTGTCATAATACAAGTCTATGAAAAAGAATAACGGATCCGTCTGGGTCCCGTCATAATAAAAGTCTATGGGCAAAAGAACGGATCCGTCCTTCCGTCTTATGGATTCCGTTATGTTCCGTTATAACCACGTTATAACGGAAGGCCATAACGGAAACCATAACGCTAGTGTGAACCCACCCTTAAAGGGTTTTTTTTTGTGGGATGTAAAAGGTGCTTATTTTCCTGAGCCTTCAAAGAGTAAAAGAGCTGCATTGTCAAAAGTGTGGCTAGGATGGTGCAGGTGAGGGACCTGTGATGACATCATCAAAGGTCCTTCACCGCCTAGAAGAACTGCAGGAGAAGGTCCGTCCTTCCAAGGTTGAGACTAAAATGGAGTGGATAGAAGAAGGTCCTCCATTGGAGTCAGTAATATAACCTGTTTTGTGTAGGCTAGAATGTAGTGGGTAAAAATAGGTCCTCCCTCTGGAATCAGTAATCTAGGCTGAACCCCACCATAAACCCTAACTACTAATCCCCAACCCTAACTCTAGCCACTAACACTAACTAAGAACTTCTAGAACTAACCTGTACCACTAAACCCTAACCCACACAGCATATTCAGACCAAAAAAAGTGCCTACATGCTTTGCCTATGTAGCCTAGAGCCACATGAATATTAGCGACATGTGACCAATTACATCATGCCTCCTTTTACCCAGCGCATTCTAGCCTCTTCCCTTCCTCCAACTCCAGCTTCACTTCTCCTGTCCTGCAAGTCTCCAAGAGAGGTGAGAGATATTGGAACAATACTGCTGCCAGGGGGATGGGTGGTCAGGGAACAATTCTGCTGTCAGAGTGAGAGAGGTTATCAGAAAACAATACTACAGCCAATGTGGGAGGGGTTGTCAGGGGACAGTACTGCAGCCAGTTGTGCAATTTTACTAGTACTACAAAGAGTAGTAGTAAATTTCCTATGGGCCTGCAGTGCCGATTCCATTTAGGCCCCCACAAAAATAATCCTCCATATTAACGCCACAATAACCAAGTGCTGTACAAGTATGATTATTGGTGCAGAACAGTAATCCAGATTGCTGAATTAAAGCTCCTGCTCTTGCAGTGTGGCAGGAGCAGGTCAGGTCTCCAAGGAGAAGACAGAAGCGTTTTTTTTCAACCGCTTCTGCCTTTTCCTTTGCTCATAGAATAAGTCGCTTCTTGCAGTGGACTTGGTGATATCAACATGTCACAGGTTGGGGCGTAATACTTATCTTACCCTGGGTGCAGACAACCCACACTACGCCACTGAGATCACTGATAAACTTTATGACTCTGTTTTGACCCTCTTATCTTAGGCCAGTGATGACGTAATGCACTAAAGTCCAAAACATTTTGCGTTTGATTTTTCATTGCAGTATAATAAGTTAAAAGTTAATGAAAACATGGAACATCTGGATATCTCACTGAGGACTTCCCAAATGAGATCTGATAAAAGAATGTAACTATCGTAAAAGTAAGTAAAAAATGCAGATGTTCTGTATCAAACATGAAAAAGCCCTTCCTGAATTATGGGTTCTGAAGATGAAATGGAGCAAAAGGTAAATTCTGCAGCTTTGATCTTCTTGGAGCACTACTGAGAATTAATTTACATGTTTGATTTCCCCATTCCCTGATCTTCTCTTTTCCCTCATGTACAGGTGAATCATAATACATTATGGCATATTCAGGCCTATGGTTTAACTCTCACATGATAACAATTGCAGGGGAAGTTAGAGATCTTCAGATGTGATACTGTGTTTTCTTTGGAAAAATGGGAAAGATCTTACTTGTATAGGAATATATAAAACTGATCCTACATAATGGCCGGTGATGTAACTGTCTTCTATCAGATATTTGACAAATGTTTGTATTTTTATTCATTTTCCTCCATTCCTCCATTGGATTCTATTGACCAGCTCAGTAATGGTCATTAAAAAAACAACCACTACAAATTTAGGCATAAACCTATGGAAAAAATCATTGATAGATTTATGAATAGATTCTTGTACATTGTACGTTGTTATAGTCACATCTGCCTGTATGGAAAACATATTGGGTTTCAGATGTAAAAAATAAATTAATAAGGGAGTAAATATGGATATAATTGAATTAAGAAATCCCCCATGGACTTTGCCTGGACCATTTCATTTAAAGGGAATGTGTCATCAGAAAATGACATTGTTAAAATCAAGCTTTTATGTTACACATATTTTAAAACATTTTTGGTAATTTAATTTTTAAGTTTTCATGTAATTATCAATATTTTAAAACTAAAAACCTAAAATCCTGCTGTTTTTGCATTGGCCAAGTCAATGAGGTTAGCCCCTGTCCATTGTGTTTATGGCCTATGTGTAAAATACGAAACCGGTGACCGCAATTACAAAAAGGATAAAAAAAACAACATAATTTACTAATTGTGGAAATAGTTCCAATAGAGATAATTAACGTGAATATACATAATTAGATAGTATGTGAAAAAATAAGATACCGTGAATGAATGTGCCAAATTGCGGTCACCGGTTTCGTATTTTACACACTTTTATTCATATATCACTTAATCTTGCAATCATGGTTACCATCTTGTTCACTTTTAACACGTTTTACACAGTATTGAGTTGTTATATATTGTCATAAACCATTGCCATATATGTCGACCCTTCTATATTTATATATGACCATCATGCTAACACTGGTATAATGGCTTTTAACAGTCTAATTAATTTCGCTTAAGCAAGGATTTATGCAGTATACTGGGCATTGTTATAAAAGGCATACTATCGTGACATCCATCTTCCTGACTATTTGGGCGAATGCCCTTTTCCAATATGGCTCCCGCGGTGCGCGCGATTTTCTGAGCATGCTCCGGTATGCCGCGGCGTCCTGGTTTTTGGGATGAGGCGTCTCACGCCATATGTGCGTGACCGCCTTCCCCCACAGCCACGCCGCATGCGGATGCCGGCATTCATGACAGATATTCGTGCGCCAGGTATAGAGCGGAAGTGACACCGGCACTCAGCTGGATGTGATTTATATGTTAATCAGGTTGGTGGGTTGTCCTTAGTCCTTATTGGTTGATCATGGATCACATGGCCTGTGACATCAGGTATCCTCCTTATTTAAACCTTGATGCTGGTACACTCTCTTATCGCCCCTTGAGAAAGCTGATGGCGAAACGCGCGTCGGGGCGCGTTTGTTTGGCGACACTGCTGTGACCCATTGCTGGTGTGTATATTACTATGTTGTTTATCTTGTGTGACTATCCTCGTGTTTACTGTGGTTAAAACATCTATGGTGACCGGCTACTTAGCCCAAACTAGCAACTGTCTGTTTTGTTGGGTCCCATTATCTATTTGGTGTGTGCACTGACTGAGGATATTTGCGCATAGTTGCTATCAATTTTCACCAGTTATACTCTGATTATGCTATGTGGTGTGTCGCTCTTTGTGTAATTGTTTTTACTTGTTTTTTAACACTTTTTGTACCAATCATGTTTCATAAATTGTTCTAATAAAGACGCATTGTTATTTATATTCCTTCATTTTTTGACTCTGATATCATTCTTTTGGATCTCTATGTCTGTAAACTAGTTTACAATGTATAAATATAAGCAAGCAAGAATAATCCCATTCACTGATAGCAAGCAGAGATTTTAATAAGATTTATAACACAGTAATTATGCTTTATTGATTTAAGTTGACAACCCACTAAAAACTGCATCCACATAAAGTGTACATGAGCAATCACTATACATGCACTCCATCATGTCCAGTGTGTAGGTATCTCCGTGATCACCTCTTCTGCTCAGCTCTATCAGGAGTCTACAGTATGCTCCACTGTGAATACAAAGATACACACACTGTTATCAGGCTATAGGTGAAGTTTTTGTGAAGCAGCTTTTGAAGGCAGGAAGTTAATTAAAGGGGTTGTCCGGGTTTAGAGCTGAACCTGGACATATGGTAAGGGGCCCTGTGAGCTAAACATATGCTCATGTTCAGGGTCTCATTATGATTCCTAATGTGGCCTTATAAATGAGATCTGTGGCTTAATTTAGCAAAAAAAAAAAAACAGGTTTTATTAACCTTTCAATCATACAAATAAGGTGCCCAAGGGGAAATCCGGGGATGCAGGGTGCCCGGCTGCAGCCATCGCCGTTCGTGCTCTCCCTCCCCCTCCAACCAGTCCGTTCGGGCGCATCAGCCTGAGCCTGTGTGCACGCGGGGCATCTCACACTGGGAGGAGGGGGAGGGAGAGGCGGCACAGAGAAGTAGGAGGCGGCGCAGAGCACGAACGGCGATGGCTGCAGCCGGGCACCCTGCATCCCCGGACCTCCCCTTGGGCACCTTATTTGTATGATTGACAGGTTAGTAAAACCTGTTTTTTTGCAAAATTAAGCCACAGATCTCATTTATAAGGCCACATTAGGAATCATAATGAGACCCTGAACATGAGCATATGTTTAGCTCACAGGGCTGAAAAGTGGTGACAGAATGCCTTTAAGTTTCAAGATGGTCCAAATTTAACAAACAAGGTGTGCTGTTTGATAAATCTGGTATGTAAGTAAGTATGCCAACGCAAATTAAAGGAAAAATGGGGGTCATTTACCAAAGACCAGCGTTTTACACCAGTCTTTGCTATCTCCTGTGTTTTGCCGAAAGGTGCCCTTAAATATTCTACAGTTGTCAAACCAGCAACTGGATCTGAATACTTTTGTAATGGCATGTAATTCAAAATGTATTATCGCTACTGAGTTATTCAATGAAATCTATCTATATAGCGTCGCCGGCAGTTTGCTCTTTTTCTAATTTCTCTGTCCTGCTCACTGAGATGGAAGCACACGCTAAGTTCCATACTTTAACTGTCATGAGCTGCAGCAGAAAGGACACATCCCCTAAGTTGCCAGCTTGAAATAAATCTAGCAGAAAAATTAGATGAATGAATGGGGAGATTTCTGGATCCGTGTGAGGTACAGGGTCGGTTCTAACTTTGTCATGTATGTATGATTTTCATTTTTTACATTATTAATGGAATAAACCCTTTAATTAATGATGAGGCGCAGGCCTCATATATTAGGTGCATCCTCTGGCAGCCCATGAGCCTAGATTGAAATCCACTCAAGCCACTAAGTGGAGTAGATTTAAATTGTCATTTATGCCAGGAAACTGGTGGAAATGTTAGTGAATTTGTTGTGGGTGAGGGCCCCACCCTACCACTTCACAGTGGCGAGGGTGGTATAAAAAAGCCATGTGCGCCTACATTTAGGCACAGGGGCAATCAAAATCTTGCAAAATGGGGCCATTCGGCTTTTTTACACCAGTTTCTGGTGTAAGGGGTCATAGTAAACACCAGCTGTTCTAGCACTCAGTACTGGTTTCTTGCTCTGGATGCTGCACCATACCCTGCTCACCGGTGTGGGCATACTCAGCACATTGAGGAGGGAGTGATTGTTGGTTTCTCCCTCTTGCCAGTGTTATAAGACAAGTCTGCAGTGATGGGATAGGAGATACAATAAGAATTGCCGCTAATGCCCTTGTTTTTCTACCCTCATTATATGGGCTAAAGTCCTCCAACATGCAAACAAAAGAAATCCTTGAAATGATTATGATTTTATGTTGCTTGCACATCTTTCATTACTCTGATTTGTTATGGAAATATAGGAACATAACATGTAAACAGAGTATTCACATCAGCACAGAGTATTTCAGGGCATTATTTTAACAGTCTGCAGAGACACTGATATTTATAAGATGATTCTGCCAGGAATGATACTGTGCTGCCTATAATAAGAGGACATCTCTTCTGAATGGGCCACTAGCCCCAAAGGGGCAGAGGGAAGGATGGGAGTTGTAGTGGCTCTGGCTGAAATAATCATTCGCAGTGGCAATCCTCACACCAAGGCTTCCTAGGGCCAGGGTAGTGATGGGAGGCCACACCATTTCTTCTCTCGGGGCATACCCTAATGTTGGGGCTACTGCTTAATGGTAGTTGAGGTGCCCTTAATGTTGTGGGTTTGGTGTAGATGCAAGGCAGGAGATGTAGGTGCCGTGGCTGGCAGTCAGTGACTATGGCAATTGCAGAAAATACACAAGTCTCTCTTTGCTAAAGTGCAGAATGGGAGTTGTAGTACATCATATGGTATCAAACACAGTTGCAAACAATTTACAGTGCCAATTTTCCTAGATAGCAATGTCAGGGCAGAAGGTCCCTCTCTATAGAATCTAAGGCAGGCAATATTATTCTTGCAATAGTTGCTGTAATTTCCAGCTGAGGGGTACAGGGTTAAAGATACGGTGGGCCTGACCATGTCTAAGTATAGAGGATACATTAGCAATGTCCCTCTCACTGCAGTAAAGTCTGTACCACCATAAACAGTGAACACCTTACTGACTGACTCCAATGCTTAGCCATGCAGATTCTGGACCTTCTAGTTCTTTCCTTTCTCTTGGGGTACTGTGAGGTAGAGATGGTTTTCTTATTTCACAGCGATTCTCTGCTATGGAGGCTTAGTTCTCTGATGAGTGAGCACACTCCCTCCCCCTTACTTCTTCTACTAGCACACAACTCACTGAGCTAGAGCACATCTAAGTCCAATTATTATTATTATTATTTATTATTATTAGAGCGCCATTCATTCCATAGCGCTGTACATACATAATACAAACAATTGCACTAAGCATGAACGAGACAAGTTACAGACTGGTACAGAAGGACAGAGGGCCCTGCCTGTGAGGGCTTACAGTCTACATGGTATGGGAGAAGGAGGACAGTAGGTGAGGGTGAAGCTGGTCATGGCGGTATAGAGGCAGCAGTGTCACTGGTTGTAGGCTTGTCTGAAGAGGTGGGTTTTCAGGTTTCTTTTGAAGGATTCCACTGTAGGTGAGAGTCTGATATGTTGGGGTAGTGAGTTCCAGAGTATAGGGGATGCACGGGAGAAATCTTGGAGGTGATTGTGGGAAGAGGTGAAAAGAGGAGAGGAGAGAAGGAGGTCTTGTGAGGATCGGAGATTGCATGTGGGGATTGCCTGTAAATATGACTGCAAGAGCACAGCCCAGACTGCTCAATGAGGTGAAGAAGAACCCAGCTAACCCAGAATCAGCTAAAGACTTACAAAAGTCTCTGGCATATGCTAACATCCCTGTTAGCGAACCTACGATACGTAAAACACTAATGGATTTCAAGGGAGGGATACCACAGAGGAAGCCACTGCTGTCCAAAAAAACATTGCTGCACGTTTACAGTTTGCACAAGAGCACCTGGATGTTCCACAGCAGTACTGGCAAAATATTCTGTGGACAGATGAAACCAAAGTTGAGTTGTTTGAAAGAAACACACAACACTATGGGCCAGATTTATCATTACACTTACATCTTACTCCACTTTTACATCTGCCCAAAGTCACTTTTAGTTAGTCAGATTTATTAATGGTCCTTTAATACTGTGATAAATGTGGATTGACAGTAGCAGTTTATCCTTCAGTAAGCGGCTTTACAAAAGTTGCACGTCTTTACAAAAAAGTCTCATGTTCTATTAAAAAGTCGCATAAGATAAGCATGGTCCCCCCTGGAGTGAAATTGCGCATTTTTTTGCGACTTTTTTGCGACTTTTTAAATGGTTGCAATAGTAAATCGGTCTAGAGATTCATTTACATAAGACAACACGCCCACTTCCACAAAACTGGAGAGCTTAGTGCAGAGCTTGAAAAAGTCGCAAAAAAATGCGCAATTTTACCGATTGCGCATTTCTTTGCGACTTTTTAACTCCATTAAAGTGACTTTAGCTAATGATAAATCTGGCCCTATGTGTGGAGAAAAAGAGGCACAGCAGATCAACATCAAAACCTCATCCCAACTGTGAAGTATGGTGGTGGGGCCATCATGGTGTGGGGCTGCCTTGCTGTGTCAGGGCCTGGATGGATTGCTATCATCGAAGGAAAAAATGAATTCCCAAGTTTTTCAAGACATTTTGCAGAAGAACTTGAGGCCATCTGTCCACCAGCTGAAGCTCAACAAAAGATGGATGTTGCAACAGGACAACGACCCAAAGCATAGAAGTAAATCAACAATAGAATTGCTTAAACAGAAGAAAGTTCGCCTTCTGGAGTGGCCCTCAACCCGATTGAGATGCTGTGGCATGACCTCAAGAAAGCGATTCACACCAGACATCCCAAGAATATTGCTGAACTGAAACAGTTATGTAAAGAGGAATGGTCAAGAATGACTCCCGACCGTTGTGCACGTCTGATCTGCAACTACAGAATACGTTTGGTTGAAGTTATTGCTGCCAAAGGAGGTTCAACCGGTTATTAAATCCAAGGGTTCACATACTTTTTCCACCTGCACTGTGAATGTTTACATGGTGTGTTCAATAAAAACATAGTAACATTTAATTCTTTGTGTGTTATTAGTATAAGCAGACTGTGATTGTCTATTGTTGGAACTTAGATGAAGATCAGATCACATTTTATGACCAATTTGTGCAGAAATTCCTATTATTCCAAAGGGTTCACATACTTTTTCTTGCAACTGTACTGTTCCAAGGGCCCTATATCATCTCTTTGTTGTGTTTTTCTCAGATGTCTCCGTCAGTTTTTTAATTACTGTTTTTGCCCTTGTGTCCTTTATCTCCCAGAAGTTGGAAAAATAGTCCACAGTTACCAGATATTCTTTGTCTTTCCACATAAACAGATCTGTTCCTACTTTTGACCATGGTCTGTTTGGAATTGTATGTAGTTGCAATGTCTCTTTCCGTTGCTTAGCATTGCATGATGCACATATTTCACACTGTGCTATAAAGTTTTTTATGTGGTCATTCATTCCAGACCAATAAACATATTCTCGTGCACGACGTAGACATCCTTCTACACCTAAGTGAGTAGAGTGTAATCGTTAATTTCTAACGATAATTTGTTTTTCCTTAGTCCTAACAGCAGCACAGATGGGGTTAACCACCCCCCGTGGACTGGCAGGACCGGCGGAATGTTTAATGAGCCCAAGACTAATTACTCAATTTAACAATTAAGTATCTCCTTAAAAGGAGGAAGTCAACCCCCAGCCCACTGTGTTTATAGCAAGAAAAAAACTAGACTTACTAGGGTGGGAAATTTGTGTGCTGCTGTTAGGACTAAGGGAAAACAAATTATCGTTAGAAATTAACGATTCCCTTACGTCCTACCAGCAGCACAGATGGGGAGATAGCAAGAAAAACCCCTAGGGAGGGCCTTCCTGCCTGGCAGAACTAAGAAAAGTCTGCCCAAAGGCCGAAAACTCAGCTAGACTGGCATCTAGTCTATAATGGGAGATGAATGTCGATTCAGAGCTCCAGGAGGCAGCTTTGCAAATCATGTTGAGAGGCAGAAGACTCCTCTCGGCAAAAGAAGTAGCCACAACTCTAGTAGAGTGGGCCTTCACAAATCCCGGAGGGTCCAGAGATTGTGGAAACAAAGGATTCCTTAATAGCCTCCTCAATCCACCGACTGATGGAAGGTTTGGATGCCTTATAGCCTTTAAACTTACCGGCAACAGGATTAGCAGATTCTCATCTTTCCTGAACTCCTTGATCTATCCACATATATCCGGAGACATCTCGAGACGTCCAGAGGATGTCTAGCAGGTTCCTAGGAGGAGGTGGTAGATGTCGACAGAACCGGGAGGAATATCACCTGGTTGATGTTCTGGAAGGAAGGAACTATAGGCCTACAATACGGGAGGAATCTAAGAAGGTCCCGGTCATGTAAGAATAGGGCTCATGTGCTGAAGCTCAGAGACCCTCTTGGCCAAAGTCACTGCAAGGAGAAACACAAACCTCCAAGTGACGAACTTGATGTCCACCTCCTCTAACGGTTCAAAGGGGGGAGATGCTAACCCCCTGAGAACTACTGAAAAACCCATTGAAAAAAAGGGGTCTCAGTACTGTAGGCTTTAATCTTTCAGCTCCTTTAAGGAACCGTTTGATCAGCGGGTCCTGAGAAAAAAGCCTGTTAAGGCAAGCTGAGATGGCTGAAACTTGAATCTTCAGAGTAAAGGGCAAGGCCTCTATCAAGGCCGTTTTGCAGGAACTGAAGGATAGCGGAGAGGGGCGGATCTGCAGACGCCTCCTCAGTTGAGGTACAACAGGATGAGAATATCCTCATAATACAAGAGTAGGCTCTCTTGGTAGGGTCCGCTCTAGAATGAGACAGCGTTCTCAGGACCGACTCTGAAAGCCCTTCTATTCCGGGAAGGGACTGATCAACCTCCAGGCTGTCAGGTTGAATCTGTGCAGATCTGAGCAGAGGTGAGTGTCCCACGACACCAGGGTCTGCTGTGGGGAGCCTCCAATATTGTCCTCGACTCAACTGGGTGAGCTAGGTAAACCAGGATCTCTTCAGCCAAAACAGTATGATGGCTATCACCGAGGCCTGATCCTGACGGATTTTCATCAATACCCTCGGTATCATGGAAAAGGGAGGGAAGATTTAAGCCAGCCTGAACCTCCAGGATATTGACAGAGCGTCTAACGCCAGGGGTTGTCCTCCCTGTAGAGGAGCAGAACCTCTCCACCTTGGCATTGAACCTTGTTGCCATGAGACCCACCTCTGGCATACCCACTTGAGGACTATCTGCTTGATTCTCCGGATGTAAAGACCACTCTACCGACGGAAGACCGCGGCTCAGCCGCTATCATATTGAGGGAGCCTTGGATGTGGATCGCAGATAAGTGGGAAGGTACAACTCTGTCTAATCCAGAATCACCCCGATCTCTGACAAGAGGGGAAGTGATCTTGTGCCTCCCTGCTGGTTGATGTAAAGTACCGCAGTCACATTGTCTGACTGGACTTTCACCGCTTTGCCCCGGATCTGAGGGGCTAAGTGAAGGAGGGCTAGCCGGATAGCCTGAATCTCGCGGAGATTGGATGAAAGAAGCCACTCCTGAGGAAACCAGGTCCCGTGAACTGGAGTGTCGTCTAGGTGAGCGTCCCAGCCTACTTAGGACGCATCTGTAGTCAATATGACCCAGACTGGCTGGGTCATAGACTTCCGTCTAAAAGATGGCACCACCATCTGAGGGAATACCGAGTTTGCCAAGTCAGGGAGCACAGGGAGTTTAGCCCAGCAGGGCTGCCATTCCATTAGGAGAGGACCTCCGACTGTAGAGGGCGGAGGTGCCATAGAGCCCAAGGGACTGCTTCCGCAGACGCTGACATGAGCCCCAACATCTTCATGAGAGTCCGGATTGGAACTCGCCGGGAAGGGAACTTGCCGTGTTCTGAACCCGGAATCTTCTTTCTGGAGTCAACTGGAGCGACATCCCAGCGGAGTCGGTTATGAAGCCTAGATATCTTACTGAAGTCGACGGGCTCACGTTCGACTTCTACCAGCTGATGATCCAACCTAGGTGGAACAGAAAGGAGATTGTTACCTGAAGAAGTTGGGTTAGGACCGCTAGAGCAGAGGCTTTCAAAGCCAGTCGTCCAGATAAGGAATGATGGTCAGTCCTTGAAGCCTCAAAGCCGCCACCACAGAACCACCACCTTGGTAAAAGTGTGAGGGGCAGAAGAAATGCCAAAGAGAAGGGCAACAGAAGATGCTTGACGACACCGGACACCTGGACTGTGATCCTGATATACTTCCTGGAACCAGGATGGATCGGGATGTGCAGATATGCATTCTTGAGGTCCAGGGTTGCCATCACGTCTCCAGGATTGACGACGTGAACTACTGACCTGATGGTTTCTACACGAAACTTCACCTTCCTTATAAATCGATTGAAATATCTCAGATCGATAATCATCCGGAGATCTCCTGAAGTCTTGGGAACCAGAAAAACTGGTGAATAGATCCCTAGGCCCCGTTCTCCTGCCGGAACCTCCTCCAGAGCCCTTTTGCAAATGTAGTCCTGAATGTACGCCTCTAGGATCGCCTCCTTGGCAGCTTGTAGAAGGTTGATCTTGACAAACCTGTCCAGTGGAATAGAGGTGTTGTTGACTAAATAACCGTTGAAAATGATATTCAGGACCCAGGGATCCGAGATCTCTTGGATCCATTCTTCTCAGAAGTGGGAGAGATGACTCCCGACGGGTACATGAAGCTTATTGGCAGGACGGCAGGAGTAACGGGAATTAAGCAAGAGCCTCAAAGAGGCCCGTAGTCAGGAGGTGGATTTTCCATCCTTGGCTCCTCCAAATGGAATATGGGCCGCCGATCTCAGGGCCATGCTATATATAGGCCCCTGACATTATTTGATAGTATTGTTACAGGGTGCCAAAGGCACTTGGTCTCCCATGAGCCACAGACCTGCTGCTTAGCTTCAAGAGCAAGGATCTGTGTTTGGCCTCATATCCAGGACTTGCTTTGCTAGCGGGAAGCTTCCTCGCTAGCTTCAACTGGGGCTGTGCGGTATCGCACAAGAAGTCCGTAGCCAGGTTGATGGTCTTGAAAGCATCTGGTTCAAACCTCTGGTTCACATCAACTTGAATTGATCCAGGCGAGATCAGAGGAACGTAGAGACTTCAAAAAGCCGCTATGGCTGTGGAAGCGAGCCGCAGCTGCCGTAACACCCCGTCTTAGTGTGCACTCTGCAAGGGGGTCCTGCAGCTAGACCCATCGTCTGCAGGAACCAGAGTGCGCTTGGACAACTTGGCAATAGCCATGTCCACCTTGGGAATGGATCCCCACGAATCCACCAAGGGTTAAGCCATCGGGAACATGGATTTAAACTTCTTTGTTAAAACCGGACCTTTTCCAGGTTTTTTCCACTCTATATCATGACAGAGAGGAGGGTCTCATCCGCTTTGAAGACACGATGTGCCCGAGTAGCGGGAACGGAGGCTCCCCGAGTCAACATCATGGTCCCCGACCTGATGGACTTGAGCAACTTCTGTGTCTTTCCAGGGAGAAAACACAATATCAGCTCCTCCTCCTTATCCGAGGAGGAAGAAACTAAGGAGACCAAGAAGGTTTCTCTACCGGGACAGAGGTCTCCCATCCTGGTCTTAGCCCAGCCTAAAGCTGCTTAGCTTCTGCAATCTTACGAGTGCAGGTATGATCAGCTTACAATAACCGTTGACTGCTGCAATGGTAGCAGGATAGATGCTTCCTCTTGGAATCCACTTTCCTGCCTTCCGAATCCCGCGGAGGAGACATCACTGCGGGAAAAAGGGACAAATGAAACATTTGTAAACCACCTATCTATGCAAGAAAGGAAGAAAAACAGACCGGAGGCAGCTGAGGAAAAAAACACCACAAGTGGAACAACACCAATTTTAGGACTCTGGAAGCTAGCTGAAAAAGCATATGTAGCCAGAGACTGAACTGGAGCACACAGCCTCCCAAAATAGGGGAAGGGGAGGGATAGCCAATCCACCCTTCCCCAGTAAATCCTCCACAGGAAGATGCATAAAAAAAAAAATCGCATCTAAAAAAAATCGTGCCCGTGAAAAAATCACGGCCGGAATACCCGGAGGTGACGCAAAAGGAGAGTCCCGCGTCACCTCCGGAAGATGGCGGCGCACAGGGACCGGGAATCCTGGACCAAGGACGCCGCCAAAATACCCCAGCCAGGCGCAACTGCGCGGGGCCGGCAGCAAACAAGCTGCCGGCCAAACTGACAAGGTACCTAGGAAAAAAGGCAACGCCGTTACCCAAACGAAAAGAAGGCTCCCCGCACTTTCCATAAGAAAGGGGGGAACAAACCGCCTAGTCCACCTGTCCAGGAGGACAGAAAAAAACAGTGGGCTGGGGGTTGACTTCCTCCTTTTAAGGAGATACTTAATTGTAAAATTGAGTTATTAGTCTTGGGCTCATTAAACATTCCGCCGGTCCTGCCAGTCCACGGGGGGTGGTTAACCCCATCTGTGCTGCTGGTAGGACGTAAGGGAATCTTTCTATTATGTCTCTTCTGAGGGATTCCGGTATAACAGCCCTTTTTCCTTTAAAGGGGTTCTGCAGTTTGTTACAACTGATGATCTATCCTCAGGATAGATCATCAGCATCTAATCGGCCGGGGTCTGACACCCGGGACCCCCGCCGATCAGCTGTTTGAGAAGGCAGCGGCGCTGCAGGAGCGCCGCGGCCTTCTCACTGTTTACCTCTGCTAGCGCCCCGCCCAGTGACGTCACAACTTGTATCCAAGTGGTGTGGGCGAGGCTAAGCTCTGTTCACTAGCAGCGGTAAACAGTGAGAAGGCCGCGGCGCTCCTGGAGCGCCGCTGCCTTCTCAAACAGCTGATCGGCGGGGGTCCCGGGTGTCAGACCCCGGCCGATCAGATGCTGATGATCTATCCTGAGGATAGATCATGAGTTGTAACAAACTGCAGAACCCCTTTAAAGATGATTCCATGCTGCACAGAGAATTCATTTCTTATGAAAAAATGGAGAAACTTCCATTGGAGCATGTTGCTTGTATTTTGGCCATCCCTTCAAGATGACACAGATTTATCTTCCTCTGTGCAGGTCTGTATTTGTTTCAGTCTGTCTTTTGAGACAGACAGATATTCACAAATATTGATGCTTTTAATGTCTTTTTTTTCCTTCTTCATTTGTGATGGGTAAGTAAGCTCTGCTTAGGGCATCTGCAATCAGTAAATGCTTCCCGGACAGTAACAAATGTTAATATCATATTTCTGAAGCCTTAAAAGCATACGCTGTAGTCTTTTTGGGGCATTCAGTAGTGGCTTCTTTGCAACACTTTCTAAATGCTTGGGATCTGAATGCACCACTAATTGTCGACCGTAGGTGTACTGGTGGAATTTCTCCAACCCAAATACTACAGCTAGTTTCTTCTCAATTTAGGCATATCCTTGCTCTGTTAGAGTTAAAGCTCTGCTTGCATATGTGATTGGCTGTTTATCTTGCATTAGTGTGGCTCCAAGGCCTGTTTCTGAGGCATCACATTGTACTACCACTGCTTGATCTGGATCAAAATATTTTAGTGTTGCTGTGTCTGCAACAGCGTTTTCATGGCTATCTGTCGATTCCCAGAGTATGTCTTTGTGTCTGATAAATGCTTGCAAAATTTAGAAAGATAATTCACCATGCCCAGGGATCGTTGTACTCCACGTATATCTGTAGTGTAGGCATGTCCGATATTGCCCTCACCTTCTCTGGATCGACTTTAATAACATTTGAAGTTAGAAGATGTCCAATATATGGTACTTCTGTCATTTTTATTTTGAATTTTTCCAGGTTCAGTTTGATTTGTTTTTTCTACATCTGTCCAAGAATTGTATTATCTTTTTATCGTGATCCTTTGTTGCCAATTCTAGATCATCACCTTCTCCATTAGTATATCGTCTGCTATTATTTTTACTCCAGCCAGTCCTTCCACAGCTTGCATCAATTTTTGTTGGAACGCTTCTGGAGCCGGGCTTAATCCCATGGTCATTCTCAGCCACTTATAGTGTCCAAATGGGGTAGAAAATGCTGTCACTAAACTTTATTCTTTATCCAGTTCCACATGCCAGAACCCATTTTTCACATCACATATTGAAAATATTTTAGCCTTTAAGAGATCTGGGAGAACATCTTCTATTGTAGGCATTGGATAGTGATTTATTTTAAGAGCCTTATTCAGTGGTTTAGGATTAATGAAGATTCTTATCTTGCCTGATGGTTTCTTCACTACCAACAAACTGCTTATCCAGTCTGTGCTTTCCTGTACTGGTTCTATCCTGCCTCTGCTGTGCAAATCCCGCAGTTCCTCTTTAATGCCTCATGCACACGTCAGTGTCAGTTTTGGATCAGTGGTAACACGGATAGTGTTCAATCCGTGTTTCCTCCCATGACAGATCAGTGTTGGGTCCGTGGGTCCGTTTTTTGCTGACTGTGTGCCATCGGTTTTTCACTGACTCTGAGCAGCTGGAAAATAATTTTCAAACAATCTCTTTTTAATTATCCGTGAAACACGGATGCAACACGGATGGCATCTGTGTTGCATCCGTGGTTTTCACGGACTCATTGACTATAATGGGCGTGAGGGATCAGGGAACACGGACAAGATAGGACATGCATCTGTGCTGAAAACACGGACCCACGGACCGTGCTAAAACACTGATGTGTGAATACACACATTCAAATGAATGGGGACGTGTGCTGTCCGCGGAGAACACGTACAGCCATGGGCATAGCTATAGGGGGTGCAGAGGTAGCAGTCACTACCGGGCCCAGGAGCCTGAGGGGGCCCAAAGACCCTTGTGCTGCATAAGAAGACACAGGGAAGATGCCCCAAGCCGAACTCTTGCACCAGGGCCCATGAGCCGTTAGCTACGTCCCTGTGTCCGGGAAACACTGATGTGTGCATGAGGCATAAGTGGTTGCATTAAGGCTACAGGTAACTCTTCTTGTAGGCAGTCTGGTAGGCTGTATTGTATGATCAATTTCTAGTTTGTATTTACCTTCCAGGCACCCATCACCTTTAAATTAATCAGCATACTCTGTTTTTATGTGCTGAAAATTCAAAATGCATTCTGCCTTTTGTTTAGGATTTTGAGTATTCTGAGAAACTTCCAGAGTCATGATGTTATGGCACTGCACCTTTATTAAGTCCATAGCGTGAACTGCTTTAAGGCCCCTTGCAGACGAGCGTGAGTGGATTAGGTGCGGATGTGTTCAGTGAAAACTGAGTGATTTCACAAGCAAGTGCATTCAGTTTTGTTTGCGATCATGTTCATTTGTTCAGTTTTTATCGCATGGGTGCAATGCGATTTACTGAGTTTTGCACGCGTGTGATAAAAAGCTGAATGTTTACAAACAACATCTCTTAGCATCCATCTGTGAAAATCACATTGTATCCGCACTTGCTTGCGGATTCGATTTTCACGCAGCCCCATTCACTTCGTTGCATAAAAATCACAGAATATAGAACATGCTGCGATTTTCACGCAATGCAAAAGTAATGCGCGAAAACCACTGCTCGTGTACACAGACCCATTAAAATGAATGGGTCCGGATTCTGTGCGGGCGCAATGGATCATGCATTGCACCCACGCGCAATTCTCACTCGTCTGCAAGGGGCCTAACTCTCAGCAAAGGAATGTGATCCTCCTCCTGCAGCACAGTAAGTTCCACTCTGTAGCTCTTTCTGTTACGTGGATTTCTTAATTTTAGCTTGCATGTTCCCATGGGTTTCAGAACACTTTTGTTGTGCATCACCAGTACCTTATCAGTGGGCTCAATGGGAACCCGTTTGTTAAGCAGGGTAAAAGGAATGACATTGCAGCTTGTGCCACAATCCAGCTGAAATCTTATGGGCTGTTCATCCACCATGAGTATGGTAAAGAGCTGCTTTGCATCATTGGCTACTGGATGTTTGACTACATTGACATTCTCTGTTGCAGGCTGCAGCCATGTGATGTGCTCTGTGCTGTCACTGTCCGTGTCATGGGTCACTGTGTGGACTTGTTTGCTGGTTGTCAATCTGCACACAGCTGAGAAGTGGTTCATCTTTTGCCACAGTACTTACACTGGAGTTCTAGCATCACACAATCTGTATTTGTAGACAGCAGACTTGCTATTCAGAGGTCCTGTGCCCAGCTGCCACCATGTTCTATTAGTTGGTCCTACTCCAGATGCTCACACACTGTAGTTAGTAGCAGACATTTTATTAGGTGTACATCTTAGGCTACTTTCACACTTGCGCTTTGGGCGGATCCGTAATGGATCTGCAAAAACGGATCAGTTTACACCAGTTCTACTTTACACCAGTTTGATAAATGACCCCAATTATGTCTACTGGGGTCACTATGTTTTCAGCAGTATAGTACCTGGGGCATTGGGGAGCACAATGGACACAGTATTGGGGTGGCAGCAGGATGACACTGTGGGGACACCAGGATGGGGAGTTTGATGGAAATATTTAGAAATCAAACTCTGTAGAGACGAGATGTGGCTGAAAGAATTTGCCATGGCGGTCTGGGTCAAATGGAGGAGAAGAGGAAAGAAAAGGTCTACATGACAGGAAATGTCACTGGATGTAAGAGGTATGTGGTGCTGTATTCTCCTCCATGTCTTTTTTATTATAATTATATGTATTTTAAATTTGGTGACCACATTTTTCAGTTTAATTTGTTTTTTTTGTTTTTTTGTCTGAAGATGTCATATATAGAGATGAGCGAACACCTGAAAGTGTACTTTTAGGCACTAAAAAGGCTGTAAAATAGTCCAGGAACGGGCTAGAGGGCTGCCAAAGGCAGCAAAATGTAGGTAAATCCCCTGCAAACAAATGTGGATAGGGAAATGAATTAAAATAAAATAAAATAAATAAAATTTAACCAATATCAATTGGAGAGAGGTCCCACTGCAAGGAATCATGCGTCATATCACCCAACACTGGAGAAGGCCACTTTCAGTTATTTCGGCCCCAGCACCCAGACAGAGGAGAGAGGTCCCACAGCAAGGAATCATGCGTCATATCACCCACCACTGGAGAAGGCGACTTTCAGTTATTTCAGCCCAGCACCCTGACAGAGGAGAGAGGTCACACAGCAAGGACTCATGCGTCATATCACCCACCACCGGAGAAGGCCACTTTCAGTTATTTAGGCCAGGCACCCAGACAGAGGAGAGAGGTCCCACAGCAAGGAATCATGCGTCATATCACCCACCACTGGAGAAGGCCACTTTCAGTTATTTCAGCCCGGCACCCAGACAGAGGAGAGAGGTCCCACAGCAAGGAATCATGCGTCATATCACCCACCACCGGAGAAGGCCACTTTCAGTTATTTCAGCCCGGCACCCAGACCGAGGATACAGGTCCCACAGCAAGGAATCATCCTCATCCTCCTCCACCTCCTCCTCGTCCTCCAGTAGTGGGCCCTGGCTGGCCACATTTGTACCTGGCCTCTGCTGTTGCAAAAAAACTCCCTCTGAGCCACTTCTAACAGACTGGCCTGAAAGTGCTAAAAATGACCCCTCATCCTCCTCCTCCTCCTGGGCCACCTCCTCTTCCATCATCGCCCTAAGCGTTTTCTCAAGGAGACATAGAAGTGGTATTGTAACGCTGATAACGGTGTCATCGCCACTGGTCATGTTGGTGGAGTACTCAAAACAGTGCAACAGGGCACACAGGTCTCGCATGGAGGCCCAATCATTGGTGGTGAAGTGGTGCTGTTCCGCAGTGCGACTGACGCGTGCGTGCTGCAGCTGAAACTCCACTATGACCTGCTGCTGCTCGCACAGTCTCTCCAGCATGTGCAAAGTGGAGTTCCACCTGGTGGGCACGTCGCATATGAGGCGGTGAGCGGGAAGGCCGAAGTTCCGCTGTAGCGCAGACAGGCGAGCAGTGGCAGGATGTGAACGCCGGAAGCGCGCACAGACGGCCCTCACTTTATGCAGCAGCTCTGACATGTCGGGGTAGTTGTTAATGAACTTCTGCACCACCAAATTCAGCACATGCGCCAGGCAAGGGATGTGCGTCAAACCGGCTAGTCCCAGAGCTGCGACGAGATTTCGCCCATTATCGCACACCACCAGGCCGGGCTTGAGGCCCACCGGCAGAAACCACTCGTCGGTCTGTTGTTCAGTACCCCGCCACAACTCCTGCGCGGTGTGGGGCCTGTCCCCCAAACATATGAGTTTCAGAATGGCTTGCTGACGTTTACCCCGGGCTGTGCTGAAGTTGGTGGTGAAGGTGTGTGGCTGACTGGATGAGCTGGTGGAAGCAGAGGAGGAGGAAGCCGAGTAGGAGGAGGAGGCTACAGGAGGCAAAGAATGATGCCCTGCGATCCTTGGCGGCGGAAGGACGTGCGCCAAGGAACTCTCCGCCTGCGCCCCAGCTGCCACTACATTTACCCAGTGTGCAGTTAGGGAGATATAGCGTCCCTGGCCGTGCTTACTGGTCCACGTATCTGTGGTTAGGTGGACCTTGCCACAGATGGCGTTGCGCAGTGCACACTTGATTTTATCGGATACTTGGTTGTGCAGGGAAGGCACGACTGTCTTGGAGAAGTAGTGGCGGCTGGGAACAACATACTGTGGGACAGCCATGGACATCAGCTGTTTGAAGCTGTCTGTGTCCACCAGCCTGAATGACAGCATTTCAAAGGCCAGTAGTTTAGAAATGCTGGCATTCAGGCCCAGGGCTCGAGGGTGGCTAGGTGGGAATTTACGCTTTCTCTCCAAGGTTTGTGAGATGGAGAGCTGAATGCTGCTGTGTGACATGGTGGAGATGCTTGGTGACGCAGGTGGTGTTGTCGGTGGCACATCCTCTGTTTGGTGGGCGGCAGGTGCCAACATTCCTCCCGAGGCGGAGGAAGAGGCCGAGGCAGCAGCAGAAGAGGGAGCAGGGGGAGCCAGAGTGAGTTCCTTGCTTTTAAGGTGTTTACTCCACTACAGTTCATGCTTTGCATGTAGATGCCTGGTCATGCAGGTTGTGCTAAGGTTCAGAACGTTAATGCCTCGCTTCAGGCTCTGATGGCACAGTGTGCAAACCACTCGGGTCTTGTCATCAGCACATTGTTTAAAGAAGTGCCATGCCAGGGAACTCCTTGAAGCTGCCTTTGGGGTGCTCGGTCCTTGGTGGCGGTGGCCAGTAGCAGGCAAACTCTCTTGGAGGCGGCTGTTCTGCTTTTGCCCCCTGCTCTCTCTTTTGCTACGCTGTTGGCTCGGTCTCACCACTGCCTCTTCCTCTGAACTATGAAAGTCAGTGGCACGACCTTCATTCCATGTAGGGTCTAGGACCTCATCGTCCCCTGCATCGTCTTCCACACAGTCTTCCTCCTGTTCAGTCTGTTCAGTCTGCACACTGCAGAAAGACGCAGCAGTTGGCACCTGTAACATAGTAACATAGTATATAAGGCCGAAAAAAGACATTTGTCCATCCAGTTCGACCTGTTTCCTGCAAGTTGATCCAGAGGAAGGCAAAAAACCCCTGTGAGGTAGAGCCAATTTTCCCCACTTAAGGGGAAAAAATTCCTTCCCGACTCCAATCAGGCAGTCAGAATAACTCCCTGGATCAACGACCCCTCTCTAGTAGCTATAGCCTGAAATATTATTACGCTCCAGAAATACATCCAGGCCCCTCTTGAATTCCTTTATTGTACTCACCATCACCACCTCCTCAGGCAGAGAGTTCCATAGTCTCACTGCTCTTACCGTGAAGAACCCTTTTCTATGTTTGTGTACAAACCTTCTTTCCTCCAGACGCAGAGGATGTCCCCTCGTCACAGTCACAGTCCTGGGGATAAATAGATGATGGGAGAGATCTTTGTACTGACCCCTGATATATTTATACATAGTTATTAGATCTCCCCTCAGTCGTCTTTTTTCTAGAGTGAATAACCCTAATTTTGATACCCTTTCGGGGTACTGTAGTTGCCCCATTCCAGTTATTACTTTAGTTGCCCTCCTCTGAACCCTCTCTAGCTCTGCTATGTCTGCCTTGTTCACGGGAGCCCAGATTTGTACACAGTACTCCATGTGTGGTCTGACTAGTGATTTATAAAGTGGTAAGACTATATTTTCATCACGGGCATCTATGCCCCTTTTGATGCAACCCATTATCTTATTGGCCTTAGCAGCAGCTGCCTGACACTGGTTTTTACAGCTTAGTTTGTTATTTATTAAAATTCCTAGATCCTTTTCCATGTCAGTGTTACTGAGTGTTTTGCCATTTAATATGTACGGGTGACTTGCATTATTCCTTCCCATGTGCATAACTTTACATTTGTCAGTGTTAAACCTCATCTGCCATTTCTCTGCCCAAGCCCCCAATCTATCCAGATCCCTCTGTAGCAGAAAACTGTCCTCTTTAGTGTTAATTACTTTACACAGTTTAGTGTCATCTGCAAAAATTGATATATTACTGTGCAAGCCTTCTACAAGATCATTAATAAATATATTGAAGAGAATAGGGCCCAATACTGAACCCTGAGGTACCCCACTAGTGACCGTGACCCAATCTGAGTGTGTACCGTTAATAACCACTCTCTGTTTTCTATTACTGAGCCAGTTACTTACCCACATACAGATATTTTCTCCTAGTCCAAGTGTTCTCATTTTATATACTAACCTTTTATGTGGTACATCGTCAAATGCTTTGGAGAAGTCCAGATATACGACATCCATTGATTCGCCGCTGTCAAGTCTAGAACTTACCTCCTCATAGAAACTGATTAAATTAGTTTGACATGACCGATCCCTCATGAAGCCATGCTGATATGGTGTAATTTGCTTATTTTCATTGAGATACTCCAAGATAGCATCTCTTACAAATCCTTCAAACAGTTTACCCACAACAGATGTTAAACTTACCGGCCTATAATTTCCAGGCTCTGTTTTTGGACCCTTTTTGAATATTGGCACCACATTTGCTATACGCCAGTCTGGTGGAACATTCCCTGTCAGTATGGAGTCCGTGAATATCAAAAATAAGGGTCTGGCTAGGACATCACTTAATTCCCTGTGTTTCGTCATCATCAGAGACGTGCGGACTCCGATGAGGTGGTATTCCCATGTCCTCATCATCAGGAAACATCAGTGGTTGTGCATCAGTGCATTCTAAGTCTTCCACCACTGGGGAAGGGCTAGGTGGATTCCCTTGGGAAACCCTGCCAGCAGAGTCTTCAAACAGCGTAAGAGACTGCTGCATAACTTGAGGCTCAGACAGTTTCCCTGATATGCATGGGGGTGATGTGACAGACTGATGGGCTTGGTTTTCAGGTGCCACCTGTGCGCTTTCTGCAGAAGACTGGGTGGGAGATAATGTTGTGAACATGCTGGATCCACTGTCGGCCACCCAATTGACTAGCGCTTGTACCTGCTCAGGCCTTACCATCCTTAGAACGGCATTGGGCCCCACCAAATATCGCTGTAAATTCTGGTGGAACCTGAGGTAGTTGGTTCACTAGGACGTGTGGCTGTGGCAGAATGGCCACGTCCTCACCCAGCACAAGAGGGTACACTAACACCACCACGACCGCGTCCGTGTCCCTTACTAGATGTTTTCCTCATTGTTACCGTCCACCAAGCACCACAATAAGAAAAAAAATATTTGGCCCAATGTATTGATTTCAAATTCAGGCCTTTTTTTACAGGCACCTAACACTATCTGCCTATTTATTTATGTAGCGTATTACACTAATCCAGGCACAGCAGTAACCACTGATTTAGGGAAATATCTCTTTTAGGGCTAGTATTTAGGCCCTGGATGAAAGGTATCCTTTTATGGATAGATTTACACTTAGCCTGCAACAGCTCAAACACCAGATTCAGGGTATTGCTATTTTGGCAATTGAATTTCACCCCAGAACAAAATATATGTTATTGCGGACACTATGAAATTTGGCCAGCCACAGCTGAAACCACTGATTTATGGTATTGCTATCTTGGCAATTGAATTTCACCCCAGAACAAAATATATAATTTGCAGGACACTATGAAACTTGGCCTGCAACAGCTGGGACACCAGATTCAGGGTATTGCTATTTTGGCAATTGAATTTCACCCCACAACAAAATATATGTTTTTGCGGACACTATGAAACTTGGCCTGCAACAGCTGGGACACCAGATTCAGGGTATTGCTATTTTGGCAATTGAATTTCACCCCACAACAAAATATATGTTTTTGCGGACACTACGAAACTTGGCCTGCAACAGATGGGACACCAGATTCAGGGTATTGCTATTTTGGCAATTGAATTTCACCCCAGAACAAAATATATGTTTTTGCGGACACTATGAAACTTGGCCTGCAACAGCTGGGACACCAGATTCAGGGTAATGCTATTTTGGCAATTGAATTTCACCACAGAAAATAATCTATCCTTTGCCAGACAGCAGACAGTATTATACTTGGCTAGCCAAAGCTGGAACACCAGATTTAGGGGATTGGTATTTGGGCAATTGTATTTAACCCCTTAATAAAATATAGAAATTGCTATCCTGAGTTTCTAGGGGTGACAATTGGCACAGCCAAGCCCTTGATGTAGGATATAGCAAAAAA
Source organism: Bufotes viridis (assembly GCA_033119425.1). NCBI lineage: Eukaryota > Metazoa > Chordata > Amphibia > Anura > Bufonidae > Bufotes > Bufotes viridis. The sequence continues at coordinate 423,685,466 of CM065591.1, forward strand.
AAAAAAAATAGTATTGATGGATTGATGGACTTGGTGGCAGCTTGTTCTGGTGCACCACAAGTCACAAAATGGCCGCCGATCACCCCAGAAAATAAGTGACAGAAAAACGCTCTGTGCAGCCTAAAAACCAGTGAGCAAGTAACTAGCAGAAGTTCAATCATTCACAGCTGTAGATCGATCCGTTCATAAGGTGCTGTTGCAGACTTTTCCCTGCCTAATCTCGCCCTCACAGAAGCTGCGTCCTCTCCCTACACTAATCAGAGCAGTGTGACGTGCGGCGCTACTTGACTCCAGCTTAAATAGAGGCTGGGTCACATGCTGCACTTGGCCAATCACAGCCATGCCATTAGTAGGCATGGCTGTGATGGGCTCTTAGGGCAAGAAGTAAAACGCTAGCTGATTGGCTGCTGTGCAGCCCTTCAGAAAGCGGGAAGTAATCGCCGAACAACGAACCCGAATTTTTTTGAAAATGTTCGGGTTCGGTCCGGGTCCTGGACACCCCAAAATTCGGTACGAACCCGAACTATGCTCGAACTGTTCGCTCAACACTAGTCATATAGCCTAGGAAGAGACTGTGGAGCTCACGAGCACCGCAGCCTCTTCATGCAAAAAAAACTAAACTAAAATGAAGGTAGGGGCCCGAGTTGGGTAGACAGCCCTGGGCCTATCATGCACTTAATCCGCCCCTGACACAGCATATAACATATTGCTACATAAGGGTGCACTGGTCAGATGGAAGATTGCCACAATAATCTGTTATCACTACTACCACCATCATAGCCACTACCACTACTGTGGGTCGCTGCAATGACAATACAGTTCTCTGTGACAGAGAGAGTTATGTCACCACAGATTTTCTACAACAATATTCTGACAGAATTAAAGGGGCTGTCCAAGACTAGAAATAAATTCTCAGAGGGCTGGACATGGTTTAAAAAAAAAAAAAAAAAACACTCAGCTTGTCAGAGCATCCCAGTTCCAGCACCATTCATCCCATCTCCACCACTTCTGATCCCCACTGTGAGGTGTCATCAACATGCACATGAGCTGCACATGTCATAACTGAAGCCACAAACTGACTAGCAGTGGTCGGGTGTATGTAGAGGGCACGTCACATTTATGGTCTGGCAGGGACAGGCACCATGCTGCTGAAACTGGAGCTCTCTGATGTTTTGACACCATGCCCAGCCCCTTGAGAATTTACGTTCGGTATTAGACAATGCCTTAAAGGAAACTTCCAAAGTAATAGAAAACAGAAATCAAATTTTTATTTTTTTTTAAACTTAACTCTGAGAGTAATTAACTATACATAGTCTCTGTTTCATGAGACTAAGCACACATATAAGATAACTTTCTGGGTGCAGTATAGTCTTTCAGTCAATTTGCTGCCATCTTGTGGTGGAAATCTGAAACTTATACTGATGTAGGAATCAACAATGACACACTTAACTGTCATGGTGGGTTTATACGCAAACTGTTAAAATAGCCATATATTAGTAAAGTAGCTGAGAAATCACAGTTGTAATGAATACTGTTGTCATTTCTGCACCCACTGTTCTTCAGTCCATGTCTAAAAATGAGAAATTAACTGCAACTCCCATCTCCCGTCTTGTGCTCTTGCCAGTTTGCGACAGGTGGGAATGGGGAAATTATTGCTACCAGTAGCGAACAATTGGTTTGCTGAGATATGGGCATGAGAAGATTGTAGCTGCCATTAGCAGAAGGGATGGACTGGGAAACAATGATGCTGTCAGCAGTGGATGGTTTGAAACGGGGACAGTGCTGCAAGAGGTGGTAAGGGGTCACGGTGTGAGGGAGAGGTGGGAAGAAGTACAATGCTGCTGCCAGTGGCAGAGGGGTGAGAAGAAGGACAATGCTGCTGCCAGTGGTAGATGGATGGGAAGGCTAACATTGCTGATGGCAATTGCATGATAACAGGCAGGGGGGCAATGCTGCTGCAGTGACTGTGCATTGTGGTAACTGGTTGGAGCTTCTGGGGAGCTAATTAAAGCTGTATTGTGGTATTTTGTGCTATTGGGCAGGTATGTTGTGCTGCATTGTAGTGTATGCAGCTTCTAGGGGATATTATGTGCTCTGCAAGTAGGTATTTAGTGGTGTTGGGGGAGGGGGGGGGGGTAATACAAGCACTGTGGTGTATGGCACAGTAGTATCTATCACTGGTGAAGTCCCTGTATCATCATTGTCACGTACCATGTAGCTCGGTTGTAGTTCCTTTTGGCTGCTACCAGTCTGCCACTGGCAGCACCATTGTCCTTCTTCCCACCACTCCCCACAGGTAATAGTATCATGACCGCTTTTTACCCCTTCACCACTGGCAGCATTGTCCCCCTTTCAAAATACCCCCCTCTGACAGTATCATTGTTTCCCAGTTCAGCCAGATGCTGTGACAGGACACAGGTGTAAGGCTGGGGCTACATGGCAATCTTGGTTGCAATGCCCATAGCATGGCCAAAAGATTAGACATTGAACTGAGTGGAGTGCAATATCGACCAGATTTGCAAAAGATCCAACAATGTTTTATTTATTTATTTTTATTTATTTTTTGCAATTCTGGAGTTGCGGCAAATTGCAAGTTGTGCTGCAATACCATTCAGTTGCTAAAGAGATGCTAATACTGGCATTATCACGTCCCCTGGTCATAAAATCAAGGGGAACGCTGTATGCCGGTGAGTGATGCGACGTCAGGATACACACAATGTGGCTGGGACTATGTTCTGGTGGCATTTATATGGTAAGTACAGGAACTGCAGAGAATGGAGTCGGGTGTGGAAACAGCAACTGGTTTCCTCTTGGTAACACCATTCACAGTGGCTGTTTTTGCTGCTTTTTAGTGCATGTAACAGTAAAAATGGAGGAGCGCCCCTCTGTACTGTGGTCAGTGACATACCTACTATAGAGGCAGACCATGTGACTGCTATGGGGCCCTGGTGGAAAGGAAGACTGGCTCTGAACTGCTTAACCTGTTCCTGACATACTGTAGATTCATTAGGGGGAGCTCAGTGTATAAAGATTCAACAGCATTCATTGATAGCAATAGTACCTGTATAAATTCCTATGCGCTGAGCTCCCCCTAGTGGAGGCTGCAGGTAGCCAGTTTTACAGTATACTTTGTGAAGGGAAGCAGATTTCTCAATGTAGTTATACTAGTTGTCTGGTGGAAATCAGTTGAGAATATAGTGTTTAGAATAAGTGCTATATTTATGATGCACCTGTTCCACATTTCCCAAAGTAGAAGCTGGCTAAAGTGGGTGAGGCACAGTCTACTTGTCTATTTCTTAATAAATAAAAATTGTAAATTCCTCAGAAATCTGGGGAATCATACTTTAGTTTGACACATACATACTGGAAAATTGGTTTGGAGGAGACCCATACTAAGTTTTGCTCTGGGCTACCAGGGCCGGCCTTTGGGGTGTGCGAGCTGTGCGGCCACATAGGGCGCCATGGCAACAGGGGCGCCCAGCTCGCAGACCCTACAGGCTAGCAGGGCACAGCAGAAGATGAGTGCTTCCATTGCGCTCATCTCCATAGTCATCTGTATCATCGTCCTCAGGGCGGCCATACAGATGTCTGTGCTGCGGCAGAGGAGGAAGAGGCATGTCCCCTCCCTGTTCCTCTGATAGGCTGCCAGCACTAGACTATCAGAGGCCGGTGCAGGCGGCGCGATGACGTCATTGCGCCGCCGGAGCCGTAACAGCGAGGGTTACAGGCCGGAAGAGGCCTGCATCGCATCACTGACATGGAGGTAAGTATAAGTGTTTTTTTTTTTTTTTGTACAATACTGGAACATGATAGGGTGGGGGCTAGTGGCACATGATGGGGGGGGCTACAGGCACATAAGGGGGCTACTGGCACCAAAGGGAAGTAGCTTGTAATGCACCTGGACCTAATTTACTTTACTAAGTTTCAGGAGCGGGACAACAACCCAATGCACCCCCAATCCAGGGATACCAGTACCGACCGAAAGTCCAGTAACCAGACCCAAGCAGAGTTTAGCACAGCAGAGAGAAAGAAAGCAGAGTTATTAAACAAGCCTGTCAGCCCAGCAGAGAAAGAGAGAAAGTACAGTTACCAAGTTTGCCTGCTAGTTTATGCCAAAGTCTGCTGGAGCCAAGAGAAAGCCTGAATATTGTCTGGAATCAATTTTCCTCAAGTAAAGCTGATGTTGAAGTTTATCAAGGTCTGGACTCAAGTTATTCTTCATACCACAACTGTCAGAGAAAACGGTTCCGTCCCCATTGACTTGCATTGTGGGTCATGCCGTCTTGCTCTGCATCCCAGGACGGAAAGCAAACTACAACATGTTGCGGTTTGCTCTCCGGTATGGGAACACAACTAAACGGAACATAATGCATTTTGGAGCACTCCGTTCTGTTCAGTTTGGTTTTGTCCCCATTGACAATAAATAGGGACAAAACGGAAGCGCTTTTTTCCTGTATTAACCCTCTATGACGGATCTCAATACTGGAAACTAAAACGCTAGTGTGAAAGTAGCCTAAGGCTACTAGCGTTTTGGCTTTCCGTTTCAGAGATCCGTTCAGGGCTCTCACAAGCGGATGGAATGAAATGGATCAGTTTTGCCCTAAGGCATTCTGAATGGAAAAGGATCCGCTCAGAATGCATCCGTTTGCCTCCATTCAGTCACCATTCTGCTCTGGAGGCGGACACCAAAACGCTGCCTACAGCGTTTTTCTGTCCGCGATATGGTGCGGAGCAAGACTGATCCATCCTGACACACAATGTAAGTCAGTGGGGATGGATCCGTTTTCTCTGACACAAGAGAATACAGATCCGTCCCCCATTGACTTTCAATGGTGTTCATGACGGATCTGTCATGGCTTAAGAAGACATAATACCACTGGATCCGTTCATGATGGATGCATGTGGTTGTATTATTGCAATGGAAGTTTCTTTGAAGATCCATGACTGATCTGCAAAAAACGTTAATGTGAAAGTAGCCTAAGACAGCACCTGTTTGTGAAATATAAAGTATCACAGCACTCGGCTTTTAGGTTCTTATTCCATCCAAAGTCATTATTGACTCATTATGTTGACATGGCCAACATTTCAGTCCAGCCTGGACCTTGTTCACGGCCGGTTAGTCTTGTTGCAGCATCGGGAGTAAAAAGCGTCCTCTCAAGGCTTCAAAATGGTAAAATTACATAGTTACATAGTTGATACGGTTAAAAAAATACATAGGTCCATCAAGTTCAACCAAGGTTATAGGTGGGGACGCGAATCTCAGAAGGAAGTGAGACTCAGATTTCTACACGTTTTCATAAGCATTAATGTTGTTTACTTTTAAGAATTTATCTAAACCCTTTTAAAGGCTCCATTCACACATCCGTGTGTGTTTTGCGAATCCACGGATCCGCAAAACAGACACCTGCAATGTGTGTTAGGCATTTTGCAGACCACACATCGTCGGCACTCTCATAGAAAATTCCTTCTCTTGTCCGCAATTGGGGACAAGAATAGGACATGTTCTATTTTTTTGTGGAACGGAAGTGCGGACCTGGAAGTGCGGATCCGCAATTCCGGATCCTGGTGGACATAGTGTGTCCCTATAGAAATGAATGGGTCCGCAATTCCATTCCGCAAAATGGGGAACAGAATTGCGGACGTGTGAATGGAGCCTAAAACTGTCCACTGTTCCTGCTGTTACCACGTCCTGAGGAAGTCTATTCCACAGATTCAAAGTTCTTACAGTTAAGAAGTTTTGATGCTTATGGAGACTGAACTTTTTCTTCTCCGGTCGGAGGCAGTGCCCCCTTGTCTTTTGAGGGCATTTTACATGGGACAGTTTTCACCATATTTTTTGTATGGCCCCCTTTATATATTTGTAAAGGTTAATTATGTGTCCCCCCCCCCCCCACCCCCTTAGAGGTCTCTTCTCAAGACTAAATAAATTCAATTCTTTTAATCTTCCTTCATAACTAAGACCCTCCATGCCCCCTATCAGTTTAGTTGTTCTCCTTTGTACTTTTTCCAGCTGAAGAGCATCTTTTCTATGGACTAGTACCCACAACTGAACTGCATATTCCAGATGAGGCCGCACCAACGCTTTGTAAAGTGGTAATATTACATCCCTGTCCCGCAAGTCCATGCCTCGTTTAATGCATGACAATATCCTGGTGGCCTTAGAAGCAGCTGATTGACATTGTACGCTGTTATTTAATCTACCATCTACAAGGACACCCAAATCCTTCTCTATAAGTGACTTTCCCAGTGTTATCTCCTCTAGGACATATGAAGCACAGAGATTATTACTACCAAGATGCATAACTTGACATTTATCCACATTGAACCTCATTTGCCAAGTTGATGCCCAATCACTCAGAGTGTTCATGTCAGCTTGTAGTTTATGGACATCTTCCGTAGACTGTACAGTTCTACATAGCTTAGTGTCATCTGAAAAAATAGAAATGATTTCCCAGCAAAAAATGAGCTGTGGCAGAATAGCTTTTTTTTCCAATTCCACCCCATTTGGAATTTTTTTTCCATCTCCCCACTATATCATATGCAATATTAAATAGTTACTAGTATAATAGATACAAAAAAACACCAGCACTCCCTCTTGATTACTAATACACATCTAAATAAGAAAATTGTATAATAGGATTAAAACTAGCACTTTAAAGTGTTTGCTGCTTAGATAAGAGTACCTACCTGTTACCCAAAACACAAAACCTAATTTATGTAAAAAAGTTATGGCTCTGAGATGGTGGGGAGTGAAATAAGAAAACGCAAAAATGAAAAATCCTCTTAGTGTCAAAGTGGTTATCTGGGCTACAAATTTTGATGACCTATCCACATCATATGTAATCAGTATCAGATTGGCAGGGGTGCCAGGAGTCAACACAGCACATCAGTGCTGTCGTCTGTGTTATAATTATGCTGATCTCTATTATGAATAAATGTATGCAGTTGTTCTTCCCCTTTAAAGGTGTTGTCCAGGCTACAGATATTGATGGCCTATGCTAAAGACGACTACTGGCAACCCCCCACCCCCACCCCTCAATCAGCTGCTTGAAGGGGCTTATGCAAGCCTTTTGTCATCTTCAGTGTTTTCCTGCATGCCCTCTCCCTTGTAGCAATGGTGAAGGGTTTTACAACTTTCTTTCCCATTCAAAAGAGATGGCATGCAGGTAAACACTGAAGAGGATGCAATGCTCGCATGAGCGTTGATGCCCTTTCAAACAGCTGATCGGCAGGGGCGCAGGGATTTGGATTGCAGTGGCCAGTCTGGGGTGGCCCCAATGTTACACTGGGTCCCCGGACACCGTTGAGGTGTCACCACATGTTACTGCTCCCCAGAAGGGATGGTAAGGCGTGGTGCACTCCAATGGGAAATAAGCCCAGAGAGTCAAGGTCTGCAGCAAACCAGTGTACTTCTTTACTGGAGGAATTCCGGTGTAAAACAATACAGGTGAGGCATACAACTGTCTTCTTCAGTCTCCTCCCTGGCAGGAGAAGGGTTTGATGCTGAGAAAAGGTCTGAGCTAGCTGTCTCTCTCTTTCTCTCAGAAGGCTGGTACCCTGGCCAAAGGCTGTAGGTCCACCGTCTGTAGCTCAGTAGTCCGGGCGGCTCCTTGGTCACAGGGCTGGTGACACATGGTCTGTGGCTTAGCATCCACATCTCAGCTTCTTCTTCTGGTCACTCATGGAGACTGGCAGGAATCTCCCCCTCCAAGCACTGATCTCTAATTTCAGAACACTAGGGGCTCTGACTGTTCTCCTTATATACAATTTCTGGAATCTTCCAGTGGGAGGGGTGGAGTGAAGAAACTCAGCACAAACAGATACATTGTTACACTTTCCGTCTCTCATAGACTTATATAAGAGCTTCAATGATACTCAATAGCAATGATGCAGCAGTTTTTCCAGACACAAACAAGTTTCCAGACATAACAACATAGCTAAACCAGACATTCAAAAGGTCAAACTGTCTGGTTTTGTTAGTAAATAATGTTTTGCTTTTTTCCTTCAAGACATGCTCTTCTTTAAGCCTAATAGTAGCTGTGGAAATTCAATATAGAAAGAGATGGGCGGCACCGCTTACTCAAACCCCCTTTCACCGAGTCAGCTACCTCCAAACACCCATGCAAGTCCAGTAACGGTGGTGCTCCAAGCTTCAAAGAACAGACATAGGAAATATAAACTTGTTTGTAGAGAAAGGACGAAGCAGCACTCACCACTGGTGTAAAAGGTTCTTCTTTATTCGTCAATCTTAGACAATCGAGACAACAGTCAAGGGCTCAGGGACGGGAGCTCTCCTTCATAGACGCCAAGTCATAACGTCAAACGGGGAGTGTGGTCCTTATGAACTGGAAAGGCCAGTCACGTAGCAACTACCGACGCTACCAGAAAAAAGGAGACACACCTCCCACCCTTTTAAAAAGCAAGCTATTGACACAAATAGAAACAACTTAAAAACATTACAGATACGGTCAGGTCAGATGAAAACATTGAAGTCATTCCTCTCATTCAACCCCAGTGTGCCTGTTGCTTCAGTTGGGGGTATCCACCACGTCTCCTTTTATAGGAGAAGGCGGTGCCGATCGCCACCTTGCCTCATGGGGGGGAACCACTTCAATGCCAGCAAATATGAGGCATTTAACATCTCCATTGTGCGTATCATTCACATGAGTTATCAGCCTAGGACAGCCTTTTTTTTAGTTCTAATGGAGTTAAGGTGCTCCCTAACTCGCTCCATAAGCGGTCTCTTTGTCTTTCCTATGTAGAATGCTCCGCACACGCAGAGCATCACATAGACCACAAATTCTGTACAGCAATTAATGAATTGATTCACTTTCACTTTAACTCCTCCTATAGAGAAGTAATTTTTCCGATAGTTATAGTCACAAAATGAACAATGACCGCATCTGAAAATGCCTGTTGGCTCTGAAAGTTACTTGCTTCTAATTCAAAGTCCCAAAAGTCTCTCAGTATTCATTAACCCTTTCCATAGAGCCTCGCAAATACAGTGCAAATGAACAGGTTATATATCATAAGATATATATAAAATGCAGTTACACAGTATTAAACAGTGCAAGTTAACCCTTTCAAGTGAAATAAAGTATGGAGTTGATGACTTTGTGTAGGGGGAACAGGCAACTGTTCAGACTTCAAAGTATCCCTGCTCCAGGACACTACAGGACCCCTGCCGATCTGATATTGATGACCTATCTTGAGGGTAGGTCATCAATATATGTAGCCTGGACAACTCCTTTAAGGTGAAAAACACATGTGAGAAGGAACCTGTAATAGGCATAAGTTGAATAATGATAATCCATCTTCAAAACAATATTGGCGTGTGCATAGTAGTGTAATTATTGTTGCTCTACTGCCATCTAGTGGCGAAACAATGCAATCACTCTTCCACACTGAGTGAAGAAGAATCCTGGGATAATGTTACTTCCTCGAAGTAGGGAGAACTCTCAAGTTGGGCTTGAGAGAACAGTCTGAGAGGAGAAAGAACGGTTGCACAGCTCTGCAAGTAAAAGGAATGTTGAGCTGTGTTTCTTTCCATGAGAAGGGTTAGCATTCTCTAACTGAGTGCAAACTGCGCATAGATAGAGACTGGTTTCTCAACACGCCTGTCTAAGCTGATGCTGCAAACTTAAGAAGCATTGCTGCATGAGAGACTCCCTCTGCAAAGAGTGCACAAGTGTGATACACTAAAGTTAAAGGTCATCTTTCAGCAGATTTGTATGTATGAAACTGGCTGACCTGCTGCATATGTGCTTGGCAGCCGAAGGTATCTGTGTTTGTCCTCTGTTCATATTTCTCTGCATTGCTGAGAAAAAAGATATGTTAATATTTGCAAATGAGCCTTTTAGAGCAACGGGGGCATTGCCATTACACCTAGGCAACTGCTGCGCCCTGTCAATCAAAGTGCAGAAAAAGTGAAGTCTATGTTTAACAGCAATGCCCCCGTTGCTCCTAGAGGCTCATTTATATGTACAGCGCTATGGAATGAATGGCGCTCTAAAAATAAATAATAATAATAATAATAATAATTTGCATATGTTGAAACATCATTTTTCTCTGCAGTGTGGGCACATATGAAAGAAAGGGCACTATATACTTCTAGCTCACAGCATGATGTCAACACTGCAACTAAATTATGCCACAAAACTACACCACAAGTAGGCATAAGAGACACAACCTGCTTTAAGCCTGTGGCCCATGTTCAGGCGCAGGCAGCGTAATAGCATCACTGCATCACACGAGAAGCACCAGACGGCTGAATCCAGAGGTAGGAAAGTCCTCAGGTGCGTCACTCATCTGGAGATGGAGGTAAAGAGAGTAAAGATTTAGGGGCACATTTACAGTGCCTTGCAAAAGTATTCCCCCACTTGACTTGTTTTGTGTTTTGGTGCCTCACAACCTGGAATTAACATGGATTGTTTGAGGATTTGGATTATTTAATTTACTGAACATGCCCACAACTGTGAAGAAGTTTTTATTTATTTATTGTGAAGCAAACAACAAATAGGACAAAATAACAGAAGAAGTCAATGTGCATAACTATTCACCCCCCTAAAGTCAATAGTTTGTAGAGCCACCTTTTGCGGCAATCACAGCTCCTAGGCGCTTTGGATAAGTCTCTATGAGTTTGCCACATTTTACCACTGGGATTATTGCCCATTCTTCCTTGCAAAACTGCTCCAGCTCCTTAAAGTTGGATGTTTTGCACTTGTGAACAGCAATTTTTAAGTCTGACCACAGATTTTCTATTGGATTGAGATCTGGGCTTTGACTAGGCCATTCCAACACATTTACATGTTTCCCCTTAAACCACTGAAGTGTTGCTTTAGCAGTGTGTTTGGGGTCATTGTCCTGCTGGAAGGTGAACCTCCGTCCTAGCCTCAAATCACGCACAGAGAGGTACAGGTTTTGCTCAAGAATATTCCTGTATTTAGCACCATCCATCTTTTCCTCAACTCTGAGCAGTTTCCCAGTCCCGGCTGCTGAAAAACATCCCCACAGCATGATGCTGCCACCACCATGTCTCACTGTGGGGATGGTGTTCTTTGGGTGATGTGATGTGTTGGGTTTGCGCCAGACATAGCGTTTTCTTTGATGGCTGAATAGTTCAATTTTAGTCTCATCAGACCAGAGCACCTTTCTCCATACATTTTGGGAGTCTTCCACATGCCTTTTCGCAAACCCACAACGTGCCTTTTTGTTTTTCGCTGAAAGTAATGGCTTTCTCCTGGCCACTCTGCCATAAAGCCTAACTCTATGGAGCGTACGGCTTATTGTCGTCCTGTGTACAGATACTCAAGTCTCTGTTGTGGAACTCTGCAGCTCCTCCAGGGTTACCTTAGGGCTCTGTGCTGCCTCTCTGATTAATGCCCTCTTTGCCCGATCCGTGAGTTTTGGTGGCCGGCCGTCTCTTGGCAGGTTTGCTGTTTTCCCATGTTCTTACCATTTGGTTATAATAGATTTGATGTTGCTCCTGGGGATCATCAAAGATTTGGATATTTTTTTATAACCTAACCTTGACTTGTACTTCTCAACAACATTGTCCCTTACTTGTTTGGAGAGTTCCTTGGTCTTCATGGCAGTGTTTGGTTAGTGATGCCTCTTGCTTAGGTGTTGCAGCCTCTCGGGCCTTTCAAAAAAGGTGTGTATATGTAATGACAGATCAGGTGGACATCATTTCACTAATTATGTGACTTCTGAAGGTAATTGGTTGCACCAGAGCTTTTTATAGGCTTTCTTACAAAGGGGGTGATACATACGGACATGAGAATTTTCTGTTTTCTATTTCTAAACAATAAATTTATTTATATATTTTTCTCATTTCCTTTCACCAACTTAGACTATTGTGTTCTGATCCATCACATAAAATTCAGATTAACAAAACATTAAGCTTAAGGCTGTAATGTAACAAAACACGAAAAAAGTCAAGGAGGTGAATACTTTTGCAAGGCACTGTATAAACACTGGTGTTTTAAATGCCGATCTTAATATACCCCTAAGCTGGCGGTGGTTCCGACAAAGTAATAAAGAGGCCCCGGCCTCTAAGTAATTTCAGCAGATCCTCCACCGCTTCATAAGAACATGTAAGGGCGCTATGACCTTGTTAGGGGACACTATGAATTTTGAAGGGATACTATAAATAATGGTGGGCACTATAAACAGTGAGGGGGCACTGTAACATAAGAGGGGAACCAATGGCGGATTATAATAGGGGTGTTTGGGCCAGCAGCCCCGGGCCCGGCATCGCTAGAGGGCCCAACGCTGACCCAAATGCCCACATACTGTGGCGGGGAATAGGCGCGAATAGTTCCCTGCCCCGTCGCCGATCACCACCATGGGCTTTAGGCCTGCGGCCTATGCAGTAGTAAAATCCTGGCTCAGGCGTGCGTGATGATATCATTGCATGCTTGTGCCTGGACGCAGGACAGTGATGTATGTGCGCCTGCCTTACCATCCCAGACACAGGTAAGTAATAGCTTAGCTAGTGTGTGCCAACTTTGGGAGGCACTACTGAGGGGCAGAGGAGGACATATTACTGCAGGGACAGTGGGGATAAATGATTACATGGGGCAAACTACTTCATGGGGGGCAGTGTGGGGGCAAATTAGTTCATAGGGCGCAGTGTAGGGGCAAACTACTACATGGGGGGCAGACTGGGGCAAACTATTACATGGAGAGCAGTGTGGAGGCAAATTACTTTGGGGGGGATTACTATGTGGGGGCAGTGTGGGGGAAATTACTATATGGGGCAGTGTGGGGGACGTTGCTATTGGAGAGGCACTGGAGGGGCATTTCTATGACAGGCACATATTAGGGGACATTATTTTTGGGGACACTATACAGACATTATTACCTGAAGCACAATATAGTTATTATTATTACTGTGGGCACTCTAGGGGACATTATAATTGCTGTAGACACTATAGGGACCTTTGGGGTAATTTATCAAACTGGTGTAAAGTAGAACTGGCTTAGTTGCCCATAGCAACCAATCAGATTCCACCTTTCATTTTCACAGCTCCTTTGGAAAATGAAAGGTGGAATCTGGGCAACTAAGCCAGTCTGAATTTACAACAGTTTGGTAAATGACCCCAATTATGTCTACTGGGGTCACTATTTTTTTAGCAGTATAGTACCTGGGGCATTGGGGAGCGCAACGGGCACAGTATTGGGAGTTTCAGCAGGATGACATTGTCAGTACACCAGAATGGGAAGGTTGATGGAAAAATTGAGAACTATAACATGTCTGTGTAACAAACTCTGCAGAGACGATATGCGGCTAAAAGAATTAGTCATGGCGGTCTGGGTCAAATGGAGGAGAAGAGAAATGAGAAGGTCTACATGACAGGAGATGTCACTGGATGTACGAGGTATGTGGTGCTGTATTCTCATTGTTACCTGCGTCTCATCTTCTCCTCCAAATCTTTTTTTATTATAATCATATGTATTTTAAATGTGGCAACTAAAAATTTTATTTGACGTTACATATAGTTAATACGGTTGAAAAAAGACATAAGTCCATCAAGTTCAACAGCCTAGATAATAGTGATAACTTTCTGTGTGCAAATAATGTAGTAGATGTTTCCTACAGTCCAATGTAACACCCCACATAACAGAATAATTCACTGTGTTATGTGGGGTGTTACATAGGACTGCAGGTAACATCTATGACATCTGTACTCAGAGAGTTATGAGACGGTTGGGGTCCGACTCCTTGCACCTCCGCCAATCAGCTGTTTGAGGAAACTGCAATGTCCCACTAAGCGCTGCAGCCTCTTTGCTCCTTACCAGCACAGCGCTGTCCATTTGACAGCACTGTGCTTGGTATTGCAGCTCAGCCGCAATCACTCAGATGGGACTGAGCTGCACCTAGACCTTATGAACGATGAATGTGATGTCATATGGCCTAGGAAGAGACTGTGGCACTCCCAAAGCACCGCAGCCTCTTCATACAGAAAAAAAATTAAACTAAAATGGAGGGAGGGGCCCGTGTTGGGTAGACAGCCCTGGAATTACAAAAAAATGTTAATTCCGAATAGTCAATCCTAATTTAAGCACTGCAGGTTGTGGGTGTGGTGTCGGGTTGGGTGATAGACAGGAAGACAGTCAAATTGTTTTATATGCCTATATTCCTTGCATGTTTGTGAATATAATAAAAATTGGTTTGTTATTAATATCCATTGCGGTGCTTCACTATTTTTTGCCTGTCTGGTTTTGACCATTATAGGACAGGCGAATATACGTGTGGCAATAAGCCAGTGATTGGCGTATTGGTAAATGTCAGCACAAACTGAAGTGGTCTGGGTGGAGCTTTTGGTGAGCAGCGTGGTTCTAATATTGCATAGACAGCCCTGGGCCTATCATGCAATTAATCCGCCCCTGAGGGGAACTATGACTGATGAATGGGTACTGTTACCTACTATGCAACACAAAGATTGGCACTTTTATTGTGAGGGGCCCTCCACTATAATATGGCCTGCACTGCCAGAGGAGGCATGTAATTTTTGATGAGATGTAGTCCCACAATATAATATAATTCGCAAGGCGGCACTCACCGTTGTTGAATAGCGTTCCTTTAGGGTACTTTCACACTAGCGGCATAGCTGTACGGCAGGCTGTTCCGGCGGGTAAACAGGCTGCCGGATCCGCCATGCCGCAAGCACCTGTGTGCTGCTGTTCTACCGCTCCGTCCCCATTGACTATAATGGGGTGGGGGGCGGAGCTACGGCACAGCATGTCTGTGCACGGCAAAGATCGCCGGACTAAAAATTCGGACCTGCAGAACTTTTAGACCGGCGATCTCTGGCCGTGCACTGCCGTGCTGCGCCGTAGCTCCGCCCCGTTATAGTCAATGGGGACGGAGTGGCAGCACGGCAGCACACGGGTACTTGCGGCATTGCGGATCCGGCAGGCTGGTCACCCGCCGGAACAGCCTGCCAGATAGCTATGCCGCAAATGTGAAAGTACCCTTATTCGTCTACAAAGACATATACATACATGGTAGAGACGAACAAACTTTCATGCAGTGCCACGCGCGACGGCCGTTTCACGCAGCCACGCTTTTTCTGGCCACTGACGTAATCACATCTCCCAATACTCGTTTATATACTCCCTGGTTATATTGCCATGGGAACACATAACGTTAACGTATAGCGCATACAGACATGCATGGCTACTTAGACCAGTGTTAATAAAGGCTACTGCTTATGTACAGGAGACCAACGATTTCCTAGTGGCATTAAAAGATTTCCATTGGCAGGAGGGATACAGTTTGGTCTCTCTCGATGTGGAAAATCTTTATACCCGTATACCACGTGGAACGGGTGTAAGTGCAGTAATAGATGTATTAAGAAACATGGGAAGGAGTGATCTCTTTTGCAAGTTTGTTAAAGAAGGTTTGGAATTTGTATTGGGCAATAATGTATTCAGATTTGGTGAACAATGGTATAGGCAAAAAAATGGTACGGCCATGGGGACACCAGTGTCTTGCACTTTTGCTAATATATATTTGTCTAGGTTCGAGGATAGCTTTATTTTTTCATTGGATAACCCATTTTTATCTCATATAAAGATCTTCTTAAGATATGTTGACAATGTCTTTCTAGTCTGGTCGGGGAGCGTACACAATTTGTTACTTACCTGAATGAAAAAACGACATGAACATGAAGTTCACTTTTAATTATGGCAATCAGAGCCTGCAGTTCCTGGATGTGGCTGTCGTGGTGAAGAGCGACGAGTTGGTCAAGGTCACGGAGGGTTATCGCAAGCCCACGGAGACCAACTACTTGCTGCACTATGGCAGCTTCCATCCAGGAAGTGTGAAAATATGAAACACAAGCTTTGGAATTAAAAGAGAGATTAATAAACAGGTTATCCGAATGAAGCCTTAGAAGTAGCCATGAGAATAGCTGGGGAGCTTTCCCAATGGGATTTATTTAAAAAAATAATAATAAAAGAAGGAAAAATGAGAATAGCAAAGGTTTAGACAAGCGATTTGTGTTCTCCTTCAGATACATCCCTATGGTAGATAACATACGGAGGATAATACAAAATAACTGGGATATTTTAAAAAAAGATGGTAGTCTGGGACAGTACACAAGAATAGACCTATAATAACATTTAGAAAAAGTCATACAATAAAGAACATGTTGGTGAGAAGCAGATATGTAGAAAAGAAGAGTAAGAGCTAGTTACAGGGAAATAAACCAAACATTTCAAATGCCGTAATTGCGCTTATTGCAGATACAATGCCCAAAACACTTTGGAGGTAGTATCCATAAAGAAGATAGTTTCATTACCTGTAAAAGTATATATATTTAATGTGCCAGTGCGGACAGGTCTACATACTGTAGGTAAAACCATCAGATGTATCTATGTTTCAGGGAGCATATGCAATCTATAAAATCAGGAAAAGGCATACGAGAGATGCACGGAGGAGATTTAGACTGTTTGAAGTTTTCAGGCATAGAACATGTATTGAGTCCTCCTCGAGGGGGAGACAGGTATCGCATGTTATTGCAGAAAGAATTGAGATGGATTATTCGCTCAAGGGCTCTGGGTCCATTAGGTTTGAACGATAACAATTACCTCAGTTGTGTTTTATGAAACTAGATATTCATGTCTGTATGCGCTATAAGTTAGCGTTCTGTGTTCCCATGGCAATATAGCCAGGGAGCATATAAATGAGCATTGGGAGACGTGATTAAGTCAATGGCCAAAAGAAGCGCGGTTGCGCAAAATGGCTTTCGCCGTGTTGCACTGCATGAAAGTTTGTTCGCCCCTGCCATGTTTGCATATGTCTTTGTAGAAGAATAAAGGAACTCTGTTCAACAACGGTGAGTGCCGCCTTGCGAATTATTTAATATTGTGGGACTTACTGAGGATTTTTGTTGGCTGAGCACCGCATGTTGTTATACACGTGTACATGGCCAATTTACCTATACCTGAGGTTAAGCTGTGCCGCCCGCTCTTTATTTTATATGGACTGTATATGATGAGATGTAGAACTCCTTATCATAAATTACCTGCCTACTCCCACAGCTCAGAGCTGCCGTAGATTTTAGTCTGCTGCTCTGCTACATTTATTTCAAGCTGGCATCTCGGGGTTGTGTACTTTTTAAGCGGGTATGTCCTTTCTGCTGCAGCTGGTAGATTGAACTGAGTATGTATGTCAACCTCAATGAGCTGAACAGAGAATTTAGAAAAAGAGCAAACAGCCGGTGATGCTATTCAGTAAATAACTGACTGGCTATGCAAAATTTTGAATTACATGCAATTACAAAAGTATTCAGATAGAGGTGCTGGCCTGAAACATGTAAAATATTCTTCATGGGACAACCCCTTTAAGGGGAATGATGAATTTTCCCCATTTCCTTTACATTCAGGCCCAAAACACAAATCAACCACTTCTCAGCTGAGTGATAACTAATCATACAGTATATGTTTCCCTGACCTACTACCAACCACCCGAACAAAATTATATTAATAGAGCCTACTCCAAGAGGTATGGGCCTGGTGGTTCCTCTGCAGCGGAGTCCAGATCCCTGTACAGGGGTTAAAGGGAGAATATCAGGGGAGTCACTTAGATAAAGCCATTAGGAGTAGCCCTAAGCCACATCTGTTCAAGAGACACAGCAGATCTACATCTGCTTCATAAAAGAGAGATTGTGTAGGTTGGAAAAAGATTAGAAAGGATGCTGGAAAAACTAGCCAAAGATGTCTGTGTTGCAAACTGTGCAGAGACCAGTTATGGCTGGAAGATGTTGTCATGGTAGTTGGGTAGTCTGGGCCACATGGAAAATGATGGAAAAGTGAACGACTTCAATCAGGGATATAATCTGTAAGTCATTAGATTTTATTGTTCTGTAATCACCTGTATGATCAGCAGAATGCCTGTTTAAAATTAATATCTACCACTGTATGGTCACTGTGTGGCAGTAAGACTGGTCTTTTTATAGTGGTTTTTATTCAGTAATAGTATGGTGGTATTATCAGTTACTGAGTGGTGGTAATTGTGTAAAAAAGGTGTTCCTTGTGTAGTGCAATTACAGGCAATATTGGCATTTACTATTTTTTGAATGTATGGTGGCATTGTTTGGTCCTGGTATAGCTATATTATTGATAATATTGGTCTTTCTATACAGATTTGTATTTAATAATAGAACAGTGGTATTATTCAGTCTCTATGTACTGGTCATGGTGTGGTGGTAGTATTCAGGCCTTATATAGTGGTGTCTTTGGTAATATTGGTCTTTCTCTACAGATAATAATATTATAATAGAACAGTGGTATTATTCAGTCTCTATGTACTGGTCATGGTGTGGTGGTAGTATTCAGACCTTATATAGTGGTATCTTTGGTAATATTGGTCTTTGTATAGATAGCGTTATTTAGAAACATTATGGAGATAAGATTTGATCACCATATGGTAATATTTGCTCAGTATGTAATTTGATAATTATATATGTATATACATTGTTTGGATGGAGGACATATATTTGTACCTTCAGGCTTGTGGCTCTGATCTTTTGAGTCCCTAGCAATGTCCCTGAAAGCAATAAAGGCCTGCTCTGACTGAATGTGGCTGTATTGATAGTACAGTATTATAGCATCTTTTACACAATTTGTCTACAACTGTCAAGACATAGGCAGCAAGACGGTAGATTCATTAGGGGGTGTTAGTCATGCTGCCCTGGATGGATAGCTGCCCATCGGCCAGTGCTGTGTGCTTGATTTCTAGGCTAAAGTTTACTAGCAAGCCATTGGTACGCATGTAGTATTTTGGCATTATACACAGTTATTAAATAGACAGTATGCTTTATCATTAAAGTTTTTCCCTTTAATTCTGCTCTGGTTTCATATACTGTATATTGTGTTATCTTCAAAACAAATCAGTAGAACAATACAGCAGATCTGTTCCCTGACACTTGAATTCTTAGAAAAATATCACCCGCAGTTAAAAATAAATGTGATCTTTCTCAAACTTGGACCCAAAACATTCATTTTTTTTTTTTTTTTTGTAAATGCTGATATTCCCTGGCATCAACCCAGCCTACATTAGGAATACTACAGTTTTTAGAACAGCTCAGTCTCTGAAGCGTGGGCAAGGCTTGATGTCAAGGACTGGCTGCTGCAATACAAGTGGCATCTACTAAAATGGGACTTGGGTAACAAATCACTAATGTTCAGAACAGCAAGAAATATAACCCATGCGGAAGAGTACAGCACACATGAAAAACAGGGTATTATAGTATATCCAAAAATAAATGATAAGGGAGCACTCCACAACCAGTGAAAGGGTGTTTGACCCGTTTATTTCCCCAGTAGCAACGTTTCAGCCCAGCACAATGAGACCTTTGTCAAGGAATTTTGTATATTTGGGTATTATAGTATGCTATGTTGAAGGACAACTGTGCACCTTTAGTAAAAAAGTACATATCCATTAAAAACACCTTATTTTTGTATAGATCTTCCTCGTGCTTGAGGAAGCACAGCTTGAGCATAGACTCCAAAAGTCATTGAAGATGTGCGGTATCTGGCACAAAGACGTTCGCAGCAGGTCTTTTAATTCTTGTAGTTTCTGAGGTGGGATTGCAACGCCCAAGAGTGGAATTACCACTTCTGCACCCCGCTACTGTCTTTACTGGTTAACCTCATGTCATCATGTGTATTTATTTCAGGTTCAAACACTGTGCATTTCCTATTTTATAACTGTTGATGTTCACATGTAATGTGCCTGGTTTACCAGCAGGTGGCGGCAAACACGGCAGAGCTACAGGTACATAGAAGCTTTCTATTCCATTCTAACCCCCCTCTGTGGAGGAGTGGGTGAATCCCACTTCCTGCATAAATGGTGTGTCCAGTCTAGCCTACCCCCAGCTAGGTGAAGGAAGCAAGTGCTGGGTACGTCTCTGCTAGACATGCCCGGGCCAAGCAAAGCCAAGCCAGCCAGAGCACATTCAGCTCTGCTGGATATGGAGGCCACAGTTCGACGCCTCAGGAGCCAGGAGGAAAAGTTCCCTGTCCTAACATAGAGACAAATATGCAGTAAAGATAGAATAGTACGGCGACACTCACCAAATACGTAAAAACAGTCCTTTATTGGAATCTTCATTAAAACGACCAAATCGTGGGTGCTGGGGCGGTACACTATACATGTGCGGTGCGGCAGCGGTGACGGCTGTTTCGCGCTCCTGCGCTTCCTCGGGCCACACTGGAATCATAGCGCACACAGGCGCACCTAAATAGCGTCATAGCCTCACCTACCAGGTGTAGGCGTGTCGCTTAATAGTTAACTCCTTACCACACACAGTCTTGTACAAGACACTGAAACCTTATAATGGAATAGCACAAATCCGAATGGCATATATTGGGACAGATAACAAAAAGGAACAGATAACAAAAAGGACTAGTAACACAAGATGCCAGTATGTATAACAATTTAGAAAGCTATTCATTCAGACCATACGCAAGAGAGCAAATATTACGAACATATAACCAAATTGACCAGGGAGGGCATTGGGTCTACAGGAACACGGCCAAATCGTTTTTTGTCATTGAGGCCATGTGGACCCATGGCTCTGGTGTGAATAATCCACCAGGCTTCACGCTGGAGGAGAACCTGGTGGCGATCACCTCCACGCCGGGTTGTCTTAACTAATTCAATGCCAGCAAAAGATAAACACCTGACGGCCCGGGGGATCAGTCAGGGATTTGTGTATTTTGGGGACAAAATACCAGAGGGGATTTTTTTGGCTTGTGGGTACCAATTTATCCTGAATGTTGTGTGGTAGGAACTTAAGCTCTATATACTTATTCAATAAACTGACCAGACCAGATACGATGTCACGAGTTGGATCACCAGATAATTTCACATAAGTTTGAGTATCATTGAGATGCCTATAGGCCTCCTTCAAATAATGGCCGACACTATTCAAAAGATTATACAGAAAAAATGGGACCTCCTGAGAAGTGAAACTGGTTTGGGCAGCCTTACCCAGTTCAAGCCCTTTGTAGCTTTTAAAAAATGTAGGACGTTGAGGGACAAAGTAGTACATAGTGAAGTTCAACAAGTAAAATCATCTAATTGGCTATCCACGAGGAGACCGATTGGCAACTATAAGTGTGGGCACTGCTCTTTTTGCCCCCAAAATGCCCAAAATAAATTTCTGAGATTGGGAGATGTCACCTTTAGGGTTCACGACTTCCTTACTTGCTGGACAACCTTCGTAGTGTACGTGGTGATCTGTACATGTTTTGCCTTTTACATAGGCAAAACTGAAAGACCCCTCTTCGAGCGTATCAGGGAGCACATGGGATCGATCAGGAGCGGCAGAGGCTGTACTCGCCTCATTGAACATGTCCGTTCCCATCACAATGGGGACTCGCGGTGTTTATCTTTTGCTGGCATTGAATTAGTTAAGACACCCTGGCGTGGAGGTGATCTCCACAGGTTCTCCTCCAGCGTGAAGCCTGGTGGATTATTCACACCAGAGCCATGGGTCCACATGGCCTCAATGACAAAAACGATTTGGCTGTCGCCGCTGCCGCACCGCACATGTATAGTGTACCGCCCCAGCACACACGAGTTGGTCGTTTTAATGAAGATTCCAATAAAGGACTGTTTTTACGTATTTGGTGAGTGCCGCCGTTCTATTCTATCTTTACTGCATATTGGATTTCTACACATGAGGCTGAGCACCACCTGCAATACGACTTTACCACTGCTGTGAGGGTTTTGCTCCGTTTCAATTGCATCAGTGCAGCTTTAACCCGGTATCACGTAGTGCCACCAATTCACTGTTCTGTCCTCTACCTTATTTAATTTGCTAACATAGAGACAGACTAAAGAAAAAGAGAAGTTGCAGCCTAAAGAGGAAAGCTGAGTTATACAGCCAGCATGTTGGTCCAGCAGAGTCTGAGAGCAACAGATGTAGCAGAGTTGAGTTTGCCTGCCAGTGGTTAATGCTGAAGCCTGCTGGGACCAAGACAAAGTTTGAAGACTGTTTTTGATGACCATTTATTCAAGTAAAGCTGCTATTGGACTTCATAACAGGTCTGGACTCAAGGTTCTTCTTTCATTCCTCACTTACTATATGTCTGGTTCGTCGCCAACGCTTGGGGTTCCAGCTGTATCCAGGTGGGAGCACCGTGACACTTGCACTCAACATAAAGAGACAATTTGGGCCACCCTATACCACATGGCCAATCCAACATCTGGGTACTCGGTTCATCTTTAGGGCTCCAGGGGGCGGCCCGCTGCAACTGGCATCACAAACAGGATTTATTTGTGTGTTCTTCTACTACAAAGCCTACAGAATTGTCAAAAAACCTTTTAAAAATGACTTTACTACATTTACTGTGGAGCGACAGGTGCAGAAAAGTGTGCATCCGCATCCAAAGGGTTAATCAGCTATCTTTGTCTGTGATGGCGTACCTTCTTCTTGCATCTCAAGAGCGGGAAATTAAATGAACGCCCAGCCTTAGAGTGGAAAGATACAGCCCTGCCCACAGGGAACAGCTCATGCAGCGTACTCAAGTTAGGGTTCAATAGTGTTCCTGGGTGTTGTAGTGCAATTATGACCACTAACCTGAGACAGGCTGACTCTCTGGTACTTCTGCAAGGACAGATAGTTATAGGTAGAGTTCGTGACGCCTGTGCCAATAAACGGTGGCACACCGTTTGTTGATAGTAGGAATAATTGAGGAACCACGTTGCAATAAAACAGAACTTGAACTTTACTGAAGCTTTGGTCATCATACATGGACATAGATGGAAGCGCAGTTCCTTACGGTTGGTTTCAGCAAGCTTTAGGTTACAGTACATTTAATGGCAGGCAATATGTAGCAAGGTGATCACATCATCATCTTCCCAGGTCTCAGGCCGTACCCTGGGGCGAATAACTGCGGTGGCATATGGTCCTCTCAAGCCCTCCGCTGGAGTGTACTCCACAATCTCGCCCATGATCAAATTGTG
The DNA here is from genome assembly GCA_033119425.1 of Bufotes viridis. Classification (NCBI taxonomy): domain Eukaryota; kingdom Metazoa; phylum Chordata; class Amphibia; order Anura; family Bufonidae; genus Bufotes; species Bufotes viridis. The sequence continues at coordinate 423,708,453 of CM065591.1, forward strand.
CAGGCGATCAGGCAGATAGTGGCGCTTCACTGAGCGCCAATTAACATAAAAATCCCGGCCTGTACCCAGCTCTTGGATGAACCCGAACCCTCGGGCCTTATAGAACGCCACTTCAATGCCTCGGCGTCGCTCTAACTGCGGCTTACCCTGGAACGGGTCTTCCTGGATCGACCGCCATTTCCTCGAACCGCTTCTTCCGAGCGGTAGTCTTCCGCGCAACCGCGGCCTGCAGTTCGCCCATCAATGTCGGCCATTGCGGGTGCCGACGGCGGATTACACTTCGGTCCGGTGACTCTTCTTCCGGTCCAGTTGTCCAGGCCAGAGGGTCCCAGGCCTCCGGTGTTGGGGAGACTGGTGGAGTGGCGCCCCACTCTCGCGTGGGCTCTGGCTCAGGCATCTCAGCACTCGGCGTCGCCATCTTCTTCAGTCTTTCCCGCGGCTCCTTCTCAGGCTCCTCCTTTGGTCTGGGCAGATCTCGCCTGGTCTCAGGCCCGCCCCCTAGGTATCTCGCAATAGGGTAGGCGGCCACATTATAATCCACAAAGGTAGGCAGTATCCCAGGGCAGCTTTCTCCTCCCTCTTGGAGGGTTTTGGTGCCAACTTTTCGCGGCACTGAGGACAGTGATGGCGCAGAAAGGATTCCAACAGCCCCGGCGGCCATCTTGGGCGCCATTATGCGGCTATTCACTGACAGCAAGCCGCGGTAGTGGAACGGCATAAAAGTCCACAAAAATACACTTTGATATTACAATTTTCTTCTCCTTGATAGCGCAACACTGCACAGCGCTTTTTGGAGGTTTTAGGCACACTTTTTGTACGTTTTTCAGTCCACAAAGTCCACTTTAAATAAACAGGCAATTTGTCACTTGGCAGTATGGCTAAGGCACAAAGTTCACGCTTCTTGCACTAGAAAGCGTGCGTATCCTGTTTGTGACGCCAAAAGAGAGGTGCAGCGTACTCAAGTTAGGGTTCAATAGTGTTCCTGAGTGTTGTAGTGCAATTATGACCACTAACCTGAGACAGGCTGACTCTCTGGTACTTCTGCAAGGACAGATAGTTATAGGTAGAGTTCGTGACGCCAGTGCCAATTAACGGTGGCACACCAATTGTTGATAGTAGGAATAATTGAGGAACCACGTTGCAATAAAACAGAACTTGAACTTTACTGAAGCTTTGGTCATCATACATGGACATAGATGGAAGGGCAGTTCCTTAGAAGACGGTTGGTTTCAGCAAGCTTTAGGTTACAATACATTTAATGGCAGGCAATATGTAGCAAGGTGATCACAGAGGGTTAAAAGTAGGACTCGCAGTACAGGCGGCTTGCACTCTATTCCTGACTGATCCTGGAACATGGATACTATCCTCCAAGGCCCCAATGCCCTATATCTGGCGTATATCTTTGGGAACTGTAATTATCAAGTACCTCCTCTGGTGTCTTTAGTACCTCTTGCTTTCCTGGACTTGGCTCTGCCTTTCCTCAGCTTTCTTAGGCTGTTTAAACGTGATGTTCCTGCTTGAATTATCCCTTTTCTAGGTGCGGACTCAGGTGGGAAACCTTCTCCTTGGATCTGGAAGCCGGTTACAGGGACTGCAATGCCCTCTCTAAGCCTGCAGGCTCCAAGCCTGCTCTGCCTTCACAGGCTCATGGCCTGGACTTAACTCTCTTTTTACTTTCCCTGACTGGGCCTATATATACTAGGGCTCCCTAGCTCCCTCTATTGACTTAGAGCTGGAATGACATCCCTAGCAGGCCTGCACATAGCAATATCACAGTAACAGGGAAGTACATAGCATTACATTACATTGAAGATAATTTATTCCAACCTCCCAATAAATGAGGGGAACAACAGCACACAAGTGACCCTTCTGTAGTGACGGGCATTACAGCTCTCGTACACTACACTCAGTCTAAAGAAAGGAAGTGAGGACTCCTCCCCTAAAGGTTCTCCTTCGTCACCAGTTTGTGTTAACCGGAGAGGAAGTAAGATGGCTGTGCCGAAACCAAACTGGAGCGAGATGCTATATGGCGATGACGTGCCTGAACTGCGCAATGTCATGCAGGAGATATGGGTGTAGCAACTCGTACGGAAACCTACCAAGGGATCTCAGGCATTCCCCCATGCCAGCTGGTGCGGTGGAGGCGGCCGTAGTATCTACTCCACCGCCCAAGAAGAGCGGATCTTTTACAGGCCTCAACCTGTTTGTCCCGGAGGAGGTGATGTCCCGTGCCTACACTATGTGGGACTACAGACGAGCAATTGAAGACTGGGTAGTCCGCGTGCTGCACCGACCACAACCAAAAGACCCAACCTTGGAGAGAAGAACCGGAACCGTTGTCTGGTTTTCCGTGGAAAGAGGTACCGGCTTCATCAGGGACGACAAAACTGAGCAGGAGCTATTCGCCAACCGTCGCTTTGTCAAGCATCCTTATCTTCCCCAGGCCCGACACAGCCTCTATAGAGGGGGTTAGGTGGAATACAAACCTATGGAGTCCCTCAAGGGCCCATTTGCTATGGGAGTCACCCTCTTCGAAAAGCCAATCGTTCCAGCGTCAGCACCGGAGTGCTGGCAGGAGGACCCAGCAGCCGGGGGTCGAGTCAGATGCCTGCAAGAAACCGCAGGGGGAGTGCTGCGCTTTCAAGAAGGACCCCAACCAAAGCCGGAGTTACTTATCCCTGGATTGCCACCACCACCAATTTGCCAGATGGGATGTATATCAGCCTCTACCTTTACCTACAGTCCCATGGTGGTAACCTATCAGTTGCCATGGAAAATGGTGACGGCAATGGAGAAAGCCACCCGGGATCCACCACCAAGACAAGAGGATTACCTACCAGCTCCCTTTCAGCCGGAGGTCCTGAACCCACTTCTTATGGCAGGAGGATCTGGTCCACTCAAGCAGAGAGTTGAGACCACCATGAAAAGCGTGACCACCCGGTCACTTCCGGGATCAGGCACAAGAGGGCAGTGGAGCTCTACTACAGCTGCTCGCCTGGATTACAAGAGGCAGGAGAGGCCCTTGATGTCCTTCAGCAGCAGCAGCGATGAGGATGTCAGATCCTTCCTCTGAGGAGCTCCTCTTCATTCCTCTTCATGATCCAAAAGAACTTTGGACTAATGGGAGCCACAGCATGAACTACTCTTGACGGGTGAGGACTTGTTGGCATTCTATTTGTTTTGGTTGTGTCACAGACGTCCCTGCGACAGGTGGCAGGAGATCGGTGAGACTGGCAACACGTGGTTTGATCTGAAAGGTTTCCTTGTGGATCAATAGGCGTCTGTGTTGTTTCTGGTAATGACCCCACCACTTTGCCTCAGGTGATGCTTATGTGGTCCTTTAACCTTCCTTATTTATAGTTGCTTCTCCCACTATGCTGTGCGGTTTATAGCTTCAGTTTCAGTTGTGGATTGCTGTTGTGTGGATCTCTGCGGAGTTCCTGGTGCCTCCATTGCTCCTTTGAAGTTAAGTCTTTCCTTTCCCTCTTTGCATTTTGTTTGAGTTCTGTGTGTTGCATTTCCCTGTCATTTGTATTAAGGCCCTGTTCGTCCTTCCTTTTGGAGGAACGGGTTGTCTCAGTCCTGACATTAGTACCAGAGTCCTATAGGGTGAATTAGGACATTAGGTATTCCTGTGTATGAACTCACCTACCTCTGGGGTCTGTTCATACTGGTAGTTGGTCAGGACTTTGATTAGGGTTTTACTAGGAGGTGTCCATCTCCTTTCCCTAGTTTCCAGGCCTCATTCCCTCACCCCTTTCCCTCCTATGTTCGGTGTGGTGTTTCCCTCCCACACCCAAACGAGACAGGTTGACCCCGTTTGTCCTCACCTAGATAGACATGTCTGTTAGGACTCCCCCCAACTGTCATTCCCCCCCATTCTCTGAAACTACCTCCAAGTTGTATACGGTTATACACAATTTCCTTTTTTTTTTCTCCCCCTTCTCAGGTAATTGGCAGCCCCCTTTGCTTAAAAGGGTTCTCAGTACCTTTGCTATTCTTGTGGATTGCAAATAATAACATTACTTCCCATGGATTACAAAGGAACTTTTTGTACTACTTGATTACCGTTTGGTGCATTTCGTCCACTAACATGAAAAAAGAGACTCTAATGTTATTTATTGCACTATTTAATTGTGGCACTATTTCTGTACCTTTTCAAGACAATATAAAGACAGCTAACAATAGGTTCTTGCCCATATGAGTAGAGTGTCTATTCACAGTTTGCCCTCTCGATAATAACCAGTGAACCAAATAAGAATGCACAAAGCTCTCAAATACTCCCATTGTGGATACCGGATCCTAGTACCACCAGAAGCGTAGGGGTGTCATGTGCTGTAATCCCTCCTCGATGCTATGAGACGCCCGCAAATAGAAGGGTGGCTTCATCCTGTATTCCCTTCCAAGCACTAAGGTCTTTAAATAGCTTTTCGCACTGTTACCTTGATGTCTGAACTGGTAGCAACAAAATTTTCCTTGGAACTGCACAAGGCCTTAGAAGTTAGAACCTAAGCAAATAAGTTTCAGCACGGCCTGTTGCCGCTTCCCCACTGTAGTGCTACACTGCTTCCAGCTACTGACTGATGGCTGACTAGTGCTGCAAGATGAGAATTCAGAGGTGGAAGTGGAGGAGGAGAAGGGGGGGTTTCAGCCACTAATGTAGGTGGTGGAGGAAATCCTGATGGAACTAGGGCCCGCAATCTTTGGCGTCGGTAGCACCTGTGCCATCCCAGGGTACGACTCGTTCCCGGCCTCCACAACGTTCACCCAGTGTGCAGTCAAGGAAATGTAGTGTCCCTGGCCACAATCACTTGTCCGTGTGTCAGTCGTTAAGTGGACCTTCCCAATAACTGCTTTGGTCAGGGCACGGGTGATGTTACGGGACACATGCTGGTGTAAGGCGGGGACGGCACACCGGCCAAAATAGTGGCGGTTGGGGGCTAAGTAACGAGGGACAGGCGCCGCCATCAGGCTGAGGAAAGCCTCAGTGTCCACAAGCCTAAATGGCAACATTTCCAGGGCCAGCAATTTGGAAAGGTGTGCATTTAGTACTATGGCCTGTGGGTGGGTGGCTGGGTATTTGCACTTTCGTTCAAAGGCCTGGGGTATAGACATCTGTACGCTGCACTGGGACACAGAAGTGGATGTGCTAGCTGATGGTGCTTGCGGAAGTCCAGGTGCAGGGCGGGAGGCATCCGGGCCTGCGTCTTGGACAGGGGATTGGCCAGCACGTAACACAGGGGAATAGGAGGCAGTGGTGTGACCCACAGACACTGGTTGTGGACCCAGGCGTTCGGCCCACCTATTAGGGTGCTTTGATGCCATGTGACAGATCATGCTGGTGGTGGTGAGGTTGCTAGTGTTCACACCCCTGCTCATTTTGGTACGGCACAGGTTGCAAATGACAATTCTTTTATCGTCCGCACTTTCATCAAAAAAGCGCCAGACTGCGGAACACCTACCCCTTGGCAAGGGAGATTTCTGCAAGGGGGTGCTCCGGGGAACAGTTGCAGGCCTGTTTGGTGTGGGCCACCTTCTCCCTTTTGCCACCCCACTGCCTCTTACAGCCTGTTGCTGTGCTGCAGATCCCTCCCCCTCTGTACTGCTGTCCTCGCTCGGCTTGCCACCTTCCCAGGTTGGGTTAGTGATTTGATCGTCCACCACCTCCTCTTCCACTTCCTCCCTCTGGTCATCCTCCTGACTTGTTGACCTAACAAAAACCTCACTTATTGACAACTGTGTCTCATGATCATCATCAACCTCTTGAGACACTAATTTTGGTTGACTTATTGGCAACTGTGTCTCATCATGATCATCCACCTTGTGAAACACTAATTGCCGTTCCCCACCGTCATTTTTTTCTGACTGTGGATGCTCAAGAGTTTGGTAATCAGGGCACAAGATCTCCCCATGCCCCTCTTCAAGCGGGCTTGGCGAGAGGTCCAAATCAAGTAATGGCGATGAAAAGAGCTCCTCAGAATATCCGAGTGTGGGATCACTTGTTTGCCAAGACTCTCCATGGTGGGAGGAAGGAGGATAAGGGTGAGGATTCTGTTGACCAGACTCTTGGCTACCCAGACTGGACTTTGTGGAAGACAGGGTGGTGCTTAACTGACTGGAAGCATTAGTTGCTGCAATCCAACTGACCACATGCTCGCACTGGTCTGACTTCGAGAGTGGTGTCCTGCGCCACTCTGCAAACTGGGACATGAAGCTAGGTATCGTGGATGAGCGTTTCTTGTGCTCTGCCAGCAGGCACAGTTTCACTGTACCCAGGAAGTGGCCGTGCTCCATCAGCAGCACGGCCACTACCACCGTCCCTTACTGCTCGCCTTCATCATATTAAATGGTATATATGCTTGCAAGTATGTCACACATACAGTAGCACAGTTTTTTTAAATGTATGCGCAAATAAATTACAGTCAATGTCACAGATATTTGGGATGCGGAAACATTATACATGAGAGGTACCACATGTAGTGGCGCTGCTGTCACCAGCGGCTAAGAAACAATTACAGTCAATGTCACAGATATTTGGGATGTGGAAACGTTATACAGGAGAGGTACCACAGGTAATGGCACTGCTGACACCAGCGGCTAAGAAAAAATGACAGTCAATGTCACAGATATTGGAGATGCGGAAACGTTATACAGGAGAGGTACCACAGGTAATGGCACTGCTGTCACCAGCGGCTAAGAAAAAATTACAGTCATTGTCGCAGATATTTGGGATGCGGAAACGTTATACAGGAGATGTAGCGCAGGTAATGTAACTGTCCGCAGCCGATATAGTCTACAGAAAAAGTACACTGGAAGTCACAAATATTTTTAATATGCACACACATTAAACAGGAGATGTAGCGCAGATAATGTCGCTGTCCGCAGCGTTTATGGAAAAAGTACACTGGATGTCACAGATATTTTTAGGATGCGCACATGTTAAACAGAAGATGTAGCGCAGATAATGTTGCTGTCCACTGAGTCCACGGAAAAAGTACACTGGATGTCACAGATATTTTTAGGATGCGCAAACGTTATACAGGAGATGTAGCGCAGGTAATGTCACTGTCCGCAGCATCTATGGAAAAAGTACACTGGTTGTCACAGATAATTTTAGTATGCACCCACGTTAAACAGGAGTTGTAGCGCAGCTAATGTCGCTGTCCGCAGCGAACACCGTCTACAGAAAAAGTATACTGGGTGTCACAGATATTCTTAAGGCACGCACGTTACACAGGAGATGTCGCTGTCTGCAGCGGCCAAACAATTGCACGCTATTTAGCGCAGGTTGCGCTAAAAATATGTATTGCTGCCACATACAACCATAGTCCTTAAAAGGACTTTTGGGTCTCTACAATTGCACGCAATTTAGCGCAGGTTGCGCTAAAAATATATATTGCTGCCAGACACAACAATAGTCCTTTTGGGTCTCTAATACCAACCCTGCCTAACAAAAAAATAAAATGCAGTTCCCTACACTATCTGTCCCTTCTACAGCACAGCTTTCCTTGACCAAGATTGAGCCGAACAACGTGTCATCGGGTGCTTTATAGCACCCGATGACTTGTTCCGGCCAGCCAATACGGCTATGGCATTATAGTGAGTGGCAGTACTTACCTGCACGTTTATTGGCAACAAACATCCGGGGATGAGACTTGAGCACACGCGATATTCGGCCGAACACCGCGATGTCCCGAGCATTGAGATGTTCGAGCCAAACTGGTGTTCGGCTGAGCATGCTTGCTCAACACTACTTCTTACCTCTCCAGCGGCCCTATTATGTTTCCCAAGGTCCTCGGGCAGCACGCCCCACTCTCCTTACAACAGCCATCCCCGGAGCCGGCCCCTCCTCCCTCCAGCTTCCGCCGGCTTCCCCTGTTGCAGGACCTGTATCTCTCCGCATATACCAACCAATAACAAAGCTCCTTGCTGTAAGAGCTTTGCTATTGGTTATTTCAGGCACAGGCTGCGCTACCTGTGCCGTTTACAGTACTCACTGTGCTGATGAATGTGGAGGAGAAGTCTTGGTATTGGTACGCCTTAGACTTTTTCCAGGGAGTTGCACGGGCCGGATTTGGCCTGAAGGCCGTAGGTTGGGCATCACTGTCTATTCCTGAGTAATTATTGCAGTGTGACAGGGTACTGTCACAAGGGTGTCACGACCTATCGCTGACCCTGTTGTGCCTTGGGTCAGAAGGTTGCAGCGGGTGGCTACGCGCTCAGTTTTTCAAGGGATTGCTCTATGACCTAATAGCGAGAATAGATTCCGGTCCAGGTTTTCCTGCTTAGGTTTGCTATACTTTTTGTCCCATTTTGGAATCTGTAGCTTTTCTTTTCAGCTGTTCTCTGTCAGCCATTCCAAGCTACTATATATTCTCCTTTTCTGCTTCCCTTGTTGCCAGATATAGACCTTCCTTTCAGATCTTCTATTCTGACCTCAGGTGGACAACTGTTGCTGTGGAGCCATTGGAACTGGAGCTGTTGGATCTTCGGTTCACTCCTGTTGTTGTTGTCTCCCTTTGGGGACTGTTTATTGTGTTTGTGTTGTTTGTCCTTTCCATGTTGTTACCCTAGGTGTCAGTGGTGAGGACTAGTGCTCCCACCGCCCTACTCACTACCTAGGGCTTATTTCAGGGTAAGCCAGGGGCAAGGCACGTGATTGGCGTACGGGTTAGCAGTCCATCTAGGGACGTCAGGGCAGCCAGGTGAGCTAGGGCTCAACACTCCTCCCTCTCCCTAGTGGAAAGGTACTCCTCTGGTTTGTGTCAAATTAAACAACCACTTGAATGCCAGGATCCAAGGTTTCCCAGTAGAACATTCCCCAGAGCATCACACTGTCTCCACTGGCTTGCCTTCTTCCTATAAAGCATCCCGATGCCATCTTTTCAGGTAAATGACGCACTAGAGTCCACATGGTGTAAAAAAATTATCTTGTTTCATGATTTCCAGTACTTAATTTGAGTTGCATGCTGCGTACTTCTCTTAAGACATGCATTAAAATGACCTTGTGCTATGGATGGTATCATCATAAAATCAATCAAGAGAATATTTTAGTTGTCATGTTCCCTATCTGTGTGGAAGTCATTAAGGAGTGTTTGAAGGAAAACTCCCTTCCTGAGGACAAAGTGAAGGGTTCAGAAGACATCAGGAAATGAAGAACGACAACAGAGCAGATTCAGCCTTCTCCGAACTGGAATAAACTGGACCATATTAAACTTAGACTGACCTACTGTAGCTGCACTCAATAAAACATGGCTTTGTAACGAATCTATCTACTAAATGAGAAATGAAGATCATAATGACTTTAGTTTTTTAAGGATTGTAAATCTAATCCAGAGGAAAAAAAACTGGTTGGTTCTGAGAGCTCCATTTAAAGTAGGCATATAACGCGAGTTTTAGCGGCATGTGTTTAATTAAGTGAGTGTTTGTATAAGTGTGTGATTTAAGATTAAGTGACTTCAGATTCAGGGACTTCAGTGGGGGACTGCAATTAGTCAGTTTCTTAGTACTCCATTATATTGTATTTTTCTCTTTTGTTGTGTAATCCCCATTTAGTATGTGTTGCACAATTGACAACGCTGTCCAGTGCACATCTTGTATGATCTATGCAGTCCTGGAACAGCCGTTCGAGGGTGTATATCTTTGTTCAAAATGTGAACAAATTACCCGTTTGGAATCGCAAATCGAGTCTTTAAACGGGCAAATTGCAAAACTGAGAGGAATTGACATTTTGCAAAAGAGTTTGCTTCTCACTGAGCAAGCACTCTTTGGGGTAGATGAGGGAGAGGGTGACAGTGAGGAGGCTGAGAAAAGTGAGGCAGCTAGCTGGGTAACAGTAGAAAGCAGGTTAGAGGGAAGAGTGCCAGAGAGGCTAGTCCTGATCTGACACACCCCAACAAGTTTGCACGCTTGGCAGATGAGGGGAATGTCAGTTCAGGGACGGCAATGCTGCAGCCGGACACTTCCACTGCCAGTCAGGGGAATGTCGGCTCCAGTAAGCAGGGGACCAGGATAGCAGGGCAATGTAGACAGGTGCTGGTAGTGGGAGAGTCCATTATTAGGGGAACAGATAGGGCAATCTGTCACAAAGACCATGATCGCCGAACAGTGTGCTGTCTTCCCGGCGCTAGAGTTCAACACATCGCGGATCGGGTTGATAGATTAATGGGAGGGGCTGGAGAAGATCCAGCAGTCATGGTCTATATCGGAGCCAATGACAAAGTTAGAGGTAGGTGGAGCATCCTTAAAAATGATTTCAGGGATTTAGGTCAAAAGCTTAGGGCAAGGACCTCAAAGGTAGTATTTTCCGAGATACTGCCTGTACCAAGAGCCACACAAGAAAGGCAGCGGGAGATTAGGGAGGTTAACAAGTGGCTCAAGAACTGGTGTAGGAAGGAGGGGTTTGGGTTCCTGGAGAACTGGGCCGACTTCTCTGTCGGCTACAGGTTCTATCGTAGGGACGGGCTGCACCTCAATGGGGAAGGGGCAGCTGTGTTGGGGAGAAAGATGGCTAGAATGTTGGAGGAGTGTTTAAACTAGGGACTGGGGGGAGGTTAATTACGTTATAGTAGGGGAAGATATTGCAGATAGAGACCAGGGGCAAGGTAGTGGGACTGGGGAAGGAATGGAAGAAGGGACTAGAATAGTTCAGAAGGAAAGGTGTAGGGTTAAAAATATACAAAAAACTCTTAATTGTATGTATACTAATGCCAAAAGCCTGACTAACAAAACTGGGGAACTGGAATTAGTGATGTGTGAGGAGGACTATGACATAGTGGGAATAACTGAGACATGGCTGGATGATAGCTATGACTGGGCCGTTAATGTACAAGGTTACAGTCTTTTTAGAAAGGATCGTCAAAAACGGAGAGATACCCTTATTTCTGATATTTGCGGACTCAATACTGACAGAGAATGTTCCACAGGATTGTTATATAGCAAATGTGGTGCCTAGATTCAAAAAAGGTCCAAAAACAGAGCCCAGAAACTATAGGCCAGTAAGTTTAACATCTGTTGTGGGTAAACTGTTTGAAGGTTTTCTGAGAGATGCTATATTAGAGGATCTCAACGGAAATAAGCAAATAACGCCATATCAGCATGGCTTCATGAGGGATCGGTCATGCCAAACGAATTTAAGCAGTTTCCATGGGGAGGTAAGTTCTAGACTTGACAGCGGCGAATAAATAGATGTTGTTTATCTGGACTTCTCCAAAGCATTTGACACTGTACCACATAAAAGGTTAGTATATAAAATTTGTTTCTATGAGTAGTTAAGTTCTAGACTTGACAGCGGCGAATCAATGGATTTCGTATATCTGGACTTCTCCAAAGCATTTGACACTGTACCATATAAAAGGTTAGTATATAAAATGAGAATGCTCGGACTGGGAGAAAATGTCTGTAAGTGGGTAAGTAACTGGTTGAGAGATAGAAAACAGAGGGTGGTTATTAACGGTACACACTCAGATTGGGTCACTGTCACTAGTGGAGTACCTAAGGGGTCAGTATTGGGCCATATTCTCTTCAATATATTTATTAATAATATTGTAGAAGGCTTGCATAGTCAAATATAAATTTTTGCAGATGACACTAATCTGTGTAAAGTAATTAACACGGAAGAGGACAGTATACTGCTACAGATGGATCTGATAGATTGGAGGTTCGGGCAGGATAATTGGCAGATGAGGTTTAATACTAAGAAATGTAAAGTTATGCACATGGGAAGGAATAATGCAAGTCACCCGTACATACTAAATGGTAAAACACTTGGTAACACTGACAAAAAGGAACTAGGAATTTAAATAAACAGCAAACTAAGCTGCAAAAACCAGTGTCAGGCAGCTGCCGCCAAGGCCAATAAGATAATGGGTTGCATCAAAAGGGGCATAGATGCCGTGATGAGAACATAATCCTGCCACTTTACAAATCACTGGTCAGACCCCACATGGAGAACTGTGTACAGTTCTGGGCTCCTGTGAACAAGGCAGACATAGCAGAGCTGGAGAGGGTTCAGACTAGGGCAACTAAAGTAATAACTGGAATGGGGCAACTACAGTACCCTGAAAGGTTATCAAAATTAGGGTTATTCACTTCAGAAAAAAAGACGACTGAGAGGAGATCTAATAACTATGTATAAATATATCAGCGGTCAGTACAGAGATCTGTCCCATCATCTATTTATCCCCAGGACTGTGACTGTGACGAGGGGACATCCTCTGCGTCTGGACGAAAGAAGGTTTGCACACAAACATAGAAGAGGATTCTTTACTGTAAGAGCAGTGAGACTATGGAACTCTCTGCCTGAGGAGGTGGTGATGGTGAGTACAATAAAGGAATTCAAGAGGGGCCTGGATGTATTTCTGGAGTATAATACTATTACAGACTATAGCTTTTAGAGATGGGTCGTTGATCCAGAGAGTTATTCTGGTTGCCTGATAGGAGGAAAATAAGTGGGGAAAATTGGCTTCTACCTCACAGTTTGTTTTCGCCTTCCTCTGGATCAACTATCAGGATGACAGGCCGAACTGGATGGATAGATGTCTTTTTTCGGCCTTATGTACTATGTTACTATGTAATATAATTTTTTAGAAAACAATGATCTTATGGGGTCTCACATGTCACCAACTAAAAATATAGATATGAAATGTATTTAATTTATTTCTACACAAAACCTCCCTCCAAAAATAAATAAAAACTGCCACACAGTTTTTTAAGTGATTTTTGGCTTTTAAAAAATCTCAGACAAGCCCCTGAATGCTTTAAAATTAAAAGGGACAGTATACTTATCTCTTTCTCAATCGCCATTCTCGTTACCACTAGTCTGGTCCTTGGCTGTAGTTGCACATGCTATACATATGCACATGACCACTGTGGCCTATGGCACTGGAGAAAGAGGTAAGTATACCTTTATTTTTTTATTGTAAAGCATTTGAGGGCAAGTCCAAGCTTTTTATCTCGGACAGCCCATTTAGGGTGACAGTGACACACACCTCAAACTGTCTATCTCGAGCGATCCTCAAGAAGTGCTGAACACCTATGGAGAAAAACTCACACATCAGAAAATTTACTCTATTACAAATTTATGCTAACAACCTACAATTCTGCCCTCCATCTCGCCGAACAGACCTACCTCACTATCCAATAATACAAAAATTCTTTGACACTTTTCAATCCCTCCTCTGCCCTAAAGTGCAGGTGCCTATTACAGACCTCTGTGCTGGAGATCTGTCCACTTACTTTTATAGTAACATAGTTTGTAAGACAGAAAATAGACATCTGTCCATCCATTTCAGCCCGTTATCCCGCAAGTTGATCCAGAAAAAATTGAAAATATTTGGTATGAAATTATGTCCCAGTTCACTGGCCCTACTACCCTTTTCGCTCACACTTCCTCCAGCCACTCTCCCCAGTTATCACTACCCACCAAACTAACATTTTAACCTCTCTCTCTTCTGATATCTTTCTCTCCTCTTTCAAACATTTAGTCATAACTCCATTATAAAAAAAACAAAAAAAACATGCTGCGCAACCAATTACAGTTCTGTCTTCAATCTCCCCATTATCTCTAAACTCCTGTAATGGCTGGTCTCCTCTTGCCTCATCAGCTATCTCTCTGTTAACTCTCCCTTTGACCCCTTAAAATCTGGTTTCTGCTCTCTACATTCTACATAAACTGCCCTCACCAAAGTGACAAGTGACCTCCTGTCAACTAAATGCAACAGTGACTACTCTGTACTAATTCTTCTGGATCTCTCTGCAGCATTTGACACTGTAGACCACCATCTCCTACTCTGCATGCTCCAATCTATTGGCCTTAAGGGCACTGCTCTCTCTTTGTTTTCTTCCTATCTCTCCGGCTGCTCTTTCAGTATGTCATTCGCTGGCTCTACAGTATTTTCCCTCCTCCCTCTTGCTGTTGGGGTTCCTCAGGGTTCAGTCCTAGGTCCTCTCATCTATTCTCTCTACACAGCCCCTCTTAGATAGAATATAAGCAGATTTGGTTTGGTACTGGCGTTTTCTTCTTTTACTGACCTACCTTAACCTGATATCTCCCTCTCAGTGTGTGGCACTACCATAACACCTAGTCAGCATGCCTTCTATCTCAGTGTTATGTTTGGCACTGATCTTGCATTTACCCTCTACAGTATATTAAGTCTCCCACTCACTTATGCCACCTACACTTCAAAAAGATCTCTAGAATCCACTCTTTTCTTACTGTGGAAACAACAAAAACTTTCATTGTTGCACTGATCCATTCTCGTCTCTATTACTCTAACTCATTACTAATCGGTCCCCCCCTCACTAAACTCTCCTCCCTCCCATCTATCCTTAATACAACCTATCCTGTAATTTTGGATTGTTTGTACATGAACTCTCTAATTGTAAAGCATTGTGGAATATGTTGGTGGTATATAAATAAAGATTATCAGTAGTGTTGAGCGAATTAAAGCATCCAAAGTAGAATTTGAGACGAAGTTTAGGAAACATTTGATTCCCAACGAATCTGAATTTCCTCATGCCTTGTTGTAACCAATCATTTTTTTCCTAAAATGGCGGCTACACATGCTAAAAAAGTGAACGTAAAGCATCATTCACATGTCAGTGTTCCAAGGACGTGTGCTGTACGTGTTCTCCACGGACAGCACAACACGTCCTCAATATTTTTAATGTGTGTATTCAGACCATTGCAACAGGGCAATTCCCCCCCCCCCCCGAGAATGTGGGCAGCAGTGGTGGCGGCAGGGCACAGGGAGATAAGCGCTTCCACTGTGGAAGCATTCACCTCCATAGCCATCTGTATGCGCCGATGGCTGTGCTGTGCTGCGGCAGGGGATCTCCCTTCCCTGTTCCTCTGATAGGCTGCGGGCCTTGTGCCGGCAGCCTATCAGAGGCTGGTGCAGGCAGTGCGATGACATCATCGCGCCACCTGAGCAGTACAGAGCGGGACACAGGCTGGAAGAGGCCTGCATCGCATTGCATGTAGATAAGTATAAGTGTTAATTTTTTTAATATTTTGGATAATTTTACTGGCACATGGAAGGGGGGTGGGTGCAGAGAGGAGGCTGGCACATGATGGGGGCAAGAGTGGCACTTATCACTGGCACATGGAAGGAGGGGGGGTTGCAGAGAGGAGGCTGGCACATGATGGGGGGAGAGTAGCACTAATCACTGGCACATGCGGGGGAGAGGAAACTGGCACATGATTGGGGGGGAAGAGTGGCACTTATCACTGGCACAAGGAGGGGGGGGGTTGCAGAGAGGATGCTGGCACATGATGAGGGGGAGAGTGGCACTTATCACTGGCACATGGAAGGGGAGGTTGCAGAGAGGAGGCTGGGACATGATGGGGGGAAGTGGCACTTATCACTGGCACATGAGGGGGGCGAGAGGAGACTGGCACATGGAAGGGGGGGTTGCAGAGAGGAGGCTGGCACATGATGGGGGAGAGAGTGGCACTTGTTACTGGCACATGAGTGGGGGAGAGGGGAGAGTGGCACTTGTTACTGGCACATGATGGGGGGAGGGGAAGAGGCACTTTTCACTAGCACATGATTGGGGGGCATCTATGGGGACATCTACTGAGGCCACAAAGAAGGGGTATTTTATATGGGGGGCTCTGTCTGGTGCTAGTATTATCAGGGGTATTATCTGCTTCTGCAGTATAATATTGGGGAGCACAGCGGTACAGTATTGGGGGTAGTAGGATGAATTGTCCAGAAGATAGGAGGATGATGGAAAAGTAGTAAACTGAGTTTTTTTTTGTTGTCAAACTGCAGAGACGAAAACCGGTGGTCTGGTCTGAAGGTCTGAAAGGAGAAGATGAGGACAGAGAACATCTACATCAAAGGAGACGTCACTGTATGTAAGAGGTAAGTAGGACTGTATTTCTGTAGTGATCGGAGCAGGGGCGTATCGATGGCCGGAAGTGCCCCTCCCGAGACCAGGCTCTGGATCTGCCACTGATTCAGACATCAGTGTTTTAGCATGGTCCGTGTTTTTAGCATGGATGCATGCTCTATTTTGTCCGTGTTCACGGATCCATCACGTCCATTATAGTCTATGGGTCCGTGAAATCCACGGATGCCATCCGTGTTGAATCCGTGTTTCACGGATCATTAAGAAGAGATACTTTAAAAATTATTTTTCAGCTGCTCAGCATCAGTGAAACACGAATGCAACACAGACAGCAAAAAACGGACACACTGATCCAACACGGATGCATTACTGATCACCTTTTCACAGATGTGAGCATGGACACGGACGTCTGAATGAGGCTTTAAAAGCCTGGGGATGTGAGATCACCCATAATGCCGTGCAGACAGCCAATCAGCAGCGCGCCAGTCCCTGTGACATCACAGCTATTTAACAGCCTCACCCCGCGGGGTCTGCAACATTTCATTGTGAGCTGAGCATAGGGAGAGACGTAACAAGCGCTAGGGAGAGTGTTGATAAAAACTTTTAATTGTGGAATATTGGATAGGGAGAGTGCAGGGTCAGTGTAGGGATATCATAGGGAGAGTTTTTACACCCTCTAGGGAGAGCATAGGGAGACTGTAGGGACAGTGCAGGGATTGTAATCTGAAGCTGAACAAGACAGAGTAGTTTGCATCAATCCCTGTGTAGGGCACAGAACTATCTAATTGAACAGTGTCCTCCTTGTTTAATAAATAATCAATTCTATTAGGCCTTGATTCTCAAACTGGTGTGAATAAGCTGTCTAAGTTTACTATTATTGGGGTGTCCACCTTGTTTAATAGATACGCAATTCTATTAGGTCTTGATTCTCAAATTGGGGTGAATAAGCTGTCTAGTTCCAATGTTATTGGGGTGTCTACCTTGTTTAATAGATAAATAATTCTATTATGCCTTCATTCTCAAATTGGTATGAAAAAACTTTCAAATTTTATTGTTATTGGGGTATTCACTAGAGATGAGCGAATTTCTAAAAAATTTGATTTCCCCAAAAGATTCGATTCGATCGGAATTTATTAACGGTGAACCACGTTAAAAAACAACTATTTCCTGGATGCAGAGAGCCTATATAGTGGTGTAGAACATTGTGACTTTCAGTAACACACAAGGGGAGTCTGCTGTGGTAGTAAAACAATACTGTGAGTCAGTATGACATGCACATGACCGGCGTCGCTCTTAGAATCACTGCACACTTCACTTATTTGGGGAGTTATGGGGGCTAAAAATGACCAAGTAACTCAAGTGTGAACTCAGCCTTACAGGTCGATGTTAGAGCCAGGTATAAAGAACCGTGCAGAGGCCCAGGATCCTACTGTAGCATGAAAGAGCGCACTCCTTTTACACTCGTCGTTAGTTGATTTCACATAGATGTCTACAGAACCTGTTCTATTAAACGCTTATACAAGTTGAGCCCCCCTGACAGAGTGGAGAGAGTGTCAGCAGTAGGTTTGTGTTGACGTCACTGATTAATTTGCACTTCCTATGATCCGTCAGAACAATAACCCCCCAAAAGACGGATCCTGTTTGTTGAGGATCTGCCTTCACTCGGTCAGCATTTGGTCAGTAATCCATCATTATTGCCAAAGCCAAAAAAACTGGAGTGGATCCAAAACAGAGATGACACGTGAATGGAATATTTGCATGTCTTCTGTGTTTTGTACCCACTCCTGGTTTTGGCTACCAAATCATAAGCCAATTCTGATGGGACCATACAGGACTTACAGCTGCTACACAGACAGGATCCGTTGTGCGTCTCATTTTTCCTTCCTTCTGACAGATCAGAAAAAGGGTCAAATTAATAATGATGTCAACCGGGCTAAAAAGGCAAAATAGTGGCCCAGTCATGGAGTGGGGATGGGGGGAAAACAGCTTGAGAAGTCCACAGAGAGGCCCAATGACATAGTGTTGAGGTAGCAGCATGAGGAGACCACAGAGTGGCCCAGTGATATACTCGGGAGGTGACAGCAGCAGCAGCATGAGGAGACCACAGAGTGGCCCATTTACATAGTGTTTATGGGGCAGCAGCATGAGGAAGCCACAGAGTGGCCCAGTGACATAGTGTTGAGTTAGAAGCAGCATAATGAGTCCACAGACTGGCAAGGTGACATAGTGTGGAAGTGGCAGCAGCAGCAGCATGAGGAGGCCACAGAGTGGCCCAGTGACATAGTGTTGAGTTAGCAGCAGCATGAGGAGACCACAGAGTGGCAAGGTTACATAGTGTGGAGGTGACAGCAGCAGCATGAGAAGTCCACAGAGTGGCCCATTGACATAGTGTTGAGTTAGCAGCAGCATGAATAGGCCACAGAGTGGCCCAGTGACATAGTGTTCATTTAGAAGCAGCATGAGAAGACCACAGAGTGGCAAGGTGACATAGTGTGGAGGTGGCAGCAGCATGAGAAGGCCACAGTGTGGCCCAGTGAGATAGTGTTGATTTAGCAGCAGCATGAAGAGACCACAGAGTGACACAATGACAGATTGTGGAGGTGGCAGGAGCATGAGGAGACCACAGACTGGCAAGGTGACATAGTGTGGAGGTGGCAGCATGAGAAGACCACAGACTGTCACAATGACAGAGTGGAGGTGGCAGCAGCATGAGAAAACCACAGAGTGGCACAATGACAGAGTGTGGAGGTGGCAGCAGCAGCATGAGGAGGCCATAGACTGGCAAGGTGACATATTGTGGTGGTGGCAGAAGAAGCAGCACGAGGAGACCACAGAGTGGCACAATGACAGAGTGTGGAGGTGGCAGCAGAAGCATGAGGAGGCCACAGACTGGCAAGGTGACATAATATGGAGGTGGCAGCAGCATTAAGAAACCTGAGTGGTGAAGTGGCAGCAGTATCAGGAGACCACAGAGGGACCCAGTGACAGAGTAGGGAGGTGGGTGGCAATAACAGTACCCGCTGACAATGTTCGGTGTAAGAAGGAGCACTTGGCATCAGATGTGTGGCATCAGGTGGGTTGCAGCATTAGAGTAGTAGCAGCATGGATGATCTAATCTGATGCATCAGGCATTGGTGGGTGGAAATCCTGGCTGATCCATGCCTGAGTAATCTTGACAAAGGTCAGTCTCTCCACATTTTGTGTGGACAGGCGAGTTCTCCTTGGGGTAACTATGTCCCCCGCCGCACTAAACACCCGCTCTGATGCCATTCTACTGGCCAGGCAGGACAACTTTTCTAGGGCAAACTCGGCTAGTTGTGTAAGAAACAGCCCAAGTTTCATTAGTCTGTTTAACCTGTGTTAAAGTTGAATGCATATGTGTTCCTGTTTTTCTGTGATTCTGGCCCTGTAAGACAGCAGCCATTGTAATTGTAATATGATGCTGGAGTGACACACTCCCAATTATGTCTGTTTGAAGACAGAGTGTGAGAAGAGAAGCAGGAAGTGATGAGACAGGGAGCAGCAGCCATCTTGACAAGAGAAAAGACAGGTGTCTGTGATGTATTGAGAGTGTGTGGAGATATTAGAGGACTTTCCTGTGCAGCCAAGCTGTATGTATTTCAGACCAGAGGTGGACGGAGTATAAAGAGACAGTACGTTTAGTGGAGCCACGCTGAAAGGACTGTGGTCAGTGGCTAATCAGTGAAACTGACATTGTCGCTGTGTGTATTGCCACCGAAGTTAGAGACTTGCAGTGCTGTTGAGTACCGGACAATAGCTGCAAAACCCCGGCTTACATCACACCTCAGTGTATGGATTCTGCAGGACTGTCAGTGTGCTGAATGATTCCTGCTGTTGGACTCCATCCATTTGGTTTCCCTGCCTGCTGAGGAGGATTACATTGCTTCGGATATTGTGATAACCGTGAGGAGAGGACGCTTCGTTATCAAAGAAAGGAACGACATTGGGCCCCACTGTGCGCTTCCATGGACTGTAAGCGGTCCACTTGGATCACTGGGAAAAAGGGGGTGCGCACCCAACTTTGAAGTTAGGGTCAGTTAGGGATAGTTTTGGGAATATTGTTCATTCAGTGTCCGTACTGCAGAAGCGTACGTAGTAAAAGTGGAAACTATTGCAGAATCTGCCTTGAATTGTTCATACTATACTGTGTTGTCACGGTAGGGAGGGATAAGTGCAGCCCTGAAATCCACCCGCACCTCTATCCCTACCTATTGCACGGCCGTCCTAACTGACGGTCCCTTTCTTAGATAAGTGCAGGGGCCTAAAGACAAATACAAATACCGTAGACAAAGCAAGAGTCAAGCCAGGAGGACGCAGAAATACCAAAAGGAACTAGCAGTTATATGTGTATTTTGCTTGTCCTTCTACCTGTTCTTTTACCTTTACCTTGCCTTTATTAACCTGTAGTAAATGCATTTTTCTTGAACTTGACCACTGCTTGTTCGTTCTTTTCTGGTTGCGGAGCCCAAACCACCTGCATTGCTCTTGGTTCGCAGTTGCGGCCACAAATCCAGTTTGGCTGCCCAGTAGTCCAGTGGATCTTCAATGTGGGGTGGTAGGGTGCTGTCCAAGTATGCCACCACCTGCTGCTGCTGGTGAGTAGTTTCTTCACTAAGCGGTGTAACAACTTGGGGTCATTTAGCTCTCCAGGATCTCCATCTTCTCTGCTTAGACGTTTGTCACAACTCAAAAAGCCACTCCAACATTGCAGATTTGGGTGCAAACTGGCCACGACCGGCTTTATTGTCACTTTTACAGCAGTCTAAACTAATTAAAAAACATAAATCCTCAGCCGTCTGGCCACTGACTACTCAGTATTTCTCCCTCTCTATGGGGATCTGGGTCTACCACACAGCTCCCCAAAACACAACATGGTGCTTACCCCACACAGGGTTAGAGGGTCCTGACGCAGCCTGCTTCTTCCCCAGACAGGGAACCCTGATTGAGGAGCTAAGCCCACATTTACCTGAGCTCCTCAGCTGGCTGCCAATTACATTCATTACTAGCATAGCTGCTGCACACAGAGGAAAAAAACACTATTTTAATGGCCCTTTGGCAGCTCCACTGCCACAGCGGATTAAGAAAGCTGCTCATCATCGATTCTAGACTCAAGCTGCTGCTGATGATACTGGTACTGCTCCTACCCCCCCCCCTGCCACAGCAGCAATGGCAGTGGAACGAGAGCGCAGAGGGCCCCCCCAGTCAGACCTGCGAGAGGATGGATGATGGCGTAGATAGGCAGTGGCCATCTGACTACATAGTATGTCTCTATAGTAGTTCAGTTTGTCCTCCCTCTCAGTGGGTGTAAAAAAGGTCCCCATTTTGGACCGGTAGCGAGGGTCCAACAAGGTGGAGAGCCAGAAGTCAAGCCTCTGCCGAATGGTGACAATTCGGCTGTCACTACCCTGCTTGGGTAGTGAGCATGCAGCGGACCATTTGCGCAAGTGACTCGGAGGGACTTTCTGCCTCCATCTCCACTGCATACTGCCACCGTGTGCCTGGGTCATCTGCCTTGTCTTCCTTATCTCCCTCTTGCTCCTCCGGCTGCTCCTGCTCCTCCTCTCCTGTCACCTGTGTAGAAAAACCACCCATTTCGCTATACATTGTTTATGCTCCAATGTCCTCATGTGGCCTTGAGATGTAACATCTCCAGTCCCCTGACAAGCCAGATTTAGCAGCATCTGTTCCAGGATATGAAGCAGTGGAATGACGCTGTTCATCTCGTAGTCCTGGCGACTGACAAATAATGTGGCATCCTCAAAGGGCCTGAGCAAACGCCAGGTGTCACGCATGAGCTGCCACTGGCTGACATCGAAGTTACACAAGGGAGTACTCCTGTCCGCTTTGATAAGCAAGAAATCATTTATGGCCTTTCTCTGTTCGTATAGTCAGTCCAACATATGGAGGGTAGAATTCCAACAGGTGGAAATGTCGCATATCAGCCTATGTTCGGAGACGCCGTTCTGCCGCTGCAGCTCAAGGAGGGTGTGCTTGGGGGTGTACAAGTGGCTGAGGTGCATGCAAAGTTTCCTGCCCATTTTTAGGATGTCTTGTAGATGTGTGGAAGGCTTCAGGAACCACTTGACAACCAGATTGAACACGAGCGCCATGCAGGGCGCATGGCTCAGCTCTTCTTGCAGGAGCGCCGACACTATATTCTTCCCGTTGTCGGTCACCATGTTTTTCGATTTTGAGTTGTAAAGGAGAAAGCCAGGATTCGATTTCTTGATGAAGGAGGCGGAAGCGGCGTCACCTGGCCAAGTTGCGGGTTTGGCTGGGCAGGAACCACATTTACCCAGTGGGCCATAAAGGACATATATTGTCCTTGACTGTAGTTACAGTTCCACATGTCGGTGCTGCCGTGCACTTTGGCAGACACCGACAAGCTCAAGGGCTGGCCCTCCTTCTGTTCTACATATTTGTGCAGGGCTGGTAGTGCCTTTTTGGCAAAGAAATGATGGCTTGGGACTCTCCACCTCGGCTCGGTACAAGCCATCAGTTCTCTGAAAGGTGCAGAGTCCACCCTTTGGAAAGGGAGGGACTGCAGCACCAGTATTTTGGCCAGGAGCACGTTCAGCTTCTGCGCCTTTGGATGCGTGCATGCATACTGTTGTCTCTTGGCAATCGCTTTGGTAATCGATTGCTGACAAAATGACTGATGAGGAGTAGGATGGTGAGGAGCAGGAGCATCAGTAGATGATGGGAAGGACAGACAGCTCCCTTCGGCTAAAGTGGTGGAGCCTTAAATGCCTGAAATCGGATGCATGCGGCAGGCTGGACCACCACATTGGAGCCACAGTTCTCCCAGGTCACTTAATAGTGACGCAGCATATGTTGACTCAGGGCCGTGGTGCCAACATTGGCACCCTGGTCACGCTTCACCTTCTGCCCACAGATCCGGCAAAATGCGATGTTTACCTCCTCCGATGGCTTAACAAAAAACTGCCACAGCGCTGAGTAGGTAATTTTACTTCCAATACACTACCACCACTGCCTCTGTGATCCCCTACACCAATACTTTCCGGGCAGGTAGGCTCCTTCGAAGCGGGTGGTTTACCCCAGGTACATTTGGCTCCCGACCTCCCGCTGCCTCACGCGCAAGCTGCCACCCTCTTCTCTCGATGATGATACGGCCACTTCGTCACCCGGCTCTCAATTGTGATCAGCTACATCATCATCAAGTACTGTCTGCATGTCACTGATGTCCTCCTCAACGGTCTCTGAGCCAGGAGCCTGACACCTCGCAACACCAGCTCCCACGCACTCTCCTCCTCACTACTTGTCCGCCTACCGGAGGAAGCTGCAAATATTTCCTCCAGATCTTGGCTGGGCAGTAGCTGCTGACTGTCCTCTAGTAGCTCGTCCTCGCTGTATAGTGGAGCTGAGCCCACAGCATATAATACTTCTCTGGCTGAGGGAACAGAAAACCACAGAGGAAGGTCGAGGACAGGTGAGGGCACAGGGCCTACTCCCGGGCCACGTCAACTAAGGGTTGTGTATGACGAACCCACCGACTCTTAGCTGGGGGTGTCTGATGTAACTTGGGACGAGGTGGATGACCGAGTCAACCATTTAAGAACTGCTGGGTTGCTGGTCAAGGCACGACCGCTAGATGACACCGGGAGCTCAGGCCTCTCGAAGTGACCACTGCTCCTTACTTTGCTGCAACCTGTGCCTGTGCCACAAACATTTAGGCCTCTGCCCCTCCCGGGCGCAAGGCCTGTCACTTCTCTGTCTGACATACTGTTAGATCAAATAAGTAAATAAAAAGGAAATTAATACACCCCGAAAAAGGCTGTAATTTATATTCACCACACAACGGCAAATACTTTTTTTGCCACTAATACACTCCAAAAAAGGCTTTAGAACATATAATTGCACTGCTGAATAGCAAATAATACTTTCTTTTGCCGCCAATACACGCCAAAAAGGGCTGTAATTTTCTCACTTCACCACACAATGGCTAATAAGCATTTTTATCCCCACTTATACATGCCAAAAAAAGCTTTAGAGCATACAATTTCACCGCTGAACAGCAAATAATACTTTTTTTTGCCACTAATACATGCCAAAAAGGTCTGTAATTTTCTCACTTCACCACACAATGGCTAATAAGCCCTTTTTCCCACTTATACATGCCAAAAAAGGCTTTAGAAGACATAACTGCACAGCTGAACGGCAAATAATACTTTTTTTGCCACTACTACATGTCAAAAAAGGCTTTAGAATATATAACTGCACAGCTGAACAGCAAATAATACTCTTTTTTGCCACTGATACATGCCAAAAAGGGCTGTAATTTTCTCACTTCACCACACAATGGCTAATAAGCCCTATTTTTCCCACTTATACATGCCAAAAAAAGCTTTAAAAGATGCAACTGCACCACTGAACGACAAATAATACTTTTTTTAGCCACTAATACACGCCTAGACGGGCTGTAATTTTCTCACTTCACCACACCATGACTAATAAGCCCTTCTTTTTGCCACTAATATGCGCCAAAAAAGGCTTTAGAACATATATCTGCATCACTGAACAGCAAATACTTTTTTTTTGCCACTAATACACGCCGAAAAGAGCTGTAATTTTCTCACTTCACCACACATCGGCTAATAAGCCCTTTTTCCCACTTATACAAGCCAAAAAAGGCTTTAGAAGATATAAAAGCGCCGCTGAACAGCAAATAATACTTTTTTGCCACTAATACATGCCAAAAAAGGCTTTAGAACATATAACTGCACCGCTGAACGGCAAATAATACTTTTTTTTTTTTGCCACTAATACATGCCAAAAAGGGCTGTAATTTTCTCACTTCACCACACAACGGCTAATAATCCCCTTTTTTGCCACTATTACACCCCAAAAAAGGCTTTAGAACATACACAACGGCTAATAATCCTTTTTTTTGCCACTATTACACCCCAAAAAAGGCTTTAGAACATATTACTGCACACCTGAAACAGCAAATAATACTTTTTTTTTGCCACTAATACACGCCAAAAGGGCTGTAATTTTCTCACATCACAACACAACGGCTAATAAGCCCTTGTTTCCCACTAATACACGCAAAAAAAGCTTTAGAAGATATAACTGCACCACTGAACGGCAGATAATACTTTTTCTTTGCCACTAATACACGCAAAAAAGGGATGTAATTTTGTCACTTCACCACACAACAGCTAATAAGTCCTTTTTTCCCCCACTTATACATGCCAAAAAAGGCTTTAGAACATATTACTGCACCACTGAACGGCAAAAAATTCTTTTTTTTGCCACTAATAAATGACAAAAAAGGCTTTATAACATATAACTGCACAGCTGAATGGCAAATAAGTCCCTTTTTCCCACTAATACACGCCAAAAAAGGCTTTAGAATATATACAGTAACTGCACCGTTCAAGGGCTAGTAAGACGTAGAAATATTTCCTAGTAATACACCCTGTTAATGGCTGTATCACACAGCACTTGCACCCCAAAAATAAGAAAGGTTTGCTGGAATTACGGAGGTATCATCTATAGAAAACCTGAAAGCAGCAGTATAATTGCAATTTGGATCCCCAGTCAGTGAAGCAAGGTGTAATAGGACTGTTCCTATTACCCAGGCTGTACACTCCCCTATTGGACCCTGTTCTGCTTCAATATTGTGGAATAATTCCTCCCTATCCTTTCCCTACACTTCTAATGTTCTTTCCCTGAACTTCTATTCAGAAAAATAAAAGTTTTCAAGTCTTTCCTAGCACTTTCCCTAGTGCCTGCTGACGTTTCTCCCTGCACTAAGTACACTGGAAAATGGCAGAATCCAAGATGGCTGAGGCTATTTATAGGGCTGTGACATCACAGGGCTGGGTGGCTGCTGATTGGCTGGCATTGTGGGTGATCCCTCGTTCCAGAGTTCTTTGCTCCATGTCCTAACATGTGCAGACAGTGATTAGGCTGTCTAGTTCTACTGTTATTGGGATGTCCACCTTGTTGAATAGATAAGCAATTCTATTATGGTTTGAATACTGAAATTCGGGTCAATAATTCGGGTCAATAAGCTTTCTACTTTTACTGTTATTGGGATGTCCACCTTGTCTAATAGCTAAACAATTCTATTATGCCTTGATTCTTAAATTGGGGTGAATAAGCTGTCCAGTTCTACTGTTATTCGGGTGTAAATTAAATTTAGGGGAAGGTGCAGAAGTGTGTCACACTTATCACAAGAACTAAATGATACGACAGAAACTGGCCGGATGGAGCGGAGAACAAGAAGGAGGAGGAATCTGAGAAAGAAAAGAAACAGCTGATGATAATGACAAGGACACTGTTCTGCTTGAGTTTGAGGGCTAGCTGCCACAAAGCAGACTAGGAGGAGGACAGACTGACAATGCTGGCCAAAGCTTATTTTACTCATGCAGATCTTGCACACGCCTATGGTTTTGTGTGCTGGCCTTGTTGAGAAAAAAAACCATAGGGAGTTGCTCGCACAGAGCTAGAGGCAGCCGAGCTTGGCCTAGGCCAGTGCTTCCCAATTATTTTCTGTCATGCCCCCACTAGTAAGAAGAAAACATTTTGCGCCCCCGCGCGACTGTAAATAGTATCATTTGTCTATAAAATTGTTATAAGTACACCAATCTCCCGACACGTGAGGGCCATTAACCCCCCTCCCCCCCCCAAATCATGTGCAGGCTCCATTAACCCCCCCTCCCTCCCAAATCATGTGCAGGCTCCATTAACCCCCCCCCCCCCAAATCATGTGCAGGCTCTATTAACCCCCCCAATCATATGCAGGCTCGATTAACCCCCTCCCCCCAAATCATGTGCAGGGTCCAGGCTTCCCCCCTCCCCCCAAATCATGTGCAGGCTCTCCCCCCCCCCCCCAAATTATATGCAGGCTCTCCCCCAATAGGGTTCAGGGTCCCCCCACCCACCCAATACTTACCTCCCTGGAAGCGCTGGATGCAGGCCTCTTCCGGCCTGTGTCCCGCTCTGCACCCTGCTCAGGCGGCGCGATGACGTCATAGCGCCGCCTGAACCGCTCTGATAGGCTGCCGGCACAGAGGAGCAGGGGAGGGAGACGCTTCTCCCTCCCCTGCCGCACAGCACAGCGATCTGTATTGCTGTCCAGGGGACGGCGATACAGATCACTATGGAGATGAACGCTTCCACAATGGAAGCGTTCATCTCCTGTCACCTGGAGCCCCCCATTACGGAGCCTCGCGCCCCACTATTTGAGAAACGCTGGCCTAGGCTGACACGTTTTGAGCCTGCGCCCACGGCATCATCATGTAGGGGTTCCTCCTGAGAGGTGAGAAGATCAGATAGACTTGCTGTATGTGAGGTTATCTGACAGGTCTCTCTGTTTTCCTCTTTAGTATGTTGTTTGGCAGGATCTCACCTCTCCTCAGCTTCTGCTCATTATCAGTGATGAGGTCCGCTTCACACTGCTGACCATGTGGTTGATATTTCTTCTTGGAGTTGCTAGAGCTTGTTTGTCTTGGATCTCCTGCCTCTACATACATCTCTAAGCTAAGTACCAGTTGCCTTTACTGTTTGTTGTCCTCTGGTGTGTTTTGGTTTCTAGGCCTCAGGGAGACGCGGGTTCCTTCATTTGGGAAGGACCCAGCTGTCATCTCCTGCTACCTATCCTAGGGATCGTTCGTTTAAGCAGGGCATAGGTATCTGGCGTATGAGCATTTCCACCATCAGAATCTGCTCATACTGGTAGGAGTTAGGGAAATGCCTAGAGATTACTAGGAGGTCACCATCCCTCTTCCTTAGCTTTTGAGGTCTAGACTGTTGTCTTTTTATTGTTGTGTGTATCTAATGTTTTCCCCTTCCCCATAACTTATGACACTATCAACCGCCCAAA
The DNA here is from genome assembly GCA_033119425.1 of Bufotes viridis. Taxonomy (NCBI): domain Eukaryota; kingdom Metazoa; phylum Chordata; class Amphibia; order Anura; family Bufonidae; genus Bufotes; species Bufotes viridis. The sequence continues at coordinate 423,736,183 of CM065591.1, forward strand.
AAAAAAAACGTTATCCTTCGTGTTTTTTCAGTGCAGCTATGGATACTATTTCTGCACTGGTTGATCGTATGCAGTGGCTGTCTTTGGAGATAGCTGACCTCCGTATGGCCGTTGCACAATTTCAGAGACCACAGGCAGTGGTTTCTGGCAGCGGGAACAAAGCCTGCCCTGAACCTAAGGTTGCTCCCCCAGATAGGTTTTCCGAGGGAAGTGACAACTTTATTCGGTTCAGGGAGTCCTGCAGATTATATTTTGGACTACGCCCTAATTTTTCTGGGGACGAGAGTCAAAGAGTGGGGATTATTATTTAATTATTTAAAGGTGATGCTCAGTCTTGGGTTTTCTTCTTGCCAACCGGATCACAATCCCTCCGGTCGGTAGATTCATTTTTCTGAGCTCTCGGACTTATCTACCACTCAGATCGTGTTTCCCTGGCCGAACCTAATTTGCGTGGTTTGCACCAGGGAGAGCATTCTGCAGAGTCCTATTGCTCTGAATTTAGGAGATGGGCAACTGATACAGAGTGGAATGACCCAGCTCTCCATAATCAATTTTGTCAAGGGCTGTCTGAGAACCTGAAGGACACCTTGGCATTTCACGAAAATCCAGAATCATTGGAGGTGGCCATGTCTCTAGCTGTACGTATTGATAGACGCTTGAGGGAGAGAACTAAGTTCCTCTCGCCCGGGACATACTATCATATGGGGAAGCGGCTTCTTCTGACACTCTGGGTAAAGAGACACTCAAGCTCATGTCGGGTGATGAGCCAATACAATTGAGGCAGGTCACTCCTGGACCAGGTGATAAAAACTTTAGGGTAAAGAAAAGACTTTGCTTTTTCTATGGTAAAGGAGGACATTTTGTTAACGTATGTCCTTATATTAGACAAGTCGAAAAGGGAAAAGAAAAAAACTAATGTGTTTAGTCCTCTTCTCACTCTTGGTAGTGTGGATGGGGAATCTGAGAATGTACTTTTGTAATTTACCGGTAGTACCCGATTTCTCCTGCCTGCCAAGGTGGCGCTAGACTCTAAAACTGTGGAAATGGAAGTATTTATTGACACTGGGGCAGGGGTTAACCTAGTGGATGGCCAGTTTGTCTGTATGCATGGTTTGACAACAGGCGCATTAGACAAAAATATTTCTGTGTTTGTGATTGATTCCGGCCCTCTCTCTCAAAAGTGTCTGTCCCAAATAGTGCAGGACATTCGCCTAAAGGTGGGAGATTCTCATATTGAATCCATTTCATGTTTTGTGCTGGAAGGTTTGCCTGCTCCTCTGGTGCTAGATTTACCATGTTTAACCAAACATAACCCTACCATTAATTGACAAGCGAGACAAATTCTTGATTGGAGTGATTACTGCCTTGACAACTGTCTCAGCACGTCGCTTTCAATTGTAACTACTAAAATGTTACCTTCTTTCCTTTCAGATTTTTCTGATGTATTCTCTGAGGGTGGAGACCAGGAGTTGCCTCCTCATCGGCAGTATTATTGTGCAGTCAACCTGATTCCCGGAGCTAGATTGCCAAAGTCTCTGTTGCATAATCTTTCTGAACCCGAAAGAGTAGCCATGCAAGAGTATATCACTGAGAGTTTGGCTAAAGGTCATATTAGACCATCCAAATCACCAGTGGCTGCAGGGTTCTTCTTTGTTAAAAAAAGCATGGAACTTTTAGGCCATGTTTGGACTTCCGTGAGCTTAATCAAATCACTATCCATGATCCAATCCCCTTCCTTTGATCCCAGACTTAATCAATCAGATTGTCGGCACCAGGTGGGGGCATATAATCTGGTAAGGATCAAGGAGGGGACGAATGGAAAATGGCCTTTAATACTCCTGAGGGTCATTTTGAGAATCTGTAATAGAAGAAATATGTAGCGGGAACTCTCCTATTTGGAATATTGTATAGATCTTTATTAAAAGTATGTAAGAATTCTTTGCTAATCAAATATACTTATACTAGTATGTGTGAAAGTACATAATATATTGGATAATGTGTTAGAGCCCCCAGGTGAGTGCTATAGATGTAATAGTATAATTGGATATTATGCTTCACAATGACCTGGGGGGGGGGGTATAACACAATAATGGATGCTGGTACCAAACTTCTAAATATAGCAGCTATCACACACTAATAAATATTGTGGTAAGGTGCAAGGTACCGTGGTCGATGGCAGGTACGTGTCACCGAGGTTCCTGGCCTCGGTGAGGTAAGAGCCGGGTTTTCCTGTGTCAGCAGCAGCTAGTGCTGCTTGACACCTTGAAATTTAGTTTGGCTGCAAAGCCAATCCGGGCCGGCTCTTACTGGGAGTAGGCAAAGAGTTGGGTGGGTGCCTACTCCCCATGGTCCAGGCCGGACTTTGCCGGGCCTTTATAAGACAGCCAGCACCAGCAGGTGGTGTGATTATCCTGGAGCTGCTGTTAGGCTGGGGAATCATTTGAGTTTGGAAGTTCTCTGGGCAGGAAGCAAGAGCCCAGCAAGGAGGACTGCAGACGGCCTGGAAACCTGACGTCGCTTGTCTTGCGGCTGGACTGACAGCCAGGTGTGAACCTGCACCTAAAACCTCCCAGGTGACTGGAGCCTGTATTGGACTGTCTTGTTTTTCTCATGATTTCTTATGTGTGTGAAGTAACACCAAGAGACTGTTTTTGTTTATCTTGTGCAAGTGTGAATAAAACACTGTTTATTGCACCTTCGAGACTCCTGTTTTGCCTCGGTACTGCACCCGCACCGCTATCTACCAGAGCGACTCCCCACAATATATAAAAAATTTTTTTTATGAAAATGGGTAATATTATACAGTCCTGATCAAAAGTTTAAGACCACTTGGAAAATGGCAAAAAATCATATTTTACATTGTTGGATCTTAACAAGGTTCCAAGCAGAGCTTGAACATTCAATTAATTGAAAATAACAATTAAACTGAAACAGGCTGTTTTTCAGCTGATCCAAATTTTAGGATCACATGCCTTTAAAAGGCCAAATCTGTGCAATGATGTGGATTCATTGTCACTTTCTGTCAGGTAGTACTAGTCACACGTTGTGATGGCAAAAGCAAAAAAACTCTCCCTTTTTTATCGTGGTCGGGTTGTTGAACTGCATAAGCAGGGTCTCTCACAGTGCGCCATCGCTGCTGAGGTGGGACGCAGTAAGACAGTCATTTGGAATTTCTTAAATGATCCTGAGGGTTATGGAACAAAAAAGTCAAGTGGAAGACCCAAAAAAATTTCAACAGCACTGAGCCGGAGGATCCAATTGGCTGTCCGTCAAGACACTGGACAATCCTCAACCCAAATTAAGGCCCTTACTGGTGCTGTCTGCAGCTCCATAACCATCAGACGGCATCTGAGACTGAAGGGCTTCAAAAACAGAAAATGTCTTCAAAGACCTCTCTCCTTGAACACCACAGTCACAGGCTCAGTACACAGTCACACTAAGTATGGAAAGATTATAGCAAAATTGCAAGTGTGCTGTCTGTAACTTAAAGACACAGGCGCAATTAAACGTCCTTCCCCTTCTACAAACACAGTAAACACTGCTATTGACAATTTACTTTAGGATTGGTGCCAGTAAGATTTCTGCCAACTGTCTTATGTGCGTTTAAATATGTAGATACAAAAAAGATCTTTCTAGTATGAAGATCAATCTGTAAACCAGGTATGAGATTATTTCCACCCACAACAGCAATTTAAGGATGAATGAAAGACCGGTAAAAGATTTCTGCTGACTGTCTTATGTGCGTTTAAATATGCAGAAACAATGAAAAGGCTTTTGATAGCCTCTCTTGGTCTTACCTCCACCAGGTTATTACCTCCACCTCCGCTATGGTTATTTCGGGATCATTTTTACATCCTATACAAACTCTTTATACAACTCTCACTGCGCACCTCAAACTGCCCACAGATTCCCCTGTACCTATCCATATTAGTCGTGGCATGCGTCAGGGATGCCCCCTTTTCCCGGCAGTCTTTGCTTTACTTATTGAACCACTGGCCATAACGATCCGTACTAATCTTAAAAGTCATTTTTCATTTTTGGCCTAATTAAAATCCTTATTGTGTGATTATTCAATATATAGTGCTCTTACCTTTTTCTGTGGCTTAGTTTCTTTAAAATTGCACTTTTATAATATGTTAATTACTTCGCTACCAGCAAGTAGGGCGGTTACTTGCTGGTAGCCGCCGCATCCTTGCGCCGATGATGTCACCTCTGCACTCGGAAGAGAAGACGTTGTCGGCGCAGGCGCCCTGTGGAAGTGCTGATGAAGCGAGCATCCTTCTCTCAGAGCGCCTGCGCTATATGAAGAGATGTAAGGTGCAGGTGCGGGATTTGAAATGCAGACAGGTCCAGCCAGAGGAGAAGAGCGCTCGCTGGCCCTGTCAATCAACCGGAGGAGGGGGCATTTTTTTTAAGAGGGTGCGGCGGCTACCAGCAAATAAGCGCCCTACTTGATGGTAGCGAAGTAATTAACATATTATAAAAGTGCGATTTTTAAAGAAACTAAGCCAAAGAAAAAGGTAAGAGCACTATATATTGAATAATCGCACAATAAGGATTTTAATAAGGCCAAAAATGAAAAATGACTTTTGGGGGGTGACAGAAGCCCTTTAACATTTCAGGGGTAATGATCGGTTCCCGAGAATACAAAGTAAACCTCTTTGTAGATGATATGCTCCTTAGGCTACATGCACACGACCGTTGCCCGCCTCCGCTTCCGCTCCTCCTGGAAATTTTTCGTCCTTCAAAAAAAACGGATGACGGACCGTTTTTTTTTGACAGATCCGATTTTTATGGCAGATCCATTGTAAAAATGCCTATCCTTGTCCGCAAACGTGAAAAAAACACGGATCACGGATGCGGAACAAAAACGGTTGACCATCCGCATTTTTTGACAGACCCATTGAAATGAATGGGGAAGCATCCTATCCGTGAAAAAAAACGGAACGGACGCGGAAACAAACAACGGTCGTGTGCATGGGGCCTTACTAGTACAAACCCCTTAACAACATTACCAAATTTTTTAGACCATTATCCATATTTGGTCGTTTCTCTGGGCTACAGATCAATACTGCTAAATTGGAGATTTTACATTGTAACACTCCCTCTTCGGTTCAAGACTTAATCACGCTCAACCTTTATTTTAGAAGCCGAGATCATTATCTTCCTTATTTAGGGATTAATTCACCCAAACCTCTTGATGCCACTTTCAAGTGGAATTACGCTTGTATCATCCCTAAACTCTGTCAGGAGTTTCTTACCTAGAACTTTCCTACTCTTTCGTGGATAGGCAGAATACACGCATCAAAATGGTTACCTTACCTCGAATACTGTCAGTGGGCACAGAAGCGAATGCTGAAGTCACCACCATGGTGACATTGAGCATATAATAATATAATAGTTTAGGTTGGTTCTTAGTTGTCTCTCCCCCCCCCCCCCCCCTTCTTTCCTTTCTTCAGTACAGGTAATTTTTCCTAAATTACCTGAGGTAAAAGGAAAGAAGCTCTAGGATTGGATCCTGGTTACTGCCTGGTTGCTGGGTCAAGAAGTTCTGCCCACTGTTAATTGGCTGAGCTAGCTTGGTGGTGGGAATTGAGGGTATTTAATCAGCTGTTCGCAGGTCCGGTCCCTGGTCTGTCAGGAGCAGCTGAAGAAAGAAGACATCGCCCCGCCCGCCCTCCCAGATCTTAATGTTTAACATCGTCGCGGTCCTAGATTAGAGGGGGGTTAGTCACCCAGTTTACTGGGGGGACGGTAGTGGTTAAGCAGTTTTCTGGTATTTAAATTATTCAGGATTTTTATTGATTGTTAATTTTAACCCTTAATAAAGGCCTTTTATCACCATTTATTGTAGTGTGTTTATTTAATTAATGTATGTTATGTTTAATATTGCTCTTATGGCACCATGTATTATTTCCGTTCTCTCCATGTACCAATCACGGGTTCAGCACTCAAATATTTGCAGAATTAAATTTTCCTATTCGTGTGGGCGTATAAGAGACCTCGAATAGCCATGTCTATTATTCACTTACATAAGAGGGTGGGTGGATTTTCTTTGTCCTATCTATACAAATATTATTTAGCAGCCAGGCTGTCTCAACTAGTGTTGTGTCATGCACTCCCCAACACCCCACAATGGGTTATACTTGAATCTGATTGATGCCAGTCTCCCCATTAGCTTTAATTTGGTCATCTGACATCTCCTTAGGGGTAGTTGACCCTTTGGCAAAAATGTCCTACCTTATGTTACAGCTATGGAAAAAAGTTCACTTTAAATATAAACTACACAGCCCGATCTCACTAATGCTCCCTATACTTAAAAAAAAACCTCTTTTCACCTGGGTTATCACCAACATCATTTGTTTGGTGGAAACATACCAAGATACGCTATGTTGGTGACTTCTTGCTTAACTCTAAACTTATGTCCTGAGCATACTTTCTTTCTAATTTTTCACCTCCAACATCTGAATTCTTTCGAATTACCCAAATCTTCCATTTTTTTTTTAACCTCCAGGGTCCCAACCAATGGCCTAGTAGAATATACAATGTTTGAACGGCTCTGCAAATATAGAGCTTTAGAGAGGGATATTCTCTCTCCTCTTTATTCTATTTTCAACCCGCCGCTCTCTGATACCAAGTTGGCTTTTATGCACGGTTGGGAGGTAGATTTGGGGGAGACCCTCACACTGGAGCAATGGTGTGAATGCTGTACAGCAACCAGCAAAGGGAGCTGGCAAGTAACCCTTATCGAAACTTCTTTACATTTACTTAACAGGGTGTAAATGGTGCCTACTAGATTGCACCTTATTTACCCCATGGTTTTCCCTTTATGTTTTAGGGGTTGCCAAGATAAGGGTGACACTCTTCATGTTTGGTGGACCTGTCCCATAGTGAGACGGTTTTGGGCCGAAATCAAAAGACGTTTATTTGAAGTGTTTGGGAGAGATCTTCCCTTGTCGGCACCTGTGTATTTGCTGGGGCTCAAACCACTAACATTTACCAATACTGCCCATAAGCTTCTACAATATATCCTGATGTCTGTGAGGATTCATATTGCATCCAGGTGGAGGTCTCCCTCACTTTCCGTGTCAGCAGTTATTAATAGGGTCAATCGCATTGCGTTATATGAAAAACTTAATGCCAATTTAAATAACACCAGGGACCGATACTCGAAGATATGGAATGAATGGGTAAATTGTGCGAATTCTCCTAACTTGCAGTATTTCCTGTCCCTTTGCTTTTGCTTTTTCCTGACGACAGTAAAATGGCACTGCGCACCGTTAAACTAGATTTGTTTGAAGAGAACCTGAATTTGGAATTGGAATAGTTGTAATGTGAATGTACCTTTGAATATCTTGGTGTTATGTTACTGCTTTCCTCCTCCCCAGACAACTATGGGAACTATAAAAAAAAAGTGTAAAAAATGAAATAAAGTTTAAAAAAAAAAAATATAAAAATTCCAATCACCCCCCTTTTCCTAAATGAGAATACAAATGTAAAAAAATAGACATGATGTGTATCACCGTAATGAGAAAATACTATCAAAATATAAAATTATTAATTCCATACAGAAAAAGGTGAAATGAAAAAAAGTGTCAAAATGTCCAAGTCACCAATTTTTGGTCGCTTCTCGTCTCACAAAATATTACAAATCACTAATGTATCAATGGGGAGAAACAAGACTGGATCGCACATCCACAACGCTTAACCCTTGATATGTGCTCTTCAGCTACATTACTATAGTACTAGTCCCCCATATCGCATGCAAATATTGGAGACATTAGTGTACATTTTGATCAAAAGGTAATAAGCCCACTCACCCCGTCACGGTTGTCTCCTAGAGTGGGTCCCTACTCTGTCCATAATCTAAAAAAGGCACTGTGCTGCATGGCGGCACGTGGCACCATCCCAGCAGGCTGCAGTTATGCTGGCCAGCCAGAAAAGCACCACAACAACAAAGGCCACCATGCAGCACAGCACTGTCTGAAAATGAGCCTAATGCAACCTTCTCAGTATTAACAGAAACCAGGACTAACAGCTAGTGGGTCCATTACACTCTTATGCAGTCTCCTGCTAATTAATTAAAACGGAATGCACTGGAGTCTATGAGACTAGCAATCTAATGAGTGTTTGTTATAGTACCCTATAGGAACTATAAAAAAGTGTAAAAAAAAAAAAAGGTTTTTAAAATAAAAATGTTTAAAAAATTCAAATCCCCCTCTTTCCCCTATAAAAATAATAAAATAAAAAATACACATCATGGGCATCGCCACGTGCAAAAAACGCCCATACTATAAAAATAAAAAAATAAAAATTTCCCCTATACGTCAAACGGAAAAAACGTCAAAATGGCCGATTCACCGTTTTTGATCGCTTCTTTTCCCATAAAAGATTTATTAAAAAGTGATCAAAAATTCGTACACACTCCAGAATGATATCAATGAAAAGTACAGATTGCCCTGCAAAAAATGAACTTACCCAGCTCGAATATGGCAGAACAAAAAATATTTTTTTTTCTTCCCCAAGGTCTTTATTATTTCATCAGTATCAAAACGTAAGAAAAACTAAACATATAAGGTATCACCGGATTCATACTGACCTATAGAATGAAAGTTTTATCAAACATCGTATATAAAAAAAAACTGCGAAACTGTGGCGGAATTTTTTTTCCAATTCCACCCCATCTGGATTTTTTTTTCCTGCTTCCCACTACATCATATGCAATAATTAATAGTGACGGTAAAGTCCAAATTGTCCCGCAAAAAAACAAGCCCTCATTCGGCTATGTGAACAGAAAAAAAATAAAAAATGGCTCTGGGAAGGCACAGACCGCAAAACGCAAAAAATGAAAAAAACCTCCTGGGTAGAAAGGGTTAAACAAGGAGGACTGTTCAGTTAGATAGCTCTGTGCCCTACACAGGGATTGATGCAAACTGCTCTATCTTCTATGGATCCCTTCAGTTTAAGATTACAGTTCCTACAGTGTGTAAAAACTCTCCCTACGATCTCACTACACTGTCCCTGCACTCTCCCTATCCGATATTCCACAATTAAAAGCTTTTAGCAACAATGTCCCTAGCACTTGTTAAGTCTCTCCCTATGGTCAGCTCACAGTGAAATGGCGGAGACCACGCAAGATGAGGCTTTTAAAGGGCTGTGACATCACAGAGGCTGGCTAGCTGCTAGTTGGCTGCCTTCAAGGAATTATGGGTGATCTTGCATTTCCAGGCTTCTTACTTTCACTTTGTAACACTTGTAGCTGCCATTTTAGGAAAAAACTGTTCGTTACCACGAAGAGCAAGGAAATTCGGATTTGTTGTGAATTAAATTTTTCCTAAACTTCAGATCAAATTCCACTTCGGATGCTTTGAGTTGCTCAACACTAGTTAAAGCAATAAATAAATAAATTAATCAATGAATTCACATAGCATTGGAATAAGGCTTCCTTCACACTATCGTTAGACTTGTCCGGCAGGCTGTTCCACCAGGGGAACAACCTGTCACCATTCATTATAATGGGGACAGACGGGAGATGCAGCCTCTCCGCATCGTTCCCGGCCCTATTCACAGTCAATGGGTCCGCATGTATTCCGCAAAATTGCGGAATACATGCGGACTACATTGCGGATGTGTGAATAAGGCCTAATTCAGCTTTTTTTAAATGAGTTACTATGCACTCCATGAAACCTATTTCTTTAGCTGTGATAGACTTTAAAAGTTCTGTCCAGAACAATACAATGTGATATGATGCCAACAATTTATTTTATTCATATTCATAAGTTGGAAGTTTCTCAAGGATAAGAAATCATTTTTAGAAATTGTGCATTTCTGGCATTTGTTTTAGTGTCTCCGTTTTAAGTGTGCTTTGTAGTATTTCCATAAGAGGGCTCTGGGAAGTGGCATATAAAGTTCAAAAATCTTTTGTCTATTGTCCCGATGAGATAAAATCGTTAAGTGCTTTGTTTTACTGTAGTGTTGCCATAGAGATTCCTAAGCCAGTGACTAAAATTTATCTCCACCCAAAATACATAATGCTGATACTAGCTTATATTCGATAGCCCTATTGTAATGAACACACAGGTTGAGTGTTAATTTACTTTAACCCCTTGAATACTGTGGTTTTTTTTTGCATTTTTTTCCCCTTTATTCACAGAGCAATAACTTTTTTATTTTTCCATTCACATAGCCGTATGACTGCTTGTTTTTTGCGGGACAAGTTGTACTTTCCAACGACACCATTTAATATGGCATACAATGTATTAGGAAGCAGGGGGGAAATTCTAAATGGAATAGGTGTTCCCTATGCGGTGAAACTGACCTGGGTGCTTCAATCTGTGGGTGAGTATGATTACATAGATTCCACATTTGTATAGGTTTTCTTGTCTTTCAATACTGGGGAAAAAAAAACTTTGTAAAGTTTTTTTTTTTTTACATCGCCATAATCTGATCCTCCTAAGCTTTTATATAGTTATGTCTACCCAGCTGTGTAGGGACTAATTTTTTGCTATACTTTTGTGACAGGAAGCAGTCCCTCTCTCCAGATATTCACCATAGTAGTCATATGGTTAGCTTATATGGTAGGCACTCCACTCCTGCTATGTGAAAAATATGGTAGGATAGGAACATAAAAGACAAATAGTATGTGCTGTCGTATGCCACTGCCCACCTGCAACCAGCTGTTGGAATATAGTTGCAGAATAGAGAAGGGGCATATATCGAAAAATTGCAGCTGAACCAATCCTAATTCCTTTATGTCAGTATTTTACAAAAGTGTGCGAATTATGAACAGGACACCGCCATCAAATTTTTTTTTTATCTGATATTAAGAATCAATATGTGACATCTAAGACTCTCCTCTTACAGCTGCGCCAGCATCTCTTCAAGAAATAAACTGATGTAGAGTCTCACGCCTCTAGACTGGAAGAAATGGCGCAAAGAATACTAGCTCTAGAAGAGGAAGCCACAGGGGCATATAATAAAGTAAGAGCGATCTCATGAGAAAACACTATATTACGTGATCGCATGGAGGACCTGGAAAACAGGTCCCGCAGGAACAATCTGCATATATTAGGTGTTCCTGAATCCATGAAACCTAAGCAACTACAGGAATTCTGTGAAGTAGCGATCCCAAACACCCTGGATCTGACAGGTCCGAAGAGGGTAGAAAAAGCGCACCGTGTAGGACCTGCTCAATCTGTACTATCAATGCATTCAAGTAAGTCATCAGTGCAGGAGAATAGGCCCCGGCAAGTTAGTCAAGTTCCTTGATTTTAACCATAAAGAATAAATTTTTAGAACATTCCGTTCAAGAAAATCCCCCCTGGAGGTGCACGGAGAAAAATTGTTGATATTTGCAGATTACTCCGCAGAAGTGGCAAAGCGAAGAAGAGAGTACAGCATGATATGTTCCACACTTTATGCAAAGAAGATAAAATTCCAACTACAGTATCCTGCGACATTAAGGATTCAAGTAGCAGGTGAAGCTCCATATTTCTTTAAATCACCAGTGGAAGCGAAGAAATTTGCTGACCCAAGGATGAGTATCAGGGAAAGAGCTTGACAAGATCAACAATACAGGAAAGAGACACTCGCCAACTCTGCGTCGGGAAGGGGACAAGGGCAGCTCTCAACACGCTACACAGACACCTACTGTTTCGGAGCAAAGACGGAACGAATGGAGGAAAATTTGTGAGAAAGAACCACAGGGCGCAGAAGCCGGATCATCCTCAAAGAGACAGAGACCCCAAAGGTCGAATCGTTATGCAACCCTAACTGTGGACTGATAAGTATAGGGGGCTTATTATTATTCTAAGAGTGATGGATGTAATTTTAGCCTAACGTGTTTACCCACTTCTTGAAGTGACTGTTCTGTTAGAATAAGAGGGGGCAATCCGGAAGGGGGGAAAGTAGAGAAATTTAGAGTCTTAATTCCAGAGAAAAGTGAAGTCCAGAGATACCCATAGGATGAGAAATTATAGAATAGGAGGAAGGAGCCTAACACAAAAGGAGGCCCTTCTAGTTAAAATACTGTTCATGTTTATGTTGTTACATTTGTTCATAAGTTCTGAGGCTGAACATCTGTTTTTATGCTTTGTGAGTATAATTACCAACTCAAAGAAATATGGAGCTAGAGAGAAATTATACTTCAGGGATAGCACTAGAGGATGCTACTATATATATGAGGATTATCTGCTTATGAGTGTCTTTATCTTCACAACTAATAATGCGTATAGTCACTTGGAAAGTTAAGGGGCTCCGCTCTCCAGAAAAGCGGATGATGGTTCTTCGCCATTTAAAAAGATTGAGGGCAGATGTTGCATTACTACATGAAACACACCTAGGGGAGGAGGAATGGAAATATATGTGTAAACTCTGGGTAGGCTCAGTATATGGCTCAACAGCACAGGGTAGATCTGCTGGAGTGCTTAACTTGATTCACAAATCTCTGCCACATAAGGTATTATCTGTAGCACCAGATGATAATGGGCGCTTACTACACTTGATAATTAACACACCATGCGGCCTACTAGAATTGTTCAATGTCTACGGCCAAATAGTGACAATAGAGATTTCTTTATCAATCTAGAAACTCAGGTGGTTACCCAGACAATAGGAATAAAGTTGGTTGGAGGTGATTTTAATTCCATAGTAGATCAAGACATTGACAGGAGCCGAGATCCACTGTCGCATAAACAACCACGCAAAATAAGGCAAGAGAATGCACTGGACTCATTTATAGAATCCATTAGTCTAATAGACACGTGGAGATCCTTACATCCAGAGGGAAAGGAATACTTGTTTCACTCACATACTTACGCCCAGGGCTGGCGTCAGCACCCGGCATACCCGGGCAAATGCCGGGGCCCACTGCTCCTAGGGGGGCCCACTGCGCTGCTTTGAGCGCTTCCATCAATACAGATGGAAGCTCTCATTGCTGGAGCGCAGGGAGCTACGGTCATTTCATTCACTAACCGCGGCTCCAGCCTCCTAAGCCGGCCACCATGCAGGTGACCCAGCGCCGCCCCCTCAGAAATCCAGATTGTTCCCTTCTCCACAATGAGTCCACTTATCTCCTTATTCGCCCAAAACCTGCTGCAGGGGAGCTCTAGAGGTGAACCAATCAGGTGTCGGGGAGCGTGTCCTTCTTTCTGGCCTTGTCAGTGGATGTGAGCGGGGCGCTGCGGAGGGGGAGCCAGCCATGAAGCACTGCGGCACGGGCAGAACGGGTGACCACATAGCAGTGCTCGGGATCTACGTGACATTGTCGGTCGGCACTGTCCCCACAAAGAGCTGGAGATGTCCCATCCAGGCTGCTTGCTGGCTTGTCTTCAGCTCCTCTCTGCCTGTCAAGTCGGTAAGTGCATGGAGCAGGAGGCGGCAGCTGTCCACCTGGTCGGTCAGCCATTTAAGAGTCTTAACACAGCAATCCAAAGTGCAAAGCTCCCTGGGAAACAGTAATATGCTAAATAAATGTATTGGGTATACAACACAATGAAAGCCAGATATATCTCAAAGGAAGGAAAACCAAGCAAAGGAGTGTCTCCATTACAGAGATCACCAAATCCACCATATTAAGTGGCCCCTATGTCAAGATCCCACCTTTTTACAAGCATTAAGGATGTGACGGGGAAAACCTAAGCCAGTTATCCATCCACAGACAGCTGTTTTAGGGTGTTGCCCCTCATCAGTGTTGAGTAGGATTCTGGCTAACCGGAAGCAATGCCAGAATCCTACTCCACACTGATGAGGGGCAACACCCCGAACCAGCTGTCTGTGGATGGATAACTGGCTTAGGTTTTCCCTGTCACATCCTTAATGCTTGTAAAAAAGCGGGATCTTGACATAGGGGCAACTTAATATGGTGGATTTGGTGATCTCTATAATGGAGACACCCCTTTGCTTGGTTTTCCTTCCTTTGAGAGATATCTGGCTTTCATTATGTTGTAGACCCAAAAACCCCTGTGAGGCAGAAGCCAATTTTCTCCACTTAAGGGGAAAAAATTCCTTCCTGACTCCAATCAGGCAATCAGAATAACTCCCTGGATCAACGACCCATCTCCAGTAGCTGTAGCCTGTAATATTATTACACTCCAGAAATACATCCAGGCCCCTCTTGAATTCCTTTATTGTACTTACCATCACCACCTCCTCAGGCAGAGAGTTCCATAGTCTCACTGTTCTTACCGTAAAGAATCCTTTTCTATGTTTGTGTACAAACCTTGTGTCCCCTCGTCACAGTCACAGTCCAGGGGGTAATTAAATGATGGGAGAGATCTCTGTACTGACCCCTGATATATTTATACATAGTTATTAGATCTCCTCCCAGTCGTCAATTTTTTCTAAGGTGAATAACCCTAATTTTGATAACCTTTCAGGATACTGTAGTTGCCCCATTCCTGTTATTACTTTAGTTGCCCTCCTCTGAACCATGTCCAGCTTTGCGATGTCTGCCTTGTTCACAGGAGACCAGAGCTGTACATAGTACTCCATGTGTGGTCTGACTAGAGATTTGTAAAGTAGTAGAACTATGTTCTCATCACGGGCATCTATGCCCCTTTTGATGCAACCCAATATCTTATTGGCTTTGGCAGTAGCTGCCTGACACTGGTTTTTACAGCTTAGGGCTCTTTGACACTTGCGTATTTGTTTTCCGGCATAGAGTTCTGTCGTCGGGGCTCTATGCCGGAAAAATCCTGATCAGGATTATCCCAATGCATTCTGAATGGAGAGAAATCCATTCAGGATGTCTTCAGTTCAGGACCGGAACGTTTTTTGGCCGGAGAAAAATACCGCAGCACTTGCCTGCAAATCCTGAACACTTGCCGCAAGGCCGGATCCGGAATTAATGCCCATTGAAAGGCATTAATCCGGATCCGGCCTTAAGCTAAATGTCGTTTCGGTGCATCGCCGGATCCGACATTTAGCTTTTTCTGAATGGTTACCATGGCAGCCAGGACGCTAAACTCCTGGTTGCCATGGTAAAGTGTAGTGGGGAGCAGTATACTTACAGTCCGTGCGTCTCCCGGGGCGCTCCAGAGTGACGTCAGGGCGGCCCACGCGCATGGATCACGTGATCGCATGGATCACGTGATCCATGCACATGGGGCGCTCTGACGTCATTCTGGAGCGCCCCGGGAGCTGCACGGACTGTATGTATACTGCTCCCCCGCTCCCCACTACTACTATGGCAACCAGGACTTTAATAGCGGCCTGGCTGCCATGGTAACTTCAAAGCATTTCGAAGACTGATCAGGATCCTGATCAGTCTTCTAATGCTTTCAGGCGACTTGCGTTCTGACGGATCCGGCGGGACGGAAGTGCCCGCCGGATCCTCAGAACTCAAGTGTGAAAGAGGCCTTAGTTTGCTGTTTATTAAAATTCTTAGATCCTTTTCCATGTCAGTGTTACCGAGTGTTTTACCATTTAGTATGTACGGCTGACTTGCATTATTCCTTCCCATGTGCATAACTTTACATTTGTCAGTGTTAAACCTCATCTGCCATTTCTCTGCCCAAGCCTCCAATCTATCTAGATCCCTATGTAGGAGAAAACTGTCCTCTTCAGTGTTAATTACTTTACACAGTTTAGTGTCATCTGCAAAAATTTATATTTTACTGTGCAAGCCTTCTACAAGATCATTAATAAATATATTGAAGAGAATAGGGCCCAATACTGACCCCTAAGGTACCCCACTATTGACAGTGACCCAATCTGAGTGTGTACCAATAAAAAACACCCTCTGCTTTCTATCTCTCAGCCAGTTACTTACCCACTTACAGACTATTTCTCCCAGTCCAAGCATCCTCATTTTATACACCAACCTTTTATGTCAATTGCTTTGGAGAAGTCCAGATATACGATATCCATTGAGTCGCCACTGTCAAGTCTAGAACTTACCTCCTCATAGAAACTGATTAAATTTGTTTGGTATGACCGATCCCTCATAAGGCCATGCTGATATGGCGTTATTTGCTTATTTTCATTGAGGTACTCCAAGATAGCATCAATTAGAAACCCTTCAAACCGTTTACCAACAACAGATGTTAAACTTACCGGCCTATAATTTCCAGGCTCTGTTTTTGGACCCTTTTTTGAATATTGGCACCACATCTGCTATGCGCCAATCCTGTGGAACATTCCCCGTCAGTATAGAGTCCGTAAATATCAGAAATAAAGGTCTGGCTATGACATCACCTAATTCCCTCAGGATACGGGGGTGTATGCCATGTATGTTGTACTTCTTCCTGGGTCAGACTGGGCACTTTTAATAGGGAATTTTCTTTTACATTCTGCATTTCATCTGACAGTTTATTTTCCTCAGTCTCTCTGCAACATCCCCCTCATTGCTATGTAGAGTGCCGACTCCTTCAGATTTATATTTTTTACCATTTATATAATTGAAGAACATTTTAGGGTTAGTTTTACTCTCTTTGGCAATTAATCTCGGTCTCTAGTTTGGAAATTTTTATTAGTTTTTTACATTTTCAATTTATAGTTCATCAGTGCTTCCTGGCTCCCCTCCTGTTTTAGTGATTTATATGCTTTCTTTTTGTCATTTATTGCTTTCTTTACAGTTCTATTTATCGACATTGGTTTCTTATTGTTTCTTAGCCTTTTATTCCTATAAAGCATGTACCTCTCACAATTAGATGTTACAATACTTTTAAAAATCTCCCATTTTGTGGTTGTATTTTTATTTTTATGGACTTTGTCCCAGTTAGTTAGGTCTATGGCCTCGCTTAGTTGGCTAAATTTTGCTTTTTTGAAGTTTGGTATCTTTGTTCCTCCCTTTAGAAACTCTCGTTTGAAGAATAATTGGAAGGTTATTACTTTATGGTCACTATTTCCTAGGTGTCCCCCAACCTGCACATCTGACATAGGAGCCACTTAATATGGTGGATTTGGTGATCTCTGTAATGGAGACACCCCTTTGCTTGGTCTTCCTTCCTTTCAGGGATATCTGGCTTTCATTGTGTTGTAGACCCAATACTGGGGCTCCACATTTATTTTTCATATTACTGTTTCCCAGGGAGATTGCTGTGTTGAGACTCCTAAATGAGGCTCCACTGTATTTTATGTAGCTGGTCTCCCTGAGATCAGCTATTGTTTTGTTTGAGTAGTCTCCAAGGCATTGCTCCCGGTTAGCCAGAATCCTACTCCACACTGAAGGGCAACACCCCAAAACAGCTGTCTGTGGATGGATAACTGGCTTAGGTTTTCCCTGTCACATCCTTAATGCTTGTAAAGAAGCGGGATCTTGACATAGGGGCCACTTAATATGGTGGATTTGGTGATCTCTGTAATGGAAACACCCATTTGCTTGGTTTTCCTTCCTTTGAGGAATATCTGGCTTTCATTGTGTTGTAGACCCAATACTGGGGCTCCACTTTTATTTTGCATTTAACATAGAATAGTTTCTCTCAATTTTTTTGTATGGTCTGTTTATATATTTGTACAGGTTAATCATAGCCCCAGGGCCTTTTTTCAAGACTAAACAAATTCAGTTTTTTTAATCTTTGCTCATAGCTAAGATCTCCCAGGCTCTTTATGAGTTTAGTTGCTCTCCTTTGCACTATTTCTAACTCCAAGGCATCCTTTTTATGAAATTGTGGCCAGAACTGAACTGCGTATTCCAAGTGAGGCCGTACTAGTGCTTTGTACAGTGGCAATATTACATCCCTGTCCTGCGAGTCCATACCTCTTTTAATACAAGACAGAATTCTGTTGGCCTTAGAGTTAGCTGACTAGCATTGCATGCTGTTATTTAATTTGTGATCTACTAATACACCCAGATCCTTCTCAACAAGTGACTCTTCCAGTTTTACTCCCCCTAGGATAAATGCTGCATGCAGATTATTAGCCCCCAAATGCATAACTTCACATCTATCCATATTGAACCAATATAGTTTGCCAAGTGGAGGTCCAAACGTAAATTTGTATAAGTCAGCTTGTAACTTATTAACATCTTCCATAGACTGTACCCAGTGGCGTAGCATGGGTTGCCAGCACCCAGGGCGAACCAAGTATTGCACCCCCCCACCCCCCACTCAACCTGTGGTCACGACCCTTTTATTTTTTACAGATAATGCAGTAGATGTCACCGGCAGTCCCATGTATCACCACAAATAACACGGTGATAACTCTCTGAGTACAGATAATACAGTAGATGTAACCTGCAGTCCTACGTAACAACACAGATAACACGGTGATAACTCTCTGAATACAGATAATGCAGTAGATAAGTGTGAGGCCCAAGAATTCAGAACACACACAGTGTGACCTGAAGTCTGGGGCCAGGCTGTGGCAGTGTGGGACAAATTATATATCCATCGCCCCCAAACCCTACCGTAAACAGATATGTGGATGGACATTACATACATTGCTACAATATATATAAAGTAGAATACAGCACCACATACCTTATACATCCAGTGACATCTCCTGTGATGTAGACTCTTTCCTTAATGTTTTCATTCGGAGATAAGACGCTTCTCATCTCTGCAAAGTTTCACTGAAAAAAGGTTTAGATTCCTCACTTTACTATCACATACTGCTGCTACCCCCCAATACTGTGCTAGTACCATACAGATAGTCCTCCATAATATTATTCCCCCTGTATAATATAGTCCCCCCGTATTATTATAATGGCCCCCACTGTAATATTATTATTTTTATTATTACCCCCTCTGTAGTATTATTATTATGGACCATCTGTATAATTATTAAATATAGGGGCCATTTTATTTAATAATTATACAGAGGGTCCATAATAATAATACTACAGTAGGGGCCATTATGATAATACAGAGGGGCCATTATAATAATATAGAGTAGCCATTCTATTATAATGGCCCCTCTGTATTATAATGGCCCCCTCTGTAGTATTATTATTACGGACCCTGTGTATAATTATTGTAATAATGGCTCCATTTTTCTAGATATAATTGCCTCCTTTTTCTTCTGTGATAACACCCCCCACCTCCATAGTGCCCTCAGTGCGGCTTTCCTTAGGGTACTTCCATTAAAAAAATAAATATATACTTACCTCTCTTCCTCACTCCATCCCCGCTTGTGGCATTCCGGCGCAGGCGGTCACAAACACATCACTGTGCCCTCCTGCGCCGCATCATCATGTCGTCTCACGAGACCCGACACAGGAGGTCATGGTGAGGTAATCGCGATCTCCTACACCGCTCTACTGACTCACAGGCAATAAGGCACAACAGAGGGGATGGGAGCCATAGGCTTCCATTGCCCTCATTTTACTGTCTGCTGCCTGGCGTCCCCTGCAATTTGGAACTCAGGGCAATGCCCCCGCTGCCCGCCACCCCCACTCTACACCACTGACTGTACCGTATTACAAAGTTTGATGTCATCTGCAAAAATAGAACCAGCACTATTAATCCCATCCTCTATGTCATTAACCCCTTAAGGACCCATGACGTACATGTACGTCATGCTGATCGGGCGGCAGGGGTCTGGCAGTCACTGATAGCCGGACCCCTACTGTATGCGCTGCCATCGGTGAAAACACTGATGTCGGCGCATTAACCCTTGATGTGCCGCGGTACTTGCGATCTCTGCAGTTGGCATCGGCATCGGGACCTGCACCTGCACGGCATCGTGACCTGTTTTCTACGGGTGCCGAGGAGATCCAGTCCCGGGCTCGTCTCCTAGGCAACCTGTTAGTGAATTACTCAGTGTAATCCACTAACAGGCAATGTATTACAATACAGATGTATTGTAGTGCATTGCAGAGGGGATCAGACACCCAAAAGTTGAAGTCCCAGAGTGGGACAAAAAATAAAGTGAAAAAAGAACTTAAAAAATAAAGTTTTACAAAAACATTTAAAGTTCCAAGTAAAAATAATAATAATTTCCCCAAAATAAAGTAAAAAAAAAAATAGGGAAAAAAATGTGTACATATTTTGTATTGCCACATCCGTACCAACCTACTCTATAAAAATATCACATCACCTAACCCCTCAGGTGAACACCGTAAAAAAAAAAAAAAAAACGGTGTCAAAAGCCATTTTTGGTCACCTTACATCACAAAAAGTGTAATAGCAAGCGATCAAAAAGTCGTATGCACCCCAAAATAGTGCCAATCAAACCGTCATCTCAATTCCACAAAAATGGTACCCTACCTAAGACAATCGCCAAAAACATTAAAAAAAACTATGGCTCTCAGACTATGGAGACACTAAAACAATATTTTTTTTTGTTTCAAAAATGATATTATTGTGTAAAACTTAAATAAATAAAAGAAAGTATGCATTTTAGGTATTGCCATGTCCGTAATGACCGGCTCTATAAAAATATCACATGACCAAACCCCTCAGGTGAACACCGTCCAAAAATTAAAATGAAAACTGTGCTAAAAAAACATTTTTTTGTCACCTTACATCACTAAAAGTGCAACACCAAGCGATCAAAAAGGTGTATGCCCCCCGAAATAGTACCAATATAACCGTCATCTCATTCCGCAAAACATGAGCCCCTACCTAAGACAATCGGCCAAAAAATTAAAAAACTATGGTGCTCAGAATATAGAGACACTAAAACATCATTATTTTATGTCTAAAAAATGCTGTTATTGTGTAAAATAAAAAAAGTATACATATTAGGTATCGCCACGTCTGTAAGAACCTGCTGTATAAAAATATCACATGACCTAACCCCTCAGATGAACACCGTAAAAAAAAATGTCAAAAAAGCAATTTTTTTGTCACCTTACATCACAAAAAGTGTAATAGCAAGCGATCAAAAAGTCATATGCACCCCAAAAAGGTGCCAATCAAACAGTCATCTCATCCCGCAAAAATAATACCATACCTGAGACAATCGCCCAAAAAATAAAAAAAACTATGGCTCTCAGACTATGGAGACACTAAAACATGATTTTTTTTTGTTTCAAAAAATCTTTTATTGTGTTAAATGTAAAAAAAAAAAAATAGACATATTATGTATCGCCGCATCCGTAACGACCTGCTGTATAAAAATATCACATGACCTAATCCCTTATGTCAATACCTTAAAAAAATAAACGCTGTAAAAAAAGCCATTTTTTGTCACCTTACATCACAAAAAGTGTAATACCAAGCGATCAAAAAGTCATATGCACCCTGAAACAGTACCAAACTGTCAACTCATAGAAAAAAAAATTAGACCCTACATAAGACAGTCACCCAAAAAATATAAAAAGTATGGCTTTCAGAATATTGAGACACTACAAAAATAATTTTTTTCAAAAATGTTCTATTATGTAAAACTGAAACAAAAAACAAAAAAAATTGACATATTTGGTATTGTTGCGTTCATAACAACCTGCTCTATAAAATTACCACATGATCTAACCTGTCAGATGAACATTGTAAATAACAAAAAATAAAAACAGTGCCTAAACAGCTATTTTTTTGTTACCTTGCCTCACAAAAAGTGTAATATAGAGCAACCAAAAATCATATGTACCCTAAAATAGTACCAACAAAGCTGCCACCTTATCCTGTTGTTTCCAAAATGGGGTCATATTTTGGCGTTATTACTCTAGGGGTGCATCAGGGCGGCTTTAAATGGGACATGGTGTCAAAAAACAGTCCAGCAAAATCTGCCCTTTGGCTGTTAACCCTTGCTTTGTTACTCGAAAAAGTGGATTAAAATGGAAAATCTGCAAAAGATTTATCTCCATTTTCCATTAATTCTTGTGGATGACCTAAAGGCAGTTAGCAAAATCAGTTTTACCTTGAGGGGTGTAGTTTCTAGAATGTGGTCATTTATGGGTGGTTTCTATTATGTAAGCCTCACAAAGTGACTTCAGACCTGAACTGGTTCTTAAAAAGTGGGTTTGGGAAATTTTCAGAAAAATTTCAAGATTAGCTTCTAAACTTCTAAGCCTTCTAACGTCCCCAAAAAATCAAATAGCATTCACAAAATGGAGGTATCACTATCTGTTTTAAAAGTAGAGAAGTTGAAATCTGGAAATTTGCTAAATATCTAAACATTTTTTTAAATTTGGTATTTTTCAAAAATAAAGATGAATTTTTTTTTACTTAATTTATCACTGTGATGAAGTACAATATGTGATTAGTAAATAATCTCAGAATGGCCTGGATAAGTAAAAGCGTTTTAAAGTTATCACCACATAAAGTGACACATGTCAGATTTGCTAAAAATGGCCTCGTCCTTAAGGTGAAAAATGGCAGGGCGCCTAAGGGGTTAATGAATAAATAATAGCCGGTGGCTGCTGCTGCTCCTCTCACCTGTCCTGGTTCCCTGGCTCCCGACAACGCAGACCTGCCTCCTGCTTTCCTGCTCCTGCAGCCTGCTTGCTGGCTCAGTATGTAGGGTGCACACATGCAGTCCCTTGGCTTTTAAAGGGCCACTGCACATGCATCCTTTTTCACACCAGCCAATGGCTGGTCACCTGTGGGTACTTAAGGCACCTTACGCAATTGGAGGGTGCCAGAGAAATCAGTTCTTGCAAAGGTGTATATTCGTTTGTCTGCCTGTATACTGACTTCTTCCAGTTTTCTGGATTTTGACTCTTTACTGCCTACCCTGAACTGACCATGGTTTTGCCTGATCCCTTGCTGTCTCTGATCCCCGTGGGTCAGCTGTCAATTACAAAGTTCAGATTTCTGTAAAGGGGTTAAAGGGTAAAAACCAGAGAACTGCCCTAAAAAATAGCCCAAAGCCAAATCAGGAGCAAAGGAGAAATTTATGGATTCATACAAGGTACAGGGCTGGTTTTAGCTTTGTTCGAAACTACATGATCTCTGATTTTCATTTTTACATTAATCATGGAACAACCCCTTTAACTGTAGCTATATATCTGATTACACCTTTAATGAGAACAATATCACTGTTCCCAGTGGAACCATTTTCTCTCAGCCTAATCAAATTTAATAGAGGAAGAACGTAAATGGCATTACAAAAAGAATGCAATGAAAATTGTACAATGGTGCAAATGTTATTGCGTGCAAATCAGAATAACTGGTTCCATAAAGTAGAATGTATCACAATTAGTCAATGTTGGATATGATTCCAGCTATTGGGCAGCATATAAATGGTAATCACATTGGAAGAACCTTCCATTTCCTGATTTGTGGGCAGTAATTCATATTGACAGAGTAATTAGCGCCAAGCTGTAGATCACAGTTTCCCCCTCCAGTCCACAAGTATATGAAAAGGTCACATTTTAGGATATCCTTCATTGTGCTCAGGAAAATTAATCAATATGACTAGGTGATAGTAACAATAATGGTTTTACAAGTTCCCATGGATGTAAGTAAGGTCTGCAGGGGTAAGCTGAGGACTACAAGAGAAAAATCCAACTATTAAGTCATCAGAATTCGTTCCAACCTATAATCACATTTTAGGATTTGTAAAACCACCATAAAGAGGTTTGATTTTAAGATAATGCATGCGATTTCCTGCCTAATTACTGATGGTGGAATCCATAGTATGTCCATGTTACTATTTGACAATAAAAAAAAAAGTTAAAATAGTAATAAATCAAATCAGAAAGAAAAGTAAAAAGAAAATCAGGAAGTATCCAATCAAGTTTGTTTTATAACATGTGGAAGAATTTCTGACTACATCGAGGGGTTTACAAGCCGCTGCTTACCTGCACACAAATAGTTAAAAGATGAAACTCTGGCTGCCTACAGCCACCACTAGGGGGAGCATAATAAATATGGATTTACACAACTACTGTTGAACTCAATAGAAGCTGTAAAACTTTTTTTATAGTGAGTATTTCCTAGAAGTTGCTGAAGGCAAACCTCTGTGTAATACATTACTGATATATTTACTATGCTCACCAATTTGAGGTTCTTCATACACATTTTGAGCAGATTATGTGAGACCACTACTTTTATTCTACTTTGTTTGGCAGCATTCACACAGTCAGTGTTTGGCGGGGTTCACATCACATTTTTGCCATCCGTTTAATGTATACAAAAAATATATACGTTAATGGATGTCTCAGACTGATGCCATACAGTGGCATCAATGCCATAGAGTTCCATTGTAAAAAAAAAAGTATACGTTTGTGTACTCGATGCAGTATACAAAAGCGTGGTGTACTATGCTTTTGTATATTTTTTTGCATCATTTATGTTAAACTGCTGGCAAAACGTGATGTGAACCCACCCTTAGATCAATGATTTCCATCAGTCATTGTAAGCCAAAACTAGGTGCAGGTCAAAAACACAGAGTGGGGGGTGTGGCTTGGCAGCCAAGCGTGAATCTTCAGCTCTTGCATAAAGAGACTTTCATAGCGTGGTTTCTCCTTCCTTCTATTATCCTTCTTCTAGCCTCTTCAAGATGCCTAGAGGCAAGAGAGCCCACACTAAACAGGGTAGGCTCGATTTTTACTTCAACGAGGGTGCGGACACTGTGCCGACGGGCCCGTTGGAGCCTGAACAATCACCACCATCTTCTGAGACAGACCCCATGCCCTCTCCGCAATGGCAGCGTGATAACAACATCCTCCACTCACCCCAACGCCTAACGTCTGTAACCAGGAACTTGGCAAGCAGTGGATCGGACAGGTCATCCTAATCTCTAGACCCAACAACGCCATCTTCCCTTGACACAAGGAGCCCGGAGAAGCAAAGGCCTAGATTACAGTCGTCCACGCCGGAGGAGGTGAGCCCCGGTCCCCCTACTAACTACCCTATCTCCTCCATACTACAGAGGTTCCCCACCTCTGAGCAGCCTGCCTCGGGCAACCTTCTGAAGGACATGCTTATAGCCTTTAGCACTGCGCTCCATAAGGACTTCAATACTAGTCCCGCTTCAAACCTCCATCTCAGGCCTAGAAGCCAGAGTACTACACGTGGAGACCTAAATGGGAGAATTCGCCACATCCCATAATCAACTTATTGACAACCATGAAGAAATGTCAGCGGACATTGATCGCATAAAGGCCAAATTAAACAACCTAGAGAATCGCTCTAGGCGAAATAACATAAAGTTCCGGGGGATACCGGAGGATATTGGTCCCTCTGACCTCAAAACCTACTTTCAGACTCTTATGCAAAACCTTATTATAGATTGGGCCCATAGGATCCCTAGGCCCCGACACCTGCCAGAGACTACTCCTAGAGATACACTAGCCCGGATCCACTTCTTCCAGACTAAAGAAGCTACCCAGGAAAAAAAAAAATGGAGATTGCAGTCAGCACAACCCAATACGCAGGTGCACGTTGCTATGGTGAAATACACATACAAACGTAAAAACAAAGGTGCAATGGCACACTGCAGCTAGAGCTCCTGAGATTTTGTGTGGCTGATATGGCCCATAAAAGGTAAGAATTAATGTTAGGGACCACTCGAGAGGCAACCGTGAAGTGGTGGGTGGCTTACATAATTTGGCCAAAATATAAACTAATGCCTCATCTAACATCCAGCATAGTGGCAGGACGGAGCTCTAGCTGCAGTGTGCCATTGCACCTTTGTTTTTACGTTTGTATGTGTATTTCACCATAGCAACGTGCACCTGCGTATTGGGTTGTGCTGACTGCAATCTCCATTTTTTTCCTTTGTAGCATATATGGGAGGCGTGGTGACCTCCATGCAGTCATGCACACCTGACTAGTGAATCCGCCCTGTAGGCTGGTTTTAAAGTCAGTATAAAACTGAGTCTGCTTTATAGAACTTACCAGAAGCCATTTGGTTCCAGGAGAAGTACTAGTGGGCTCAGCATGCATGTTGGTATTTGCATCCCTTGATCTGATGAACGCTGTATGGCACCAGACGGGGTTACAAGCAGAGTGTATCTGGCATGCATGCTGCACCTGCGCTCCCTGGATTTTGTGTGGCTGATATGGCCCATAAAAGGTAAGAATTAATGTTAGGGACCACTCGAGAGGCAACCGTGAAGTGGTGGGTGGCTTACATAATTTGGCCAAAATATAAACTAATGCCTCATCTAACATCCAGCATAGTGGCAGGACGGAGCTCTAGCTGCAGTGTGCCATTGCACCTTTGTTTTTACGTTTGTAAAGAAGCTACCCTGTCAGCTTCTCATCAGCTATCTGAGATGCCGCCTCCGTACCAGTAAGTGAAATTATACACAGATCTGTCTGCAGCTACGTTGCGACAGAGGCGTCTGCTGGCTCCTGTCACTGTAGCTTTAAGAGCATAAAAGAAGATCATAAATCGCAGCACTCCAATTTCTTCAATCAAAACTCTTTATTCCACCAAAAAGAAGCAACGTTTCGACTCGCTTCTTTTTGGTGGAATAAAAAGTTTGGATTGAAGAAATTGGAGTGCTGTGATTTTTGATCGTCTTTTAATGCTTTTGGAGGGGTCCTTAGGGCCGGGACCTTGCATCGCTTTGCACCGCCACGGATTGGGTTAATGGACATTGTTCCAGAGGTAGTCTGTCTCATCCTTGTTCCTTTTCTCTGTAGCTTTAAGAGAGCACAAAATTGCATACTAGTGGGGCTTCCCTATAAGACTTCTGCTCACCCACAATGGTAAACACCATAGTATTGCCTCCGTGGAAGAAGACCGCTACCTGCTAGGGTTGTGGTTTATATCCTTACCATCTACAGATGAGATCCGCCAATCTCCTCCGCAGCATCTGATCTCTGAGTGGCACACATGGCCAGAAGGGGGACCAAACACTGACTTTTGGATTAATTTTTTGTGCTCTGGAGTCAACTCTCAATGCTTGGCATCAATCAGGACTTTTCCCCCATGAAGTCCTTTTTGTCCAGATTGTACACCTCTTTGGGTTACTCACTCCACTCCGGTTTTGAGCTTTTTGTTTCTTTTGCTTTAATGTTCCTCGTTTAAGGTTTTATATGTACATTTACACTGTTTAAAATGAAGGTGTTGCACAGGGAATGGGAGGGGTGGCTGGAATATTATGTTGTGCCCTTCCTGGCTTAGCTGGAGATCTATGCTTTTCAGTTATTTCCCATGGTTCTTAAATTAGTTTCTCTGAATGCCAAAGGGCTTAACAGCCCACCAAAGCAATGTGATCTGAAGCTTTACAAAGCTGACATACTATGGATACAAGAATCCCACATAGTTAGTAAGGATGCCCGCAGGATCCATCATCATTTATTCCCTCATGTCGTACAATCACATTACCGTAAAAAGCAGAGGGGTGTTATCCTAGCCTATAGTAACTCTATTGCCTTTTCACCTAACACCACAATCTTAGATCCAAATAGCAGATTTATTATCCAAGTGTGTACTGTGAATATTATCCCATA
Organism: Bufotes viridis; assembly: GCA_033119425.1. Classification (NCBI taxonomy): domain Eukaryota; kingdom Metazoa; phylum Chordata; class Amphibia; order Anura; family Bufonidae; genus Bufotes; species Bufotes viridis. The sequence goes on from CM065591.1 coordinate 423,763,416, forward strand.
TTTGCTCTCTATCCTCCTAATAAACATCAGATACACTTCCTCAACAAAGTACTAGCTAAGGTCGCTAAGATGCAGAGAGGCCATCTCATTGTGTGTGGCGATTTTAATTTAGTGCCAGACGCAGCAGTAGATTCTACAGCTACGACTAAAGGGCTATACCCGACCCTAAACTCCCTGATGGGACGAGAAGAACTGTATGACATTTGGAGATTTTATCATCCAAATGAGCGGGACTACTCTTTTTTCTCACCAGTGCATAACACTTATTCACGCCTTGTCTTATTTCTTGTCAGCAGATCACTTCTTTAGCTGGCCACACAATCCACCATATTAGGGACGATTAAGTGGTCTGACCACGCTGCCATATCCCTCTCAATACAGGACCTTGTAACATTAGAGACACTCTTTGGCGCTATAGCCCATCAATAATTTCTAACCGGGTTTACAAAGCTGAATTAACCGAAGCAATGGCAGAATACTTCCAGTTAAACAGAGATTTAGTCTCTAGTCCCTACAGCCTATGGAATGCCCATAAGGGGTATATTTATCAAACTGGGTCACCAGGCAAAAAAGCTTAGAGAACAGAAAATGCAAGACATACTTTCCCAGTTGACCTCTCTGAAATCCCTAAACAAAACCTCTTTTTCCTCAGGGAGAGCTACTCAAATCCATTCACTTAGAACACAGCTTAGAGAATGCCTTCTCTTCACGTGTGAGAAAAACTTAAGATCAGTAAAGGCACAATATTGCTCCCAAGACAAAGCTGGGCAACTGCTTGCTCGCCGCCTTAAAATGCATGTAGCGAAGTTTAGAATTCCTCACCTGATACACCCAACCGGTGGCAGCAAGATCTATGACCTGAAAGCAGTAGCTGAACAGTTTGTAGAGTACTATTCTGCACTATACAACCTTCAGGGTTCACCTGAGACCCATGTAGCATCTCCTTCAAACATCTAAACCTATCTTGATACTCTGAATCTTCCGTCCCTGTCTCTATTATCCCAGCCCATTACTCACTCTGAAATTGCTATGACCATTACTTCCCTCCCGCTACATAAATCCCCAGGACCCAATGATCTATCTAATTTATACTACAAGACCTTTTACCTCCTTAAAACGGGACTTCCATTTGACTGTAGACATAAAAGTATACAGTATTTAAGTATTGCTATTCCCTCAGCGATGTCATGCCTTTACCATCTCAACTATATTCCCTTAATAGACATGATCAAACAAGACACTGACTCATTTAGCAAGTATGAAATTTCATGGACAGGCCGCATCGCGACTTTTCAAGTGCTAATCTTACCAAAACTCCTGTTTTTTTTAAGGACTGTTCCTATTAAGGTCCCCAACCATTTATTCAGAACAGCACAGGGCCTACTTAATAAGTTTGTGTGGTCAGGTAGCAAACCCCGGTCTCCCAAATCTGTTAGACTACTTCTTGGTGACTCAGACCCAGTCGCTCAGGAAATGGTGGATGCTGGACGCTACAACTCCTTGGGTGCAAATTGAAACTGCACTGGCACCCACTAAACATCTCAGAACTCTCCTTATCAACTGCCTTAGTGTTTCTCAACTCAAGATACCTTTCTTACCAGCTTCGCTAAAGGCCTCGGTCCAACACTGGCGCATGTTCCCCCAAAAGAGCAACCATAAACCCTTTTCTTTATTAGATGTGTCTGTAACACCTCAGAGTGGCATTACCACCTTTTACACCCCTCTACTGTCTTTTATGGTTGATTCAATGTTATCATGCGTATTTTTTCCAGGTTCAAACACTGTGCATTCCTCATTTCCTTGCAATTGTTATATTGAAATATATTACATTGTAATATATTGTAATGTGCCTGGTTTACCAGCAGATGGTGGCAACAATGGCAGTGCTAGTTTGTCTAGAATGGAACCTTCTATCCATTCTAGCCCTTTCTAGAGAGGGAGGAGTTTTAGTGAGTGAAGGTTAGAATAGAGGACCCCCTGCAAGGGGAAGGCTGTGTTCCAGCCAGCAGAGCCTGTCTGCTCTGCTGGACCTGGAGGCCAAAGCTGAATGCCTCCAGTCCAGAGCCGGGAGTAAAGATTCCCTGGATAAAGACAAAGAGAAAGACAGAGTCAGACTACAGCAAGCTAAGTACAGCAGCAAAAGAAAAGTTTCTATTTAATCCTGATAGCACAGCAGAGCTAGAGAGTACAGATGTAGCAGATCCGAATGTGTTTGCCTGCCAAAATCAATGCCAAAGCCTGCTGGTAACCAAGATAAAGTTGCAAAGATTGTTCTCTGATGAAAGTTTATTCAAGTAAAGATGTTATCAACTTCAACACCAGTCTGGACTCAATTTATTCTACCAATTCCTCAACTGTTCACCCTATTTCCACTGCTTTGGACAACAACGCCTGGGGTTCCAGGATATCCAGGTAGGAGCACCATGACACGTGCACAGCCACACCTAAGGGGACACCATAGGCTACCCTTACACCACTCTGGCATTCCTACACCTGGGTACCACCAACACCATCTACTTAGGGGGACTCAGTCCCTCGTTGCTGAAATGCAACTGGCGTCACGACAAAAACTCTTTCACTTTAAGGGATCCCATTCCCTGGCTCACGTCGATGTCCGCTGCATGTCCCAGCTACAGCTCTTAGAACTACATCTACCAGACACAAACTTATTTCAATGGCATTCACTAGGCATCCAATTTGTAAGCCAGCTATATAAGAATAATAGCATTAAGTCCTTTGCTGATCTTCAACTGGAGTTTGGGGTTCCCAAGGGGGATTACTTTAAATATTTGCAGATACGTCACTTATTAATATCCAAATCCCCTTGCCAGGTGCTTGCCAATAAAGAAATATTTGAGCTATGGGTTACTCTGATACAGCCCAATAACAACCTGGGCATTAGACCACTGTACTTGGCTCTGGGTTAACCTTCTCCAAATCCACTTTATTCCTAGCATGGGACAAAGAACTACAAGTTAATATTCCTGAGGCTGATTGGATAGCAACATTTGAATTTCTAGGGTGGGACTAAGAACTACAAGTGAATATTCCTGAGGCGGATTGGATAGCAACATTTGAGTTTCTCACCGCCACTTTCTGCAGCACTTCTTTGTATGAAGCTGCCATTAAAACCTGTTTAACACTGTAACACCTGTAGGTAGCGACAGAAAAGAACATTGAGCTCTAACCCAGCCTGCTTTCCCTACCTACTTGCAGTATAAGCCCTACTTGGCAGAACTGCAACTGGACGATGGCCCCTTCCTTAATATAGGTGCACAGGGTAAGAACCAGACGGGCTACGCAGTACCAAACAAGAGAAAGAGGGTGGTCAGAAGACAAGCCGAGGTCAGAAGCACAGATGAATCAGTATGCAAATGCAGGAACAGGGAACAGGGAATCTAGCTAGTGAGCCAAACAAGACTATCACTAGCAGTGGTGTATGGCAAGGAAGGGATTCAAATACAGCGCCAAGTCCCTGGATCAGAACCTATAGGTCCATTGACTCAGTACTCCATTAGTTAGAAACACTAGCACACAGTAATATATCAGCTGAGCAATCTCCTCCAGCACACACCCGCTGTGGGGAGAAACAGAGCATTGCATCCTATTACTAAGGATATGGTCACGTCACAGGGGGCATGGTTCAGCAGCGCATTTCTCCCGGTGCTGCCGCGCCAATGCTGAGGATCGCACTGCTGGAGTCCGGACAGGTACGTTTATTACACCTTCACTCCAGGGCACTACGCACTGACCTGTCAATCAGGTCTTACTTTGTCTTTTGCAAAATGCTCAAGCAAGTCTGTGGCCTAACCACTTCTTTTCACCTCTAGAGTTAATTAAACTCTTATTTTATCTCCCAGTCACTCCACAATGCTATTATAGTCAGTGACACTGAATATAAGACAGTAGGAACATCTGAACTTTCCTGTACATGTGTATTTGCTAAGAAACAGCTAATGATGCAATTGAAATTTCATTTTGAAATGACCTTGCATGAACTGAATGATCACACTTACATGAAGCCTTTTCAAAGCAGCTTGGTCAGTGTCTTGAACCAGGGACTCAGGAAGTAAAGCATGGATTCTCATTTAAGAGGCTGCAGTTCAGAAGTCTGGACAATTCGTCTGAGCCAGTTTTTTTTTTTTACTTTACTTTACAAATATACATAACATAAAATACATGTAAATGGATTAGTGCTGAATGGTTATTATTATTAACATGTCTCCTTATTTTACACTGTGTATACCCAGATCATTATGGTTATTATTACATGGTTAATCCCTATTACAATATGGAAAGTTCACATTTCTGTATGCTGCTTTTGAGTGACTGGAATTACAAATTACTGTTTAACCAGATAGTAATGCATATATTTTTCATTATTTTATTTCTGTTTGTAATTTTTCAGAATTTGCTTTTCTCTACATGATTAATGGGAGCAGCCATCTTTCTTAAGCTGCTGCTCTACCTGTTCTAAGACATAAGCACACCAATAAATGTCGCAACCACTTGTAAAACATCAGTTCAATTTTATTACGGCAACATTGCCACAAATATATCAATAAAACAGAATAAAATACACGGAAATCAATGCATCACATGCAATACAATACATGAGAGCTGCACATGTGTCATTAGTATCCTTGCACCACCCAACCAGAGGGGTTACAATATCGCTTCCTCAGGGAGGAAGCGATTGCGAAACGCGTGTCGGGGTGCGTGGACTTCCGTGGTCTGTATACCTTATTGCATATTCTTTCCCTCCAGGTTTATATTTGTGATAATCCTTTGCACTGTGCACTTTGTGATACTGTTTTACATATATTGTAACTCCTGGTTGGGTGGTGCAAGCGATACTAATGACACATGTGCAGCTCCCATGTATTGTATTGCATGTGATGCATTGATTTCCGTGTATTTTATTCTGTTTTATTGATATATTTGTGGCAATGTTGCCATAATAAAATTAAACTGATGTTTTACAAGTGGTTGCGACATTTATTGGTGTGCTTTAAACTTGACTTATGTCGCAACATGTTATAATAGTGGCGACTTCGTTTGGTTGGTGCTGTTCTAAGACATACTTTACATCTGCCACATGAACAAAGGAAACTGGTGTGCACAAGGGAGCTTACGAGCCCTATGGACAGAGAAGGAGCCAGCAAGCAGGCCACAGCCTGAGTCAAGAAATAGAGCTACCCTGGCAGCCGGACTCTCTGGAAAAATTAGAAGTGCGGGAGGCAGATCTATGCCTCCAAGGATGCAAGAAATGCACATGGGTCTGTTGCTCTTTAGTTGCTTATCACAAAACACTTCTTTTATGTCTCTCCACCAATGCACCATTAATTTTGAGCTATGACACTCAATAACTTAGTCTTTTACTTGCAAAATAAGTTGTTTATAAAGTCAAACAGACCCTTCTTTTCTGTTAGGCCCATGTGCAGCTTCACAGGTTGCACATATGGTATATCATTGACTGATAAGGCAAGTGCATCCATTTTTGTTAGACGGGTGACACTGTCCAATTAGACTGTGTGGGGGCCACGCCCCCTGCACTGATCACATGACAGTGACGTCACGCCAGGTCCTTCAGCTGTTCTACAGTTCGGGTTGGTGGCAGCCGCCCCTTATGGATTCCATATGCGCTATTGTGGAATCCATAACGGGATGCGCAATTAACCACCACCCGAACCCCGAACAACGGACTTTTTTTAAATGTTCGCTCATCTCTAGTTATGACAGAATGTTCTTACACAAAGTTCAAGACAGCACATTCCTTCACCATTGACAAGGGGAGCAGAAACACCCATTTGGCAATTTATTCATAAACTTCTAAATAGAGGAAGTATAAAGTAACAGTTTTTGTATACGTAGCCTGTCCTTCTCTTTTCAAGTCGCAGCAAGTCCTTCTTGTGAAGTGTGTTTTTTTTTCGCGATTTTTCTATTTCTCAATTCGTTTAAATGGACCGCGCAGGCGTTTGTTCTCTCCCTGCTGGAAATAACTTTGGAGAACAGAATCTGGATCACGTTTAACCAAGCATACACCGACTCTCCTATGTACTCGATGTTCTGTGTAAATCACAAAGGCACATACATAGTGAAGTACCGTCGAGTTATCTACTAGAGTATACTTGTAGTTCACTCACGGGATTCACTGGTTCTCAGGCACATCAAACAATCATTATTCCACCGCCAACATCAAGTTGTCTCCTCTTCCTATATATGGATTAAATTCCTTTCATAGTGAGTACTGCAACACACCATTAAAATGTCTATGTATTTATTATACTCACAAATGTTCCCATAAAATGCGCAAATTTTATAAAACTTAATCGGTCTGCCCGACCCGGGTTTTGCTCCACATCAGCATCATCAGGGGCACCATTTCCTTCTGATTTCCATTCTTTAAATACCCACCCATCCACTTCCTATCCAATCCAGTCCATAGACCCTCACCTAGACCTTCTGGATCAACCTCACCGTCCTTGGATCAAGTTACCAACAAAAAACTTTTTTCTTGTCCTTCACATCCTTACTACCCATTTGAAATCCTCAAGTTTATGAATAAATTGCCAAATGGGTGTTTCTGCTCCCCTTTGTGATTTACACAGAACATCGAGTACATAGGAGAGTCGGTGTATGCTTGGTTAAATGGGATCCAGATTCTGTTCTCCAGAGTTATTTCCAGCAGAGAGAACAAATTTTTGTTAATTCGCATTAAAACATATTTCTGGTCTTTTTTAAGGTGTCCTGAGCCATGTGCAAAGCAAGCTTAGACAAATGAAACCCTCAGTGAAAAGTAACGACTACTGTATTTATTCATCAACTCCCCCCCACTTAGGCTCTGTACACATCTTGTTTTTTCCCTGTGATGTAGGCATACATCTGTATAGATAAAATCTGAGACAGTTAGCCAACATATTTTGATCAAAACACATCTGTGCCCACCTACCCAGCGCCAAGGTGGTCTCAGTTCAGCCAGGTCCTAACCTATCCATGATGTTGCACATTTATATTCAGGAGCACAGCCCCTGCACATATAGTGTGTTGCCCCTTGTTACCGCTATGTGCATTTATAAATGTAGCCATGTACATCCGCAACAATTACTATCATATCGTGCAGGATGTTCTATATCTATTTTCCGTGAATTGTGTAACTTGTCTTGAAGGAGTGGCACTTTCATGTGTGAATGCGCTCCTATCTTGGGAGTAGCATTCATGTGCACTTTTGCCCCACCTATCTAATAGTGGACCTTGATTAGGTGGTACATATAGGTGTGTGTGTCCCTCCTCTCCCCGGCTGCTGATGCACATAGAGGTAACAAGGGGCAACACACTATATGTGCAGGGACTGCGCTACCGAATATAAACGTGCAACAGCATGGATAGGTTAGCATAGTACCTGCCTAAACTGAGACCACCTAGGCCAGTGTTGGCGAACCTATGGCACGGGTGCCAGAGTCGGCACTCAGAGCCCTTTCTGTAGGCACCTGCGCCATGGAAAAAGGCTATGGTGTACCAATATGCCTTTTACTGCCATTCATCAGCACAGGGTGCACTATGATCAGCACAGGAAGCGCATTGTATGTAGGCAGGCTGTTATAGCTAAACGCTAAAGTACTTGGAAGATATACTGTATTGGTAGTCAGGTTAAATTGCCATGTTGGCACTTTGCGATAAATAAGGTGGTTTTGGGTTGCAGTTTGGGCACTCAGTCTGTAAAAGGTTCACCATCACTGACCTAGGCGCTGGGTAGGTGGGCACAGATGTGTTTTGATCAAAATATGTTGGCTAAGTGACTCAGATTTTATCATTAGAGTGAGGGCTTAGTCAATATCTTATGTTTGCATCCATTAATATGGTGCATTATTTTCTGTGACTTTATAAATTTAGCCATGTACATCTGCAACAATTACTATTATATCATGCAGGATGTTCTATATCTATTTTCAGTGATTTTTTCATACATCTGTATAGGCATAAGTGGCATATGTCACCTATAGGCTGCTATTGTACAAAAAATAAACTGTAGCTATTTTACTACTGTACTCATTAACCACTTCAGCCCCCCTAGCTTAAACACCCTTAATGAACCAGGCCAGTTTTTACAATTCTGCACTACACTACTTTCACCGTTTATTGCTCCGTCATGCAACTTACCACCCAAATGAATTTTACCTCCTTTTCTTCTCACTAATAGAGCTTTCATTTGGTGGTATTTCATTGTTGCTGACATTTTTACTTTTTTTGCTATTAATAAAAATTTAACGACATTTTTGCAAAAAAATGACATTTTTCACTTTCTGTTGTAAATTTTTTTTTAAAAAACTACATTTGTATATAAATTTTTCTCTAAATTTATTGTTCTACATGTCTTTGATAAAAAAAAATCCAATAAGTGTATATTTATTGGTTTGGGTAAAAGTTATAGCGTTTACAAACTATGGTGCACAAAAGTGAATTTCGGCATTTTGAAGCAGCTCTGACTTTCTGAGCACCTGTCCTGTTTCTTCAGGTGCTAGAATGTCAGGATAGTATAAATACCCCCCAAATGACACCATTTTAGAAAGAAGACACCCCAAAGTATTCGCGGAGGGGCATGGTGAGTTCATGTATCATTTCATTTTTTTTCACAAGTTAGCGGAAAATGACACTTTCTGAGGAAAAAAAAAAGATATAATAAAGTTTCCATTTCTGCTAACCTCTGGCAAAAAAAATAAAAAATCTCAGACGGGCTCACTATGCCCCTCAGTGAATACCTTGGGGTGTCTACTTTCCGAAATGGGGTGATTTGTGGGGTGTGTTTACTGTTCTGGCATTTTGGGCGGGGCTAAATTGTGAGCAGCCATGTAAAAGCTAAAGGTACTCGTTGGAATTTGGGCCTCTTTGCGCACCCAGGCTGCAAAAAAGTGTCACTCATGTGGTATCGCCGTACTCAGGAGAAGTAGGGCAATGTGTTTTGGGGTGTATTTTTACATATACCCATGTTGGGTGAGAGAAATATCTCTGTAAACTGACAACTTTGTATAAAAAAAATTAAAAAGTTGTCATTTACAGAGATATTTCTCACACAAAGTATGGGTATATATAAAAATACACCCCAAAACACATTGCTACTTCTCCTGAGTACGGCGATACCACATGTGTGGAACTTTTTGCAGCCTGGGTGCGCAAAGGGGCCCTAATTCCAAAGAGTACCTTTAGGATTTCACAGGGCATTTTTACGCATTTGGATTCCAGACTTCTTCTCACGCTTTAGGGGCCCCTAAAATGCCAGGACAGTATAAATACCCCACAAGTGACCCCATTTTAGAAAGAAGACACCCCAAGGTATTCCGTGAGGGGTATGGTGAGTTCATGTAAAATTTTATTTTTTGTCACAAGTTAGTGGAATATGAGACTTTGTAAAAAACAAAATAAAAAAAAAATATATAACAATTTCCGCTAACTTGTGCCAAAAAAAAAAAATTCTGTGAACTCAACATGCCCCTCACGGAATACCTTGGGGTGTCTTCTTTCTGAAATGAGGTCACATGTGGGGTATTTATACTGCCCTGGCATTTTAGGGAACCTAAAGCGTGAGAATCCAAATGCGTAACAATGCCCTGTGAAATCCAAAAGGTTCTAATTGGTTTTAGGGCCCCTTTGCGCATCTTGGCTGCAAAAAAGTGGCACAAATGTGGTATCGCCGTACTCAGGAGAAGTAGGGCAATGTGTTTTGGGGTGTTTTTTTATATATTCCCATGCTGGGTGAGAGAAATATCTCTGTAAATGACAACTTTTTAAATTTTTTTATTCAAAGTTGTCAATTTACAGAGATATTTCTCTCACCCAGCATGGGTATATGTAAAAATACACCCCAAACACATTGCCCTACTTCTCCTGAGTACGGCGATACCACATGAGTGACACTTTTTGCAGCCAAGATGCAAAGAGGCCCAAATTCCAATGAGTACCTTTTAGGAGGGCATTTTTACGCATTTTCTTCTCGCGCTTTAGGGCCCCTAAAATGCCAGGGCAGTATAAATACCCCACATGTGACCCCATTTTGGAAAGAAGACAGCCCAAGGTATTCCATGAGGGCATGGCGAGTTGATAGAAATTTTTTTTTGGCACAAGTTAGTGGAAATTGATTTTTTTATAGTTTTTTCTCACAAAGTCTCCCTTTCCGCTAACTTTTGACAAAAAGTTTAATTTTTGATGGACTCACTATGCCATTCAGCGAATACCTTGCGGTGTCTTCTTTCCAAAATAGGGTCACATGTGGGGTATTTATACTGCCCTGGCATTTTAGGGGCCCTAAAGCGTGAGAAGAAAATGCGTAAAAATGCCCTCCTAAAGTTACTCATTGGATTTGGGCCCCTTTGCGCATCTTGGCTGCAAAAAGTGTCACTCATGTGGTATCGCCGTACTCAGGAGAAGTAGGGCAATGTGTTTTGGGGTGTATTTTTACATATACCCATGCTGGGTGAGAGAAATATCTCTGTAAATTGACAACTTTGAATAAAAAAATTTAAAAAGTTGTCATTTACAGAGATATTTCTCTCACCCAGCATGGGAATATATAAAAACACCCCAAAACACATTGCCCTACTTCTCCTGAGTACGGCGATACCACATGAGTGACACTTTTTGCAGCCAAGATGCGCAAAGGCCCTAATTCCAATGAGTACCTTTAGGATTTCACAGGGCATTTTTACGCATTTGGATTCTCACGCTTTAGGACCCTAAAATGCCAGGGCAGTATAAATACCCACATGTGACCCCATTTGGAAAGAAGACACCCTAAGGTATTCCGTGAGGGGCATGGCGAGTTCACAGAAAAAAAAAATTTTGGCACAAGTAAGCGGAAATTGATTTTTATTTTTATTTTTTACAAAGTCTCATATTCCACTAACTTGTGACAAAAAATAAAATTTTACATGAACTCGCCATACCCCTCACGGAATACCTTGGGGTGTCTTCTTTCTAAAATGGGGTCACATGTGAGGTGTTTGTACTGCCCTGGCATTTTACGGGTCTCCGCAATCATTACACGTATGGCCAGCATGAGGAGTTTCTGCGATTCTCCTTATATTGAGCATACGGGTAATTAGATTTTTTTTTTCCGTTCAGCCTCTGCGCTGAAAAAAAATAAAAAAATTAACAGCACAGATTTTTTCATTCGCATCAATCAATGTGGATGAAAAAATCTCTGCCAAAATCAGTGACTGCGGTGCGGTGGGCTGGGCGCTAGCTACCTAACAAGTAGCTAACTAACTGGCGGTGATAAGGGACCCTTATGCCCCATTCACACGTCCGCAATTCTGTTTGCGGAACGGAATTGCGGACCCATTCATTTCTATGGGGACAGACTTTGTCCCGCTCGGATCCGGAATTACGGATCCGCGCTTCCGGGTCTGCACTTCCGTTCCGCAAAAATATAGAACATGTCCTATTCTTGTCCGCAATTGCGGACAAGAAAAAGCATTTTCTATATAGTTCTGGCAATGTGCGGATCTGCAAAATGCGGAAAGCACGTTGCCGGTGTCCGTGTTTTGAGGATCTGTGGATCCGCAGATCCGCGGATCCGATCCGCGGATCCGTGAATCCACGGATCCGCAAAACACATATGGACGTCTGAATGGAGCCTTACAAGGGTGTGATCAATGACAGGGGGTGATCAGGGGTCTAGATGGGGTGATCAAGGGGTTAACAAGGGGTTAATAGGTGAGGGGGTGGGGGGTTAGTGTAGTGTTTGGTGCAACTTTACATAGTTACCTGGTCCTCTGGTGGTCGATCCCAGCAAATGGGACCACCAGAGGACCAGGTAGCAGGTATATCAGACGCTGTTCACAAAACAGCGTCTGATATACTTGTTTGATGCGATTTATATCGCATCTACAGCCTGCCAGCGATGGATCATCGCTGGCAGGCTGTAGTTAAACTCCTGAGACGCTCGCTACTGTGAACGCGCGCGTGCACGCGCGTTCACAGGAAATCTCGCGTCTCGCGAGATGACGCACATCTGCGGCGCCCCAGAACAGCCCGACTGCCGCGAGAACGCAGTTGTGCGTTAGGCGGTTGGGAAGTGGTTAAAAAACACAGTGGACTTGTCACTTTCCTAAAAAGTCAGGGGTGGATTGGCCATAGACCTTACAGGGAAATTTCACGGTGGACAATGCCCAGGGGGCTACCCGGGCCCTCCTCCACTGTAGGACATGTTGACTAACCTCACAATTTTAACATCAGTATGAGGGCTTAGTAAGACCGCAGTGTGCACCTGTTTTGTCATTTGTCATTTGTTATTGCTATATTGTTATATTATTTATCACATCCACACTATTGCCATTTTGTGTAGGATGTCTATTGTGGTACTTGTGGTCCGCTGCGGGCATCCTCCACCATATGCATTTTTGCTGGGGATTGCCATTAGCAACAGGCCACAAGTGCAGGATCTGCTCCCCTGTATATATATGCACAACTGCATTTTTGGGCTGAGCTCATCCTGCTTCATGCCACCTTTCAGTTGGTTTGTGTATATATAATTGTTTGGAGGTGTATAAACTCCCATGTAAATGTAGCCTGTTTTCCATCCACAGGCTATATTTAGGTGCACCTCTGAGGCCTGGGCCATATCAGCCAGTCTTGGGTGGGGCTCACAGTCTTCTCCCTCCTCCCATTGCAGGCATGGTTACATGCTGGAGGTAACTGAGGAGTCTGCTGCGAGTCGGCCTAATACATTCCTGTAATTTTGCCCACTGTCCCCTGGAATTGCCATATGACACAGGTAGGTGAGTGTTAGGTCCCGAGCTACTTGAGAGACCTTGGCGTGGTGCTCGGACTTAAGACATGTCCTCCACTGTAGGACATGTTGACTAAGCTCTCAATTTTAACATCAGTATGAGGGCTTAGTAAGACCGCAGTGGGCACCTGTTTTGTCATTTGTTATTGCTAGAAGGCTATATTGATCAATCTAAAGCTGGAATGTTGTTCTCCTCAACCATTCAGATGTAGAGGAAATTTGGATGATTGTTTTGTATTGTGCAATTCAATGGTGATTTTGGTTATAGATTGTCCTTTTATGAATTCTCAGATGTCCTCAGTAATACCAACTTTTGTAGATCCAAAGGCTGCAAAACATCCTGTGTACCATTCCCAGTATATTTGACTGTTGGTATGTTCTTAAACTGACAATATCTGTTCAGCCAAAAGCTATTTCTCCAGTTTGAAACATACATTTTGTTTGGTTCCAATGGGGATAAGCCATTGCCAAAGGTTTCACCAGCAGAAACAAGATATTAAAATGTAACATTTCTAAACCCTCACGGGATGGGAGGTCCCTATACATTAGATCACCTGATTATCCTGACAATGACATGGGGGGATTCTTTATGTCTAGAAGAAAGAAGGCTTCACCATCATTATTTATGGGGATTCTTTACTGTAAGAGCAGTGAGATTATAGATGAGATTATAGATCTCTCTGTTACAAAATATGATGGCTGATGCTCTGAGCAAGTTTAATAGGGGCCTCAGGGAAAGCCTGTCCACTCAGCTGTTTCTGTAAGCCTGGCATCCATGAGCCGGCACTTAGTCTCATCTCATAATGGAAATAGCGAGATAGGACAACCCCTTTAATATATTACAAGTTATGGGTGCTAGATTTCTGGGGCTGGTCACGACAGCACTTCTGTTGTAATACTACTTCATAACTCAATATAGAACAATTCAGATGCATATATTATGACTGGCAGCAAAAAAAAAAGAACTTTGGGGAAGATTTATCATAAACAGTCCTGTGTTGTGCTGGTCTTGATATCCTCTGCTCTTAGAGGAGGTGCGGCAAGGCACAATTCTAGTCATAAACTAGCCGCATCCTCCGGCATTCTGAGCTGCCTATTTTCATTTACATGAGAAAACTGGTTTGAAAGAAGATAAATGTGCTGGGCTCACTCTCAACACCCGCTCCCTTGCCATGCCCTCTTTCCAGAAAGTGGTGAGGTTAGAATAAAATGTAATGTGTGTGACAACATTTTGTCGCTGTGACGTTTAAAAAGTTGCAGGCACAGTGTTTGTGACTTTTTATGGCATATGGAAATGCTTTGTGCCTTCAATAAGTATAATAATAATGAAACATTGTTCTGTGGTTCCTCAGCTCTTTTGTTTAACAATATATTTTATTTTCAGGTCAGAAAACATTGCAATAATTGAATATCATAATTAGTGATGAGGGAAACGAGCTTCAGATGATACACCTGAAGTCGCTTTGTACTTAACTTCGGATTAAGGCCTCATGCACACGACCGTTGTGTGTTTTGCATTCCTCAAACAGCGGATCCGCAAAACACGGAAGCCGCTCCGTGTGCCTTCCGCAATTTGCGGAACGGAACAGGCTGCCCATTATAGAGATGCCTATTCTTGTCCACAAAACGGACAAGAATAGGACATGCTCTATTTTTTTTGCGGGGCCACGGAACAGAGCAACGGATACGGACAGCACACAGAGTGCTGTCCGCATCTTTTGCAACCCCATTGAAGTGAATTGGTCCGCGCCCGTGCCGCAAAATATGAGGCTCGGTCGCGGACCAAACATACGGCCGTGTGCATGAGGCCTAATACTGTACGGAGGTCCGAAGTTAGATATTTGCTAAGTCGCACGTGACTTGAATAACTTCGGTAATTGTTTTTTAAAGTGGAAAATCACTTTAGAACTTGAAACCAAACTCAGAGGTACCAGTCGGAACCAAAGCCGAGTTCAGTTTCAAGTTTTACCGAAGTTATTCAAACAGTCATGCGCAACCTCGCGAATAACTAACTTCGGCTCATTGGAGATAGATGGATCTCCGTACAGTATTAATCCGAAGTTATGAATGAAGCGACTTCGCTCATCTCTAATCATTATAGTAATCTTTATTTATATAGCACCAACATATTCCACAACGCTTTACAATCAAAGGATTCAATTACAAACAGAGTCATAACTAACATAGCCGCAAACAGGTCAACAATTAAAACAAGAGGAATGAGGGTCCTGCTCGCAAGAGCTTACAGTCTATGAGGAGATGGGGGTTATACAGTAGGTAAAACGTTATTTTATACAACTTTCCCGCCATCATAAAACAATGGGGGCAGCTGATATCTGTAGTGCTTCTGACTGCATGGGGTGTGGTGGATACTGATAGATATCCATCATCTGAAAGGGGGCAAATACTTTTTTACATGGGCTTACTATCTTTCTCTAAAAACCCTGATGAATTTAAATGTAAATTTCTTAATATTTTGTCATTTTATCTTCACCTGTTTGTCATAATTGCAGAGCTCATTAAAATGACACAATAATGTCCGTCTTTCTAAAGTAAATTGCATGTAAAAGTCCATATTGTTTTTAAGGAAGTCGTAAAGCTCACTGTAAAGTGAACAATACTTTCTCTGCAGGATACACTGGCAGACACACTATAAATAGAGACCTTTTGTTTGTGGATGAATTCTTGGGTCCAAATGGAATGCAGATTATGCAAAAAATCAGACTTGGTGCGGAAAGGAAAAGAAAAGACCCCAAATGTTGTTTTCCTACTCAGACATTTGCATTTTGCTCCATGTTTTAGTAAATGGTGGCTTCCTGTCTACATTACACCTTCGGCTTTAAGTCCTTTAAGACATTTTGTTTCTAGATTTCAAATTAGATTTTCATTTGCTCTTTTTTTTCTATAACTAGGACTCCATGATCTTTTTCTGGATTTTGTTTAATAGCTTCCATTCATTACCAGTCTGGTGTGATAACTTTTATGGAAAAACTGTACTTTGATGTGAACAGGATGCCAGACACACAGAAAGTAGAGGAAGGCTGGGTAGTTGTGTGTGGGACTATAGGTTATGCCTAAATCTCACAGGTCATGAAGAATTATGCAACATGAAAGGATTACCGGGAAACTATGTCAGATTTAATACTTGGCCATAGTCTTAATTTTTAGTTGTTCAGCCAGACACAGGAACTGCCAACTGTTCAACTGGCGTCGTGGCCTTCCCAATGTTTTTTTGTAATATGAGAATGAATCACGAGAGGAAGGTAACATAAGGATATATAAAGTGATAAATAGCTGGATGCCACTGTAATCCGCTTACAAAAAAATACTTACACATGAACATCCAGAATGGAGAATTAACAGTCGTTAGCGTTCCTCAGTGTATAACCCCACGGTGCAGCTGGCCTCATGGGACTAAGCCACACAACCAATGGCTGCCACAGGTGGGCATGGCTTGGCATCATGAAGACAGCTGCACCGTGGGGTCATGCCCTTAGCAAAATGGACTACCATAAATTTGACCAAATTCATACAGGTTATGCTATGGAAAGAATAAAGCAGTAGTGTTGGAATTAAATTGCTTACATTAGCCATTCAAAGGGATTTCCTGCTTAGGGCAATCACTTCTTTTAGAAGGATCCCTAAAAAATAAGTTAATCACAAGTACTGAAGTCTTACCAACCAAGTGTAACCTGTGGGACAGCCACAGATTTCCCTTCAGGGCCAGCAATGGTGGAATGAAGAATTACAGTGTTCTCATTGAAATCAAAAGCTATCTGTGTTATCCACGTATTTATTTTACTAACTTATATAGGGCTGACATTTTCCAGAGCGCTTTACAGACATTATCATCACTCGCTGTCCCCAGTGGGGCTCACAGTCTAAGTTCCCTATCAGTATGTCTTTGGAGTGTGGGAAAAAACTGAAGTACCCAGAAAAAAACCACCCGGGAAAAACATACAAACTCCATGCAGATGTTACTACATGTATATTGGGTTCTAGATACTCTTCTTTTAGCCACACTTCCTCTGTGTTTTTATTAGTTATTCATTTTTTTAATGCAAAAAAATAATGCAACAATATAATATTACCACATTTAGTATACCTACCACTAGAGATGGCCTTGCGGTTCGCCCAACAGTCATTTTGCGGTGAATTTTGCGCGTTCGCCGAACATGCGAACATATGGCGATGTCTGCCGGCGCCATATTCTTTTGCATAGCGCCAAACTTTGACCCATGACACATCTATCAGGTGGGACAAGACAGGACAACCAATTGAGATGTCTCAGCACATGGACACACCCCCACCTTATAAAAGAACCCGATCTGGAAGACATTTTACATTCGGTGTTTTGCCAGTGTAGGGAGAGGCTGCTTTGTGCAGCAGGGACAGGCTATTAGGGACACCAAACGCTAGCTAATCGGGCCACAAAAGTCTTGGTATAGGAGTGCTATCAATAGGTGTGATATGCTGAGGGGTGAGGGAGCCCATCAAGTCCCCGCGCTGCTGTAGCAGGGTCCTGATGGGTGACAAGGCAGCCCGATGCCGTGCAGAGGCTGCCCAATGCCTTGCACGACATCGGGACCTCCCTTTTACGGGTGCCGAGGAGATCCAGCCCCAGGCTCATCTCCTAGGTAACCTGTTAGTATATTAGGCTACGTTCACACGACGACAATTGTCGCGCAACAAAAAGTCGCGCGACAATTTGGGAACCACTACACTGCAACATTTGTAGCGCGACATTGATGTCACATTAATGTCGCGCGACAATTTTTATAATGGGAGTCTATGGTGGTGTCGCACGTGCAACATGCGACATGTTGCGACTGCGACACAACAGTCGCAAAAAATCCATCGTGGATGGATTTTTTCCGACTCTCGCGTCGCAGTCGCAGCATGTCGCATGTCGCACTGCGACACCATAGACTCCCATTATAAAAATTGACGCGCGACAATAGTGCGACTTTTTGTCGCGCGACAATTGTCGTCGTGTGAACGTAGCCTTACTCTGTGTAATAGGCTAACAAGCAATGCATTACAATACAGATGTATTGTAATGCATTGCAGAGGGGATCAGACCCCCAAAAGTTGAAGTCCCAGAGTGGGACAGAAATAAAGTTAAAAAAATAAAAGTAAAAAAAGTGTTTTCAATAAAAAAATATAAAGTTTCAAGTAAACAAAAGAAAAAAACACCCCTTTCCCCAGATTTTATATTAAAAAAAATAGGAAAAACACACATATGAGGTATTGCCGCGTCCGTAACGACCGGCCCTATAAATATATCACATGATCCACCCTGTCTGATAAATACCATAAAAAAATAAAAATAAAAACTGTGTCAAAAAAGCCATTTTTGTCACCTTACATGACAAAAAATGCAACACCAATCGATCAAAAAGGCGTATGTTGAACAAAAGAGTACCAATAAAACCGTCAACTCATCCTGCAAAAAATGAGATCCTACTTAAGAAAATCGCTCAAACATTAAAAAAACCTATAGCTCTCAGAACATGGAGACACTAAAACATCATTTTTTTTCATTTAAATATGCTATTACTGTGTTAAAGTAAAATAAATAAAAAAAAGGTATAAATATTAGGTATTGTCCTTAACAACCAGCTCTATAAAAATATCACGTGACCAAACCCCTCAGATGAGCATCGTAAAAAAATAAAAATATAAACAGTGCCGAAAAAGAAATTTTTTATCACCTTACATTATAAAAACTGCAACACCAAGCAATCAAAAAGTCGTATGCTCCCCAAAATAGTACCAATCAAACCGTCACCTCATCCCGCAAAAAAATGAGACCCTGCCTAAGACGATCGGTCAAAAAATAAAAAAGCTAAGGTTCTCAGACTATAGAGACACTAAAACATCATTTTTTTTTGTTTCAAAAATGTTTCAAAAATGTTTCAAAAATGAGACCCTGCCTAAGACGATCGGTCAAAAAATAAAAAAGCTAAGGTTCTCAGACTATAGAGACACTAAAACATCATTTTTTTTTGTTTCAAAAATGCTATTATTGTGTAAGGCCCCTTTCACACGGGCGAGTTTTCCGCGCGGGTGCAATGCGTTAGGAGGACGCATTGCACCCGCACTGAATCCGGACCCATTCATTTCTATGGGGCTGTGCACATGAGCGGTGATTTTCATGCATCACTTCTGCGTTGCGTGAAAATCGCAGGATGCTCTATATTGTGCGTTTTTCACGCAACGCAGGCCCCATAGAAGTGAATGGGGCTGCGGGAAAATCGCAAGCATCCGCAAGCAAGTGCGATGCAGAGCGATTTTCCCGCATGGTTGCTTAGCAACGGGACCAGATCTTTATTATTTTCCCTTATAACATGGTTATAAGGGAAAATAATAGCATTCTTACTAAAGAATGCTTAGTAAAATGAAGAGGAAGGGGTTAAAAATAATAAAAGTTAACTTACCTTAGCCACTTGATCGCGTAGTTGCGATCTGTCCTCTCTTTCCCAGCATCAGCTAACAACTAAAGGACCTGTGATGACGTCACATCACATGGTCCAATCACATGGTCCATCTTACCACAGTGCCCAAACAGCCATTTTTTGGTTACCTTGCCTCACAAAAAATGTAATATAGAGCAATTAAAAATCATATGTACCCCAAAATAGTACCAATAAAGCTGGCACCTTATCCCCTAGTTTCCAAAATGGGATCACTTTTTGGGAGTTTCTAATGTAAGGTGCATCAGGGGGACTTGAAATGGGACATGGCATCTAAAAACCAGTCCAGCAAAATCTGCCTTCCAAAAACCATATGGCGTCCCTTTCCTTGTGCCCTGCCGTGTGGCCTTACATTAATTTACAACCGCATGTGGGGTGTTTCTGTAAACGGCAGAATCAGGGTAATAAATATTGAGTTTTGTTTGGCTGTTAACCCTTGATGTGTTAAAGAAAAAAAACTGATTAAAATGGAAAATCTGCTGAAAAAGTGTAATTTAGAAATTTCATCTCCATTTTCCTTTAATTCTTGTGGAACACCTAAAGGGTTAACAAAGTTTGTAAAATCAGTTTTGAGTAACTTGAAGGGAGTAGTTTCTGAAATGGGCTTATTTATGGGGGGTTTCTACTATGTAAGTTTGGATAAATAAAAGTGTTCCAAAGCTATTACCACATCAGGTGACACATGTCAAAAAATGACCTGGGCAGAAGGGCGAAAACTGGCCTGGGGTAGAAGGGGTTAAGGGGTTCGATATACCTGTTTCCACCAAATATTGAGTGAGGCCTGCGAGATACCTGCTTCCACAAAATACTAATTAACCCCTTAGTGACCAAGCCTGTTTGGGCCTTTATGACCAAGCGTTTTTCTTCCTTTTTTCATTGTCGCGTTCCAAGAGCTATAACTTTCTTATTTTTCAGTCTATATAGCTTTATGAGGGCTTATTTTTTGCGGGACAAGTTGTAGTTTTTAATGGCGTTATTTTGGGGTACACATAACTTTGTGATTAACTTTTATTAATTCTTTCTGGGAGGGAGATGGGAAAAAAAGCAATACTGCCATTTCTACTATACGTTATAAATTTTACGGTGTAAATTTTTCAGTATAAATAACATAATATCTTTATTCTCTTGGTCAGTACAATTATAGCGATACCAAATACATATAGTTTTATTTACGTTTTACTACTTTTTTTGCAATAAAACCCCTTTTTTTAAAACAAAACAATGATCTTGCATTGCCGCTTCCCAAGACCCATAACTTTTTTATTTTTCATTCTATGGAGTTGTGTGAGGGCTTGATTTTTGCGGGACGACTTGTATTTTTCATTGGTGTCATTTTGGAGTAAATGGCAGTTTTTGATCGCTTGTTATTACTTTTTTTTAGTGGCAACTAAGAATAATTTAGCAATTATTATTATTTTTTTTTAAGGCGTTCACTGTAGGGGATAATTTATGTGATATTTATGTAGGCCAGGTCATTACAGACGCGGCAATACCAAACGTATGGGGGAGATATTTTTTTTGCAATTTTTTTCATTGAATACCGTATTTTCAATGTAAAAAAAAGCGTGTTTTTTATTTTATGGAATTTTTTTATTTAATAAATTTGTTTTTTTTCCCACTTAATAGTCCCACAAGGGGACTATAACAAACAGTATTTTGATTGCTTTTAAAATATAATGCATTATCTCTATAATGCACTATATTTTAAGAGCAATGCTATTTTAACATTGACCAGCAGTCTGGGCCAGAGAGGCGCAGACTGCTGGACCTACTTCAGGAAGGACGGGGTCTAATGATCTGAAGCCATTTGCGGGGTGCTGATGGATGAAAGAGGGAGTCCGCTCCCTCTGTCAATGCTTTACATGCGGTGGGCGCCATTGCGCCCGGCATGTAAAGCGTTAAACAGCCCAGATTGGCACTCCTGCCGATCTGGGCTGTTAGACCAGGGCCAGGTCTGCTCTCCCCGCTGCGCGGGAGACCCGTGCAGCGCTTAGACTGGGCCGCAGTAAAAACACAGAGGCCCAGCCTTAGGCCCCTTAGTGACCGCTGTATGGGTGGTTACTAAGGGGTTAAGGGGTTCGATATACCCGTTTCCACAAAATATTGATTTAGGCCTGGGATATAACTGCTTCCAAAAAATACAGATTAAGGGGTTCGATATACCTGTTTCCACCAAATATTGATTGAGGGCTGCGATGTACCTGCTTCCACAAAATACTGATTAAGGGGTTTGATATACCTGTTTCCAAGAAATATTGATTAAGGCCTGCGATACACCTGCTTCCACAAAATACTGAATAAGGGGTTTGATATACCTGCTTCCACCAAATACTGATTAAGGGGTTTGATACACCTGCTTCCACAAAATACTGAATAAGGGGTTTGATATACCTGTTTCCACCAAATATTGACTGAGGCCTGCAATATACCCGCTTCCACAAAATACCAAGTAATGGGTTCGATATACCTGTTTCCACCAAATATTGAATTAAGTCTGCAATATACCTGCTTCCACAAAATACTGATTAAGGGGTTTGATATACCTGCTTCCACAAAATACTGATTAAGAGGTTCGATATACCTGTTTCCACCAAATATTGATTGAGGCCTGCGATATACCTGCTTCCACAAAATACTGTATATACATAGGACAAGGACCATTCTTTGTTCTGGTTGGTGGCAATGCACGCTCCAGAAAGAAGGCGTAAGGTACGATGTCACTGATGGCACCCTAGCTGCGACTGACCAGTTTGATGATCTCATCAAATGGCCGCAGAAGTCTGCATGCGTTGCACATGAGTAGCCACTGGGGCAGTGAAAAGAAACCAAGCTCCCCAGAACCTGTCCTGCTGCAGAGTTCGTACAGGTAATCGTTAACGACACGTTGCTGCTGGAGCAGCCTATCAAGCATATACAAGGTGGAGTTCCAGCACGTCAGGCTGTCACAAATCAGACGTCTAACGGGTAAGTGGTGCTGGGGCTGAACGTCAGCAAGGTGAGCCATGGCCGTGTAAGATCTTCTAAAATGGCCAGAGATTTTCCTGGTCTGCCGCAAGACGTCCTGGACCCCGAGGTATTTGGCAACGAATCGCTGAACAACTAAGTTCAGGACGTGTGCTATGCACGGCACGTGTGTTATTTTGCCTGATTTCAGCGTGCTCAGCAGATTGACACCATTGTCACACACCACTTTACCAACTGTCAAATTGAGTGGGGTTAGCCACTGATCGGCCTGTGACCGCAGAGCTGAAAGCAGTGCAGGACCGGTGTGGCTCTTGGCTTCCAGGCACAACAGCCGCAGTACAGCATGGCAACAACTCACCTGGAACGGTAGCAGTGGAACAGAAGGCGTCAGCCGAAGAGGAGATGGAGGATGGAGTAGGAGGAGGAGAACAAGAGGCAGGCCTGCATGCAATCCATGGCGGTAACACCAAATCCACACGGGAGCCACGGGTTACATGCTTGACGGCCGTCAGAAGGTTTACCCAGTGGGCAATAAAAGTTATGTACTTTCCCTACCCGTGTTTGCTAGACCACGTGTCTGTGGTCAGATGTACCTTGGCACCGACACTGTGTGCCAGAGATATATTCACTTGCCGCTGAATGTGGCCCTATAGCTCTGGGATGCCCTTCTGGGAGAAATATTTCCTTCCGGGGACCTTCCATTGTGGTGTGCCAATGGCCACAGTTTATATGGCTGTAGTTAGCGGGCTAGCAGTTTCGACAAGCCAGCGGTCAGCCGTTGGGCAAGAGGGTTATCCGGCGTCATTAACTTTTTACGCTTGAACATTTGGGCCACGGAAGCCTGCCTTCTGCCAGATGAATGCGACGATGGCATGGTGGAAGGTGGAGTGGAGGACAAATGGGAGGTGAGAGGAGAAGGAGAACAGGCAGGACGTGGAGCGCCGGGAGTGTGGCTTTGTGGGTTGTGAGTCTGACGGCGTTGCTCCCACGGCGTTGCTCCCACTGGGCTCGTGATTGAAGGCCTTGTGCCTTCCTAAGGCGGTCGTCCCTAAGTGAGTGCTGGGCTTACCGCGACTTATGCGTTGACAGCACAGGCTGCAGATGGCAACACTATTCTCAGCAGCTGACCCGTTAAAAAAAGCCCACACTGCGGAGCCATGTGCTGGCGTCCTGGGAGCCCCAGAAGTGACCGTGCATGGTGGATGGCTCGCTCCAGATACATTTGCAGTGTGATTTTTGCCTCCTGTGACCTGCAAACTCTGCCTGCTTCTCCTCCCTCTTCTCCCTCTCTGCTGCTCTGTCTCTCCCTCTGAACTCCCCTCCTCTTCCTCTGTTGTGGGCACCCACGTGACGTCCATCGAAACATCGTCATCGTCACCTTCAGCACCAATGACATTTGAGATCTCGGAGTAGGCAGCAACAGCTGCCGCCCATTTAGTATAATGATTCCCAATGACCCTCCATTCAGTATGATGACCACCAGAGCCCCTATTCAATATAATGACCCCAGTGACCACCATACAGTATAATGACCCCAAGTGCCCCCTCCATACAGTATAACCCCAAGTGTGGGGGCCACTGGGGTCATTTTTCTAAATGGGGGGGCAACTGGGGGTTATTATTCTGAATGGAGGGCCACTGTGGGGTCATTATACTGTGCGTGGGGCCACTGGGGTCATTATACTGTGCTTGGGGGCATTGGGGGGGGGTCATTATACTGTGTGAAAGTCCACTAGTGGTCATTATACTGTATAAGGGTCAGTGGTGGTCAGTATACCATGTGGAAGCCACAGAGGGACATGTAAATGTACAAAAATGCCTCAAGAGGGTCCACTGGGATTTATTACCCAAGGGCCCACATGAACCTGGAGCCGGCCCTGCCTCCAGCCACATAATCACATGTTCTTTGCTGTCAGGTGAATGCCAAATTTTGGGGCCTGTACTCCCGTGGCCTAAAATAACATTTTTCTAGGCTCCAGCAGGGTACATTTTTAAAAGTTTCCCTTTAAGATGCATAAAAATGGCCCCTGATTAAAATACATATTTTTTGTGAGAATTTTTGCCAATGATCCCCCTCTGGTATGTCACTGTCCATGTTTTGGAACTATTTGTGCACTTCTAGTAAGTATTTGGTGGCTGCAAATATGACCTGAAGGTTTTTCAGGTTCGCCTGCCATTAAAGTCAATGGGGCCAGCCGCAAACCCGCGGTTCATGAACATTTGATCGCGAAGGCGCGTTCGCAAACTGTCCCGGCCGATGTTCGTCCATCAGTACCTACCATTTCCAAAAATGCAAACTCAAGAATAGAATGGAAGAGAAAATAAGAAAAAAAAAATAAGTTCAATTTCAAAATGGCATGGTGGGATAGCTAAGTATGTTATCCAAGGATTTCATACCTTCACAAATATATTAATTTTACCTTTAGTTACATAGTATCACCTTTCTCTTACAATTGTATTAGTGAGACCAGAAATCCACATTTCAAAACAAGGGCTGTTCCCAGGGGCGTAGCTAAAGGCACATGGGCCCTGGTGCAAGAGTTCAGCTTGGGCTCCCATTCCCTCAGTGCTCTGTGTGTCTTCTTATGGGGCACAAGTGTCTTTGGGCCCCTTCAGGCTCCTGGGCCCGGTAGCAATTGCTACCTCTTCACCCCCTATAGCTACACCCCTGCCTGTTCCCATTTATCCAAAATATAGGACTTATTACCAATGGGGCAGTTAGTAAACATAAGTAAACATAGTAAACGTAAACAAGATAGAAAAAAATCTCTGTGGATGGATTGATGGAAATTGGGACATCCCTATGAGACTGATGGTTCCAGGGTGCCATCTCCAGTACAAACTGTAACATACCAGCCTATTTTTGATCTGATATAGGACTAGTATCCTGAGTCTATTTTTCTGTAGCCTTAGGCTGCGAGTAAAACATTGATAATTTCTTACCGATTTTTCATAATGTTTTGCACTATTATTTTGCAACAAGGCTTAAGTTATCAAAGCATATTAAATTTGCTTTAGTATTTAGACTATTTTAAATCGCTAATCTCAACTGTAATATCTGAGACTTGGATAAGGAGACTTCTAATTCCTCCTCCACCTGGGTTGGTGTTTTCAATTGTCACAATATAGTTGATAGACTGCCCTCAATCCCCGTTTTCTCATTTTTCAAAATCACTTAGGCCGTGTTCACATCTGCATTGTGAACTCCAGCAGTTTGTTCTGGTGGAGGAACAGACTGCTGGAGTTCACTGTATCCGGCATACCAGGATAGAACCGTGCACCGCCGGATCCTCTTTCACTATAATGGGATCCAGCAGGCATCTGGCCGCTTTTTGGCATATATGTCGGCTTTCGGCCGGACAAAAAATGCTGCTGATCCGGATACATTAAGCCGACCATTGTGCCGGAGTTCACAACACAGATGTGAAACTGACCTTAGTTTATTCAGTTCTGCAAATCTAGGATCTCTCCATATAGTGATTTCCGATGATCCACAACCACAAGGTTTCCTAAATGCCCACCAACACATTTGCATCAAATGTAGAGTAGACAGCCTGCTCCCTCCTAACCCTCCTGTTTCTAATAGATGAAAAATGCATTGCGTTTTACATAGAAGCTGACACAAGAGATGATTATTATCTCCAGACACAGAGCAGGCCCAACCCTTCCTATGATTGATCTGTGCTAGAATTAAGAGAGAGGGAGCAGACCACCCCCTTGATCCTTACTGTTTTGTAATAATTCAAGACTAATTCTTGGTCTTTTTTCAGATCAGATCTCTAGCAATGCCTTCTATAATTTTAAAAATAACTGTCTTAATAAATATAGGTAAGGCCTCTTTCACACTTGCGTTGGGAGGATCCGGCGTGCACTTCCGTTGCCGGAAATGCCCGCCGGATCCGTCACAACGCAAGACAACTGAAAGCATTTGAAGACTGAGCAGTCTTCAAAATGCTTTCCGTGTTACTATGGCAGCCAGGACGCTACTAAAGTCCTGGTTGCCATAGTAAGTAGTGGGGAGCGGGGGAGCGGTATACTTACAGTCCATGTGGCTCCCTGGGCGCTCCACAATGACGTCAGAGCGACCCACGCGCATGGATAACGTGATCCATGCTCATGGGGCGCTCTGACGTCATTGCGGAGCACCCCAGGACTCGGGAGCCGCACGGACGGTAAGTATACTTCTCCCCTGCCTCCCCACTACACTTTACCATGGCGGTCGGGACTTTAGCGTCCTGGCTGCCATGGTAACCATTCACAAAAGCTAAACGTCGGATCCGGTGATTCGCCGAAACGACGTTTAGCTTAATGCCGGATCCGGATTAATGCACTTCAATGGGCATTAATTCCGGATCCAGCGTTACGGCATGTCTTCCGGATTTTTGGACGGAGACAAATCCACAGCATGCTACGGTTTTGTCAATGTCCAAAAAACTTTCACATATTGAACGAAAGACATCCTGATGCATCCTGAACGGATTTCTCTCCATTCAGAATGCATTAGGATAATCCTGATCAGTATCTTTCCGTCCTAGAGCCCCGAGGATGGAACTCTAGGACGGAAAGCAAAAGCGCAAGTGTGAAAGGGGCCTTAGTTATAATAACAGAGGCAACTCTTCCCTATTTTAGTGGATGATGGATCTGCTAATATTTCTCTTGAGGTTTTTATGACAAACAAATCTGCTCTGCTAAAAAAGAATGCCAATTAAAACGACCTGGATTCTTTAGTGGCGCTCTTTTGTTCACACAAGTTTGAATGTTGTTTTTTCAGGTGTTTTTCTCTTTAGAGAAGTGGATGAAAAAAAACACCCTTGCTTTAACATGCTGTATTTAAAAAAAAAAATCCAAACAAACAACACCACATGGAAAAGAACGCCAAAATCTGAAAACACTTATGTGTCCTGGATTTCATATTTTCCATAGACTTTCAGATAACATCTGGAGCTGTCTTTTTTCAGCAAAAAAGCATACCAGTCAGTCGGGGACATTATTAACTCCCCATTCCTGCTTTTTTACCACAATCTTCTTTCCATCACTATAAAGATCTCTCCTTCTTCTCATAACACTCATGCCTTTCACACATACAGAGATCTACATGCCATTAACTCCCAGCAACACATTGACACCCTACAGATATCTCTCGCCCCAATCTGTTCCTTCTCTTGCCCAGAAGTGGCTGCTAAATTAGTGCTAATCATTACAACCATACCCCTAAACTACCCTGGATGAAGCAGCTCCAACTACAATCCAACATGGCACAAACCTAAAACACATTTTCTCCAGCTGTACTCTCGGTGCGCCAAAAAAATTATGGAGAAAATCACGAATACCTGCAGATTTGATCCATTATAAAGTTTTGCTTAAAAACTACAACTTGGCCCTCCACATTGCCAAAAAGAACTATTTCACCTCTCTCATCTCCTCACTCTCAAATAACCCAAAATGACTCTTTGATATATTTCATTCCCTTCCCATCACTGACCTCTGTGCTGAAGATCTGGCCACTTACTTCAGAGATATGATTGGTAACATCCAGCTTCTTTGCATTCTCTTTTTCTTTTGACCCTGTAATGGAAGAAGTCTCCAGGCTTCTTTTCATCTTGACCCATGACTTGTAGCAGTGATCATATTCCCTCACATCTCCTCCAGTCCCTTTCTCCTGCAGCTAATAGTAAGTGCTATATCTCACCCACATGCTTTACTCACATCTATACTGCTCGGTACTTCTTTATAATGTCCTACAAGGTGGCTCTGAGTGATTCTGGGTGAGAGAGAGACAGGAAGCAGAATCTGTTGTCTCTACATATACTCTATGGACACATCATTACAGCTAGACTCCATCCACCATCTCAGACACCACTGAGAATTACTGTATTAGATGCAGCATGCAAAGGAGGAAACTGCAAAAATGACAGATAGAGTTGAGCGGACACCGGGATGTTCGGGTTCGAGAAGTTCAGCCGAACTTCACAAAAATGTTCGCGTTCGGGATCCGAACTTGACCCGAACTTGACCCCGAACCCCATTGAAGTCAATGGAGACCCGAACTTTTGGGCACTAAAATGGCTGTAAAATAGCCCTGGAAAGGGCTAGAGGGCTGCAAAAGGCAGCAAAATGTAGGCAAATCCCGTGCAAACAAATGTGGATAGGGAAATTACTTAAAATAAAATAAATAAAAATTAACCAATATTAATTGGCAACTTGGAGGAGGAGGTGGAATAGGAGGTTGGGGTGGCATCAGGTGGGAATGCTATGGTAGTTGAAGTTCTCCTCACAGCCATAAAGGATTCATGTCTGCCTGCAGCACCACAGGCCTCATTCTCAGCTTCAGGCCCATGGCAACCATACATGGGAGTTGGAGAAGTTCTCATCACAACCAAAAAGGATTCATCTCTGCCAGCAGTGCCACAGGCCACATTCACAGATTCAGGCCCAAGGCAACCCTACATGGGAGTTGGAGAAGTTCTCATCACAGCCAAAAATAGGTTCATGTCTGCCAGCAGTGTTACAGGCCACATTCACAGATTCAGGCCCAAGGAAACCATACATGGAAGTTGGAGAAGTTCTCATCACAACCAAAAAGGATTCATGTCTGCATGCAGTGCCACAGGCCTCACTCACAGACTCAGGCCCAAGACAACCATACATGGGAGTTGGAGAAGTTGTCATCACAGCCAAAAAGGATTCATGCCTGCCTGCAGTGTCACAGGCCTCATGCACAGATTAAGGCCCCTGGCACCCACAAATAGGAGAGTTAAAATCACGCCAAAACAGTATTGATTTCACCCAGCAGTGCCACAGGCAACAATCACTCATGCAGGCACATGGCTCCCGCAAAGAGGAGAGCGGTCCCGTAACAGTAACACAGGTCTCAGGTCAACCTGCAATGGAACAGGCCATTGTCATTTATGTAGGTCCCTGGCACCCAGACAGAGGATAGAGGTCCCATAACAGCAAAACAGGCATCATGTCAACCACCAATGCAGCAGGCGATTATCATCAATGTAGGCACCTGGCACCCAGACAGAGGAGAGAGGTCCCATAACAGCAAAACAGGCATCATGTCACCCATCAATGCAGCAGGTGATTATCATTAATGTAGGCCCCTGGAACCCAGACAGAGGAGAGAGGTTCCATAACAGGAAAACAGGCATCATATCACCCACCAATGCAACAGGCCACTTTCAGCAATTTAGGCCCTAGCACCCAGACAGAGGCGAGAGGTCCCATAACAGCAAAACAGGCATCATGTTACCCACCAATGCAACAGGCCACTTTCAGCAATTTAGGCCCTAGCACTCAGACAGAGGAGCGAGGTCCTATAACAGCAAAACAGGCATCATGTCACCCACCAATGCAGCAGGCGATTATCATTAATGTAGGCCCCTGGCACCCAGACAGAGGAGAGAGGTTCCATAACAGCAAAACAGGCATCATGTTACCCACCAATGCAGCAGGTGATTATCATTAATGTAGGCCCCTGGCACCCAGACAGAGGAGAGAGGTCCCATAACAGCAACACAGGCCTCAGGTCAACCTACATAGGAACAGGCCAATATCATTTATGTAGGCCCTGACACCCAGACAGAGGAGAGGTCATTTGACAGCAAAAAGAGGTTAATCTCTCCCACCAATACAGTAGGTGATTAAATGAAATATAGGCCCCTGACACCCAGACACAGGAGAAGTTCATTAAACTTGGGGTTACCCCCAAAATAATGGTACAATTGAAAAGAGGATTCAATAAAGAAGTGCCCTGGAGTACAAGAATGTATGGTTGAGGGCGAGGCAGTTATAATTGTCTATTCTGCACAAGGTACGGACAAGTCCTGTGGGATCCATGCCTGGTTCATTTTAATGAACGCGAGCTTGTCCATGTTGGCTGTGGACAGGCGGCTGCGTTTGTCTGTAATGATGCCCCCTGCCGTGCTAAATACACGTTCAGACAATACACTGGCCGCAGGGCAGGCCAGCACCTCCAAGGCATAAAGGACAAGCTCTGGTCATGTGGACAATTTGGAGACCCAGAAGTTAAATGGGGCAGAACCATCAGTCAGTACGTGGAGGCGTGTGCACATGAACTGTTCCACCATGTTGTTGAAATGCTGCCTCCTGCTAACACGTTCCCTATCAGCTGGTGGTGCGGTTTGCTGTGGCGCGGTGACAAAACTTTTCCACATCTCGGCCATGCTAACCCTGCTGTCTGAGGAGCTGGCTGTGACACAGCTGCGTTGGCGACCTCTTCCTCCTCCTCCTCCGCCTTGTCCACCAAAGCGTGCGCTTGTAGTCGAGCATCTTCCTATTGCGCTCCAGTGCGGGAATTAAGGTGGGCATGTTGTCCTTGTACTGGGGATCCAGCAGGGTGTGAACCCAGTAGTCAGCACAAGTTAAAATGTGGGCAACTCTGCTGTCGTTGTGCAGGCACTGCAGCATGTAGTCGCTCACGTGTGCCAGACTGCCCAGAGGTAACGATAAGCTGTCCTATGTAGGTGGTGTATCGTCTGTGTCCTCTGTATCCCCCCAGCCACGCTCCAGTGATTGCCCTGAGCTGCGTAGGGTGCCACTCTGCAGTGAAACCGGTTCCTCCTCCTCCTCGTCCTCTAGAAGTGTGCCCTGGCTGTCCACATGTGTACCTGGTCTCTGCTGGTGTAGCAACCCACCCTCTGAGCCACTTCTGTATGACCTGCCTGAAACCCTGTGAAATGCCCCCTCTTCCTCCTCCTCCTGTGCCACATCCTCTTCCATCATTGCCGTAATATTTTTTTCAAGGAGACATAGAAGGGGTATTGTAATGCTAACAATGGCGTCATCAACACTGGCCATGTTGGTTGAATACTCCAAAGACTGCAACAAGGTACACAGGTCTCTCAAGCAGGCCCAGTCACTGTGGTGCTGATCCACAGAGCGACTGACCCATGCATACTGCATCTGAAACTCCACTATCGCCCGCTGCTGCTCGCACAGTCTCTCCAGCATATGTAAGATGGAGTTCCACCTGGTAGGCATGTCACATATGAGGCGGTGAGCAGGAAAGCCGAAGTTACGCTGCAGTGCAGACAGGCGAGCAGCAGCAGGGTGAGAACACCGAAAGCGCGCACATACGGACCGCACTTTCAGCAGCAGATCTGACATGTCTGGGTAGTTTTGAAAAAACTTCTGCACCACCAGATTCAGCACATGCGCCAGGCAAGGGATGTGCATCAAACTGGCTAGTCCCAGAGCTGCAACGAGATTTCGCCCATTATCGCACACCAGTAGCAATAACTCATCAGTCTGGTTATGTGGACCTTGCCACAGATGGCGTTGCGCAGCGCACACTTGATTTTATCCTCCACTTGGTTGTGCAGGGAAGGGACGGCTCACCTGGAAAAGTAATGGTGGCTGGGAACAACGTACTGGGGGACAGCCACCGCCATCAGCTGTTTGAAACAGTCCGTCTCCACCTGATGGAATGACAGCATTTTGAAGGCCATTAATTTTGAAATGCTGGCATTCAGGGCCAGGGCTTGAGGGTGGGTAGGTGGGTATTTCCTCCTTCTCTCCAATGTTTGGGAGATGTACATCTGAATGCTGCCGTGTGACATGGTGGAGATGCTTGGTGATGGGGTCGTATGTGGTGGTGTTGGTGGAACATTCTCTGTTTGCTGGTCGCCAGGTACCACAGTGACACCAGAGGTGGAGGGAGAGGCCAAGTCAGCAGCAGAAGAGGGAGCAGGAGGAGCATGAGAGAGCATTCCTTGTTTTTAAGGTGTTTACTCCACTGCAGTTCATGCTTTGCATGTAGATGCCTGGTCATGCAGGTTGTGCTCAGGTTAAGAACGTTTATGCCTCGCTTCAGGCTCTGATGGCACAACATGCAAACCACTCATGTCTTGTCGTCAGGACATTGTGTAAAGAACTGCCACGCCAATTAACTGATTGGAACAGGTGTGTTCGGTGCCTGCGTGCGGTGGACAGTAGCAGGCGTACTGTCTCTGGAACGGCCGCTGCGCTTTTGCACCCTGCTCCCTCTTTTGCTGTGCTGTTGCCTCTTTGCGACCACCGCCTCTTCCTTCAGTCCAGTCTGGGTCTAGGACTTCATCATCCTCCACATCATCTTCCACCCATTCATGACCACTGCCCTCCTTGTCGGTCTGCAAATTGCAGAAAGCCACAGCAGATGGCACCTGTGTTTCGTCATCATCAGAGACGTTTTGCGACTGTATTCCTATGTCCTCATCCTGCAACAAAAGTGGATGCACATCAGTGCATTCAAGGTCTTCCTCTTCTGGGGCAGGGCTAGGTGGATGGGCCGGGGAAACAGAGTCATTAAAAAGCATGAGACTTTCCTGCATGATTTGGGGCTCTGACTGCTTGGCCGATTTGCAAAGGGGTGAGGTGGAAGACTGATGGGCATGGGCTGCAGGTGCCAACTCTGAGCTTTCTGCAGAGGACTGGGTGTTAGATACTGTGAAGGAACTGGAGGCACTGTCAGCCACCCAATCTACTATTGCCTGTACATGTTCTGGCTTCACCATCCATAGAGCGGCATTTGGGCCTATCAAATAAGGCTGCAGATTCTGTCGCCTACTCGCACCAGAGGAAGGTGTTTGACTTGGAGCGGTAGTTGGCGCTTAACACCCATGTCCTCTCCCAGCAACAGAAGCTCCACCAACACCACCACGACCATGCCCACGTCCCTTATTTGATGTTCTCCTCATTATTTGCGTTAACCCACCAAGCTGATAGATTGGTCTTTCTCCGGTGTCAATTTATCTGCCACTAGTCGACAATTAAGTTCGCTAAGGCAGTGCCCGTGTCAAAAAAATGATCTGTGGACCAAGAATAATGTTTTTGGGCCCAAAATACACTGATTCTCAATTTCTATGCGGAAATTAAATTTTTTTATTGGTACGCTGTACGCACAAGTGGTTTGTGGAATAAGAACAAGTATTTTTATAATAAAATACAGAAAATTTGTATTTCACTGCTGTAAATTGAAATTATTTATACGCCGGATGCACAACAGTTTTTTCGGCCTAAAACACGTCTTTTTTCAATAAAACCCCAAAATGCAGTTTTTAACCGCTGTACATTAACAGTAGATATTTATACTATGTATGGACACCAGATTTGGGGACCCAGATCACAGATTTGGTCACCAAAATTTACAAATGCAGTATTTAACTGCAATATATTGGAAATAATTATTTAAACAACGGATGCACAACAGTTTTTTCGGCCTAAAACACAGCTTTTTTCGATAAAACCGCAAAATGCAGTTTTTTACTGCTGTATATTTAAATTAGATATTTATACCGTGTATGCACCACAGGTCCCAGACTAGACAAATGAACTATGTCACGGCTTTTGTCACCAAAATTCACAAATGCAGTTTTTCACTGCTGTAAATTAAATGTAGGTATTTATACTGTGTATGTACAACTGCTTTGTGAAGCAGGAATTTAGCTTTTTTTCACACAGAAAAAGAATAATGCACTATTTCTCAGCTGTAATGTGAAATCAGTATTTAGGCGGTGTATTTCAAAATGCTTTGTGGATCAGGATTTCCACTTTTTTGTCAAAAAACATACACTTATGCTGTATTTCACAGTAGCAATAGGTGGTTGGAATGGGTATTTCAGACTGTTTGGTGGACCTTGAATAAGTTTTTTTTTCTATAAAAAACAAAGAAGCACTATTTCCCTGCAGAAATATAAAATATGTAGTTGGACGGTGTATGCAGAACTGTTTTGTGGACAAGGTATACGTATTTTCCCCCAAAATTACAAGGATTCTCTACTTCGCAGAAATGTCAAATATATATTTCGGTGGTGTAAAATAGGCTTGGTGGATCAGGATGACCACTTTTTTTTAACTAAAATACACTGATGCACTATTTGATAACTGAAATTGAATACACGGTTTAGTGCATAGTATACAAAAGTGCTGTGTGGCACCACAGGTCCCAGACTAGACAAATGGACTATGTCACGGTTTTTGTCACCAAAATTCACAAATGCAGTTTTTCACTGCTGTAAATTAAATGTAGGTATTTATACTGTGTATGTACAACTGCTTTGTGAAGCAGGAATTTTACAATTTTAACATAAAAAAAGAATAATGCACTATTTCTCAGCTGTAATGTGAAATCAGTATTTAGGCGGTGTATTTAAAAATGCTTTGTGGATCAGGATTTCCACTTTTTTGTCAAAAAAAATACACTAATGCTGTATTTCACAGCAGCAATGTAAAATAGGTGGTTGGAATGGGTATTTCAGACTGTTTGGTGGACCTTGAATAAGGTATTTTTTCTATAAAAAAACAAAGAAGCACTATTTCCCTGCAGAAATATAAAATATGTCGTTGGACGGTGTATGCAGAACTGTTTTGTGGACAAGGAATACGTTTTTTCACCCAAAATTACACGGATTCTCTATTTCACCGCAAAAATGTCAAATATATATTTTGGCGGTGTAAAATAGGCTCGGTGGATCAGGATGACCACTTTTCACTTTTAATTAAAATACACTAATGCACTATTTGATAGCTGAAATGGAATATACGGTTTAGTGCATTGTATACACGAGTGCTCTGTGGCACCACAGATCCCAGACTAGACAAATGGACTATGTCACCCCTTAACCACTTCAGCCCCCCTAGCTTAAACACCCTTAATGACCAGGCCCCTTTTTACAATTCTACACTACACTACTTTCACCATTTATTGCTCCGTCATACAACTTACCACCCAAATGAATTTTACCTCCTTTTCTTCTCACTAATAGAGCTTTCATTTGGTGGTATTTCATTGCTGCTGACATTTTTACTTTTTTTGCTATTAATAAAAATTTAACGACATTTTTGCAAGAAAATGACATTTTTCACTTTTTGTTGTAATTTTTTTTTTAAACTACATTTCTATATAAATTTTCCGCAAAATTTATTGTTCTACATGTCTTTGATAACAAAAAAAATCCAATAAGTGTATATTTATTGGTTTGGGTAAAAGTTATAGTGTTTACAAACTATGGTGCAAAAAAGTGAATTTCCGCATTTTGAAGCAGCTCTGACTTTCTGAGCACCTGTCATGTTTCTTCAGGTGCTAGAATGCCAGGATAGTATAAATACCCCCCAAATTACACCATTTTAGAAAGAAGACACCCCAAAGTATTCGCAGAGGGGCATGGTGAGTTCATGTATCATTTCATTTTTTTTCACAAGTTAGCGGAAAATGACACTTTCTGAGGAAAAAAAATAATAATAAAGTTTCCATTTCTGCTAACTTCTGGCAATTTTTTTTTTTTATCTCAGATGGACTCACTATGCCCCTCAGTGAATACCTTGGGGTGTCTACTTTCCGAAATGGGGTCATTTGTAGGGTGTGTTTACTGTTCTGGCATTTTGGGTGGGGCTAAATTGTGAGCAGCCATGTAAAACCTAAAGGTACTCGTTGGAATTTGGGCTCCTTTGCGCACCCAGGCTGCAAAAAAGTGTTACTCATGTGGTATCGCCGTACTCAGGAGAAGTAGGGTAATGTGTTTTGGGGTGTATTTTTACATATACCCATGTTGGGTGACAGCAATATCTCTGTAAATTGTCAACTTTGTATAAAAAAAATTCAAAAGTTGTCGTTTACAGAGATATTTCTCACACAAAGTATGGGTATATATAAAAATACACCCCAAAACACATTGCTTCTCCTGAGTACGGCGATACCACATGA
Organism: Bufotes viridis; assembly: GCA_033119425.1. Classification (NCBI taxonomy): domain Eukaryota; kingdom Metazoa; phylum Chordata; class Amphibia; order Anura; family Bufonidae; genus Bufotes; species Bufotes viridis. The sequence continues at coordinate 423,799,345 of CM065591.1, forward strand.
GTGACACTGTTTTGAAGCCTGGGTGCGCAAAGGGACTCTAATTCCAATGAGTACCTTTAGGATTTCACAGGGCATTTTTACGCATTTGGATTCCAGACTTCTTCTCACACTTTAGGGGCCCCTAAAATGCCAGGGCAGTATAAATACCCCACAAGTGACGCCATTGTGGAAAGAAGACACCCCAAGATATTCCGTGAGGGGCATGGCGAGTTCACAGAAAAAAAATTTTTGGCACAAGTTAGCGGAAATTGATATATATATATATTTTTTTACAAAGTCTCATATTCCACTACCTTGTGACAAAAAATAAAATTTTACATGAACTCGCCATACCCATCACGGAATACCTTGGGGTGTCTTCTTTCTAAAATGGGGTCACATGTGAGGTGTTTGTACTGCCCTGGCATTTGAGGGTCTCCGCAATCATTACACATATGGCCAGCATTAGGAGTTTCTGCTATTCTCCTTATATTGAGCATACGGGTAATGAGATTTTTTTTTTCCGTTCAGCCTCTGGGCTGAAAAAAAAAAAAATGAACGGCACAGATTTTTTCATTCGCATCGATCAATGTGGATGAAAAAATCTCTGCCAAAATCAGTGACTGCGGTGCGGTGGGCTGGGCGCTAGCTACCTAACAAGTAGCTAACTAACTGGCGGTGATAAGGGACCCTTATGCCCCATTCACACGTCCGCAATTCGGTTTGCGGAACGGAATTGCGGACCCATTCATTTTTATGGGGACAGACTTTGTCCTGCTCGGATCCGGAATTACGGATCCGCGCTTCCGGGTCTGCACTTCCGTTGAGCAAAAATATAGAACATGTCCTATTCTTGTCCGCAATTGCAGACAAGAAAAAGCATTTTCTATATAGTTCTGGCAATGTGCGGATCTGCAAAATGCGGAAATCACATTGCCGGTGTCCGTGTTTTGAGGATCTGCGGATCCGCGAATCCACGGACCCGCAAAACACATATGGACGTCTGAATGGAGCCTTACAAGGGGTGTGATCAATGACAGGGGGGTGATCAGGGAATCTAGATGGGGTGATCAAGGGGTTAACAAGGGGTTAATAAGTGAGGGGGGGGGGTTAGTGTAGTGTTTGGTGCAACTTTACATAGCTACCTGGTCCTCTGGTGGTCGATCCCAGCAAATGTGACCACCAGAGGACCAGGTAGCAGGTATATCAGACGCTGTTAACAAAACAGCGTCTTATATACTTGTTTGATACTAATTATTTCGCATCTACAGCCTGACAGCGATTGATCATCGCTGGCAGGCTGCAGTACAAGTTGTGAGACGCGCGGCACTGTGAAGACACACGTTCACAGGAAGTCTCGCGTCTCGCGAGATGACGTGCCGATGCGTCCAGGAGGAGTAAACCAGCCACCTCCTGGATGCATCAGTGCGTACAGCCGTCGGGAGGCGGTTAAACATACAAAAGGCAATATAGGGGACTTGAGCAGCCAGAAAAAAAAGGTTTTTTTTCCTTCACTGAGCTACAAAATAGGATTAGGCTGATGTCCCTGGCTGGCTGGCACACATGCAGTACACTGCAGTGGCTAAAATGGCCGCCGAGCACCACCTCAGTAACAGATGGATTACAAAAAAAGATTTCCCTGGCAGTGGCTGGGTACAGAAATGTTGCTATACAGTTCGGGTTCGCTCAACTCTAATGACGGATATAAGCCTTGTGATAGTCAGATACTGTATTGTGTTATCACTCATTTGTACACACATGGCAGTTTATTCTGAAAAGTTACCTGAAACTATAGCTACTCTTTAAATATGTCTACGGTCTGCAAATCCACTGAGTATTATCCTCGGCTCACATCAGCATTGTCGGCATTTGATTGTGACTCCAGTCTGTGTAGGAGCTGTAGATATCACTTATGCTTGCTGCTTCTGCTGATCAGGCTTCCTCTCACTAAACAATGAGATTTCTTACAAAGAAAGAGAAGGATTTCTCCCTGTTAAGACAGACACAGAACCATTAACAATCACTACAGCACCCCAGCACAGCTTTCACTGCCAAATGGCAGATAGCCAAGGATACTCCAGAGAGTCTAACATAGCCAGAGCCCATCCTCCTCTGATCCCTCTTTCCTCCAGAACAATCTGATACTTAAGAGGAACAGCTCCCAGAGGTTTAACAAGCCTCACAGGACACTAAGACAAGGCAGCCAACCCCTGAGATAAGACGCCATATGAACAATAGAAGGAATTAGATGGGACCCTGCTGTATCCAACACCACCCAAACTTAAAAGAATAGGGCCGAGTGAGAGAACCGAGACTGAACCAGCTATAACATACAATCATACGTGGGCCAGAAATGGAGGCTTGTTCACCTCTATGTTTAATCACAGTAAACCATTCTAGCTTATACTTACAAAATCCTCTGTAGACGATATTTCCAGAGGTATATAAAGGGATACTTCCAGAGGTGTAGCTAGGGAGGGGTGGGGTGGTACAAAATATATCTGAGAACTGAGACCAACCCAGTTAACGCTACACCATGACCACCACCAGTGCCATCAAATAGCTACTGAATAATATTAGCATGCCATTACTAAACAAACCACTATACAATGACTAGTATTACCCCCATACAGTGACCATAGAGTGGTAGATGTTAATTTACACAGTCATTATGTAGACCATATAAGTTATTTCAGTATAGTAAATCCAATGACTTATAGCTGATGATTGGAGACCATTCTCTTTTCAAGTCTTTTTTATTTGGCCCGGACCACCATGACAACTTATTCCATTGACAACTTGTGTCTGCAGAGTTTGCAGAGACATCTTTGGCTACTCACTTTTTCAGCATCTGCCCAACATTTTCTCTACATGCCAGCCACAGATGCCACCAAAATTATATGCAAACCACACATGCTTCCAAAATAATATCACACCCACAGATATCCCCAAAGTTTTCCAGACACAGATGCACCAAAAATAACAAAAGTTGTACTCACCTCACCAGGATTCCCCAGACTAACTCTGCCTGGTCCTGAGATACTTTTGGCCACAGGTCTAAAGGATAGCACGAACAAATGGCTCTCAAAAAATGTAACAACCAGGGTACTGCAATATGCATACACAGAAACCTCAAAATTAGTCCCTACACGGAACTGAGGTAACTACCCTAAGGTATATGAAAGAATAAAATAAATTTTATTGAAATTATTAAAATCATATATTGTCACAATAGATAATTATGAGCATAACATAAAAAATAAAGATAATACTCCAACAATGTCACCTCCTGGCAACACATACGGTGTCCCAATTGAATGGAATAACATATACCTTGGGAATAAAGATAGGCATATGGAATAAGGAGTACAGGAATCTGTAAATACACACAAATAAATTCCAGTAGGGAGGGTGCAAAAATCATGGATCCTGCTAATAAACCAAAAATATAATTTTCTGAGTACCTATTCCAGTGCATAGCCATACTCTAATAGTAGTGGATAAATCAATCCCAAAAGTGTGTAATTAGGATTTCTGTCCAAATGGATTAAAATGCTGAGAGTTTCACAATTGCAAATATAGCATAACCATCCGGCCATTGCTCAGCTTATCAAATAGCCAGGAAGTGAATGCGTGGATATGCTATATCTGCAAGTTGTGAAACATGCAGCTTTTTAATCCTTTTGGCAAGAAAGCTGAGTTTCATGTGTTTTTCATGCACAGGTGTCACTCTCTGGACTTTAAGGACTTATATTTTGTTATATTTTTATATGAGTCCTAGGAGACCACAGACTTTTACACGCCAATTTTCTGGAGAATTGGAGCATATTTGGAATTTGGGTATAATTGATTCGGATCTGAGTTTTTAAAAATTCGCTGAATCTGAAACTAAACAAATTTTAAGAAATTCACTCATCTCTAGTAGTAATCAGTTCTGATCTAGTCTTGCTGTACCTTTATAAATTGTCTATTACTGCAGGATTGTATTCAAAGTGCAATATTATGGATATTTGGAAGTACTCTTAATAAAGAAATATCTTCAAAACCTCCATTCCTTGACTAATATGCAACGTGACGTATAAGGATATACCTCACTTAAAACTACCTCCATTCACTTACATTTGGCGTAGTCGGCAGGATGAATTCAACACCAGAAGAAACCACAGTAAGTCCCACAACTAGTACCCAAGGGTGACAACTATAATGAGTGTTCCAAAATATGACGGTAAAAATGTACCAACAAAGAATTAGAGATGGAAGCGGCACTGTGTAAAGATGCAATTGTGTTTATTCCAGATGTGACATTTCAGCAAACATAACTTTCTCAAGCTTTCAGATACACTAAATTGAACCACTATATACACCTAAACACATAGGGCCAGATTTAAGTCACTTTAATGTGCAATCGGCACCAATAGTGTTAGTCAGAGAAAAAGATAGGACTATCTATTTATATCTATTATATCAGAAGATATAAGTCAACCCAAGTGTGTGCAGGGAATAACGTCCAGGGTGCCTTATATCTTCTGAATTAGCCCAACCGCTAGCCCCATACCACTGATGGGCTAGTTGGATTATGGGGTTTGGAACCACACTTGGATTTCATCCCTTATTCTACTCTGTATAAGGATCATTTATCCTTGATGTACCCAGCCTTGATGTACTCAGTTTGATTTACCCAGCTTCTGATGTACCCAGCTTATGGAATAATTCCCCTGATGAGTATTGCATGAAACGTCGGGAATTTCCTGTGGATTTTTAGAAAATATCCTGCAGGGCTTTTTAGGGATTCCTCCCGAACTAGGGACAGGTATCCAGATGGGGTCCTGCCTTTTGGGGCGGGTGCTCTATGTAGATAGGCAGGATAACCCTAGCTCCCCTCCCAATCGATAGGGCATTCTAGGGACAGCACCGCACCCCACAGTTTCCATCCACTGTGATATATTTATGTACTTAGCTAAGCTGTGGTAAACGATTTTGCACCACTGGGCTTTTTACTTGACAGGTCTCCCCTCTTAGAGGTACTCCCGTTATCGTACTAGGCAGTGCATCTGCTATTTCCCTTCCTAGTGTTTTTAGCATAGGGAGTTTATCAGGGATTAGTTCTGCTATAGCCACACTATATGGTGTCGCCTACAGTTCCCTACCATCATCCTCTGGGCTGTATAGGTACTGGTTTGCCATCAAACGCATCTCATGGTAAGACTGTTCTTTTTCTTGCCTTATTGATTGCAATTGCTGGTCCTGATTGGTCCCTAGTGGGACCTTTACATGTATTTATCTGTGTTTGTCCTTTAAATAGCTGGTTATACCCAGAATTTTAATGTTGCTATTAAAAGTTATATTTTACTGTTAAAACTTCCCTTCTAATGGCCATGGTTATTAAGTACTGCAAATTAATGCAGGTATCAGCAGATTCCTCCTCCACATACAATATACTTTGTTCGGTCTCCAATATCCTATGATCTTGTAGCACTGCTTCCTCGTGCAGTTTGTGGCTTGCACAGTAGATTTCATAGAAACTCGTTACACAGCTAAACTGTTCTCAAACTGATAAGATTGATGGCTTAAATGAGGGTTTATGAGTTCAGGAAATCAGAGATAAGGCTTCACATGAGCCTTCTGCTGACAGACCTCAGTCACAGGCGTCATCTTGCATGGGCCAAGGAGCATCTACGCTGGACGAAAGACCAGTGGGTCTCAGTGCTGTTCACTGATGAAAGTCAATTCACGCTGATGGCCACCAACGATGTTGGAGATGTCAAGGAGAGAGCTATGCATCAGCCACTGTTGTCACCAGACGAGCCTTTGCTGGTGGTGTTCCAGTGTGGGCAGGTGTGTCTAGTCAATACAGAACTGCACTACAGTTAGTGAATGGTACAGTGACAAGCCCCTACTACTTGAATAACATCATTAATCCAGTCATTGTGCCCCTGCATAACCAACACAGGCCTAATTTCATCTTCCTGGGTGACAATGCACCAGCTCATTGAGGTCGCATCATTAAGGAACGGCTGCTGGAGACTGGGGTACCTCAAATGGAAAGGCCTGCACTTTCTCCAGACCTGAATCCATTGAAAACCTATGGGATCAGTCGCTGTGTAAAGGCTCGTAACTCTGAACCCCAGAACCTCAATGACCTGAGGGCTGCCCTTCAAGAAGAGTAGGATGGCATACCTCAGCAGACAATAAGTCGACTTATGAACAGCATGAGATGTCAAGCTGTAATTGATGCTTAAGGCCACATGACAAGTTTTTGAGACATTGACATTTTTTGTTGGGGTACACTCACCACTGTTGGCTTTTGTTTCAATAAATTGTTTAAGATCAGGAAATCGCCATTGCATGCTTCTACTTAAATGCTCTACTTTCATAATATAATATTACTGTAGCGTGAACTTTCTAAGTACCATTGTACTACAAAAACTGTACAACCCTTTGTGAAAGAATGGCTCAATATTTTTAATAAAGTCCAATTGAAAAAATGATTTTAAGCCCAAAATGAGTAAAATGCAATCATAAAAAATATTTGTCAACAAAGGTGTACATAGCCTATAAGTGTAATTGAAATATTTTAGATGAATACCACCCTTGCAAATTAATCAGGACAGCATGCAACCTTTGTCTATCCGCCTTGAACAATCATTCCTGTGTTTACTTTAAAAAAGCCAAAAAAACAGAGCACTTTGAAGGGGATCACCCACCAGCAGATGATGAGCCTCTTCCTGTGAATGTATTTTTATGAGGACTTGGCAACCGGTCTGCATTTCCTAGGAGGGTCCTGTTTATAATTAAGAGATCCCATAGACAGATTAGATGAGTGGTTTCACAGTGAATCCTATTGAATAGGAAAGACAGTTTAGCTGGCACTTCCTTACTTTATAAACTACAATGGTAATTGACAGCATTTGGTCTGCATCTCTCCGTAGACCCAACAAGTAGAATAAATGTAGCGCGAGGGTCATGTGGAAAACTTAATTAGCTACTCAATGTACTATTCTACTTTCAGAAGGCGTAAAAATGTCACCCTTTGTTCTCACACAATCAAAGTGAAAGTTGACTTTTGCACATCTTCTCATGTCATTGAGGTATGTGAGATGTTATTGGTAGGAATTATACATGAGCAGATCGATTCTAAACAAATTGGATTTAATATCAATTTCAGAAAGATTGTTCTGTCAAACAACTCCATTTTGGCACTTTCCTTTAGGCAAATTATGAAAAATGGCACCTGCGCCATTTTACTCACCGGAGTGCCAGTGCATTCTCAAACAGCTGATCGGCGGGGGTCCAGGGTGTCGGACCCCCACCAATCAGATACTAATGACTTGTCCTGATATACTAGTTAAATTCAATGCATTTTACTGTTACGTTAATAAAGCATTTAAATTCAAGGCATTTTACTGTTGCGTTAACATACCAGTTAAATTCAATGCATTATACTCTTGTTTTAATAAAGCAGTTAAATTCGGTGCATCATACTGTTGCATTATTTTACCAGTTAAGTTCAGCACATTACACTGTTCCGTCAATACACCAGTTAAATTCAATGCATTATTGTTATTGGCAATGGGTGTGGATCCACTGTACCAACCAACCAGCTTGGCTTTGGGATAAGAGCAACATTCTGCCAGTTCTATATAGGGATCTGGACTTTATTGTGGAGGAAACACCAGACTGCTACCTCTTAAGATAGTCCTGGTGTGTTGGTGGCTGACCCATGAGGTCAGAGACACTGGTGCAAGACATCAAAGGATCAGGCAATAGGTGTAGTTTGAATATGAGCCAAGGTCAGGAAGAGGCAGCATATTATTATACCAGTAAGACCGAGGTCAGGACAGATGGCAGTAGTGCACTCCGAGAAACAGGCTAAGGTCAGGGCAAGTGGCTAGATGTCAGATCCGGTAGTTATGCTGGAAAATCGTACATGGGTAGACAGGAGAAAACACTTTTACTGGTTACTAGAAACAAGAGAACCTAAAGCTCAAGCACCCTTCAAATGGAGAGGGTGCTTAAAATACCCTGGGACACCCAGACATTGGCTGGGAAAAGATTTGGATACATATGCTAGCCCTAAGACCAAGTGTGGAAGAAATATGCAGACCACAGCCTGCAGAGGATCCTGACAGACTACAGTGGAGCTTGAAAGGCAGCCTGGTAAGAGATGCGACATCTGTGCCTGTAAGGGAGAGCGGGACTGTGGCAGGCACCCTTTAACCCCTATACAGGCATCTAGACTTTACTGTGAAGGAACCACCAGACCACTAACTCTTGAGATAGTCCCAATGTGTTAGTGGCTGACTCACACAGTAAGAGTCACCAGTGTAAAGCACCGATGGATCAGGAAATACGTGTAGTCTGGAGATGGGCCAAGGTCAGGGCAGGCAGCATATTAGCATATCCATGAGACAAATTGGAGGTCAGGGCACGTGGCAGTAGGGCAATCCAAGAATTAGGCTAAGGTCAGAGCAGGGGGTGTTGAGACTAGGAAACCTAAAGCTCAGGCATTCCAACTGGAGATACTGCAACTGCCTAAAATACTCAGGGATGCCTAACCATCAGCCGAGGAAGGATTTGGAAGTGCAAGTTTGCCCTTTGGGAGGCTGAGAGCAATTGTGAGTGCCCTAGGGGACCTGGACAGGAGGCCTAAGGGAGAAGCATGCATATCTCAGCCGACAGAGTAAGCTGGCAGACTGCAGTGAAACGTGATGGCAGCCTGGTAAGAGAAGCTCAGTCCTTGCCCTCAGGGGACGGTGGGACTGCGGCAGGCACACACCTTCAGTGTAACAATTAAACCGTTGCGTGGCTACCAGTTTAATTCAATGCATTGGACTGTGTCAATATACCATTGTAAATTTTCAATACCAGTGTTCAGCATGTTCATAGAAGAGGAAGGACATTTAATTGCACTTGTGTATGTTGTTTATGAAAAAAGCACTTGCAATTTTTCTACTGTTTAAAGGGAACCTATCACCAGGAAATTCACTGATAAACCAGGCATGCTGCCTTGTAGGGCTCACTCTGCTGACTGAATATATATAATATATAATGATACCTTTCACTTGGTGATCTGTAGCTTTATTGTGGAGAAAAAGTACTTTTAATCCATATGCTTATGAGCTGATTTGAGTCCAGTAGTTGATATGAGTCCAGCGTTTTTTCTATTCAGAGCTGTAGCCACTCCCCTATTCACTTCTTCAGATGTATAAGGGGCGTGGCTTATCACATCATTCATTCATTTTAATAAATGTTTATCAAACATGTGTTTATCACCCCATGAACAAACTAGCCCTTATGATAATTAATAACTTCAATAGTATATTCCTCCTCCTTTTTTTACCTTAGTAATATAATACCTTAGCATTCCCTGTTATTCCTTTTCCCGCCAATTATTCAAATGAATAATTGATGTAATATCAATATTTGAAGTGTTCTGATGTGCATTATATGACATATGCTAATGTATCTTTATTTCCTCTTTGGGTCCATTTTATAGATAAGCCCCTCCCCACAATCCTGCCTTCTGTCCAATTCCGACCATTCACAAAATGTATGCAGATAAAGGGGCATGAAAGCCAACACCATTATGCCTCCTCCATTGAAACACATTGAGTCTGTCATCTATGCATCCAAAGACCCGAACATCGGGACTTGAGGGACAAGAGCCTGGCTGAGTTGGGGAACATGGTTTTAATAAACTATATAAGGACCCCGAAGATGAAATAAAGATAAATTAGGAAAGTGCCATATGATGCACACATTAGCACTTGAAATAAAGTGGCCAACCAGTCTGATGTATTTTCCTTTCTTCCTTGGCCATCAATATGTGACTGATTTGACTCAACCACCAATCGATGGAACATAGCAGAACAAGGAGCCACTTTGTTTTCTGCTGTCTGAGGTGAGTCTGTGATAAGTGAGAGTGTCAAGCAGGGCATCAGCAGAGTGCCCACTGCCCAAGTGACTGTGTCCAGCTCCAGCAGCAGCTTGTGGAAGTGGAATTTGGATGTTTACTGGGGTAATAATATGTTATTCCTTTACAATACAGTTATATATAGTGATCCAATGACCAACAGTAGAAAGAACTGTCTCAGTCGACTCTGCCTGCCCCTGCAGCCAGAGACTGTACAAGAACCGTGCATCATGCACCCCCTCAGCTCAGTTATATTACCACCTGCCTGTTTATTGTACCCTGATACCCCTTGGTTATATAATATACAGGGGTTAATATAACTAAGGGGTGGGTATAAGAGGTAATATTACTGAGAAGGGCTATCAGGAGTCATATACAGGTGGTAATGTAACTGAGGGGTATCATCAGGGTAAATTATACAGGGGGTAATATAACTGAGGAGGGGTATCAGCCTGATAGCCCTCCTCAGTCATATAACCCCCTGTATAATTTACCCTGATACCTCTCCTCAGTTATATTACGCCTGTATAATGTTCCCTGATACCCTCCTCAGTTATAAATAAGGTTAGAGCTGTACGATAGGTGAAGAGGGAATCAGGGTACATTATACAGGGGGTAATATAATTGAGGGGTATCTGGGTACATTATACAGGCATAATATAACTGAGGAGAGCTAGCAGGGTAAATTAAACATGGGGTAATATAACTGAGGAGGGCTATCAGGCTGATACTCCTCCTCAGTTATATTACCCCCTGTATAATGTCCCCTGATACCCTCCTCAGTTATAAATAAGGTTAGAGCTCTACAATTACGCCTGTATAGTGTATAATATTACGCCTGTATTATGTACCCAGATACCCCTCAGTCATATAACCCCCTGTATAATTTACCCAGATACCTCTTAGTTATATTACCCCCTGTATAATGTTCCCTGATACCCTCCTCAGTTATAAATACGGTTAGAGCTGTACGATAGGTGAGGAGGGGATCAGGGTACATTATACAGGGGGTAATATAACTGAGGAGAGCTATCAGGGTAAATTATGCAGGGTATAATATAACTGAGGAGGGGTATCAGGCTGATACCCCTCCTCAGTTATATTACCACCTGTATATGTCTCTTGATAGCCCTCCTCAGTAATATTACCCCATGAATCCACCCCTTAGTTATATTACCCGCTGTATAATATCACCTGATACCCCTCCTTAGTTATAAATAAGGTTAGAGCTGTATGATAGGTTAAAATAAAATAGTCTGTTCTATAAGCACCACATTATTTTCTGTCCACTGCCACAAAACAATCTGAAAGTGCCCCTCCCGAGACCAGGCTCTGGATCCGCCACTGATTGAAGCTTTCTATTCCCAAGATGAAAGGGAATAACAGGGAATTATCCGCAACAAACTGTTCATTCTCGATAATTGTGTGCTTCTCAGAGGAGGTGAGAGCTGCATTTATATGAAGAGGAGAGACTACGATATAGAGAATCATTGGGGGAGATTTATCAAACTGGTGTAAAGTAGAACTGACTTAGTTGCCCATAGCAACCAGATTCCACCTTTAATTTTCTAAAGGAACTGTGAAAAATGAAAGGTGGAATCTGATTGGTTGCTATGGGCAACTAAGCCAGCTCTACTTTACACCAGTTTGATAAATCTCTCCCATTGTTTCTAGGTAGCAGATCTCTGTGTACACAGCACAATCTGCTGTCCAAAAATGATGACATGAGTGACTGCATCAAAGATGCTTTCACCCAATGTGACAAGCATTGCTCCTTTATTGGGTGATCAGCGACACTTTATACAGTGCAATTATTGAGAATGAGCATTCCTGGGAATGTTTGTTCCTGATAATTGCCTTGTTTGTCAACTTGTGTAAAGGGGCCTTAAATAGATTACAGTGGTTTTTAATAGATACGCTTACCTCATGTATATCTTCCCCATCCTTTTTTTTTAATTTCAATGTGGACTCTCCTGACCTGTTTTCACTGTGTTAACAAATCACTCTGTTTTGTTTCCATCCTGTATGTAGCCATTCCTGTTGCTGTATCCAACCAAACCCATGATGCACTTCCCCTTTCTCTACTCCAGCACCGCCCTTAACAACCCCCAGCTAGTTTATAGCTCCTCCCACCCATCTAGTTACATAGACACGCCCTATCACTGCCCCTAACAACACCCAGCTAGTTTATAGCTCCTCCCACCCAGCTAGTTACATAGACACCCCTATCACTGCCCCTAACAACACCCAGCTAGTTTATAGCTCCTCCCACCCAGCTAGTTACATAGACACTCCCCTATCATTGCCCCTAACACCACCCAGCTAGTTCATATCTCCTCCCACCAGCTAGTTACATAGACACGCCCTATCACTGCCCCTAACAACACCCAGCTAGTTTATAGCTCCTCCCACCCAGCTAGTTACATAGACACCCCTATCACTGCCCCTAACAACCCCCAGCTAGTTTATAGCTCCTCCCGCCCATCTAGTTACATAGACACTCCCCTATCATTGCCCCTAACACCCAACTAGTTTATAGCTCCTTCGACCAGCTAGTTGAATAGACACTCCCCTATCACTGCCCCTAACAATACCCAGCTCATTTATAACTCCTCCCACTGAGCTAGTTACATAGACACTCCCCTATTACTGCCCCTACAACACCCCGCTAGTTTATAGCTCCTCCCACCCATCTAGTAACATAGACACTCCCTATCACTGCCCCTAACAACACCCAGCTAGTTTATAGCTCCTCCCACCCATCTAGTTACATAGACACTCCCCTATCACTGCCCCTAACAACACCCAGCTAGTTTATAGCTCCTCCCACCCAGCTAGTTGAATAGACACTCTCCTATCACTGCCCCATTGCTGCTTTGACACACCCATGGACATAACACCACATAGCCAAGAACAGAAGACTGGGGCAAGAACATTAGAGCTACATTGATACATGATTATTTAAAGGATGTTGATGCAAACTGGAAAACGCTACGTGCACTGGGAACTGATAGTGAGTCAACATTGTAAGGGAATGTATAAAAAGCCAGGTTCTTCCTGACAGGAGATAACAGTGCTGGGCTGTGTGTGTGCACTTCTCCACATGCCTGTGCTTGGCAGACACTCCCTTAGCAGTGAAGGACAATGTAGAGCCCAGTGTATAAATGACAGCCTTATCTGATTAGAGGAGAGCTTGTAGAAGGACTATAGGCTTCAGCCAGACCTGGGAACTTCATTGCAAGACCCCCCTATACAGAGCTGGTCTTCACTAACTTCACTGCAGGCGTCCTATGGATTAGCCTCAGGGCTGAGGGCGGCCATCTTAACAGAATAGTGAAATTGCAGTTTTATGCAGACTGGTTGCTAAGGGCTGAATCTTATTAAATAAGGGGTAAGTAAGTCTAATAGTTATTGATTCAGGAATATTATCATATTAGTAACTACATATCTGAAAACTGAAATTAGGGTCTAAATGTGACAGTTATCCTTTAAGCACAAAGCACGGTTAGATAGCTTTTGCTCACCAGAATAAAATGTTTCTATTTTCCTCCAGATCTGAGGCAACATTCCTGTGATATTGTATTTTTCCCAATATGTTAATGAGCTGTTTGGTGAAACTAAGGCACTACCGTTGCACTCATCACACCAAAGCTCCTATCCTTCTAGCACCCAACCCTCTTACTACAAGGCCCTGTCAATCAAAGGAGGGAGGGTGGAACTTGACACTAGAAGGAGTGGAGTTTTGGTGCGATGATAGCAACGGTGACTCCCTTGTTGCACCAAACAGCTTATTTCAATATTATTGAAAACATCATAACCCAGGAACGAAAAAGGGATAGAAACATTTTATTCTGGTGAGCAAAAATTATCCAACAGTGCTCCGTGCTTAATAGAGGGGGTCTGTGCTGATAAACTCCCTTTAAATCTTGAATTCATTTATTTGCTCCCAGACATCTACATGTTGGGTGTAGGTTTCTTTACTGATTACTATCATAGCCACGTTATGCATGGTCTGTACCACGTACACCACAACCTATTTGTACCTGCTTGGCTATAAAAATGTCACTTGAATGGACACAGAGAAACCATTTCCTTCTTTTTAGCAACAGGGATCCAGCAGCATATGTTTTAATAGGAGTCAGAGCTCCTTTAGCTTACGTGTAAGGAAAATATCACGAAAACAAACAGGAAAACACATCTGAAAAAGCGTGATAAGAAAAACGATCGCAATGCAAAATCCTACTTTGTGGTTTTATGGGTGATGTATACATTTAAGTGCTATCTCAAGCAAAATGTTGTGCAGTGTATTTTAATATGTATGTGCAGTATATTTCAGGCATCTTATAATGAAGCAATGCCAATAGGAAAGGACTGACATTAACTCTTTTTCCATTGTTGGGGGAAAAAAGAAAAAAAAAAAGTAAATGTATTTCCTCACAACCCTAGAGTTCTACTATGGTGTTATTATTGGTGACATAAGAATATCACCCTCATAGTGTTTGAGCTTCTCATGTGTTATATGACCAGCTCTATTGTATCCTGCACTGAAGCATATGGAGTTGTGTAGACATGGGTTCCATGCTACATGTGGGCCACAATATTACATTTCTTTGTATCATAACACATTTTGGGTTTGGCATTCATAAATAGTCAGGTGTTTGGTCTTAAAGGGGTTTTCCAGTATGTTTACATTGATGGCCTATCCCTATTCTTGTAAGTCAGGTATTTCTAACCTGTCTATGATAACACCCCTGACAAAATGGTCAATAGTTAATGTGTGAAGATGTTTCTAAAGGATCCATGTTTAGTCTGTGTGTCTGTTTTTACCCCCCTCTTTGTGCCATGCATATTGCAGGCTAAAAATTAGTTTCTGGAGCATCTCGTAACAATGGTCCGTGAAAATCATTGACAGTCAGTGGTTTTTACGGACCCATAGACTTTAATTGGTGTGTTTGGTCTGCATCATGGACCAAAGTAGGGCATGTCTCAATGGTTTATCAACGAACCCAAGATCAGTAAAAAATCACTGTTGTGTAAATATAAATATTGAAATCAGTGGGTGTGTAAGCTGTTTATGGAGATTGCGTACTACCAGTGCGGCGTTAGAGGGGGGCAAGCTGGGCAATTGCCCAGGGCCCCAATCCTCTAAGGGGCCCCAGTCTGGCAAATGGCTGCCAGGACTCCAGAGTGGGGAATGTCCCGGCTTAGGAGTCCCTGCTCTGACTCAATATATGGATGTGTCCATGAGTCAGTGTTATGAACTAAAAGGGGTATTATTCCCAAGCATGGTTACTAAGCTTGGGGACACCCTGTGTATATAAGTCTAATTTAGACTATATTTTAAAAAAAAAATTGTGGGGATTTAAACTCATAACCATGTACATTAAAGACAAGAACCTTAACCACCAGGCTATAGAGCTCAGTGCTAAGTCATTGCTGAAAAACCTCATAGAAGTTTCTCTTGTATTATGCAAGAGAAACTTCTATTAAGTTTTTAATACAAGAGAGCTCTATATTGACAGAATCGACAGAATGTAACTGTGTTGTTAGTACATTATTACAAGATTTGGGGCTCCACTTTTTATTTTGTCCAGGACAACATTTTGTCTAAAACCAGTATAGCACACGTCAATGATTAACTGACATGGGAATTTGTCAATGAAAAACACAGGCGGATCACTAGGGACCAATAGTAAGAAAATATTATTTTAACTATACTAATGCAAAAAATGCTGCTGTCAGGGGCCCGTAGACTCTAGAGGGAAATTTACTGGTGGGCCAATGCCCATGGGGCAGCTAAGGCCCTCCTCACAGTTGCTAGCCAGGTAAGTAATGATCTGTCACTCCCAGACTAAATTAATGTGACCACAGATGTCCTCCTGATTCCTGAATTCAATTGTATTGCCATCTTAAGGCCACTGGAGTAGGATCATAGAATGTAGCAGCTGACGTTGGCCACCATTGAAGGACAGCTTCTGAGGAGGTAATTTGTGCCGCTAGGGGATTATTTTGTGCTGAACTGTGGTTTTTTATGCTACTAGGGTGGCTTATTGTGTTGCACTGTAGTCTTTGGCTCTTCTAGGGCGGTATTATGTAGTATTGCTGGCCCACCTACTTGTGTTGCTGCTTTCTTTCAATTTAGACCCACCTACAACATGAGCTACTTTTAGTTCTTTTTCGAGGGTCATTTTAATTTCCCAGTCTGCCCTTGGCTGCAGTCCTTTTTCCTCGCTTTATCTGAAGGGTATTTGTCTAAATTTTCTGTGGGCAGCAACAGCTTGTTACATGAGACAATCAAACACCTACCTATCCCAGCAGTGCATTGCTGTGGGCTCCTCCTCCCTTGCATAAATCATCCCTCAATCACAGAACTATATAGCACTATATTATGTAATCCCCCCTCCATTTTCTTCTCCACTGTCTAGAGATATATATAGCTACAGAGCCAATGTCAGTGCAAATGTTGGGGCACTCCTGGTCACAATTACTGTTACAATTGCCAGTTAAGCAAGTTGAAGATGAAATTATCTCTAAAGGGCAAAAAGTTAAATATGACACATTATCTTTGCATTTAAAGCAAAAAAACTTTATTTTCATCTTCTACATTTTCAAAATCACAAAACAGGAAAAGAACCGAAAGCAAAACTTTGGGCACCCTGCATGATTAGTACCTTGTAGCATACCCTTTGGCAAGTATCACAGCTTGTAAAAGCTTTTTGTAGCCAGCTAAGAGTCTTTCAATTATTGTTTGAGGGATTTTCATCCATTCTTCCTTGCGAAAGTCTTCCAGTTCTGTGAGATTCCTGTCTTGTATGTACTGGTCGTATGAGGTATATTCACACATTTTCAATGATGGTCAGATCCTGTCAGGGCTATGGTAAAACCTTCATCTTGCACCTTTTGAGGTAGTCCATTGTGGATTTTGAGGTGTGTTTAGGATCAATATCCAGTTATAGAAACCATCCTCTTTTCAACTTCTATCTGCAAAATGTTCACTGTGCCATTGGCTGCAACCCAACCCCAAACCATAAGTTTGCTTAATGTTTGGAGAGGTGTTCTTTTCATGAAATTATGTGCCCTTTTTTTTGCCACACCTACTTTTGCTCATTGTGGCCAAAGAGTTCTAGTTTAACCTCATTGATCCACAAGATCAGGATGTTTCCAAAATGTATTAGGCTTGTTTGAGGACGCAGGAGAGGTTTTCTTGTGATGACTCTTCCATGAAGGCCATACTTGTGCAGGTGTCGCTGAACAATGTACCACAACTCCAGAGTCTGTAAATCTTTCTGAAGGTCTTTTGCAGTGAAGCAGGGGTTCTGATTGCCTTTCTTGCTATCCTATGAACAGCTCTCTCTGAAATCTTTCAGACCTACTCTTGACCTTCCTGGTAACTTCTATTTCTTACTTACATTTCGAACTGAGGAAGTGGAAACCTGAAAATCCTTTGCTACCTTCGTATAGCTTTCTCCTGTTTTGTGGGCCTCAATCATTTTCATTTTCAGAGTGTTAGGCAGCTGCTTAGAGGAACCCATGGCTGCTGATTTTTGAGACACGGTTAAAGGGGTCTTGATATTTATAAAGCTTTGAAATTTGAATCACCTGGCCTTTCCTAACGATGATTGTAAACAATCCTTAAACCTAACACTTTATTTAAGGTCTGGGACATTGGTTACAGTTATCTGAGTGCTCAAATCTCCTTGGGTTCCCATACTTTTGCAAGGTAATCCTTTCCTTTTTGTCGCTCAAATTGTAAAAAACCAAAAGTGTCTTTCATCTTTAACTTTATACCTTTTGGGGAGGATTTTATCTTCAACTTGCTTAACTGTTCACATAAACAGTAATTTTGACCAGGGGTGCCCAAACCTTTGCATGCCACTGCATATATTTATATGAATTTACGAGCAGGGCTAAATGAATGAAAGGTGAGATCACTACGCCAGCACTGAGAGGAGTGAGGGAGCAGAGAAACTGTTGAGCATGTTAGTCCACCAGTAAATGCAGGAGATGGTGGACCATAAGGATAAATAGCATATGGAGATCAAGAGAGAAAAATGTAAAGTACATAAAAATGTACAGTATATTTATTGCCTCTATGTTACAATAATACTTGATTTGAAATTCCATATTTATTTCACAGTAATGTGTGATAACCCATTTAAGGGTAATTTTTAGTGTTGAGTGAACCGAAGCACTCGAATTGGAATTAGGTCTGAAGTTTAGGAAAACTTTGCAACAAAGCCGGATTTCCTTGAATTTTATGGTAACGAATCAGGTTTTCCTAAAATGGTGGCTGCCAATATTACAAAACAAAAGTAAGAAGCCCGGGAACGCAAGATCTCCCATAATGCCATGCAGCCAGCCAATCCCCAGATAGCTATCCCATGTGATGTCAAAGCCCTATAAAGACGTGGTAAGGGTTCATATGCTAGGTACAGTGTTGCTCAAAGCTGTTCTAAAAAAGAATATTAGAGATAGTGTAGGGAGAGTGCAGAGAGATTGTAGGGAGAGTTTTTTAGAGTGTAGGGAGACAGCAGGGAGACTGCAGGTTGAGTGTAATCGCTGTGTGCATCACGTTCTAGTTCACCAACATTCAGAGTTAATCCCTTATTTTAGTGATATAGTTACATTGCGTCCATATTCCAGCACAGTGTAATTTTTTGCCCTGTTTATGTGCGCAGTAGAGCGGAATTGATTATAGCGAATGTCTTCTGTTAGCTGTTGTGTTACATAACGTCAGTGTGATGCCACAGTTAAATACTTCGCCCTGAACATGTGTGCAGTGCAGCTAAATTGATTATAATTAATTTCTTCTGTTAGCTGTTGCATTACATAACGTCAGTATTAGGCCACAGTTCAATATTTCGGCCCTGTACATGTCTGCAGTGGAGTGAAATTTATAATAACAAATGACTTCTGTTAGCTGTTGCATTACATAGTGTCAGTATTAGACCATGGTTTAATATTTCGCCCTGTACATGTGTGCAGTGGAACTAAATTAATTATAGTGAATGCCTTCTGTTAGTTGGTGCGTTACATATAATAATAATAATAATAATAATATTTATTTTTATAGCGCCACCATATTCCGCAGCTCTTTACAAATTCATAGGGCCCATGTACAAAACAAAAGTAACTGGCTAATATACAACTGAAACAATAGGAGTCAGGGCCCTGCTCGCAAGAGCTTACAATCTATGAGGAATGTGGGGTGACACATAACGTAGTTGATTGTGATAAGTAGTATTCAAGCCATTATTGAACTAATGTACAAACACAGAAATGCAACAGCACTCTGCAACCAGCACTCTGCCCTTCCTCTATACTAGAGGCGTTGGTGTACATTTTGATCAAAAAGTAATAAGCCACTCGCGGCGCCATGGCCGCCTCTATGAGTGGTCCTAACGCTAAATCCTACCTGTTGTGGGCCATGACAGCCACATAAATTCAGTGAGTGCGGGCCCAGCATGCATGCCAGATCAACCCTGCTTTTAAACCTTCTTAGTGCCAGGCTGGGCCCGCACTCCCTGAATTTATGTGGCTGTCATGGCATATCCTGCCTGTTTAACACCACATTTTCTAATGGTTTGTATATTCTTATGTTTGGAGGTGTATAAACTCTAATTTAAATGTGCCTGCTTTTCATCTACAGGCTACATTTAGGTGCACCTGTTAGGCCCTGGGCCATGTCAGCCAGTCTCGGGTGGGGCTCACAGGAACCTCCCACCTCCCATTGCAAACATGGCTACATGCTGGAGGTTACTGGTAAGCTGCTTGTGAGTCAGGCCTTGTGCTCCCATAATTTGCCCACTGGCCTCTGGTATCTCCCATACGGCACAGGTAGGTGAATGGTAGGGCCTCGGGCTACTTGAGAGACCTTGGCACGGTGCCCGAGCTTAAGACATGTCCTCCTAGTAGGATATGTCGAACTAACCTCTCAATTTTAACATCAGTGTGAGGGTTTAGTATTACCGCAGAGTGCACCTGTCTTTGCTATTGTTAACCATCTGGTTTTAACCCTAATACATTTTTAAAGCAAAATACCATCTGGTTCATAGTATATTTGTATAGTTTTCGATTTAACACTTGCAATATGAAAATTATTCTTTTGTTAAAGGCATTTATATCTACAGTGCTCTTTCAGTAGTTTTCCATTTGACAGAACAGAGCCATTTACAATTTTAATATGTACATTTTTATATTTCTTCTCAGTCCGCTTATTTTTTGGGAGATAAGTTGTACTATTTAAGGGCACCATACAATTTACAATGTTTCTTATTGGAAAATGGGAAAAAAAATATTTGTGGCGTTAAATTGAAAAAAAAAAAAAAATACTATTCCTCCAAGGTTTTTGGGGTTTTGACATACCGGCATTCACATAATGACATAACGTCCTTATTCTGCAGGTCAATACGAATATGTTGATACCAAACTTTACTACTTTTAAAAAAAAAATCAACATTTTCTGACAACCTTTAGCTTTTTTATATTTCGGTCTACAGAGCTATATGAAGGCTTGTCTTTTGTGGGACAAAATTCTGATTTTATTGGTATCATTTTTGTGGTATGTACGACTTTTTGATCACTGTTATTCAATTTTTTTGGGGGGAAAGTGACAAAAAATGCTGAGCCAAGTTTTTCTTTTCCATTATAGCGATCAGCACACAGGGAATCTTTATTAATTATTTTAATAGTTGTAAAATTGGGAAAGGGGGGATGATATAAACTTTTAATATATATATATATATATATATATATTATTTTACTTTTACAGTGACAACTTTTAAAGTTTTGATCCCTTGTCCTATTCACCCTAATAGAGATCCAGTGGCGTACATACAGGGGTCGTCGGGGTCGCATTTGCGACCGGGCCCGGTACTCCAGGGGGCCCGGCCGCCTGTGGACCCCTGGCCCGCCCCCTGTGCACTAGTGGCGTACTGTGCTGTATAGATATATTTGTATCTGCAGTGCAGACTGCTATCTGTACCTGGCTGGGGCCCAGTGCTAGCCTTCGCTCGGCACTCCAGGGGGCCCCGCCCCCGCTGCACTAGTGCGCTGCTGTATTTTTTTTTTGTAGACTCACCGCCGGGCCCAGCCACAAGGGCCCGCCCAGTGCTAGCCTAGCCACTGCCTCCTGGACCGGTTTCATATCTCTGCGGATCACCCCGTTACCTTCCCCGGCTGGCACTTCACTGTCCTGACCTGAGCGCACAGCGTCAGAACGTAGTGCGTGCGTGCTGTCAGGTCAGGTGACAGTGACACAGTGCAGCCTGCCGGTAAGGAGAGAGACTTGAGCAGTGTGGAGCAAGCAGATTTATGCCAGTGTGAGACGCAGAGGAGCCAGCCAGGAGGAGTAGCCGCGGGCCCAGCACCAGCAGAACTGTCTGGTAAGTTATGTTGGGGCCGGGGGTGTCTAAAGCTTGCCCTGTATACTGCATGCCTTGCTGCAGTTTCCACCACTCCCCCACATGATTATTCATGATTCAAGAGTGAAGAGCTCACACTCCTACTAGGCTGGATCTGTGAAGCAACATGGGGGGGTTGGCACTTGATACTGGTCTGGCACATGGGTGGGGGGTTTGGCACTTAATACTGGCACATGGGAGGGGGGTGGCACTTGATACTGGCCTGGCACATGGGGGGGTTGGCACTTGATACTGGCACATGGGGGGTTGGCACTTGATACTGGCACATGGGGGGTTTGGCACTTGATACTGGCACATGTGGGGGTTTGGCACTTGATACTGGCACATGGGGGGGTTGGCACTTGATACTGGCACATGATGGGGGGAGAGGAGAGAGGCACTTACTGGCACATTATTGGGGGCTCTATTGAAGAGCACAGCGGCACAGTATTGGGGGTAGTAGGATGTTTTGTCCAGAAGATGGGAGGATGATGGAAAAGTAGTAAACTAAGATTTATTTATTTTTGTCAAAATGCAGAGACAAAACACGGTGGGAAAATGGCGGTCTGGTCTGAAGGTCTTAAAGGAGAAGATGAGGAAAGAGAACATCTACATCAAAGGAGACGTCACTGGATGTAAGAGGTATATGGGTGGGGCTGTGTGTGTATGGCTTGAGGGTGGGCAGGAACACAGGGGCCCCATTATCTCTTATTGCCCAGTGAAGTGCCCCTCCCGAGACCAGGCTCTGGATCTGCCAGTTGGGGGGGGGCATGGATCAGTCTCGCACCGGGGCCCCGTGGATTGTGTGTACACCACTGTAGAGATCTATAGTATTTTGACGCGTTCCTTGCTGAGCTGTGCACAGCGCAGCAGGGAGGTTTTCATGGTAGCAATGGAAAACTTCAAAAGCGCCCAGGCTGACACATGGTAACTGATTGGAGCCCAGCGATTTCACTGCGGGGGCTCTTATCGGAAGTCAGAGGTGTCTGCTGTATGATACACATATGGAGCGGGCTCACTGCAATCGCCTGCTACAGATATTCCCTCTGCCACTGTGACGTATGGGTATACATGATTTATAATGATTTGCGACAAATTAATTTAGAGCAAGGGCAAAATCGCTAAAATCTAATTTTTCAAAACTTTGCTCATCTCTAGGCCACAGACATTAATGCCACAGTTTAGCAAGTAGCAAAAAACTCCTGTAATTAAAATACAACACAAAAAATCTTTTCCAGACATGCCTTAAGAGTTGTAGAATGGCATCTGCACATCAACGTTATGTGTCTGCTTCTGCAGACGTAACATCATTCCCAACATAATTCTGCCTGAACGGCATTCAACAAATTCTGTTTATTTTCAAAGAAAATGTACAATAGGAATGTGCCTATTTTGCCTAGACGAGGTCCAAACACAATTATATAGCTGTGTGGAGGAAGACATGCACAATGACTCTACACTAAGCATTGTTACTTTAAGGGTGAAGTGAAGGTTGACTGCTATGCATCATTTTTCATCTACCAGTGTCTCTATAGCTGAGATAAACATACTGATGCACAAACAGAATAGGTGCCCTCAAGATGTAAAAAATATTAGCTTCATTCATTTTTGGATGTTTCTAAAAAGTTTTACCCATTCAGAACAAGTATCACCCAGAAATAATCTAGAGCAGAGTTCTTCAGGGCCACAGTGCCCACTCGCTGGTCATGTTTTGAGAATATCCCACAGAATACCTGTGGTACCTCCTAATTTATTAACACTAACTACAGTATATTACCTGCTCAAAACTAAGGACATCCTGAAAACATGACATGCTGGGGGGTCATGATGGCTAAAGTAGAGGAACAGATCTAGAGGAAGGATAATATACACTGGTACTACTTAAAATGTGTCTATGATCAAAGTTTTCCAGAGTGAGGCTTATTTTGCACATTAGACATCCTGAGACTCCAATCAAACAAAAAGAGAACTATGCTTAGAAGATCTGAGGGAATAAGAAGAAGATAACCAGCAACAAGATCAGAAATGTAAGCATGATCAGTCATGTAAGCAATACATTTTTCATTTTGGCATATACAGTATATACACTCCTCAACATTGAAATTGCAACACCAAGAAGGAAAAGTTGTGGAATTATGGAAATCACAGGATCAATAGACACGTTAATAATATGCAAATGGTTAAAAAATGTAAACAAAATATTCAAAACATCTCGATTTAACCCCTTAAGGAACCCCACCATACACGTAAGGAGCTGGTGGACCTGACTTAAAGACCAGCGCCGTACATGTACAGCGGGCTGATCGGGCGGGTGGAGGAGCTGCGCCCGCCCAATCAGCGGCACAGACCAGGCAGTCACTGACAGCCGGGCCTCTGCTGCATATTCCGGCATATGTGAAGACACCGATGCCGGCGTATTAACCCTTTGTATGCCGCAGTCAAAGCTGACCTCGGCATGCAGAGGGTTTGCGGATGGTATGCGTGCCCTCCACATCTCCATCGGGTCCCAGCACTGCAGTGGCGGGGACACGATGGCAGAGAAGGCAAGCCTGATGCCTTCCATAGGCATCAGGGCTTGCCTTCTACGGAAGTCTGTGAGATCCAGCTCCTTAGGCTGGGTCTCAAAGGCAGGCTGTCAGCATAAAAGCTGATAGCCAATGCGTTACAATACAGGTTATATTGTAATGCCTTGCAGAGAGGATTAGACCCCAGAAGTTGACGTCCCAGAATGGGAAAAAAATAGTAAGTAAAGAAAAAAAAAGAAAAAAAAGTGTTTTTCATATTAAAAAAATAAAGTTTCAAGTAAAAAAAGGCCATTTCCCAACATAAAATTGTAAAAAAAGAAAAAAAAAAGAAAACCAGACATATTGAGTATTGCCATGTTCGTAACGAGCAGCTCTATAAAAATATCACATGATCCATCGTAGAAAAAATAAAATAAAAACTGTGCTAAAACAACCATTTTTTTGTCACCTTACATCACAAAAGTGCAACACCAAAGCGATCAAAAAGGCATATGCCCCCCAAAATAGTACCAATAAAAACCGTCACCTCATCCCGCATAAAATCAACTCTGTACATAAAATAATCGGGGGAAAAAAGAAAAAAACTATGGCTCTCAGAATATCGAGACACTAAAACATGATTTTGTTGTTTAGAAAATGCATTTATTGTGTAAAACTTAAACAAATAAAAAAAGTATACATCTTAGGTATTGCCGCGTCTGTAACAACCTGCTGTATAAAAATATCACATGACCTAACCTCTCAAAACCATCACAAAAAGGCCCTATGCACACGACCGTATGTTTGGTCCGCGTCCGAGCCGCATATTTTGCGGCTCGGTCTCGAACCCATTCACTTCAATGGGGCCGCAAAAGATGCGGACAGCACTCCGTGGTATTTCTGTAAACTACAGAATCAGGGTAATAAATGTTGAGTTTTGTTTGGCTGTTAACCCTTACTTTGTTACTGAAAAAAAATGGATTAAAATGCAAAATCTGCCAAAAAAAGTAAAATTCTGAAATTTCATCTACATTTTCTTTTAATTCTTGTGGAACACCTAAAGAGTTAACAATGTAAAAACAGTTTTGAATATCTCGAGGGGCTTAGTTTCTAAAATTGGGTCATTTATGGGTGGTTTCTGCAGTGGACGGGTTTGGGGTGGCCCCAACACTACGCTGGGTGCCCCGGACACCGTCGAGGTGTCACCACATGTTACTGCTCCCCAGAAGGGATGGTAAGGCGTGGTGCACCGCAATGAGAAATAAGTCCAGAAAGTCAGGGTCTGCAGTAAACCAGGGTGCTTCTTTACTGGAGGAATTCAGGTACAAAACAATACAGGCGAGGCATTGGGCTGGCTTCTCCAGTCTCCTCCCTGGCAGGAGAAGGGTTTGATGCTGAGGAAAGGCCTGAGCTAGCTGTCCCTCTTTCTCTTCAAAAGGCTGGTAGCCTGGTCCAGATCTGGTGATCCAGGGTCTGGGGCAGCGTATCCCCATCTCAGCGTCTTATTCTAGTCACCCAGTAGTTTGGCAGAGTCTTCTCTTCCAAGCACTGTTCTCTAACTGCAGCACACTAGGGGCTCTGACTGTTCTCCTTATATACAGTTTTGATAGCTGTAACAGCGGCTGCAGGGTGCCGCTGTTCCCCAGCTTTTTGCTGCAGTCCCGGGCTCTGTCGGGGTTCTGATATTGCTTCTGAGGATTCTGCTTCACAGCTTCCACTCAGCCCTGGACACAGCCTATGTTCGGCTGGTTTTATGTTTCACTGTTCTAAGGGTCGGAGCGCATCACTCTCTGGGCTGTGAGGGTTAGGTCATGTGACCACGCTGACCAACCCTGGCTCTCCTGCAGGTATTAATGTGCTTCAGCACTTCTCCCAGATGCCTCAGAGTCAAGGTCCTATCCTGTGCAATTGAGCTTGTTACCACTTGTGTTCCTGACTACGTGCCTCGTTCCTAGACTACGCTCTTCGTCTGATCCCTGCTTGCTTGCATCGCTCCTCCTGTTGCAGACCTGGATTGTCTGACTTCGTTCCTGTGCCACCTGCGATGACCCATTGCTTGTCTCAACTACGTCTCTGCCTCGTCCACTGGTTCCTGTCTGGTTGCT
Organism: Bufotes viridis; assembly: GCA_033119425.1. Taxonomy (NCBI): domain Eukaryota; kingdom Metazoa; phylum Chordata; class Amphibia; order Anura; family Bufonidae; genus Bufotes; species Bufotes viridis. Next base: position 423,825,248 of record CM065591.1, read on the forward strand.
CCTGGTAACGACCCTGCCTGTCTAACTACGTCTGTACTGTCGGTACCTTCGCAGGTACCTCCTGGTCTGCCCGGACCAGCTGCTACCGACTCAGGGACTACCCTGGAGTGGTACTCAGCAGATACCCTAATGGTAGTCTATCCTCACCACCAGAGGCTCTAGCAAAGACCAGGTAGCTGCTTAGTCACTCCCTCCAGGGTACAGCCAGTCCGTAGCACAGTGGGTTCACAACCGCTGCTCATGACACTAGACTAGAACCTTCTAGTGGGAGGGGTGGAGTGGAGAAACTCAGCACAAACAGATACATTGTTTCAGCTCCCGTTTGGTATAAGCTTACGTTAGAGCTTCAATGATACTCAAAGGCTATGACACAGCAGGTTTTCCAGACAAAAACACGTTTCCAGACATAACAACATAGCTAAAACCAGACATTTAAAAGGTAAGACTGTCTGCTTTTTGGTGGTAAACAAGTCTGGGTTTTTTCTTCAAAACATGGCCTTCTTTAAACCCTATAGCAGCTGTGGAAAATTACCAGCTTCTCAATCAAAGTCCTAACAGTCTCTCAGTATTCATTAACCCTTTCCACAGAGCCTGATCGGTCGCCCACACGTGCGTTCACCCACGCCCACCCCGCCGCAGTGACAAAAAAATTTTTTTTTTTGTAATCACTGCACAATCCCTTCACAAGCGCTGCGGCGATAAAAAAATCAGTTTTGATATTTTTTATCAATCGCAGCGGCTTCTGTACTTCGCTACCCTCTCAATTGTAAGACAGGCTTGCTTTTTTTCTTGGGTAGTCTCAGGGAATACCCCCTAAATTTAGACGGCCAAATGTCAAACAAGGGGTATTCCTCTGGAGGGGCCTACAGGATTCTGACCCAGTCGGATGAGGAGTGGGAACCCTCATCTGACGAATCCAGCGGGTCAGAATACGAACCTGTAGAAAGCAGTGGCAGTCTGACCCAAAGTTCTGACGAGGAGGTGGAGGTCCCTGATAGAACCAGGCGTACCCGGCCCCGTGTCGCTAGACCACAGGTTGCGCAGGATCCGCTTCAAGGGCAGCAGAGTGGGGCTGGCGCTGCCGGATTACGTGGTGAGGCATACATCAGCAGCGCAGCCCGTCCTGGACCTTCTACCAGCACTTCCGTAGAACATGGTGAAGTGGCGAGCACCAGAAGGGCAGTAGAAGCTGGTACGGTGGCACGTGCAATAGTTTCCCCGTCGCAGCCACCGCAAAGACAACAGGCCCGTAGAGCCCCTAGAGTCCCTGAGGTGCTGGCAAACCCTGATTGGCAGCCCCCATCTTCAGCCGCACCAGTAGTTCCCCTTTCACCGCCCAGTCAGGAGTTCGGGTGGAAACAGCTCAGATAGGATCGGCGCTGGGGTTTTTGAGCTGTTTTTCACTGCGGAGCTCTTTGACTTAGTCGTGGCAGAAACAAACAGATATGCCACTCAATTTATCGCCAACAACCCGGGAAGCTCTTATGCCCAGCCTTTCCGGTGGAAACCAGTCCAAGTTTCCGAACTTAGAACTTTTCTGGGCCTTCTCCTCAGCATGGGCATAACCAAAAACATGAATTGCGGTCATATTGGTCCACGAACCCAATTCATCACATGCCCATGTACTCTGCTGCCATGTCCAGGACACGTTTTGAGACCATCCTGCGTTTCCTGCACTTTAGTGACAACACCACCTCCCGTCCCAGAGGCCACCCAGCTTTTGACCGGCTCCATAAAATTCGGCCCCTCATAGACCATTTCAACCAGAAATTTGCAGATTTGTACACCCCTGCTCAAAACATCTGCGTAGACGAGTCCCTTGTACATTTTACCGGGCGCCTTGGCTTCAAGCAGTACATCCCGAGCAAGCGCGCCCGGTATGGGGTCAAATTGTATAAGCTCTGTGAAAGGGCCACAGGCTATACGCACAAATTTCGGATCTATGAGGGAAAACATCAGACCCTGGAGCCGGTCGGTTGCCCTGACTACCTGGGGAGCAGTGGGAAGATAGTCTGGGACTTGGTGTCACCCTTATTCGGCAAGGGTACCATCTTTACGTGGACAACTTTTACACAAGTGTGGCCCTCTTCAAGCATTTGTTCCTAGAACAGATTGGCTGCTGCGGCACCGCGCGACCTAGTCGCCGGGGCTACCCCCAACGGCTTCTTACCACCCGACTTGCAAGGGGGCAGAGGGCTGCACTGTGTAACGACGAACTGCTCGCGGTGAAATGGAGAGACAAGCGTGACGTTTACATGCTCTCCTCCATTCACGCAGACACGACAGTACAAATTCAACGGGCAACCAGTGTCGTTGAAAGCCCCTCTCAGTCCACGACTATAACCTCCACATGGGAGGGGTGGACTTCAACGACCAGATGTTGGCCCCTTATTTGGTTTCCCGAAAGACCAGACGCTGGTATAAAAAAGTGTCTGTTTATCTGATTCAATTGGCTCTATATAATAGTTACGTTCTCTACAGTAAGGCTGGGAGAACTGGATCTTTCCTAAAATTCCAGGAAGAGATCATCGAGAACCTCCTGTACCCAGGAGGTTCCGTGGCCCCATCCACCAGTGTAGTTAGCCGTCTACACGAGCGGCACTTCCCTAGCGTTGTGCCGGGTACCTCAAACCAACCGCCACCCCGAAAAAATGTCGTGTCTGTAGCAGGAGTGGAATAAGGCGTGACACCCGTTATTTCTGTCCTGACTGTCCTGACCACCCTGCCCTATGCCTTGGAGAGTGTTTCTGGAAGTACCACACTCAGGTACACTTAGGGACCTAGGGACAGCACTACACAGGTAGTTTTTTTCCACTTCAGGCTCTAGGGTCTCTCAGGACACTAGGTTTTGAGAGACCCTAACACATAGGGACAGTGCTGGTGTGCTACTGCAGAAGTGTGAAACGGTAGAAACGTCTCCTTTCACTTGGGATAACGCGTATAATGTACTTCGCACCATCTCTGTGTGATTTACACTTTACACATTGTCCCATGGGAAAGGAGAGGTTTCTGCTAGGAAAATAAAGAGTGAAATGGTAAAAAAATAAAATAAATAAACAGGTAGCAAGAAAAAAATCTTGAGTTAGTTCAGGTTTTTATGTTCATGTTTTATAAAAGTTTTAAAATGTTCTGGTTTTATAAAGTTTGCAACGTTCAAGTCATGTGCCTGCTGCCTGTTTTTTTCTTCTTTTTTTTTTTTCCCCTAACCACCCTTTTATTTTCCAGGTATACCAACAGACCAACGGACCAACCGACGAAAACGCCGCAGCACTGATGTGAATTCTGAGAGAAGCATTGTGCTGCTGTCAGAAGACACGTGAAGTCAGTGTATGCGGCGCTGCAAGACGAGATTTCTCCTCTGCAGTACAGGTACGTTTGCCCTGGCATATGAGCTGAGGAGAGGTGTTGGAGTTCATATGCTTTGGCAAACACTTTGTATCAAAAATCTGGCAAAGATGTCTTCCTCCACACCGATCGATTGATCGATGTGAATGGAGAAATCACGCTTGCCAGGACATAGGAGCTGATTGGGTATGGATGTTTGGGCGGAGCTCCTATGTCCTGGCAATCGCCAGGCCCTCTTTTTTTCTTGCATATTTTTGGCAGAGATTTTTTATCCACATCGATTGATGCGAATGAGGAAATCTGTGCCGTTCATTTTTTCTTTCAGCCCAGAGGCTGAACGGAAAAATCTCATTACCCGTATGCTCCATATAAGGAGAATAGCAGAAACTCCTAATGCTGGCCATACATGTAATGATTGCGGAGACCTCAAATGCCAGGGCAGTACAAAAACCTCACATGTGACCCCATTTCGAAAGAAGACGCCCCAAGGTATTCGCTGAGGGGCATATTGAGTCCATGAAAGATTGAACTTTTTGTCACAAGTTAGCGGAAAGGGAGACTTTGTGAAAAAACAAAAAATCAAATTCCGCTAACTTGGGCAAAAATAAAATCTTCTATGAACTCACCATACCCTCACAAAATACCTTGGGGTGTCTTCTTTCTAAAATGGGGTCACATGTGGAGCATTTATACTGCCCTGGCATTTTAGGGGCCCTAAAGCATGAGAAGAAAAAGTGTAAAAATGCCATCCTAAAAGGTACTCCTTGGATTTAGGGCCCCTTGTGCAACTTGGCTGCAAAGTGGCACACATAGGTATCGCCGTACTAGTAGAAGTAGGCAGTGTTTTGGGTGTATGTTTACATATACCATGCAGGGTGTGAGAAATATCTCTGTAAATGACAACTTTGTAAAAATTTTTATACAAAGTTGTCATTTACAGAGATATTTTTCACACCCAGTATGGGTATATGTAAAAATACACCCCAAAACACATTGCCCTACTTCTCCTGAGTACGGCGATACCACATGTGTGGCACTTTTTTGCATCCAAGATGCGCACAGGGGCCCCAAATCCAATGAGTACCTTTAGGATTTCACAGGCCATTTTTACACATTTGGATTCCAAACTGCTTCTGACGGTTAGGTGCCCCTAAAATGCCAGGGCAGTAAAAATACCACACAAGTGACCCCATTTTAGAAAGAAGACACCCCAAGGTATTCTGTGAGGGGTATGGTGAGTTCATGTAAAATTGTATTTTCTGGCACAAGTTAGTGGAATATGAGACTTTGTAAAAAAAAAAAAAATCAATTTCCGCTAACTTGTGACAAAAAATAAAAACTTCCATGAACTTACTATGCCCCTCAGTGAATACCTTAGGTTGTCTACTTTCGGAAATGGGGTCATTTATGGGGTATTTCTACTGTCTGGGCATTGTAGTACCTCAGGAAACAGGACAGGTGCTCAGAAAGTCAAAGTGCGGAAATTCACTTTTTTGCACCATAGTTTGTAAACGCTATAACTTTTACCCAAACCAATAAATATGCACTTATTGCATTTTTTTTATCAAAGACATGTAGAACAATAAATTTTGAGAAAAATTTATAGAGAAATGTAGTTTTATTTGATAAATTTTCCAACAGAAAGTGAAAAATGTCATTTTTTTGCAAAAATTTCGTTAAATTTGTATTAATGGCAAAAAAAGTAAAAATGTCAGCAAGAATGAAATAGCACCAAATGAAAGCTCTATTAGTGAGAAGAAAAGGAGGTAAAATTCATTTGGGTGGTAAGTTGTATGACGGAGCAATAAACGGTGAAAGTAGTGTAGTGCGGAATTGTAAAAAGTGGCCTGGTCTTTAAGGGTGTTTAAGGTAGGGGGGCTGAAGTGGTTAAACAGTGCAAGTTAACCCTTTTAGGTGAAATAAAGTAAGAAGTTTTAACTTTGCATAGGGGAAATAGGCAAATGTCCAAAAATGTCAAAATGTCAAAGTACTCCCTGCTCCAGGGCACTACATCTCTATTATGTAAGCCCCACAAAGTGACTTCACACCTGAAGTGGTCCTTAAAAATTGGGTTTTGGGAGTTTCCTGTTGCTAGTCTGCCCGGCCCCTATTATAGTAAATGGGGCCGGAGCGATAGTCCGGGGACACATGTTCACTAGCGGCAGGACAGATCTGACAGGCTGTTCCGTTGGGTGAACAGCCTGTCGGATCCGTCCTGCTGCTAGTGCGAAAGTAGCTCATGCCTTCTAACGTCCCAAAAAAAAAAAATGTAATTTACAAAATGATCCAAACATTAAGTAGACATATGGGAAATGTAAAGTAATACCTGTTTTAGAAGGTATCACTAACTGTTTTAAAATCAGAGAAATTTAAATTTTAAAAATTTTAAAAGTTTTTGGTAAATTTGGTATTTTTTATAAATAAAAATAAAATATTTTGACTCAAATTTACCACTGTTAAAAAGTACAGTATGTGACGAGAAAACAATCTCAGAATGGCTTGGAGAAGTAAAAGCGTTTTAAAGTTATCACTACGTGTCAGATTTGCAAAAAATGGCCTGGTCTTGAAGGGGTTAATCAGCATCAAATATGAGCGCCATGAGCAGAAATACACACACTTATTTATGATTGTCTAACAAATGTTCTGCCAAGCTGAATTCACTTGGGCCCACCAATCATTAAGATTGACTGCTAGCAGTTCCCTTTGCAATTGCTGACCAGTGACGTTGTACATTTGCTCGATGAGAGACAAGTCTGGAGATGCTGCAGGCCATGGGAGCACATTCAGGCTGCTCACAGTAGCACAAGCGACATGCAGTTTGGTGTTCTTCTGTTTAAAAACAGCTCCTGGGACACATTGGAGAAATGGCCATACCACTGGTTCCACGACCAAATCACTGTAAGGGTCCATTCACACGTCCGCAACTGTTTTGCAGATCCGCAAAACATGGCCGGCACTATAATAGAAATGCCTTTTCTTGTCCGTGGATGTGGACAAGAATAGGACATGTTTTTTTGCGGGGGCGCGGAACGCAAGTGCGGATCTTTTGCGGCCCCATTCAAAATAAATGGGTCTGCACCCATTCTGCAAAACTGCGGAACGGATGCGGACCCATTTTGCGGACGTGTTAATGGACCTTAACTCTGAGAGGTAATTGTACACTACCTAAAATGAAGACTAGAGGGGTCCAGTTACTATACATTTGCTACTCCACAGCATAATCCTGGGATTAGGACTAGTGTGATAGGATTTTTCATGGTGTTGCCCCTGTGGTCCCCAAACCAATTTTAATTTTGCCAGAATAACCAAAGAATGCACCAAAAATTCAGACCTTGGCCAGATTGCAAAATAAATAGGCCACTTTCACAAGGGCGTAATTTCCGCGCGGGTGCAATGAGTGATGTGAACACATTGCACCCGCAGTGAATCCGGACCCATTCATTTCTATGGGGCTGTGCACACGAGCGGTGATTTTCCCTCATCACTTTTGCATTGCGTGAAAATCGCAGCATGTTCTATATTCTGCGTTTTTCACGCAACGCTGGCCCCATAGAAATGAATGGGGCTGCGGGAAAATCGCAAGCATCCGCAAGCAAGTGCGGATGCGGTGCGATTTTCCTGCATGGTTGCTAGGAGACGATCAGGATGGGGACCCGATCTTTATTATTTTCCCTTATAACATGGTTATAAGGGAAAATAATAGAATTCTTAATACAGAATGCAAAGTAAAATGGGTGATTGGGGGTTAAAAAAAAAAAAAAAAGTAACTCCCCCTTCAATTGAGCGCGTAGCTGCCGGTCTCCTGTTCTGTCTTCATCTGGGGGGGTATAGGACCTTCCGTGACGTCCCTGGGTCACATGGTTCAATCACATGCTTCCATCACTATTGTGGTCAATGCATGGGCAACGTCCATGTGGCGGCCAGGACATCGAGGGTCCTTTATCCCCTCTTCTCTACTGAGCTCCGGAGGTCCTGTCAGCACTGTGCTAACGATTTCTTTTGTATGTGAGGGAGGGGACCTTACACTGCATTGTAAAGAGGTTTGCTTCCTCAGACGTTCAGCTGAACAGCAGCACTGAAGCAGGGGGCCCCTTAGACAATTGCCCAGTTTGCCCCCCCAACGCCGGCCCTGACTCTAGTCACAACACTCTGAAGCTTTGCAGCTCCACTCCCTGTTGCAAAAATGTAACATAAATGTAATGGACACTAAATCCCTGCCTGAGTACCCAACTTTGCTGCAAAGTGGCACCCTAGACCAGTGATGGGCAACGTGCGGCTCTCCAGCTGTTGCTAAACTACAACTCCCACCATGCCCTGCAGTAGGCTGATGGCTATAGACAGGCTTTGCATGCTGGGAGTTGTAGTTCTGCAACAGCTGGAGAGCCGCACGTTGCCCATCACTGCCCTAGACAGTTACCCGCCCCCTCATCCCCCCATTGATCAACATCCCACAGATAATTAGTAGATGTAGAGGGATTGACTCATGAAAAATATTCTACAGTTTTCAAACCAGCACCTGGATCTGAATACTTTTGTAAATTGCATGTAATTAAAAGTTTAGCATAGCCACTGAGTTATTCAATAAAATGTATCTGTATAGCGCCACCTGCTGTTTTTTTCTTATATCTTTGTCCTGGTTACTGAGATGGCCGCACATGCTCAGTTTCGTCCCTCAACTGGCTCCTGAGCTGTGATAGTTAGAGCATGGACACGCCCCCTGCATAGGGGCAGGGGAAACTGGAAACTGTGGTTGTTAAGGCTGTGAACTGGAGGTCAACAGTCGTGATGATAGCCTATGGAAAGCTGAGGAGGAGATTACCTGTGAATAGGAGGTTAACAGTCGTGATGCTAGCCTGTGGAAAGCTGAGGAGGAGATCACCTGTGAATAGGAGGTCTACTTTGGTAAGTGGGGAGTGGAGCTTGTGTCACAAAATGGACAGGGAACCTGACAAGTGAAGATACCTCCACATTCCAAGGCTCTATTAATTACTAATAAGCATTTTTAATGCCCCCCCCCCCCCAGCAACTTCTTTGCAACCCCTTCCTCCCGTGCATCCACCACTCCTGTGGCTAGTCAAGATCGATTTCTCAGACCAAACCCAGCAGCCGCTCCGTCTGTTTTCTACACTTATATACTGTATGTCATGTCACTTTATATAGTGTCATTGTATAATGTCATTGTATAATACTGTTGATGGGGGTCCTGAGATAAAAGTCTTTTAGTCCTCCTCCTGGGTGGGCCCCTTCTCAGTTTGGGCCCCATAGCAGCTGCTTCCACTATAACTACGCCCCTGATATTCAGCAATGGAATGAAGAGTTATTGTTAATGAAGCAATTAACAGAGGCATCAAGTGGGGAAAAAACTATTAATTAAAAAAAGGAGTGCCAAGTTCAAGAGTAGTCAGGATCATCTAATGGTCCTTGGAGTTGGGTGAAGTCATCTCTACAACATACCAGGGGTTAAATGTGCTATTAGAATCTAATATTGTTCTTAGTCGCACGTAGTTAGTGTAGACAATAAGGCTCTGGGGAATGCCTCACCCAACATCCAGGGCAGGTTTTGTTTAAAAGTTTCCTGAGACATCATTTAACACTTATATTGCCAGACAGGCTAACTACAATATTACTTGGGCTAGGTTTAAATATATTTGTATAGTAATGTAGATAAAGGTCAGACATACAGTTCATTGAATAATGTCAACATGTGAAAAAGCATGAGGTCATTATTAGCTATTGAGGAACTCAATGGTCCTTCTTGAAGAGACTCATTTCCTTGAAGAGGACCTGTCAGCAGGACCAAATAAAACCTGAAAAATTTCCTGATAAAACTATTATTATTTATGCCACCAATGTCAGGTAGGTACAGGTCCCATCTTTGGGACTCACATCTATCTCTAGAATGGGGCCTCCAAAATGAAAGAGGTGCACCTTCCATTCACCTCTATAGGTGTGCCGAAATAGAGCTCAGACTAGAAGTTAATGGACAGAGCACCGCACAATTGCGCCTGTCTGTCTATTCACCTCTATGGGAGTTATGGAAACAGCCAATCTTGCTTGCTCAACCCCTTTTCGAAACTCCCATACAAGTGAATGGAGCTGATAAGCGGTGTGCTCTCCTTCACTAGCGTTGATCACGAATTTTCGAATTGCGAATTTTAATCGCGAATATCAGCACTTTGAGAATTCGCGAATATTTAGAATATCGCAAAATATATTCGCAATTGCGAATATTCGCTTTATGCAAATTTTTTATAAGAAAATTTTCGCATGCAAGAAAATAATGTCATTATTTTCTTGTTTGCGAAAATTCGCATAAAAATTCGCATAAATTAGCATAAAAATTCATATAAATTAGCATAAAAATTCGCATAAGCTGGTATTTAAAAGGTATATTTTAAATGCCAGTTTATGCAAATTGTTATGCTAATTTATGCGAATTTTCGCAAACAAGAAAATATTGTCTGGAGATTACGAATTTGCGTATTTTCGAATATATGGCGAATATTCGCCCAAATATTCGCGAAATATCACGAATTCGAATATTGCCCCTGCCGCTCATCACTATCCTTCACTTTGGGGGCCCCGTTCTTGAAGGAGATGTGAGTCTCGGCGATATGCCACCATTGTGTGAGAATGGCCAACCCCATGGTGCTACTGACACATTTGCTAAATGGCATGGCTGTAAAGCCGATCCGGGCCGGCTCTTACCGGGAGCAGCTAAAGTGTAGGGTGGGTGGCTGCTCCCCACGACCCAGTCCTGGTTTTGGGCTGGGTTTAAAAACTCAGCCAGCACCAGCAGCTGTGAGAGTGTTTGTCCTGGAGCTGATCACAGTGCTGTGGAGCTCTCTGACCTGGAGGAAGGAGCTCAGCCAAGTGGGGTTATTCCTGGAAGCCTGATGGTGGATTGTCCTGCGGCTGGGCTGACAGCCAGGTGCGAACCCGCACCTCAAACCTCCCAGGTGAATTGGAACCTGTGTTTGGACTTTTTGTTTTTCCACTCGTTTTCTGATGTGTGTGTGATTTAACACCAAGTGACTGTCTGCTGTTAATTTGATGCAAGTGTGAATAAAACACTGTTTTCCGCACCTTCTGGACTCCCTTGTGCCTCTATACTGCACCCGCACCGCTGTCTACCAGAGCGACTCCCCACATTTGGTGGAGGATGCGGGCATGCGCAGTGAGGCTGGCGTGAACGCCGAAGTTTGTTTTTTCTGGGAACGACTGGATGTCCTATATTCGGCCGGCAAAGTTGCAGCCTGTGTTCCCTGACAAAATGGAGGCGGCGGTGAAAGCTCTCATAGAGGCTAACGTGCAGCAGCGGGAGACCAACCAGCTACTGCTACAGCATGTGATGGCGTTACAAGCCGCAGGAGCGTCCCACCACGTCCATGATGCCCGGAAAGCGGTCCGTGCGGCGGTCCCAAAATGACCCCTCAGACGACGTTGAGACATACCTGGCGGTCTTTGAGAAGGTCGCCGTGAGGGAAAAGTTACCCCGTGACCAGTGGGCCGAGGTGGTTGCTCTGTTCCTGGCATCCGGACCCCAGCAAGTTTTTTTTGATTTAGCAGATGACCAGGCTGCTGATTATCCCACGGTGAAGGGGAGATCCTGGCCAGACTGGGGGTAAATGTGTTGGTCCGGGCGCAGCGGGTCCACCAGTGGGACTTTAAAGCGGCTGAACCCGCCAGGCCGCAGTACTATGAGTTGCTGCACAGGTTGCAAAAATGGCTGCAACCTGACATTCTAAGTCCGACTGCTATGCTGGACCGTCTGCTGGCTGACATGTTCTGGAGGGCCTTGCCTTACCCCCTTCAGCACTGGATCGGCCAGGTATCACCCACCAATGCCCTAGAAATGGTCGACCTGGTGGAGCGCAATGAGGCCACCCAAAACTTGAAAGGGGGTGTTGTTGGGAGGGGGCCGGTCAAACCCCGGAGGACTCCCATCCAGTCCCGGCGACTGGTACCCGAGAAACCTGCGCGGCGTGTACCCCCTAAGGACCCGGCCCCGATAGTCTGCTGGCGGTGTCACGAGCCTGGCCACGTAAGGGCCGACTGTCCACAGTGGGGAGAACCCATGGAGATTAATTATGGGTACCGGGCTTCCATGTATGCCCGGAGACTGTGTGCGACCGGCACCCCCGAGACAATAGACAATCGTCATCTGTGCCAGGTGCAAGTCGGGGATAACCTGGCAGTGGCGCTGTTGGACTCAGGGAGCCTAGTAACCCTGGTAAGTGCTGCCCTGGTACAGCCCACCCAGTATACGGGCCGGAAAGTTGGGGTGGTGTGCATACACGGAGACTTAAAGGACTATCCCACTGCTGTAATGTCTCTGTCCACGGCGGCCGGCACATGGACTTGTGAAGTGGCGATCTCCTCAAAGCTACCCTATGAACTAATAATTGGGAGAGACTTCCTGGTTTTCCGTCACTATGGCCTGAGGTGAAAGTGACTAATAGCCCTGAGACAGGGGTAACCCTAGCTGAGTGGCCTGGTTCCAGTGGGAGGCCAGAGCCCTGGGAGCCCGAGTCCGAAGGGCCTGCGGTAGGGGTGACCACCACTTCTGTGATAGAGGGGAGGCACCCCCACTGAGTGTAATGGTGGGAGACATGGAGGACTTGCCACCAGGACCTGAGTTGGCAGACCTCCACGTCTCCGGAGATAATTTTGGGACTGCCCAACACCGGGACCAAACCCTAACCAGGGCCTGGGAGAATGTGCTGGAAATTGATGGTAAACCCCAGAGACCAGGGGCTGAGTTAATATTTCCCCGCTTTGTTGTTCACCAAGAAATGTTGTATCGGGTGAACCAAATCCGGGTGAACCTGTTGAACAGTTGGTGGTGCCCACAGCTGTACCGCAAGCTTGTCATGGAGCTTGCCCACCAACATGTTCTTGGGGACACTTGGGGTGGCAGAAAACCCAGGACCGCATACTGCAGCGGTTTTATTGGCCCAGTGTGTTCAAGGAGGTAGAGAATTATTGTAAGTCCTGTCCCACCTGTCAGATAAATAGCCCCCAGCCACATTTCCGTAGTCCTCTGGTACCTCTTCCAATTATTGAGGTCCCGTTTGAGCGAATCGCTATGGATCTAATTGGGCCTGTACCAAAGTCTGCCAGGGGCCACCAACACATTTTGGTAGTTCTCGACTATGCCACTCGGTATCCGGAGGCGGTGCCTCTGCGACATACCTCAGCTAAGCTCATTGCCAAAGAGTTAATGGAAATGTTTTCCCGTGTGGGCCTGCCAAAAGAGGTTCTGACAGACCAAGGGACCCCTTTTATGTCCAAAGTTATGAGGAACTGTGTAAGTTATTGCGTATAAAGCAATTACGGACGTCCGTTTACCATCCGCAAACGGACGGTCTTGTCGAGAGGTTTAACCAAACTTTAAAAAATATGTTAAAAAGGGTGGTGTCTAGAGATGGGAAGGACTGGGACCTGCTTCTGCCCTATCTCATGTTCGCAGTGCGAGAGGTACCCCAGGCCTCTACTGGGTTCTCGCCCTTCGAACTGCTTTATGGCAGACACCCTCGGGGCCTGTTGGATATCGCCAAGGAAGCATGGGAACAACAGCCTGTCCCCCACAAAAGTGTCATTGAGTATGTCACCCAGATGCAGGACCGGATGGAAAGGGTGTTGCCGCTGGTCCGAGAGCATATGGAGGCAGCGCAACAAGCCCAGAGTAGGGTGTACAATCGTCAGGCTCGGGTGCGGGGCTTCAATCCGGGAGACCGGGTTTTGGTTCTGGTACCCACCCTTGACAGCAAATTCTTAGCTAGGTGGCAGGGCCCCTATGAGGTGATCGAGAAGGTAGGGAAGTAAATTACAAAGTACACCAGCCAGGGCGGCGCAAGCCGGAGCAGGTGTACCACGTGAATTTACTAAAGCCGTGGAAAGATAGGGACACGGCCGAAGACCACAGCCCCGGCCAGGGCTTCTAGGTGAAAAGGGTCCAGCCCCACAGTTCGAGGCCTGTGAAGCCGTAACCACGGTAAAAATTGCAGACAGCCTGTCTTCCAAACAAGTTCAGGAAGTCAGGGAGTTCATCAGTCGGAACACGGATGTGTTCTCGGACCTCCCTGGCCGCACGTCTCTCATCCGACATGACATCGTCCTAATACCCAAGCCGGATGGGACGTTGCGGTTCTGCAACGACTTTCGCAAGTTAAATGAAGTGTCCAAGTTTGATGCGTATCCCATGCCCCGGGTAGACGAGCTTGTTGAGAATTTAGGATAAGCCCGTTATTTTTCTGTGCTGGACCTCACTAAAGGGTACTGGCAGGTACCCTTAACGGAGTCGGCCAAGGAAAAAAACGCTTTTGTTACCCCGCAGGGCCTGTATCACTACAAGGTGTTACCCTTTGGCCTGCATGGCGCCCCCGCCACCTTCCAAAGGTTAATGGACATAGTGCTGCGACCACATCGTCGGTACGCCTCGGCCTACTTAGATGATGTAATCATCCACAGCACCCGACTGGGAAAGCCATTTGCCCAAAGTGCAGGCGGTAGTGGATGCCCTGAGGAAAGCTGGTCTAACCGCCAATCCAAAGAAGTGTGCGATTGGGTTGGAAGAGACCAAATACCTGGGGTATGTCATTGGGCGGGAGTCATCAAGCCTCAGGTAAATAAGGTAGAGGCAATACGGAGTTGGCCCCGACCGGTCACCACCAGGCAGATAAAGTCGTTCCTGGGGATTGTGGGGTATTACATGAGGTTTGTGCCCCACTTTGCCACTATCGCTTCGCCATTGACAGAGTTATTAAAGGGGCGTAAGACAGGGATGGTCCGCTGGAATGAGCAGGTGGAAAAGGCTTTCTCCGCCCTGAAATCGGCCCTGTGTGGGTCCCCGGTTTTGGTGACACCCGATTTCAGGAAAGAGTTCGTTGTCCAGACCGACGCCTCTGAGGTTGGCCTTGGTGCGGTACTATCGCAGGAAGTCAACAGGGAGGAGCATCCCGTTGTCTTCCTCAGCCGCAAGCTCACCCCAGCCGAGACCAGGTACAGCATAGTCGAGAGAGGTGCCTGGCCATCAAGTGGGCACTCGAGGCCCTCCGTTATTACCTGTTGGGCAGAAGCTTCCGCCTGGTGACCGACCACTCCCGCTCAAGTGGATGTGCCAAGCCAAAGAGAGGAATGCCCGGGTCACCAGGTGGTTTCTGTCCCTACAGAATTTTAAATTCACGGTGGAGCACAGAGCGGGCCGGTTGTTAAAAAATGCAGACGCGCTCTCCCGGGTACACTGTTTGTCGTGTGTCCACCCCCTCAGGGTTGAACAAGAGGGGGTATGTGGTAAGGTGCAGGGTGCCGTCCTAGATGGCAGGTACGTGTCACCGAGGTTCATAGCCTCGGTGAGGTAAGAGCCGTTTGTTGGTGTCAGTAGCAGGTAGTGCTACTGACACATTTGCTAAATAGCATGGCTGCAAAGCCGATCCGGGCCGGCTCTTACCGGGAGCAGCTAAAGTGTAGGGTGGGTGGCTGCTCCCACGACCCAGTCCTGGTTTTGGGCTGGGTTTAAAAACTCAGCCAGCACCAGCAGCTGTGAGAGTGTTTGTCCTGGAGCTGATCACAGTGCTGTGGAGCTCTCTGACCTGGAGGAAGGAGCTCAGCCAAGTGGGGTTATTCCTGGAAGCCTGATGGTGGATTGTCCTGCGGCTGGGCTGACAGCCAGGTGCGAACCCGCACCTCAAACCTCCCAGGTGAATTGGAACCTGTGTTTGGACTTTTTGTTTTTCCACTCGTTTTCTGATGTGTGTGTGATTTAACACCAAGTGACTGTCTGCTGTTAATTTGATGCAAGTGTGAATAAAACACTGTTTTCCGCACCTTCTGGACTCCCTTGTGCCTCTATACTGCACCCGCACCGCTGTCTACCAGAGCGACTCCCCACATTACATAATATAAAACAACACAAGTACAATAAGCAAGAAACGTATTAACAGACTGGTACAGAGGAGGAGAGGATCCTGCCCGCAAGAGACCATCTGCTACCTGTACTGCTAAAATCCATTGCTCCGTTCCAGAGTTATGGTTGTTTTAATCAGCATAAAGGTATCATCATTGTGCTCCTGCCTGGTACTAAATTCCTGTGCATTCACTGCTGATTCAACTGCATACACCAAGTGCAAGGGGTCTGCATGAGTTTAAGGGGTCTTTCTCGGGTATGTATTTAGGGTGTCTGGGATGCTTGGGAGAATTGTCCTCGTCGCGGCCTGCTATTGGCTGACCTCCTCAACGCCGGATGTTTTCACCCGCGTGACAGGAGATGCAGCGGCGGCCATGGCGGTGTGAGAAGCGACGTGGGTTCCAGGGAGCAAGGTAAGTACAACCTCTGTGAGGGGCCCGGGCATATGGGGGGGGGGCATTATAGAACTTTAAGGGATGTGGCTGCCGTGGGTCTGTACCTAGGCAGTCTAGGGTCTGAATTTATTTAGGGTGTTTGGGCTTGGTCTGTATTAAGAGACTCTAGGGTCTGACTTTAGGTGGTCTGGTTTGGCGGTCTGTATTTAATTTGGGGGTCTGTTATCGAGTCTGTATTTTTTTTAGGGGATGTCTCGTATGTAGGCTATTACAGTTTAGGTGGTCTTTTGTCTGCATTGTTTAAGAATGTCTTCATTCATTCTGGGGTCTGATCTGAAGTCCGAATTTATTTGTGTTGCTATGGCTGCGGAAGAAAAGGGCCAAAGATATCTGGCCAGTAAACCCTGCTGATGTCAAAATTAATTATAATGGCAGTCTGGTCCAGATAAACTAGAAAAGGAAAGCTGGCACCTAGATCAGAGCAGACATCAGTCCTTGAGTCACGGGATTTATGGAGGAGCTCTCACCTTTGATGACATGTCTGTAGCCTAGGCTTAAGTGACAACTGGGTGATACCATTCCCTTTGTCAAGAGCATGTGCCTCCTCACAGTCTGATACTGTCAGCAATGATTTGGCACTGTCAGGATATGGTAGCATTCAGCTGTCAATACTAGCACAGAAATGTGGTGTTGACCATAAATACAGTGTGGCATGGTGGTGGTAGGAAAGGGAGACTAAGTTTTTATAGGAGTCCATGGTCTGTGGTCTACTTAAAGGGGTTATCCTATGATTAATGTAAAAATGAAAATCGGACTTCATATACTGTAGAACATAACAATCTCTTTCTAACAAAGCTAGAACCAGCCCTGTACCTCACATGGGTCCAGAGATCTCTCCATTCATTGCTCCAATTGCTCTGCTATATTGATTTCAAGCTGGCAGCTCATGGGGCTTGTCCTTTCTCGGGGAGCATGTCCATTCTGCTGCACCTGGTGGCAGTTGAAGGATGGAAATGAGCATGTGCATCCACCTCTCTGTGGTGGACAGAGAAATTTTAAAAAGAACAAACAGCAGGTGGCGCTATACAGATAAATTTTATTGAATAACTCAGTGGCTATGCTAAATATTTAATTACCGGTACATGCAATCACAAGTATTCAGATCCAAGTGCTGGTGTGAAAACTTGAGAATATTTTTCGCAGGACAACCCCTTTAATCTGCCACCCATCCCCTACTGTGTGGAACTTGTTCTTCTTGATTATAAATCTTTTATAGGCAAATAAATTCCACTATTAACTTCCATTTCTCCTGTGCCAACTGTATCAATTGGATTCATTAATTACAAGGTTTTTATTAGGAAATCACAGCTTCATCATTTCCATCAAATCTAGAAAAAGTTCATCTCAGATGTCTCTGTTCAACAACTACCCAAAAAAGAGACATTTTCAGTGGGATACAATTCTTTTTTCCGGTGACACCGGTGGAGAAACTTTTTTTTTTAATGGTTAGTCCCTTAGGCTTAAATAGAGGATGTCATCCTTTTCCTGAAATGTGTCTTTTTAAACAGAAGTGGTTAATAAAGGATGTTTCCAGGGAGTCTATTCCCAAAGCAGTCTAATGTATGATTGGCCCACCTCTTGAAGCAGGAAAGCAAGCACAGATTACAGACAAATATATAAGGGCTTCCCTCCCTCTATCCCCAGTGATCTCAGGTTACATTGGCAGCATTCAGTATGAGTACACTGGCGGTGTACAGGAACATCTACACGGAAGAGCAGTTTCAGAAGGTGTATGGCACAGCTAAGGATTTGGAGAGGCCTCCGCTGACTTTAAAGGAAAAATTAGCCAGGAGCTGTAAATGCTCCACTCATAGTTTCCACACTTTGCTTAAGCATAGGATCCCCATTGTAGGCTGGTTACCCAGGTACAAACTGAAGAAGTGGATTCTGGGAGATCTTATTGCAGGTCTAACGGTTGGCATAGTGCATATCCCACAAGGTAAGTGCACCAACTTTCTTTACAACTGAGTAACATATTTCACTGCGTTCATAAGAAAATTATGCTTCCGAAATGTGGCTCCTCACAATTTGTCAACCAACCCAGGTCTATGTGTCAAATATAAGACTTAAGGGAAATTAATTAAAGCACACAATTTTTCAGTATGTAAATATTGAAATTGTGGTATTTGGTTATGTTTTATGTCATATAAAATATTTACTGCTGACCGTCAATCATCTATAAATTCACATCAACCTCATATCTATCTATCTATCTATCTATCTATATATCTATCTATCTATCTATCTTTCATCTGTCTGTCTAGCTATCTATTATCCATCTCTTATCTATCTATTATCTATCTATCTTCCATCAAAATATCTATTTCTATACCTTATTATCTATCTATCTATCTATCTATCTATCTATCTATCTCGTTATCTATGTATCTTTCATCCATATATCTATTTCTATATCTATCTATCTATCTATCTATCTATCTATCTATCTATCTAATCTATCATCTTCCTGGTTTTGTGAAGTACTAGAAGTACTAAATGCATCTTCCATTTTTACACTATACAATAAGCTTTGCAGTTTTCACTATTTTTCTTCTCCCATGTCTTAGTATTTTACATTTGCTGATGATAATTCTAAGTAGTGACTGTAAGACTTTTCCATGAGAATTTTTTTACATCTATGAAAGGATTCAATTTGAAATTTGTGCCAGATTTTTTTTAACAAGCTCCAGAGTCTATATCTCAGTAGTTTAGAAGCTTACAGTGATGGGAATCTCAAGTCTCATATTCCTCAATAAGTTACACTATGGTAAATACTATAGTAAAGTATACTAAAGTACCGTATCCTTTGGACTTCTAGCTCATAAAACTTTAATCTATATATAAAGTAATACTATGTAATATGTTCTGACATCAGAGGAGGGACAAACTCCCTTTCTCACATAGTTGGCACTAGTAGTTGATGATGTAGCTCTGAGTGGCGTATATCTTAAAGAGGTTATCTTCTCTTTAAATCTCCATCTTTATCTTCTATGCTCCAGCAACAACTTTGGAGCAAAACATTGTTTCTTATGGGTTGATTCACAAATGACATATTAGACTTTATAGATAATATATCCTAAGCTTACAATGATAACAACAAATCATAGAATGCAACTGAAGATGAGCACGCATGTTTTCTGTATATATGGAGGGTGGATAATCAGAGTCATTTCCTCTGGTGGACCTAACAAACCTGTCATGTTTAAGGTGCATTCATACGATCATATGTATTTTTCAGTCCACCAAAAAAAATACGGATGACGCCTGGGTGATGTCCATGTTGCATCTATTTTTTTTTTTAGAACCCATTGTAACTAGAGTTGAGCACATTTTTCAAAAATTCGATTCGCGGCCCGCTGAATTTTTTGAAAAAAGTTTGGTTTGATCCGAATTTATTTGCGGCGAATTGAGTTAAAAAAAACGGCTATTTCCTGGCTGCAGAGAGCCCTTATAGTGTAGAACACTGTGCTTTGCAGTAACATGCATAGGGAGTCTGCTGTGGTAGAAAATAATACTGTGAGTCAGTATGACATGCAGATGATAGGCGTCGCTCTTAGAATCACTGCACACTTCACCTATTTGGGCAGTCACAGGGCCAAAACTGACCAAATAACTCAAGTATGAACTTAGCCTTAGGGTACTTTCACACTAGCGGCATAGCTATCCGGCAGGCTGTTCCGGTGGGTGAACAGCCTGCCAGATCCGCCATGCCACAAGTACCCGTGCACTGCCGTGTTGCTGCTCCGTCCCCATTGGCTATAATGGGGCAGGGGGGTGGAGCTACGGCGCAGCACGTCTGTGCATGGCAAAGATCGCCGGACTAAAAAGTCGGACCAGCAGTACTTTTAGTCCGGCGATCTCCGGCCGTGCACTGCCGTGCTGCACCATAGCTCCGCCCTACGCCCTATTATAGTCAATGGGGACGGAGCGGCAGCACGGCAGTGCACGGGTACTTGCGGCATGGTGGATCCGGTAGGCTGTTCACCCGCCGGAACAGCCTGCCGGATAGCTATGCCGCTAGTGTGAAAGTACCCTTACAGGTTGATGTTAGCGTCAAGAAGAAGCGCACTCCTTTTACACTGCCGTCAGCTGATTCCACATAGATGTCTACATAACATGTTCTATTAAACGCTCATACAAGTAGAGCCCCCCCCCCCCCGACAGAGTGGAGTGGGTGTCAGCAGTAAGTTTTTGTTGACGTCACAAATTATTTTGCTCTTCCTCTGATCTGTCAGAACAATAACCCCCAAAAAACAGATCCTGTCTGTTGAGCATCCACCTTCACTCGGTCAGCATTTGGTCAGTAATCCATCAGTATTGCTAATGCTAAAAAAAACAGGGGTGGATCCAAAACATAGATGACACATGAATGAGGAGACCACAGAGTGGCCCAATGACAGAGTGTGGAGGTGGCAGCAGCATCAGGAGGCCACAGAGTGGCACAATGACAGAGTGTGGAGGTGGCGGCAGCATCAGGAGGCCACAGAGTGGCACAATGACAGAGTGTGGAGGTGGCGGCAGCATCAGGAGGCCACAGAGTGGCACAATGACAGAGTGTGGAGGTGGTGGCAGCAGAAGCATCAGGAGACCACAGAGTGGCAAGGTGACATAGTGTGGAGGTGGGTGGCAATACCAGTACCAGCTGAAGATGGTGGGTGAAAGAAGGAGCATTTGGCATCAGATGTGTGGCATCAGGCGGGTGGCAGCATCAGAATAGTAGCTGAGGCAGGTAGCCAGAAGAAACCGGATCTTTTGTCAAAGTGTGCGTGTGGCACCATGGATGATCTAGTCTGATGCATCAAAGAATTGGTGGGTGGAAATCTTGTCTGATCCACGCCTGATTCATCTTGACAAAGTTCAGTCTCTCCACATTTTGGGTAGACAGGCAAGTTCTTCTTGGGGTAACTATGGCCCATTAAACACCCACTCTGATGCCACACTACTGGCTGGGCAAGACAACTTTTCCATGGAAAACTCTGCTAGTTGCTAATACACTAATACACACCGAAATGGGCTGTCATTTTCTCACTTCAACATACAACAGCTAATAAGCCCTTTTTCTTTTCCCCACTAATACACACCAAAAAGGGCTTTAGAACATATCCGCTTAACGGCAAATATATATTTTTTTGTTTGCCACTAAAACATGCCAAAAAGGGCTTTAGAACATATAACTGCATTGCTAAACGGCAAATAGGTCCTTATTTTTGTCCACTTATACATGACACAAAAGGTTTTAGAATATATAACTGCACTGCTGAATGGCATATATATTTTTCTTTTTTCCACACTGAACGGCAAAAATATTTATCTTTTTTTCACTTATACACGACACAAAAGGCTGTAGAACATACAACTGCACCGCTAAACTGCAAATATATTTATCTTTTTTCCACTTATACACGCCAGAGAAGGCTTTAGAACATATAACTGCACCACTGAACGGCAAATAGGCCCTTATTTTCGTCAACTTATACACGACACAAAAGGCTTTAGAATATATAACTGCACCGCTGATCGGCAAATATATTTTTATTTTTTCCACTTATACATGACACAAATGGCTTTAGAATATATAACTACACCGCTGAATGGCAAATATATTTTTCTTTTTTCCACTTATAAACGACACAAAAGGCTTTAGAATATATAACTGCACCGCTGATCGGCAAATATATTTTTCTTTTTTCCATTTATACACGACACAAAAGGCTTTAGAATATATAACTGCACCACTGATCAGCAAATATATTTTTCTTTTTTTTTACTTATACACGACACAAAAGGCTTTAGAATATATAACTGCATCGCTGATCGGCAAATATATTTATCTTTTTTCCACTTATACGCGACACAAAAGGCTTTAGAATAAAACTGCACCGCTGATCAGCAAATATATTTTTCTTTTTTTCCACTTATACACTCCAGAGAAGGCTTTAGAACATATAACTGCACCGATGAACGGCAAATAGGCCCTTATTTTCGTCAACTTTCACACGACACAAAAGGCTTTAGAATATATAACTGCACCGCTGATCGGCAAATATATTTTTATTTTTTCCACTTATACATGACACAAATGGCTTTAGAATATATTACTACACCGCTGAATGGCAAATATATTTTTCTCTTTTCCACTTATAAACGACACAAAAGGCTTTAGAATATATAACTGCACTGCTGATCAGCAAATATATTTTTCTTTTTTTTACTTATACACGACACAAATGGCTTTAGAATATATAACTGCATCGCTGATCGGCAAATATATTTTTCTTTTTTCCACTTATACACGACACAAAAGGCTTTAGAATATATAACTGCACAGCTGATCGGCAAATATATTTTTCTTTTTTCCACTTATACACGACACAAAAGGCTTTAGAATATAACTGCACCGCTGAACGGCAAATATATATTTCTTTTGCCACTAATACACGACAAAAAGGGCTTTAGAACATATAACTGCACTGCTGAACGGCAAATAGGCCCATATTTTTGTCCACTTATACATGACACAAAAGGCTTTAGAATATATAACTGCACTGCTGATTAGCAAATATATTTTTCCTTTTTCCACTTATACACAACATAAAAGGCTTTAGAATATATGACTGCACCGCTGAACGGCAAATATATTTTTATTTTTTCCACTTATACATGGCACAAATGGCTCAAGAATATATAACTGCACTCCTGAATGGCAAATATATTTTTCTTTTTTCCACTTATACACGACACAAAAGGCTTCAGAATATATAACTGCACCGCTGATCGGCAAATATATTTTTCTTTTTTCCACTTATACACGACACAAAAGGCTTTAGAATATATAACTGCACTGCTGATCAGCAAATATATTTTTTTCCACTTATACACTCCAGAGAAGGCTTTAGAACATATAACTGCAGCGCTGAAAGGCAGATATATTTTTCTTTTGCCACTAATACAGACAAAAAGGGCTTTAGAACATATAACTGCACCGCTGAACGGCAAATAGGCCCTTATTTTTGTCCGCTTATACTGTACATGACACAAAAGGCTTTAGAATATATAACTGCAACGCTGATCGGCAAATATATTTTTCTTTTTTCCACTTATACACGACACAAAAGGCTTTAGAATATATAACTGCACTGCTGATCAGCAAATATATTTTTTTCCACTTATACACTCCAGAGAAGGCTTTAGAACATATAACTGCAGCGCTGAAAGGCAGATATATTTTTCTTTTGCCACTAATACAGACAAAAAGGGCTTTAGAACATATAACTGCACCGCTGAACGGCAAATAGGCCCTTATTTTTGTCCGCTTATACTGTACATGACACAAAAGGCTTTAGAATATATAACTGCAACGCTGATCAGCAAATATATTTTTCTTTTTTCCACTTATACACGACACAAAAGGCTTTAGAATATATAACTGCACTGCTGAACGGCAAATATATATATTTTTTTGCTACTAATACACGACAAAAAGGGCTGTAATTTTCAGACTTTACCACACAACAGCTAAGAAGCCCTTTTTTCCCACTAATACAAGCCAAAAAATGCTTTAGAACATATAACTGCACCGCACAAGGGCAAATAAGACATAGAGACATTTCTTTGTAATAAACCCTGTTAATGGCTGTATCAAACAGCACTTGTACCCCAATAACAAGAACGGTTTGCTGGAATAACAGAGCTGTATAATAGCAATTTGGATCCCCAGTCAGTGCAGCAAGGTGTAATAGGATTGTTCCTAGTACCCAGGCTGTAACCTCCCCTACTGAACCCTGTTCTACATAAATGCTGTGGAATGATTCCTCCCTATCCTTTCCCTACACCTTGAATAATCTTTCGTTTTTTTAGGACAATTAAGTATTTTCTAACACTGTCCCTAGAGCGTGCTGACGTCTCTTCCTACACTAAGTACACTGGTAAATGGCAGAATCCAAGAATGCTGAGGCTAGTTATAGGGCTGTGACATCATAGGGCTGTCTGGCTGCTGATTGGCTGCATGCATGGCATCATGGGTGATCCCGCCTTCCCAGAGTTCCTTGCTTCATGTCCTCACACGTGCAGCAGCCATTTTAGGAAAAAATTTAATTTATTCTCACAAATCGCAAGGAAATTTGGATTCAGTGCGAAACTTCGTCAGCTTCGATTCGCTCATCTCTAATTATAACAATACCATTTCTTGTTTGCAAAACGGACAAGAATAGGAAATGTTCTGTCTTTTTCAAGACTGTGGAAAGGAGTGGGATGCAGACAGCACACGGTGTGCTGTCCGCAATTTTTGCAGCCCCATTGAAAGGAATGGGTATGCATCCAATCTAAACAAAATGCGAATCGGATGCAGAAAAAAAATACAGTGGTGTGCATTGGGCCTGATACTAATTTATCTCTAATGCTGTTTTAAGCAAAGACAAATGTCACACTTGAGGTTGTTTAGATTCATCTACAACTATTGAGCTGTAAAGATTTTGAATAATGAATTATTGCAATTAAATGAGGATTCTCAGCCTGTGAAATTTAAACAAGAATGGTGTCATTCACTGACAGAAAGCAGAGTGCTTGGTGACAGTGAGGTAATTGGAAAGTTGCCTAACGTTTTATAACGGAGTGTTACATTTTGTTTACACAAGACTGGAAAAAAACTTTTTACAATAAATCACATAACAGACACGTGGCAGCAAATGTTCAGATTTGTGTTCAAGACATAACGGAAATCATGCAAGAGCACCTCTTATACCCGGGGGAGGGATAAGCATGGTTTCAGATCACAGGAAGCTCTTGGATACACACCCATGGATAATAAGCAACAATAGTGTGGCTGTTTTAGAAAGCATTGCATTGACAATGCTTTACATATTGTCGAAGAAAGCAGCACAAGGGGCAGATTTATCATTTACTTCGCTCTAGGAAAGTGACGTTAAAAAGTTGCAAACTGTATTTATGACTTTTCAAACGAATCTATAAGAAAATTAGTTGGAAGTGTTGGTTTTTACGCTGCCCTCGCCACTTTTCGAAAGTGACTGTGGCTAGGGCCGGAAGAGGGCGTGACCAGCTGCAGAAACTTATTTGTCCTCATTTACGCCAGTTTTCTGACGCAAATGAAGCCAGAAATCTACGGCGGCTCAGAGCTGCCATAAATTTCTGTTTAGGTGCACAGGCTGCCAGAAGATGTACCTAATTATGGCAAGGATAAATTAGGTGCATCCTCCGGCAACGCAGGGCACATCAAGACTGGCGCAGAACATGCCCGTCCTGATAAATCTCCCCCATTGTATTAAAAAAAAAAGTAACCAAAAATCATAAAAAAGAGTGAAATTGTGGTTTTAAGTACTGATCGTGTTCATTAATCAATTCTCTATTTCATCCCTTCCAGTTTGAAAAATCAGAGGGATCTGCTGACAAAGACTACATACGACTGTTGATGTTTTGCGGTCTGCAAATTGCGGATCTGCAAAACACGGATGGCGTCCGTGTGCGTTCCACAATTTGCAGAACGGAGCGGGCGGCCCATTATAGAGATGCCTATTCTTGTCCGGACAAAACGGACAAGAATAGGACATGTTATATTTTTTTAGCGGGGCTACGGAACGGAGCAACGGCTGCGGACAGCACACGGAGTGCTGTCTGCATCTTTTGCGGCCCCATTGAAGTGAATGGGTCCACGCCCGAGCTGCAAAAACTGCGGCTCGGATGCGGACCAGAACAACGGTCGTGTGCACAAAGCCAAACCCTGATAAATATCAAACAGTATATGGTATATAGCTGTAATAACAAAAATAGCAGACATTTACATGAGCTTGTTTAAGCCCTTAAGGATAAGCCTCATTTTGGACTTAAGACACAGCAGGGCAAATATCCTAGTGAAAATGCACCATTTTTGCTGCAATTTTTGAAAAAAAATGGTGTGCATGTTTTGCTTCAAAATGACTGTTTTACACACTTCTCTAAGCTTTTTTCAGACTTGTCCGACAAGGGGGAACGGCTTAGATATAAAATGTGGCTTGGCGCTAAAATGGAGCGTGGCCTAAATTAGTGGCATTAAAACTACCCCAATTTATAGGTGGTGTAAACTTAAGACTAGACAGTTTTTGGCACACAAATACAATTTTTGGCAAATGGACAAACTTCTAGTATAAATCTGGTGCAGGACTCCAAATTTACCCAGGTCCATGCGCCTCCTATGTCCCGTATTTTTCCTTTTAACGTCAAGACATTGCAGGAATCATATTTTTTCACTGGCGTAGATGTATGAGGTCTTGTTTTTTGTGTATTTATCTGGTAAATTCAATTTAGTGTTTACTTAATATTAGTGGGATGTGGAGAAATGTAAAACCTGATTATTTTTGGGGATTTTCACAGCTGTCAAATCAAATTACACTATATTACAATATATCGCTGAAAATTTCTTATACAATTAAGGAGGCAGATTATACCAATAGACCATCTCCTTAAGAAGGCCACCCTCTATCAAGGTCAGATTTTTCTGTGACAGATTTTCAGTTTGAGAACATTTTGGACAGGTGACTTTAAGGTGTTTCACTGTATATGTATTTATGAACAAGGGAATCTGTCAGCACAGAAATACCTTTCACAGTACAGTAAACAGTGAATATAGTTTGAATCAGAATCTTAAATTTTTATCTTGACACTTAACCCCATTTCCCCTCTGTCTGTCTGCAAACCGCCACTGTAATGCTTTAAGAGGACTGCTGAGCACATGCATATAAAGGAGAGGACTCCATCAGAAGTTCTCTCAATGCAAATTACAGTGCCAGTTTGTGGGCGCTCAGCTGGGAAACTGAAGTGACTATCAAGATTAAAATTACAGATTCCAACACTATTCACTGTTCTCTGCAGCTTAAAAGAGATTTCTGGCTAAGTCTTTTTAATTTTAAAGTTGTGTTTATTCTTCATTTTTTGTATGCATATTTTTGGTATAACTGCTTTATGATCCTAAACATGCTTGTATGACCAAGGAGTGTGAGTGGTGTATGGCACGCAAACCTGTTCCATACGCAGCAAGTGCCAGCAGTGTAATATAGCTGACATACAGCTACGATGACTGGGATTGGCTATAGCTCTGATCCTGGTCATTTAATCTCTCAGATGCCATGGTCAATAATGACTGCTGGAACTGAGGAGTTGGACAGAGGGGGAAGGCTTCATTTGGAGCCTAGCAGTGGAATTTACAGGGTTCTAATAGGTGACTATGGGAGCCTGGGCTTGAGAAGCCTCCCAGGCCTGCCATAGCAAACTGACAAACAGCTCTGTAGACATATAAAAAAGTTATGACAATCAGAATATGGCAATGCAATAAATAATGTTTTCAAAGATTCTATTATTTTTTTAAAGTAATTAAAATAAAATCTATATATATTTGGAATCATACAGAATAGATTGTCTTTTTTAGTCCAAACTGAATGCTGTAAACACAAATAAGAAACCTATTAGGAGACCTGTTGATGAAGGCTTTATGCCGAAGCGCGTCAAATGTATTTTTGATGTAGTACATTAAAGAAGCAAGAGAAAACTACATGTTTGCTGGGATATCTTTTTCAATTTACTTCGGGGATTGCTCCTTCCCGCGCAACGTGGACGATAGTAGAGTGCCGACTGGATTTCTTTTTTTCTGTAAACACAAATAGGGTCATTTACTAACAGAAATTAACATATTTGTGGCATATTTCTGACTCAGATTGCCGCTCAAAGGTCATTTGTGCTGCAATCTACGACTTTTCCCCGCTCACGCCAGGTCTAAAGAAGGGGGAGTGGAGTAGGCGGGGAATGAGACAGCCCGGCATGACCGTCTCATTTATAATTTTCTACGCCTGTTTTAAGTATAGAAAATGGTCTACATTTAAGCCATAGAAGGCATAGATTTAGACCGGCAGTGGACACACCAAAGTTATGTAGAGGCTGGCACTTTAAAATGACAGAAATGCATATTTTTTTCAATTTCATCAAAAAAATAATTTTTTCCTGTTTTCCAGGGCAAGATGTGGTAAATTAAATGGCTATGTGAACAGAAAAATAAAAAAGATATGGCTCTTAGTAGGAGGGAAGGAAAATTAGAGTACTCCAATACTTTACTGCCTATGCATGTAAAATGCACAGGCAGCTTTTTGGGCATAGCACAGGTCCTAACAGCAGGGTCGGTGTTAGGGAGGGAAAACAGGGCAATTTTTCAAAAGAAGCCCCCTGCTGTTTGATACTTAAGTGGGCCAACGTTGGGAGCCTTTTTTTTGCATTCAATTCCTTTATTTTCCTCCTCCGCATGCTCCCCGACTGCCTCTCTAACATGCTTCAGCAGCCCCTGTAAATGCACAAAATTTTGTGCCTTTTTTGCTTGCGCCAAATTTTTTGACTTTTTGTATTTTTTTAGTACTCACTCCGGTTTTGTAATGGGGGTGGGAAAATGAGTGTGGTTAGCTAAGTTAATGAGCTTTACTACAGATTTATCATGGAGGCTTTTGTGTTTTTTTTAAAGTTGCAGTCTCACTCCAGTAGAAGGGTGGAGTAGGAAAACTGGAGTAGCTTCTGTAGACAAAAGTGTGAAGTCTAAGGATAATACAAATTTATCAAGTAACATGAGACATTTGATAAATGTGCATAAAGTACTGCAACGCAGACTCAAGCAAAACTGACATAAAATTTCCCCCTCAAGATAAATTCCCCCATAATGTCTCCCCGTCTCACCAGACCGCAGTGACAGCACAGCATTATCTACAATCCTGATGTACAGACTGGCATCAGGACGTTCTGTGTGGGCAGAGCTAATATAGATCCGCCTCCATCCTTTGCCTGCACTTCCTCCAGGCTGCAAGGCCCAAACTGCAGAGTGTGATGACTGGGGCTTCTGCTGCACCGGACCCCCAGGCTCTAACCTCACCTATGGACTGCAGGGGGCTCCTAGGACCCTCGCTTATCAAAGCACCTGTCCTGTTCCCTCTCAGCTGGTAAGCCCATTGAGTAAAAATCATGCAGCAGTGTCTGTGGGGGGGAGTGGGGGTGCAGGGATGCTGGGGTCACACTCTTATTGTAACATCCCTACACTGCACCTCAAGTAATGATGGTCACTGATCTGTGTGTGCTCCCTGTGCCTCCTCTGTGTGTGCTCCCTGTGTCCCCTCTTTTTTAATTTTCCTGTGCCCCTTCTGTGTGAGCTCCCTGTGCCTGCCCACTGTGTGTGCTCCCTGTGCCTGCTGGGTGAGCTCACTGTGCCCCCTCTTTGTGCTCCCCCTGTGTGTGCCCCCTGTGTGTGCTCCTTGTGCCCCCTGTGCTCCCAGTGTGTGTTCCATGTGTGATCTGTGTGTGCTTCCTGTGCCCCCTGCATCAACTGTGCTCCCTGTGTGTGCTCCTGTGTGATCTGTGTGTGCTTCCTGTGCCCCCTGCATCAACTGTGCTCCCTGTGTATGCTCCTGTGTGATCTGTGTGTGCTTCCTGTGCCCCTTGTGTGAGTGGTTTGTGCTCCCTGTGCTCCCTATGTGAGCGTGCTGCCTGTGCTCCCTGTGTGAGCTGTGTGTGCTTCCTGTGCCCCCTGTGTGAGTGGTGTTGCGGCATGCCGGATCGCAGGGGAGACACGTGAGGTGCACAGTGGGCCGATGGGGGTAGCAGTTCATCGGTTACTCACGGTTAGCAGAAGCCTCCCTGGGTCAGCAGCGCAGTGAAGGGAAAGACAGCACCAAATCTTCCAGGGCACTCTCTGTTGCAGGGAACACCAGCCAAGATGGAGGTTGAGGTGCCCTTGATGGCGGCGGGGTTTAGGGTGCTTGTGGCGCCAGTACCGTTTATGGTGGTACAACCATTTATAGTGGTAGTAAGGATGAAGAATGAAGTAGGAAATGATAGAATGCAACTCACAACTTTTACTGAGTCTTGGTTCTGTTGCAGCATGTACATCCAGATATTACACAGTCTTTAGGCATTTAGAGGATTTTCTGTAGATCCACTGCTAATAGGCTGTAATTAGGTCCTGACTCAGGCTGTGGTTCAGTAGTACTCTTTTCGGGTATGCTTAGTCCTGTAATCTATACTTTCCCAAGCTCTTCAACAGGTAGCTAATCTGTCTTCTATAAATATCGGTGGGGCTGCTTCTAGCTAGCTTGTCTTCCACCATATGCAAAGGTGCCCAGTAAGCCTTGAGTAACGGCTGTTATCACCTATGTCTCTACTTGCTTGGATTTCTTCCAGGGATAAGAATCTGTCCTCTGGTTGCAGGATAGGACTAAGAGGACCACAGGAGGTATTACACTTTGGTATTACATTTTCCTTACTCCTTCTCAATCCACACACTAACTACTAACCTCTAACTACGCACTACACTAGGCCTGACTAAGGTATATATATAAAGTAAGTGCTATCCCCATCTAGTGGTGGGATGAATTAAGCACACCTAACCAGCCTATGAACATCGACACCACAGGCAATGCAAAGACAGAATGACATACAATACAGCATAACAGTTTGTAATGGTTTTGCAGTTCCCATGTGTCCTGAGTGGGACGCTGCAGTGTGTGCTCCCTGTGCCCCCTATGTGAGCTCCCTGCGTCGCCTGTGCTCCCTGTGTTACCTATCTAAGCCCCTGTGACTTTGTGTGAGCTCCTTGTGTTCTGTATGTGAGCTCCCTGTGCCCCAAAGTGAGCTCCTTCTGTTCTGTGGGACTCATGGGACTCCAGTATGAGCTAGGTCTGCAGCACTTTTAGGGCACAACCAAACCGTGTGCTAGTGTGGTTCTTGTGACGTGGCCGCGCTGCATTTAATAACCACATGGCCCCTAGGGCCCCATAAAGGGCCCTAGTTAAACTAATGAAGACGGCATTGTTTAGGTGGTCTGCATTGTTAATGGGGGGTGGAGCATAGATTAAGAATCTGAGTCCAAATTAGCAGTGTCTTTTTTTTCAGTACCGAGTGAGCAGACCAGGGCTGCTACTAAAGGTGTCTGTAAAGCTATGTTACACATTGTGGCCGTATCTCATCCAGATCCCCCATAACAGTGTGTCATCCACAGATCCCCCATAACAGTGTCATCAACAGATCCCTCATAAGTGTGTCATCCGCAGATCCTCCAAAACAGTGTCATCCACAGATCCCCCATAACAGTGCGTCATCCACAGATCCCCCATAACAGTGTCATCCACAGATCCCTCATAACAGTGTGTCACCCGCAGATCCCCCATAACAGTGTGTCATGTGCAGATCCCCCATAACAGTGTGTCATCCACAGATCCCTTATAACAGTGTGTCACCCGCAGATCCCCCATAACAGTGTGTCATCCACAGATCCCCCATAACAGTGTGTCATCCGCAGATCCCTCATAACAGTGTGTCATCCGCAGATCCCCCATAACAGTGTGTCATCCGCAGATCCCCCATAACAGTGTGTCATCCGCAGATCCCCCATAACAGTGTGTCATCCACAGATCCCCCATAACAGTGTGTCATCCACAGATCCCCCATAACAGTGTGTCATTTACAGATCCCCCATAACAGTGTGTCATTTACAGATCCCCCATAACAGTGTGCATGTGCAGCATTATCTCCATTCACTGCTATGGAATTGCCAGTGAACAGCTATTTTCAGAGCACTCATAGTATAATGGAGGATGACCATGCATGCACATTGTGCTCTCCCTTCCCTTCAGGGGCCAGGATGGGGCAACACCTTTTTTTTCAGCTTGTGGTTTTATAAACTGCACCATGGCAAAAAATGAAGTGCCTGGGTCATTGTTGATGTGGGTTTCATGTCCAGAATTCCCATTGAAAGTGGGAAGGAATGAAAATCCACGCCAAAACTGCATAAAAAATGTGTTATAAAATGAGTCAGAAAAAAAACACATAAAAAAATACCTGATGCGGATTCTGCATTAGGTTTTTTTAAGCACAGAAAATACTCTGTGTGAACATACCCAAAGAGGCTGCAGAATTAGCAGCTTACAGTAGAAATGCTATAATGAGATATAATGTGGCATCCTATAATCAGCTGCTGTGGTTGCAACCGCTGTCCGTGCCTACAAAGTCCTGTCAGACTACTGGTCCAATATTTCAGGATTTGAGGCTCCACTTTCAATTTTGCCCAGGGCCACACTTTGTCTAAAATTGGCCCTGTCTAACAGGGATTATCACTTTGCAACACTGGCACCGTAAATCGGTTATCCAGTTAAATATAATGATGTCCTATCCTCAGGATAGTTCATCATTATGAAACCGGGTCCGAGTCCTGAAACCCACAGCAATCAGCTGTTTCAGGGACCGCCATGCTCACCGGAGCTCTAATGCTTTCCAAGCACAGTGCCATACATTGTACAGTGGTTGTGCTTGGTACTGTATTTACTTCAGTGAGGCTAAGCTGCTCCAAGGCCATGTGACCGATGTACGGTGATGTCACATGGGGCAGATTGGGAACCTAAAGTGGCCCTGAAAAGAATACTTAAAAGTGGTTTCATGTTGTAGGAGAGTCTAAATTGACAGAAGGTGGGGCAACAAAAGTTGAGGGGTCAGCAATAGCATAACACAAAATACCATATACCACAGTGCCTCACAATATATTGCCCCAAAAGCTGTCCCTCACAGTTGGCCATCAATAACAGCCATCTTCTCTCCTCTTCCAGTTGTCTCTGATTATGATATGGAGCAGGGGGCTTAGGAGGTGAGATGCGGGACATAGTTGAATTCAGGAGGGCATTTCGCTGGCCGGGTACATAAATATTTGATTCTCAAAGCGTTAATTACCACTGAAAGCCTATCATGTACCCAGCCAACGGCAGTGATGAGGAGGGAATCGGCCCACTGGGAGATTTCCCTGTAAGGTCTATGGCCAATTCGCCCCTGCATGGCTTAGGAAGATGCTCATGGAGCTCTTCTAACAGCTGATCGGCAGGGGTCCTGGTTGTGTGAACCCTGACAATCTGATATTGATGACCTACCCAGAGGATAGGTCATCAATATAATTTACTGGATAACCCCTTTAACTAAAACCACCCACCCCAGTCAATGCTACCAAATAGAGTCTCCCTTTCTTGTAATGTCATAATCCCTATTAATTGTGGATACTATAAGCTTAAAGAGCATCTGCCACCATGGTCAATCATATTAAACCAGGCATACTGTCTGGTAGGGGTGATCATAGCGAATTAGGTGTGACCTCTATTGCTGCAATCTGATGTATGTTTGCAGCAAATATTCAACTTTTATTCTTATGCAAATTAGGTTCTAGCCTAGCCCATCAGAGTTATCCTTCACCTCCACTTCTCCTCCTTTGCAACTGCCCCTCATGGTCAGATTGACAGGGCTAAGTAGCCTTATTGTTCAGATGCCTGGCCCTGAAATCTCAGGATTCATCGTGCGCGAGCAGTTGATCTCAGTAGGCTCTCTAAACTCTGAGATCTGCACTGCGCAAGCCAGTGAAGGTCAAGCATCACTATTAGTTTGTGATGGTGTTTATAAAGTGACCATTGCTAATCATTTGAGGATCATGTGTCACCCAGCCATGTCTCTATCAGCACATTTTAACTAGAATTTCATACTAGACAAGAATTCTTGCAGAAATAAGATGTATTATGTTAATAGCAGTAGTATGTTCACAGTATGAACCCATATGCGTTATATTGTAGTGTCCTGGAGCAAGGGTACTTTGGAGTATGGACATTTGTGGACATGGGCAGCACAGTGCTCAGTGGTTGGCACTATTGCCTTCCAGTGCTGGGTCCTGGGTTCTAATCTGACCAAGGAAAACATCTGCATGGAGTTTGTATGTTCTCCTGTGTTTGGGTTGGTTTCCTCCCACCCTCCAAAGACATACTGATAGGGAATTTAGATTGTGAGCCCCATTGGGGACAGCTTGAAGCTAATGTCTGTAAATAAAGTAACGGAATATAGTAGCGCTATATAAGTGCATAAAATAAATACATAAACCATTTCCTCCTGTCGAGTAACTTTGCTAGAAAATTTACATTTACATTTCAAAATATGGTAATATTAGACATTTTTTTCTAATGTACTGAATCTTTGAAAGACTTCATATATTAATAGTAAGATCAAACTTGGCTTGACAGTAATGGAACCTGTTAAATCTCGCCTAGGAATGGCCTTTGCCCTGCTGACATCTGTGGCTCCAGTGTATGGACTCTATACATCTTTCTTTCCCGTTTTACTGTACATGCTACTGGGGACTGGACATCATGTTTCTACTGGTGAGACCACATAAAAGAAAATTGTTTAGTGTGATTTTAATTCATTAGATAGTTCTCCCGTTTTCTACATGTTTTTACGTTATACCTACAAACTTAAATGTATTTTATTGGGATTTTATGTGATAGATCAACAAAGTATTAAGTATGTGTGAAATAAAAAGAAAATTATACACAGATTTTAAAGTATTTTATAAATAAGAATCTAGAAAGTGTGGTGTGCATTTGTATTCAGCCCCCTTGTGTTAATACCTTGTAAGACCATCTTTTGCTGCAATTATAGCTGCAAGTCTTTTGGGGTATGTCTCTACCAGCTTTGCCCATCTAGAGGCGGAACTTTTTGCCCATTCTTCTTTGCAAAATAGCTCAAGCGCAGTCAGATTAGATGGAGAACGTCAGTGAACAGCAATTTTCAAGTCTTGCCACAGATTTTCAATAGGATTTAGGTCCGGACCTGGAGCCATTCTAACACATCAATATGCTTTGATCCAAACCATTCCATTGTAGCTCTCGCTGTATGTTTAGGGTTGTCCTGCTGGAAGGTGAACCTCCACCCTAGTTTTGTTTTCTGCAAGCTCTACCAGGTTTTCCTCCAGGATCGCCCTGTATTTAGCTTCATCCATCTTCCCATCAACTCTGACCAGCTTCCCTGTCCCTGCTGAAGAAAAGCACTATCCTGCCACCACTATGTTTCATAGTGGGGACGGTGTGTTCAGTGTGATGTGTAGCGTTAGTTTTTTACCACACATAGTGCAAACTTAGGCCAAAAAGTTAAACTTTGGTCTTATCTGAATAGAGCACCGTCTTCTTGTCACGAACCAGCGGGAGTGAACCCACTGTGCCATGTGTCCTACC
The DNA here is from genome assembly GCA_033119425.1 of Bufotes viridis. NCBI lineage: Eukaryota > Metazoa > Chordata > Amphibia > Anura > Bufonidae > Bufotes > Bufotes viridis. The sequence continues at coordinate 423,859,999 of CM065591.1, forward strand.
TCCTCTAAGGTTGTTGTCTAAGTAAACCCCTCGATTTTCACAGTAGCCCTGATGCTGAGGATAGAATAACCCGAGGGGAACACCAGGTCGTTACCTCTTAAGGAAGATTGGCACACGAGGCAGCTGGTCCAGGCGGACTAGGAGGTACCTGAGCAAGGTACCAGAGGTATAGGCGTTGTCATTACCAGGAGCAACAGTGCAGGACCGAAGGATGAGGCAGAGGCGAAGTCAAACAAGCAATAGGTCTAGGCAGGTGGTATAGGTACAGGTCAGGCAATCCGGGTCAGCAACAGGAGAGCCAAGGCAAGCAGGCAGGGATCAAACAGGTAGCTGAGTCCAGAAACACAAGCAGGAGTCAGGTACACAGGAACACAAGCAGAGATAACAACAACCTTAGCAGGACACAAGGACCTTGATGCTAAGGCATCTGGGAAGGGGGCTGAGCCACTTATATATGTGCAGGAGGGCTAAGATTGGTAAGCAAGGTCACATGATCTAACCCCTAAAGCACAGGAAGTGACACGTGCCGGCCCTTAAGGAAGTGCTGCAGGGAACAAGCAGCAAGCATGCTGTGGCTAGAGCTGAAAAGAAACTGGAGCAGATCCCAGAACAACAGTACCTACACGGACAGAGCCCAGAGCTGCAGTGGTAAATGGGGAAGCACTAGCAGCAGATCACCGCTGAACATGGCACCTGAGACACAGCAGCCGCTGTTACACTTCCACTTGTTTGCTGTGTTCCCTGAATGGTTTGTGGCAAACATCTTATGGCTTGCTTTCTTCTTACTCCTTGGGCCTCTTAGCTGCTTCTCTAATTAGTGCTCTCTTTGCCTGGGCTGTCAGTTTAGGTTGACAGCCATTTCTTGGTAGGTTTGCAGTTGTGCCATACTCCTTCCATTTTCAGATGATGGATTGAACAGTGCTCTGTGAGATGTTCAGGGCTTGGGATATTTTTTTTTATAACCTAACCTACTTTTTCAAGGCACTGTATTTCATGGCAGCTCATGATTAGAATTTCATTAATGATCAAGATAAACCACACTGATATATTGAATAATCAAGTACAAGAATACGAGGACATGTAGTGCAATCCACAGGCAGCATGTTATAGAGCAGGAGGAGCTGAGCAGATTAAGATATAGTTTTGTGAGATATACATTTATATATTTTCCCTTTCTAAACTTAAGTCCGCCCCCATGAACAGCTATGAGTGTGTGACAGCTATCTATGTATACACACTTACTGCTTGTCTGCCCATGTACCGACATCTGCTTAATTCCCTGGTTCTGACCAACTGATGCCTGACCTATGCCTGATCCCTGTACTGACCCTGAGCTGCCTGCCCTGACCTTTGGACTATTTCACGGATTCGTAGAAACTCTGCCTGCTCTGACTTTAGCTTGCTACTGATTACGAGCTTTGCCCGATCCTTCAATGCTTTGCACTGGTGTCTGATCCCTAGGGTCAACTGTCAACCACACTGCGACTACTCACAGGTAGTGGCTCCCCTGCAGAGAAGTCCTGATCGCTATATATTGTTTAAAGAGTGAATAACAAGGGACCGCCTGGATAATATCCTTAGGTTTAGTCCAAAGTCAAAGCAGTTGCTTGACACAGTGGTTCCACACCCAGTGATCATTACAGAAAAAGCTGAGATTTAAATAAATAGCAAGTTATAATTAATTTTTTTTCTACAAACTATATATCAATTTGCTCAGCTCCTCCTGCTCTATACTGTACTGCCCACAAATAGGACTGCCGAACATGCATGTATGTCATATATTTTACATGGGTGACTTGCAGTAGTATTATATCTCCATCAGCATATGCCGCTTGTCCACATTCCTAGTATTCCTTGTACCTATGAGTGAAATAAATAATCCTAAATTAGGCCTCATGCACACGACCGCGAACCACAGATCTGCAAACTACAAATACCGGCTGTGTGCATCCCGCTATTTCCACGGGCCCCATTGTCAGAATGTCTACTCTTGTTTGCAAAATGGTTCTATTTTTTTGCAGGACGGAAGTGCGGACATATGGATGTGGACAGAACACGATTTGCTGTCTGCATTTTTTATGGATCCATTGAAATGAATAGGTCTGCATCCAATCTGCAAAAAAATGTGAGAAAAAAAAGATATTCATGTGCACGAAGCCTTAGACTGGATAATCCAGAAAAAGCAGAGAAGTGATATATGCAGAATTGGAAAAATTAAGTAGAAAAAGTGTACTTTAGGTACAAATATCCTTTTTACACGTTAAAAAGCTATTACCGCTGTTAATGATATAATAAAAAGTTAATCACACAAGTGGTTGGCTCATTACAAGACACAGCTCTATATTCTGCACTGTAACTGTAATGTCACCGAACAACTTTCATCTGGTGGTTAACAATAAAAGTTATTACTGGATAAATACAAGCAGAGAGCTTTGATAAAGAAAGTATATTGGAAAATGGTATAACTTTACACAATGAATAACTTTTACTTTTAACCTATAAAACTTCTTTTGTGGCAGCGAATCCTTGTGTTGGTGAGAGGTCAGGACAATTACCCATTGAATATTCTTCAGTTATCAAACCTCATTTTACTGCATTACATTTTTTGACTCCTAGGTACCTTTGCTGTGCTAAGCCTAATGACTGGCTCAGTCATTGATGAACATCTCTTTGAGAACCCATTACACAGAAACCTCACCAGTGAGGAGCAATCAGAAATATATGCTCAGAGAATAGGGATGGCCGCTGCTATTGCTTTCCTAATGGGACTTATAATGGTAAGTTAACCACAATCATACCTATAATTTTGTCACAAAATAGGTATAAGGCAATTCTTATATAACGTTGTGCTTCAACCAATATAAATGTAATAATGTTGAAAATGTCTTTATAGCTACCAATAAAGTGTATATAAAAGTAAATGCAAACACTATTAAAATACAATGCAAACTGACACGTCTGAACTATTTCTGCTCTATCCTCTCAGGTTATTATGTTTGTTCTACAGCTGGGCTTTCTGTCCACGTACTTGTCTGAGCCTATAGTCAAAGCTTTCACCAATGCTGCTGCTTTTCACGTCACCGTTTCTCAGATCCAGAACATGATGGGATTACCTCTCCCACGTCCTACTGGGTCCTTTGCCATTTTTAAGGTGAGCCCAAAACACTGACAGTTTCTTCTAGGAATCGTGTTGCAAGGACAAATAAAACAAAGCCAAAAATAAGCAAAAGTATCTACAAGCACAACTAGGACTGCATCTATTAGAGACAAGAGGTGGCTTCTATCAGACAGGCCTCTACAAAAGGTTACTCTGGTCAGGACTTTTTTATAACTCATCTACTAGGATTTGGTCAAGTATTATTTATTGAGTTCTTATACGCACACCCCATGCTGTAAGTACTGATGGAAAAAACTTACTGTATCACCATTGGCCATCATGGATAAAAGTTGATCGTACAGGAGACTATTGTGTGCCTACATACTCCTGATGAGTAAATCCAGCACTAAGCACAATTATGGCCAAGTACTATTTTGCATACCTTGATATATAAATTGGGCAGCCGTTATTACATGTTTCAGGATCCTAAGAATAATAGCACAATTCTTGAAACTGTGCTTACGAAAGGAAAAAAAAGCAATATTAATGGAAACATTTGATTAAAGAGATTCTCTAAGATTTACATATTGATAACCTATTCTCAGGATAGTTCGTCAATATGAGATTCGTGGTGGTCCAGCTCCTTGCACCCCTGCCAATCAGCTGTTTGAGGAAGCTGCGGTGCTTTAGGAAGCTCTGGTGGGTGCTGGGGCCTCCTCATAGCTTACCAAGTACAGCGTCATCCATTTGACAGCGGCGGTGCTTGGTATGGCAGCAGAGCTTCATTCACTTGAATGGGGCTCAGCTGCACCTAGGCCATGTGACATCATGTTTATCGGTCACTCATGGAGCACCATGGCCTCTTTGTAATGCTGATTGGTAGGGGTCCCGGGAATCGAACCTCCACCAATCTGATATTAATGATCTATCCTGAGGATAGGTCATGAAAGTACATTTTTCTTTTCTTTGTTTTTCAGACATTGGCTTCAGTATTTAGAGCTGCCCATATGACAAATGTTGCAGAGTTGATTATATCAATACTGTGCTTGGCTGTGCTGATACCCATCAAAGAACTTAATGTTCGGTTCCGAACAAAGCTCCGGACACCAATACCAGGAGAGATCATTATGGTAAGTTTTATTTAAACGTGACCATGCAAATGCTAGCTGGTAGTAGAATACAGAATGAAGGGCAGTACATGGGTCAGTTTGTAATATGCCACTGTATCCCACTGTATTTAGAGGGCATTTCAAGCTGTGATATGCAGTGAGTATGGAACCACTTGGGGCCACTCCTAAGGGTGTCATCCTGGCAGTCCCCTGGTCATCACACTTTAATCCTCATACAGGGATCTAGACTTTGCTACAGGGGAACCACCAGGCTGCTGCCTCCTGTAGTAGTCTGTCCTTGGTTAACAGCTGACCCACAGGGTAAAGACAATGCAGAACACAGAGTGATCAGTAAAAAACATAGTTCAGAGCTGAAGTGAGAGCAGGAAAAGTACATTCAATCCAATAATCAGGCTAAAAGTCGAGGTGAGCCGCACAGGATCATTACAATAGGCAGGGGTCAGATCAAGCAGCAGTAGTCAGGCCTAGGTCAAGAATGAGTAGTCAGATTGGATAAAGCGCACCTCTGCAGAGTCTAACAAACTAGAAAACCTATTCCTCAGTCACCTTGGGATAGGGGAAGTACCACAGAGCTTCTCCAGCAGCCAGGCCTGAGAGAAATGGAGAGGGATGCTGGGGGATCTGAACTGCCGAAGACCAGGAGCAGGGGACTGGTAAGCCAGGCGGCCATGCCCAGCAATATGAGCAGAGCAGTGGCAGGCATGTGCCATCACGGCAACCAAGAGGTCATGCTTTAGTCTATAAGAAAGGGGTCAAGTAATGACAAATTAAACAGAAAATGTATATGTATTTTTTTTAAATGAAGATGATTGATGCTTATCAGAATGGAATAAATATAGGCCATATCATTACTTACGGTTTATGTATTGGACTAGGCATCTTGGACTCCACTGAGAAAATTATTCCTTTCATCCTCCATCTATATAGAACATGACCATATCCTTTTGTAATTGCATTGTAAACTTTGGGGCCCATTAGTAGACTTGCGATATGTCAAACCTATTTTCCTAATGTCAAAAATTGACCTGTAAAAGATGTCTTGATGTAAAGTGTCCAAGCTACTTTTATATTTGTTAGTCATGGCTTGTATGCTTCACCAACCACAGGAGATGATTGTGAAGGACTTATGTAACATGTTCAGTACACAGTGGATCTGTAACTACACTAACAACTACCGGAAATATCTGATAATCATATTGTACATGAAATTGCTGATTTGACCACCACAATAAAGGAGACCTCCCTATAAGGATGAAATTGCCAGTGAGTGGTGACAGTATGATAGGAATTTACTGAACGTGAAAAAAAATAGCACCCCCGAATATAACATTAACTTGCATATAATTAAACCGACTTAATTTAAAATAATTTAAAAAATTGAATGCAGATCTTCTGAATGCATCTCATTAGATATTTTTCTTTTTATTACAGGTTCTTGTAGCAACTGGAATAACGTTTGCTTCATCTCTAGATAACCGATATAATGTGCAGATAGTTGGAAGTATACCAGCAGGGTAATAACCATTATCATTCATTTATAATGTGGCAATATAGGGGGAGATTTAACAAACTGGTGTGAAGTAGAACTGGCTTAGTTGCCCATAGCAACCAATAAGATTCCACTTTTCATTTTTCACAGCTCCTTTGGGAAATGAAAGGTAGAATCTGATTGGTTGTTATGGGCAACTCAGTTCTACTTTACACCAGTTTGACAAATCTCCCCCATAAGTCTTTTATCTAGAATTTAATTTATTGTAAAGTTTGTCTCTATAAAGTTTCTAAACATATAGTTATGATTATTGTTTAGTCATTAGGATCCTGTCATTGTACATGGGCCTGAATAGTGTAGCTAGGTTCATTAAGCACAACACATTGTAGGACTAAGCAGCAATGCAAGCAAAAACTGCCTAATAGGAGTCAGTGAGGAAAAACATGGCTACTCGGCTCAGAAAAAGGGAACATTTAGGAAATTCAGGGGATTTTACTATAAATAGCATCAGAGACTTGTATGGCACTGCTAATGGGAAGATTTCAGGAAAAAAAGGAGGTAAAATCCTTGATATTCTCACATGCTTATGTAAAAAATGAAAATTCGGTGAAATTTGGTTATACATATAATTTGGAAAATATATGGGAGTGAGAAAAGAAGCATAAGATACGTTATTTGTACTTCATACAGATATTCCCAATACAGTTTCTGAATAGATTTAAAGAGATTGGCCCATCATTGATGGTATGTATATTACTAGGATATACTATCGATGCCACATAGGTGTGGGTCCCACGTCTGTGACCTGCTCCTGTCTCTAGAACTGTGTCCCCGAAGTGGACAACGAACAGCCGTGCATGCATGCCCACCATCCGTTCACTGCTATGGCAGTTCCAAAAATAGGCGAGCGCCGACTCGGCTATTTCAAGTAGACTCCTTAGTGGTGAATGGAGAGGTGGGCGAGCTTGCGTGGCATGCTCTACATTCATTGCCATTCGATTTCCAGAAACAGCCAAGCGCATTCGCTTGGCTATTTCTAAAACTCCTATAGCGATGAATGGAGAACACGCTGCACATGCGCAGTGTGCTCTCCTTTACTTCGGGTGCCTCTTCCTAGTGATACGCCATCAATGACCCAGATGGACCAACTACTCTAAAGAAAAATTCTTCCAAATGCCCGAAGTGTCTTTCCAATACAGGTTCTTTGATTAATATTTTGTGGAGTTGTTCAAAACAGAGAATCCCCCTGCTACACTGCCAGGTCACCCACTTGGCTCCTGATGCTTCCTGGCAGTCCATGTCCATCAGTGTCTTCCTTTTCCTCCTCGGTGGAGAGAAATAAATGATAGTGGCAGAAAATAACTCTAATTGTAAATACTAACCCTTGTAAAATAATTAGAAGGACCCAGAGATATAAAAATCTAAAACGAAACTCAGCAGACAAACAATTACCAGATTCTACAGTAAAATAACAAACTTCAAGGCTAGAAGAACGGTAAGTGCTAGAAGACTAGAAGAACCAAGCTACACTGACAAGACACCAATCTACGATAGGAACAAAAATCAAGGAATGACCAGATTGTGAATGCAAATGCATAGAGCTCACATCATATACCATACCAGTACCCCAGAGCAGGGGTATCTGCAAATGTATGTAATATAAACTGTTATTTATTGTGATGTTATTCATTGGATACAGCATAACTATGTATGGATGGCACAACTGGGGTTGAAAATCTTGGCTGAACTCTCGTAGGAGGTCAGATGTGGGCTTGCCCCACTGCTATGCTTAGGTCAGTCTAGACTAGAGTTCAGAGAGCGAGAGAGGAAGCTGTGACTTATGCTCCATCTTCTTAGGCCAAAAAAGCTACAGAGACTCACTGATCTCTGCATGATCTACAGAAGGAGAGAAGGAGCAAGACAAATGAGAGAACTAGAGTACCTAGAATCTGCATGGCAGAGTACTAGAGTCAGTAAGGTAATCTGCTACCAAAATCTATTAAGACTTTACTGCAGTGAGGGAAAATACCCTTTACATCTTGGCCAGTCAAATCTCTAAAACCCTGTATCACTCAGTGGATATTAAAAACACCATTACAAAATACTAATCCCGCCATATATTCTGCAGGAAGAATAAAGAATACAGATACAGAATAAAGAGGGCCATCTTTGCCTAAATCCATACATACTTATCTGGGAAGAATTGCAATGTGTACAATTCTGTTTTGCTTTCGTTGGATGTACAACTTCTATTTTGCATATCAGTAAAGGGAGCATTTATTCTGCTACATCTGGCCTGGTTGCTGATGCCTGCACCATGCATTAGCCATTGTACTCTACATGCCCTGCTGTGGATAGGGGATAAGACTTTGTAATTGGTCAACCCCTTTAATGATTTTTTTTTATATCAATTAAAAGTACTAAGGAATAAAATACATGCTTCTTTTCCTCTTTTTATGATTTATTTTTCCTTTTTATGATCAGAAGTGTCATGTGAAGTGTAAAGTTACCTTTAGTTCATTTTCAGTAAAAGTAACAGGTCTTTTAACATATTGACTTGTGTTTTACTTTTTTAACAGTTTTCCAACTCCCAAGCTTCCTGCCTTGGACATTATTCCAAATGTGATTGGAGATACTATCGCCATAACTTTTGTTGGTTATGCCGTGTCCGTATCACTTGCCATGATCTATGCAGAGAAACATAGATATAGCATTGATCCCAATCAGGTATGAACTTTTTTTGTTAACTTTTATAACTTTAAGCTTTCTTATTTATGAAGGTTTAAATGTACTCAGGTTCTGCTATGCCTAGTAGTGGTAAAACAAAATCAATTGGACTGGACTGGTTTGGATATGTGTTTTATACCATTGTGGGTAATTCCATAATCTTAAAGTAAAGATGAAGCCCCCTAAAAAATAGGAGTGGTCACTAGAGGAAGTTGTGTGGGGTCATATTTTATCCTTGAATAAGGGATTATGTAATATGTGGATTTAGTGAGTATTCTGGAGTAGGGGCTTTGCAGCGATGCTAATAGGAGTGTCCTGAGTGGAATTACCTTTATAATATCCATATGCTCTAACAAGACCCCTTTCATCCAATCCTGACACTTGCCTATATCAAGCTTCACAAAAAGAAGCAAGATAAGATGTGCATTTTTTATTTTCTTATTAGATTATGTAGGAGGATAACTTTATTAAACATTTGTTATTTACATATGCGGTAAGATATATTAAAGTGTTTGTAACACAATAGTCACAGGTTTCATCATGCCAACAAATACACAGGTTTAACCTACCTGTTTATTCTCATTGCCTCAGCCCTGATATTGTGTGCAGGGGCGTAGCTATAGGAGGTGCAGAGGTAGTAGTCACTACCGGCCCAGGAGCCCGAGGGGGCCCAAAGACCCCTGTGTGGTATTATAGAAAGTACCTGCAGGTCAAGTTACACCTCTGGCTAGAGAGAAGGAGTTAGGTCAACAATTTGGCATGGGGGGTGCAGTTTCAATTTTTGCATCAGGCAGCAGGAAGGCTATGTGCTTCCCTATGGCTATGTGCCGCAAAACACTGAGTGAAGGGGGGCTCAAGCTGAACTCTTCCACCAGGGCCAATGAGCCTTTAGCTACGCGGCTACGCCCCTGATTGTGGGTCATCACATGAGTGAAACAAGGGACTAGATTGTACTTTGCATTGATTGCAGGAATTATTTTCTACTTTCCAGTCTTTTCTTCCACAAGTCATCCTGATAGACACATGGCCATCATACAGGGGAGGTGGGGTGTCCTCCACACTAGACCCCTTTTCCTAGAGCAGAGAGCTCTTATTGTAGAGTAATCAATGTGATTATGTTTCTCATGATAATTCAATATATCCTTAGTTAACCTGGATGTCCATATGGGTAAAAGGCCATTGCATTAGACCACTTCATAGGCACTACTACAGTACATACAAACTGTAGGCCCCTTGACAGGCCCCATTACAGGACATACAAATACAGTAAAATGTGGTACAAATATGGTAGTCCTAGCAGTATATTTTTATTTTTTAGGAGCTGTTGGCTCACGGAATATCCAACATGGTCTCTTCCTTGTTTCATTGCTTCCCCAGCTCTGCCACTTTGGCTACAACAAATATTCTTGAAAGTGCTGGAGGTCATACTCAGGTAATATTAATGTATTGGCATATATGCTTTTTGTATTTGTATATACTTCTCTCTAGATCATTTATACAAATCAGCACAAATGGTGTTTGTGCCTGCCATATACTACTGAAATGCTCCCATGTGGGTGGCACTTTAAATTTACTGCCTGTCATCTGACATGTTTTGAACATCTATTAATTTAAAAATATCATTAGCATCTTCTATGAACTGGCAAATTTAATGTGGCTACCAAATAGTGCAACCACCCATCTGCATACTCTGGAGATATCCTCCTCTAGAAGCAATGTTAGACAGGGGTTCCTTGGGCCCACCAGAAAAAAAAAAAATTTTGGGACCCACCATGGTTTCAAAGCCTGGGCCTACAGGAGGATCCTCTGGCGCTTTGGTGGGCCAGTCCGACTCTGTCTAGAGGCAAAGCTTTGGGAAGATTATCTCCATAATGCAGCATCTAGTGGATCACGTCACTTTTTATATACTGTCAGATTCAAACAGAACAAACCTTTGTTTTCATATGACGGCAATAGATTTTTAAGACATATTGTTAGTTAGGGATCCCTCTGAATGAGGTCACCTTGTTCTGCAAGACACACCCAACAATGTCAACAACTTGATATGTGCTTTGAAATGCACAGTGAAAATACATATTTCAGTAATATACTTTGATGTGGATATAATAAACATTTAAAAGTCTGCACTGCGTGCTAAATTAAATACAGTTTCTAGTGATTAGTGAGGGTCCCAAAGATCAAACCCACACCAATAACATATTGATGGCCCATCTTAATGGGTACATAAAGTGAATGCTAATAATTTAAAATTAGCCACATTTGTATTATTTGCATATATTTGATATATCTGATATAGCATATAATGATGCTGCCTGTTTATGTTTGGTTATGCTATGGTCTTTGGCCATTTTAAGCTAGATTTTTACTTTTTGTAGATTATCTGTTGCAGTTAGGCTTTTTTACCATGGTACATGACAATCTCTCTCTAACAAAGCTAGAACCAGCCCCGTACCTCACATGGATCCAGAGATCTCCCCATTCATTGCTCTGCTAGATTTATATCAAACTGAAAGCTCAAGGGGAGTGTCTTTTCTGCTGCAGCTCAGGAGGCGTGTCCATGCTCTTCCAATCACAGCTCAGGGGGCGTGTCCATGCTCTCCCTATCACAGCTCAGGAGGCAGTTGAAAGATGAAACTGAGCATGTGCGGCCATCTCAGTGAGCAGGACAAAGAAATAAGAAAAAGAACGCACAGCAGGTGGTGCTATACAGATACATTTTATTGAATAACTCACATACAACATTTTTAATTACATGCAATTACAAAAGTATTCAGATCCAGTTGCTGGTTTGAAAACTGTAGAATATTTTTCTTGGGACACCCCCTTTAACATGAGATCAGTTTTTCAGCACCCCTGTCGATCAGCTATTTGAGAAAGAGCAGTGCTCACAGCTTATGTGACTGTTGAATGTGACGTCACACAGCCCAGCAAGAGGCGTAAGCGCTCATGGAGCATCGTGGCCTCTCCAAACAGCTGATTGGAGGGGATGCTAGGAGTCAAACTCCAGGTGATCTCATATTGATAACCTGTCCAGAGGATAGGCCACCAACATTAAAATCCTGGAGAACCGACAACCCTTTTAAGCACACATGAAATGATGTAATATGCTGCTAAATTACCATAGGTTGTGCTCAGGCTATTTTCCCCAGTTGTTCTTAATTCACAGTTTTTTCCTTCTAGGGTCTCAAGTATGGGTAAAATGTGTATGTGATTCTTTCTCTATCGACCAACCTTCCAACATAATATACATGCACAATGAGTTACATTACTCATTCTTCTTTACGCCTTTTTATTCATAAGTGAAAGTCAAGAATAAAAGAAGGAAGATGTTGGCAAGGTTTGACAAGCTGGGGTTTCTTGTATTTTCTTTTCCTAACAAAAGTGCTTTTTCACAAGACCTTTGGGTTGTCAGAGCTGCCTTGATCATATGCACCTTGTATAACCCTACACAGTCACAAAATAAAAATAATCCCCGTATTTTATGGTACTGGTCTAGACCATGTGTAATTTTAGAGGTTGGAATGTTGGAGCCAAATACATAAATTTGTTTTTACTAAAGATATATCCAATCAACACTCTTGTAATATATTTTTAGCTTTCAGGGTTCTTCACTAGTTGCGTGGTGCTTGTTGTTTTGATGTGGGTTGGCCCACTCTTCAACTATTTACCAAAGGTAAGTAAAGAGATGGTGTGATAGAGGGAGACATTGGATCAATACATTAAAATTAAATGGGTTAAAGGGGTTTTCCGGTGCTCAGATATAGATGACTGATCCTCAGAATAAGTCATCTGTTTCAGATTGGTGTTTTGGCAGCTACCAGAGCTAGAAACGATACAGTAGATGGAAGACGTCATCCACTGTGTAGTTTCAGGCACTGGTGTACTGCAGTTCAGCTCCCGTTCACTTGGATAGGAGCTGAGCCACAGTACCCCGGCACAGCCGCTACACAATGGATGAAGCCTTCTGCTTGTGGCCATCCCCTTTATACTTTCTGGCTCAACCAGCTGCCCAAAACAAAAAGTAGGGGGTGCTGAGGGACAGACCCCCACCAATCTGATATAGATGACTCATCTTGAGTATAGGTCATCAATATCTAAGTACCGGAAATAGATATGTAAATTTCATGATACATCTATTCTTTGTATGCATATCTACAGGCGTATTTCTGTCATATTACTCTATTGTCTATGAAATATATGATCTGCTTACCAGCTATTTTTCTTTTTTTACAGGCAGTACTTGCCTGTATAAATGTTGTGAGCCTCAGACAAATGTTCCTACAATTCCAGGAGCTTCCAGAATTATGGAAGATCAGCAAGACCGACTTTGTGAGTATTTTATCAGGTTTGGATATTTTTTAGGCTGGGTATTCGCTGATTTTGTTGTTTGCATTGTAGTCATAATCTGTGGCAGATGTGCAACATAATAGGCATGCTGGGGATTTAAAATCTGTAACCATGAAATCAATGTAAATGTTTCCACTTTCTGTGGGTGGAGCTTTGAAATCCCTTTTTAATAAAATTATCTGTAAACCAATGCTGTTTCCAGGTGCCGAATCTGCACTGAAAATCGGCACCAAATACGCTACTTCTGTTCGTAAAGAAATCGCAATTTGGACTTAGGCATTGTGCTAGGTCTCCTTAACCAGCTGTGTATGGAGACTTATAGGCATTGGCTCACTGGAGCACAATATGCAAAGAGGTATCTCCCAAGAAAAGAGAACCATCTCGCTAGCACCAACTTCTGGAAGTGACCCTCTAGGAGTTAAAATCTGACTTTTTAACAAGCCTTGGGACATGAGCATGACAAGGGAAAATAGCCAAGCCAGATATCCATCTGTATACAGCTGTTTCAGGGTGTTTGCCCCTCATCAGTATGGAGCAGGATTCTGGCTGGCTGAGTGTGATGCCTTGGATGCGGCTTAGACAGTGTGCTAGGTCTCCTTAAAGAGACCATCTGTGAATGGAGACTTATGCTATAGATAAGCTGCCTCCAAGGCATTGCACTCAGCCAGCCAGAATCCTGTTCCAAAGCAGCTGTCTATGAATGGATACTTGGCTTGGCTATTTTCCAGGGTCATGTCCCAAGCCATGTTAAAAAGTTGGATTTTGACCCATAGGGAGTCATTTCCACAATGTGGTGCTAGCATGATGGTTCTCTTTCCTTGGGATATACCTCTTCGCATGTTATTTTCCCATGAAGTATTGATTCTAAGTGTCTGTACACAACTGGTCTCTTTAAGGAGACTTAGCACACTGCTTAAGCTTCATCCAAGGGATAGCACTCAGCCAGCCAGAATCCTACTCCTTACTGTCGAGGGGCAAGCACCCTAAAACAGCTGTATACAGATGGATATGTGGCTTGGCTATTTTCCCTTATCATGTCCCAAGGCTTATTAAAAAGTCAGATTTTAAACCACTGCCACAAGATGACACTACCAATTGGTTCTCTTTCTTGGGAGACACCTGTTTGCTTATTGTTTGAACTTAAAATGGGATCGCATGAAAGGCAATTACCTAAACAATTTTAGCCATAAATTTTAACAGAAGACAATCCCCATCCCCATGTAAAGGTTGAGGACAATGATACTATTTTCACGATACGTTCTAAGCGATAGCCCACAAATAGTCGACAGTCCCTTCTTTGCTAAATGCAGGGGCTTAAACCTAGAGGCATAAGAGTTGTCAGACAGAAAGAAGTCTGAACCAAACAGGCAAAACTGGACCAGATAAGAATCCAAGAACAAAGTCAAAATCAGGCTACAGAAAGATACATCAGAACCAACACAGAATACAAACACAAAATTAAAGGGAACCTGTCACCTCCAGAAACCACCCCAAGCCGCCAGCAGCACCTGACAGTATCCAGCAGCGTGTTTCTAATGATCCCTGTGTTTCATAAGTCAGATGCGGTAAAAGCACAGAAAATGATCTTTTATCCCCGGCCGGCGTGCTCCTCGTGTCAGGCTTGAAGTCAAGGGGGCAGCGGCCTCCTTGCTTCAAGCCGTGGTAACCCCACCCCCTTCCCTGTGACTGACAGCGCTTATGCCCGACAGCCGAGTGGCTTTACCCAACAGCTGGCTGTCAGTCACAGCAAAGGGGCAGGGATAGGGGTGGGGTTACCGTGGCTTGAAGCAAGGAGGCCGCTGCCTCCTTGACTTCAAGCCTGACACGAGGAGCGTGCTGGCCGGGAATAAAAGATCATTTTCTGAGCTTTTACCGCATCTGACTTATGAAACACAGGGATCATTAGAAACACGCTGCTGGATACTGTCAGGTGCTGCTGGCGGCTTGGGGTGGTTTCTGGAGGTGACAGGTTCACTTTAAATACCAAACAAGGTCAGTGCCAGAAGGTCACGTCAAGGAATAAATGGCAGTCAAGAGCAAGGTCAGGGACAACCTAAAAGTCACAATACCAGAGATACATACAACAGTACAATACACGCTAGTGAGGCAATGAAAACCAATCACAGGCACCTGTTGCCACCAGCGGCCTGGCAGAGAGCATGTGACACCTGAGTTATGTCTGTTTGGCCCTGACGCTTCTGTTCCCTGATAGGCTGAGCTCCCATGTCAGCAGGGCTTGCTGCCATGGCAACGGAATGATGCCAGCAGCACTGCCATAAGGGGCGGGACCTGCCACAGGAGTGCCACCAGGTGAATCCATAACACCCTCACAATTCAGCCATTTAAAGGAATTGTCCCATCTCAGCATTTATGGCATATCACTAAAATAGTCCATAAATGTCAGGTATACAGTATGTGGCTCCTATTTCTGGGACCATCTCCTATCTACAGGACAGGGCCACTGAAGTGAAGGGAGAGCAGCCACACGTGCAGCCATCCTCCATTTGCTGTTATTGGAGTTCAGAAAATAGCTGATCACTGGTTTGCTGGTTGGCTCAGCTAGTTTTGGAAGTCTCATAACCATGAACAGGGGGGGGGGGCATGCATGTGCAGTGTGCTTACCTTCACTTTGAGGCCCCCATCTGAACTTAGCTGCCAATTATGGCATATCCTAGCAATATACCATAAATGTTGAGATGGGCCGACCCCTTTAACAATTTATAACCCCTTTCGTGTCAGGCAATAGACTGTTTTCCAAGTTATCAGGGGAAATTATCAAAATTGATGAAAGGAAAATTGAAGGAGTTACCCATAGCAACCAATCAAGTTGCTGATATTATTTTAAAAAAAGTCTTTAAAAAAAAGAGAGCTGGAATTTGATTCAATTTTCTTAGTGAAATATTTTTAGAACTCTTCTCCGCTGTTAGTCATTTCTTTGCTATAATTTATGAGACATATGGTTTTGTTTTCCAGTCTGTTTGGGTGGTCACATGGTTGGCTGTGGTCATTCTCAATGTGGAAATGGGTCTTGCTGTAGGTGTAGTTTTCTCAATGATGACTGTAGTTTGCAGAACACAAAGGTATGTTCCCCAAAAATAGAATACTTGTATAAAGATTTGCAGTGTATAGTATAGATTATATTATATATCTATTTAGTAAATTATAAATAGTATAGTTTACAGCAGGGATCAGCAACCTCTGGCTCTCCAGTTGTACTGAAACTACGATTTTCATTTTGCACACTTGCTTGGCTGTTCACCCCAATAAAAATGAATGGAGCATACTGGGAGTTGTGGTTTCAAAACAGCTGGAGCGCAGGAGGTTGCTGACCCCTGGTTTATAGTATATTCCATAACCAAACAACCTGAAAACTGAAGGTTTACAACATAAATGTATGCTGCACTCTGCTTCAAATGTTTTTATCCTAATGTTTATATTTGTTTTGTTTATATCTAAAATTCTGTGATGGTTAATTTCTTAATAATGTAAATGATAATAATCGTAAAGTCATGATACTAAAGATGAATTTATGTATCTGTAATTGAACTCAAAGAAAAATGCGCAGGTGCATGTGGCCATAGCTGAAAGCACAATGACAGGGGGAAAAAAAAAACATGCAACAGCACTCTGCAAACACAAAGAAAATGCAATAATGCCATAGTTATAGAAAATATTCTGGTGCTAATGCTACACTCATTTTGTAAATTTGAGATTCTTGGCAAATAAATTTTGTATTAAATTATTTGGGCCCATCTGCTGGCATCAAGGCGATCTCTATAGGACAGGAACCTAACCCTAAATGCTACCTGTTGTGGTGCCATACTTGCCACCACAGAATACAGGGAACGCATGTTCCACATGCATGCTGGGTCCTCTCTGCCTTTTGCTGTTTTTGGTGCCATAATGGCCTCCATTAAATCCTGGGAATGCAGGTCCAACATGTATGCTGAGCCCACTCTATACCTTACCTGGTGTCAGAAGGCTTCCAATGAAAGCCGGGAGAACAGGCTTCAGCTTGCATGGGCTCAGCAAGCATGTTGGACCTGCATTTCCTGGATTTAATGGAGGCCATTATGGTACCAAAAGTAACAAAAGGCAGAGTGGACCCAGCATGCATGTGGAACAAGCATTCCCTGTATTTTATGGTGGCCAGTATGGCACCAAAAAAGTTGATATTTAGTGTAGGTTCCTGTCCTATAGAGATCGTCTTGACGCTAGCGGACAGGCACAAATAATTTTGTACAAAATGTATTTGCCAATAATTTCTAATTTATAAAATTAGCGTAGCATTAGCGCTAGAGATGAGCGAATCAAAGCTGACGTGGTGGAATTCGATCTGAATTTCAGGAATTATTCGATTCGCCCCGAATCCGAATTTCTTCACGCTTCGTGGTAACGAATCCCATTTTTTGCTAAATTGGCTGCTGCTCGCGTGAAGACATGGAGAAAGGAACTCTGGAAAGGCGAGATCATCCATAATACCATGCATGCAGCCAATCAGCCAGCCAGCCCTGTGATGTCACAGCCCTATAAATAGCGTCAGCCATCTTAGGTTCTACCATTTACCAATGTGCTTAGTGCAGGGAGAGACAGACATCTGCAGGCGCTAGGGACAGTGATAGGAAAGACTTAATTGTGGTGAAAAAATGATTTATAAGTGCAGGGAAAGGATAGGGAGGTATCATTCCACAGCATTTATGTAGAACAGGGTTCAGTAGGGAGGGAAACAAACTGGGTAATAGGAACAATCCTATTACACCTTGGTGCAGTGACTGGGGATACAGCTCTGTCATTCTATCATTCCAGCAAACCGTTCTTGTTATTGGGCTACAAGTGCTGTTTGATACAGCCATTAACAGGGTTTATTACAAGGAAATATTTGTACAGTACGTCTTATTTGCCCTTGTGCGGTGCAGTTATATGTTGTAAAGCCCAGTTTGCTGTGTATTAGTGGCAAAAGAAAATATATTTGATCTAATATTTGATTATTTGATCGAACAGTATGTCAGACAGAGAAGTGCCAAGCCCTGCGCAGGGGAGTGGCAGAGGCCTAAATGTTTCTTGTGCAGGCAGAGGTCGCAGCAGAGTAAGGGGCTGAGGCAGCAGGGGTCACTTCGAGAGGCCTGAGCCCACAGTTTCAGCAAGCGATCGTGTCGTAACCAGCAACCCAGCAGTTCTTGAATGGTTGACTCGATCTTCGACTTCTTTGCAAGTGACATCAGACACCCCCAGCCAAGAGTCAGTGGGTTCGTCAGACACAACCCTTAGTTGGCATGGCCCGGGAGCAGGCCCTATGCCCTTACCTGTCCTCAACCTGCCGCTGTCCTTTTCTGTTCCCTCAGCCAGAGAAGTATTGTATGCTGTGGGCTCAGCTCCACTATACAGTGAGGACGAGCTACTAGGAGACAGTCAGCAGCTACTGGCAAGCCAAGATGTGGAGGAGACATCCGCCGCTTCCTCCACTAGGCGGCCAATTAGTGAGAGGAGAGTGGCGGGGGAGCTGGTGTTGCGAGCAGTCAGGCTTCTGACTCAGAGACAAAGAGACCAGGGGCTGGTAGTTACGGTTTGAATCTTGATCAACTTTGCGACTCTTCCGGCCTTCAAGCAATCTTGAAGCTTTGTCTTCTTATTGTCTGTAGCTACTAGAGGCCTGTTCATGCCAGGCAGGTTCCCCCAGAAGTATCTGGCTCGATTAGCAGCCGATACCGCACTTGATTCTAAGCTTTTTGAGAGCCATTAATCCTGTCTGTCCTTTCCAACACAACTGGCACACTCCGGAAATACTCTGTGCCCTGCTCTTTCCACCTTGTAACTCTTAGTCCACAATCTTCAACAAGATCAGCACACTCCTCTCCTCAAATACTCTGCACTGCTGAAGAATCCTGATCCTTTCACTCTCAGTGTGTGATATGCTACTCATCTTTTTTATTTTATTTAAAATGTACATATTTTAAGAGAGCGCAAGGTTCCGTCATCGACGGAAGGTACATGTCACCGAGGTTCATAGCCTCGGTGAGGTAAGAGCCATTTTGTCTATGTCAGCAGCAGGTAGTGCTACTGACACAATTGCTAGATAGCATGGCTGCAAAGCCGATCCGGGCCGGCTCTTACCGGGAGCAGCTAAAGTGTAGGGTGGGTGGTTGCTCCCCACGACCCAGTCCTGGTTTTGGGCTGGGTTTAAAAACACAGCCAGCACCAGCAGCTGGGAGAGATTGTCCTGGAGCTGCTGGTAATGCTGTGGAGCTCTCTTGGCTGGAAGCAAGAGCTTGCAAAGAGGCGTGCAGTCTGCCTGGAAGCCTGAGGTTGGACTTTCCTGCGGCTGGGCTGACAGCCGGGTGCGAACACGCACCTAAACCACACAGGTGATTTGATCCTGTCTTGGACTTTTGTTTTGCCTCATGTTTTTCCCATGTGTGTGAAGTAACACTAAGTGACTGTTTTGAGTTTTGTTTGTGCAAGTGTGAAATACAACACTGTTTGCTGCACTACCTGGACTCCCTTTGCCTCTATACTGCACCCGCACCGCTGTCTACCAGAGCAACTCCCCACATTTGGTGTCAGATGCGGGCAAGCGCAGTGAGGCTGGCATGAACGCCGCAAATATTTTGTTTTTGCTGGGCACGACTGGATGTCCTATATTAGGCCGGCAATATTACAACCGGTATTATCTGGCAACATGGAGGCCATTGTGAACGCTCTCGTGGAGGCAAACTTGCAGCAGCAGGAGTCCAATAAGCAACAGCCGGAGACTAATCAGCTCCTGTTACAGCACGTGATGGCACTACAAGCGAGAGGAGCGTCCCTCCACAATGCCCGGAAAGCTGACCCCCTCGGACAACATCGAAACTTACCTAGCTGTCTTTGAAAAGGTGGCCGTGATGGAGAAGCTACCCCGGGATCAGTGGGCTGAGGTGGTCGCTCCGTTTCTGGCATCCGGACCCCAGCAGGTGTTTTTCGATCTGACGGATGCCCAAGCGACCGACTACCCGACGGTGAAGGGGGAGATCCTGGCCAGACTAGGAGTAAACGTGTTGGTCCGGGCTCAGCGGGTGCACCAGTGGGACTTTAAAGCAGCAGAACCTGCCAGGCCGCAGTACTACGATTTGCTGCACAGGTTGCAAAAATGGCTGCAGCCTGGTGTACTAAGTCCCACTGCCATGCTGCATCGTCTGTAGGCTGACATGTTTTGGAGAGCCTTGCCTTACCCCCTCCAGCACTGGATCGGCCAGGTATCCCCTGCGAATGCCCTAGAGATGGTCGATCTGGTGGAGCGCTATGAGGCCACAAAAAGCCTGCAGGGGGGTGCTGTTGGGAGGGGACCGGTCAAACCCCGGAGGTCTCAAAACCCGTCCCGACGACTGGTTCCGGAAAAACCTGCTCGGGATGTAGCCCCTGTGGACCCGGCTCCGATAGTTTGCTGGCGGTGTCAGGAGCCTGGCCATGTACGGGCCGACTGTCCCCACTGGGGAGAACCTATGGAAGTGAACTATGGGTACCACCACTCAATGTACACCAGAAAGTTGTGTGCAGCGGGTACCCCTGAAGTGTTGGACAATAGCCACCTGTGTCAGGTGGAAGTGGGAGACACAATGGCGGTGGCTCTGTTGGACTCAGGGAGTCTAGTGTCCCTAGTGAGAGCGGCACTGGTACGGCCCACCGAGTATACTGGGCGGAAGGTTGGGGTCGTGTGCATTCACGGAGACCTAAAGGACTATCCCACCGCCCTAGTGACTCTGACCACAGTGGCCGGCAAGTGGACCCACGAGGTGGCTGTCTCCACCACATTGTCATATGAACTAATAATTGGGAGAGACTTCCCTGGTTTTCCGTCACTATGACCTCAGATGAAAGTGACTAATAACCATAAGACAGGGGTAACCCTAGCAGAGTGGCCTGGTTCCAGTGGAGGGCCAGAGCCCTGGGAGCCCGAGACCGAAGGGCCAGCGGTAGGGGTGACCACTACTTCTGTGATAGAGGGGGAGACAACCCCACTAAGTGTAATGGTGGGAGACACGGAGGACTTGCCACCGGGACCTGAGTTGGCAGACCTCCACGTCTCCGGAGACTATTTCGGGACCGTGCAACACCGGGGCCAAACCCTAACCAGGGCCTGGAAGAATGTTCGGGTAATTGATGGTAAACCCCAAAAACCGGGGGCTGAGGTAATATTTCCCCGTTTTGTTGTTCACCAAGAAATGTTATATCGGGTAAACCAAATCCAGGGTGAGCTGATTGAACAGCTGGTGGTGCCAACCGCATATCGCAAGCTCGTCATGGAGCTTGCCCACCAACATGTTCTTGGGGGACACTTGGGGTGGCAGAAAACGCAGGACCGCATACTACAGCGGTTTTATTGGCCCGGTGTGTTCAGAGAGGTGGAAGAGTATTGTAAGTCCTGTCCAACCTGTCAGGTAAATAGTGCCCAGCCACATTTCCGTAGTCCCCTGGTACCTCTTACAATCATTGAGGTTCCGTTCGAGCGAATTGCTATGGATCTAATAGGGCCCATACCAAAATCTGCTAGGGGCCACCAACACATTCTGGTCATTCTCGACTACGCCACTCGATATCCGGAGACATACATTAGCTAAGCTCATCGCTAAATAGTTAATGGAAATGTTTTCCCGTGTGGGCCTACCTAAAGAGGTTCTGACAGACCAAGGGACCCCTTTTATGTCCAAGGTTATGAGAGAACTATGTAA
The DNA here is from genome assembly GCA_033119425.1 of Bufotes viridis. Lineage (NCBI taxonomy): Eukaryota > Metazoa > Chordata > Amphibia > Anura > Bufonidae > Bufotes > Bufotes viridis. The sequence goes on from CM065591.1 coordinate 423,881,491, forward strand.
ATTGTTTCGTATATAGCAGTTACGGACGTCCGTTTACCATCCGCAAACGGACGGTCTTGTCGAAAGGTTTAACCAAACTTTAAAAATTATGTTATAAAGGGTGGTGTCGCAAGAGGTGCCCCAGGCCTCTACTGGGTTCTCGCCCTTTGAACTGCTTTATGGCAGACACCCACGGGGCCTGTTGGACATCGCCAAGGAAGCGTGGGAACAACAACCCATCCCCCACAAAAGTGTCATTGAGTATGTTACCCAGATGCAGGAACGGATGGAGAGGGTGTTGCCGCTGGTCCTGGAACATATGGAGGCAGCGCAACAAGCCTAGAGTAGGGTGTATAATCGTCAGGCTTGGGTACGGGACTTTAATCCGGGAGATCGAGTTTTGGTTCTGATACCCACCCTTAACAGCAAGTTTCTAGCTAGGTGGCAGGGGCCCTATGAGGTGTTTGAGAAGGTAGGGGAAGTAAATGACAAAGTACACCAGCCAGTGTGGCGAAAGCTGGAGCAGGTGTACCACGTGAATTTACTAAAGCCATGGAAAGACAGGGACTCGTCCGATGACTACAGCCCCCGGCTAGGGCTTCTAGGTGAAAAGTGTCCAGCCCCTCAGCTCGAGGTCTGTGAAGCAGTAGCCACTGTAAAAATTGCAAATAGCCTGTCCTCCAAACAGGTTCAGGAAGTCAGAGAGTTTATCAGTCGGAACACGGATGTGTTCTCGGACCTCCCTGGCCGTACTTCCCTTATCGAACATGATATCGTCACTGAGCCCCAGGCCAAGATCCGGTTAAAACTATACAGGGTACCCGAGGCTTTGCGACTTGCCATCGCGGAGGAGGTGCAGTTAATGTTGAAACTCTGTGTCATTGAAGAGTCTAAAAGTGAATGGGCGAGTCCTATAGTCCTAATACCCAAGCCAGATGGGACGTTGGGGTTCTGCTATGATTTTCGCAAGTTAAATGAAGTATCCAAGTTTGATGCGTATCCCATGCCCCTGAGACGAGCTTATTGAGAAGTTGGGCCAAGCCCGATATTTGTCTGTGCTAGACCTCACTAAAGGGTACTGGCAGGTACCCTTAACGACGTCGGCCAAGGAAAAAACTGCTTTTGTTACCCCGCAAGGGCCTGTATCACTATAAGGTATTACCCTTTGGCCTACATGGCGCCCCCGCCACCTTCCAAAGGTTAATGGACATAGTTGTCACGACTGTGACTGATCCAGACAGGTCTGGGAGGAGAAGGTCGCAGCGACTTGCTACTCGCGATAGCTTGTGAGTTTGCTCCGTGGTTCAGGGTATGTCCTCCGGGTTTTGCCTTGTGAACCTTTTTGTCCTGACTGGGAGTTTGTAGGCATTCTTCTCAGGTGAGTGCTGTCTGCCACTCCCAGCTACTATATTAGTTTCAGTTTCACTTGCAGTCATTGCCAGATATAGTCCTTACTTCCAGTGCTATGCTGACCTTTGAAGGAGATCGTTTGACAGTATTGCTGTGGAGCTCTTGTCTGGCGTGGACTGTCGTTATTGGGATCATCTTCTCTGCTCGTGACTGGATAAGTCTATCTCTGCTGGAGATTGTTTGTTTGTTGCTGTCTTCCCCTGTTGTTCTCCTAGACATGAGTGATGGTGACTAGTGCTCCCATCTGCCTTTCCCCAGTCTAGTCTTCTTAGGGTGACTCAGGGTTTAGGCATCCTGCTCGCCGCACGGGTTTACACCCCGTCTAGGGTATCAGGGCAGACAGGTGCCAGCTTAGGGTTTGTCAGGGGTGGCCGTTCTATTTCCCATCCATAGATAAGGGTCCCCCTTCCCCTCCATCTGGTGCGACACGACTGATGCTGGGATAGCGGTCGTGACAGTATATCTGGCCTTTTAAAAAAAAAAAAAAAGTGACATTTCCTTTTTTTTTTTTTGCCTGCTGTTTTGCTTTGTATTTTCTGTTCCACTATGGATCCGGTTACGGTTTTGGCGAAACAATTACAGGGGTTATCCCTTGAAGTGGCAGGATTAAAAGCAACAGTGCTGCAGCAGCAGCAGCAGCAATCCTTGGGTTCCACCATTGCTACGGGAAACCAAGGTACTCCTGAGCCAAAAGTGGCTTTTCCTGATAGGTTTTCAGGAGGGAGAGACCAATTTGTAACCTTCAGAGAAGCTTGTAAATTGTTCTTCAGGTTACGCCCTAAATCCTCCGGCGGTGAGGAACAAAGGGTGGGCATTGTAATTTCTCTCCTGCAAGGAGATCCGCAGGCTTGGGCTTTCTCCTTACCATCTGACTCTCCGGCCTTACGATCAGTGGAGGAGTTTTTTGAAGCCTTGGGTCTCGTATATGATGACCCGGACAGGGTCTCACTGGCTGAGTCTAAGCTACGTAGACTTCAGCAAGAGAACCGGTCAGCTGAACTATATTGTTCCGAATTCCGTAGGTGGGCTACGGATACATTATGGAATGACTCGGCCCTTAGGAGTCAGTTCTGCCAGGGGTTGTCTGAAAAATTAAAAGACGGGCTGGCGGTATGCGAGGTCCCTGGGTCTCTTGAGGCTGCTATGTCTCTGTCCATAAGAATCGACAGACGACTCAGGGAGAGACTATTAAATTCTACAGAGGCCTGTATAGGGCAGGGATCGGTTTGTTATGATCCAGTCGAACCAATGCAAATAGGGGGCACCACTAGATGGGTGAATCCTCCTAAGGTCCGCCGTAGGTCAGAGGTTTGTTTTCGTTGTGGGGGGAGGGGTCATTTTGTAAAGGTATGTCCCTCAGTACCCAAGAGACCACAAACAAAGGAGCCGCCAGAGAAACTAGAGTCCCCAGATTGTGCGGAGGATAACAGTCTGGGCGTATTCGTTTCCTCCATACGCATGTCTCAGTTTTTGTTGTCCGCTACCGTTATGGCGGGCAATAAGACTGAGATCTGTTCCGTCTTTTTGGACAGTGGGGCGGGTGTCAACTTGGTGGATTCACGGTTTGCTCAGGCTCTGGGGTTTACTCCGGAACCGGTGCGCAGAACTATTCCTGTTTTTGCCATCGACTCCTCCCCTCTTACTCAGAACTCAGAGAGAGTTAACACAGATCATCCATAATATCCATCTGCAGGTAGGGGACCTCCATAAAGAGCATATCTCTTGTTATGTCCTGGACGGTCTTCTGGCTCCTATGGTATTGGGGCTTCCCTGGCTGGTGACTCACAATCCAGTGGTGGATTGGCAGGCCGGTGAGATTGTGGAGTGGAGTGAACATTGTAAGGACAACTGCTTGAGTAGTAGGTGCTCAACACTCTCTGTAACAACTCTACCTGCCTTTCTGTCAGATTTTATGGATGTGTTCTCTGAGAAGGGTTGTCAGGGGTTACCACCTCATCGTCCATATGATTGCCCGATTAATTTGTTACCTGGGGCAAAACTTCCTAAAACCCGGTTATACAATCTTTCCGGCCCGGAGAGGAAGGCTATGAAAGATTATATTTCGGAGAGTTTGGCTAAGGGACACATCAGACCCTCTTCTTCACCCGTGGCTGCAGGGTTCTTTTTCGTTAAAAAGAAAGATGGGGGCCTGCGTCCTTGCCTGGATTTCCGGGAATTAAACCGGATAACTATCCGAGATCCCTATCCTCTTCCTCTCATTCCCGACCTCTTTAATCAGGTTGCTGGTGCTAAATGGTTCTCCAAAATAGATCTCAGAGGAGCCTATAACCTGGTTCGCATCAGAGAGGGGATGAGTGGAAGACGGCTTTTAATACTCCGGAAGGGCATTATGAAAATCTTGTCATGCCATTTGGTCTTACTAATGCGCCTGCGGTGTTCCAACATTTTGTCAACGATATTTTTAGTCACCTTATCGGGAGATTTGTTGTGATATATCTTGATGACATCCTGGTCTATTCTCCGGATCTGGATACACATAAGATCCATGTGAGACAAGTGCTGCAGATATTAAGGGCCAACAAATTGTTTGCTAAATTAGAGAAATGTGTGTTCGCCGTAAAGAACTGCCATTTCTGGGGTATGTGTTGTCAGATTCAGGTTTCCGCATGGATCCAGAGAAAGTCCGGGCAATTATGGACTGGGATCTGCCTGAGAACCTGAAGGCTTTGCAACGCTTCCTGGGGTTTGCCAATTTTTATAGAAAGTTTATAAAGAACTATTCCTTGGTGGTCAAACCACTGACGGACATGACCCGAAAGGGATCCGATTTTTCCAAATGGTCACATGCAGCCAAAACTGCCTTTACATCTCTGAAGGAGAGATTCACCTCGGCTCCTATTCTCGTACAGCCAGATGTCTCGCTTCCTTTTATTGTAGAGGTTGACGCATCAGAGGTGGGGGTGGGAGCGGTACTATCTCAGGGCCCGTCCCCTGGTGAATGGCGTCCGTGTGCTTTCTTTTCGAAGAAATTGTTTACTGCAGAAAGGAACTATGATATTGGCAACAGGGAACTTTTGGCTATTAAGTTGGCCTTAGAGGAGTGGCGTCATTTTTTGGAGGGGGCGGTTCATCCCGTCACAGTGATTACTGATCACAAAAACTTAGTATATCTGGAGTCTGCTAAACGTCCCACCCCTAGACAGGCTCGGTGGTTGTTATTTTTTCGCCCGGGGGCAAAAAATACTAAGGCGGATGCATTGTCTCGAAGTTTTCCTGGAGGGGGTGATGTTGATGTTCCAGAGCCTATTTTGCAAAAGGGGGTGGTGGTCTCTGCATTACACTCAGGTTTAGAGGGGAGGGTGTTGGAAGCTCAGGAGGATGCCCCGGCCTCCTGCCCCTCGGGTAAACTGTTTGTGCCAGAAAATTTACGCCTGGAGATACTAAAAGAACACCATAACTCCGCACTGGCAGGACACCCAGGTAGTAAGGCAACCTCTGAATTAGTGTCTCGTCGGTTCTGGTGGCCTAAGTGGCGCCAGGAGGTGATGAATTTTGTGTCTGCATGTGCTACCTGTGCTCATTCTAAGGTGGATCATACTCGTCCGGCAGGGCGTCTTTTACCTCTGGCCATCCCCAACAGGCCTTGGACGCACCTATCAATGGATTTCATTACTGATCTACCAGTATCAGCGGGGAAGACTGTTATTCTTGTTGTTGTTGACAGATTCAGTAAAATGGTGCACTTTATTGCTCTTACCGCATTGCCTAATGCTAACACACTGGCTCAGGTTTTTATTGACCACATCGCGAAGCTTCACGGGGTCCCTTCCGATATTGTTTCGGATCGTGGTACCCAATTTGTTTCTAAATTTTGGAAAGCTTTTTGTTCTCGTTTAGGGGTTCATCTGTCGTTTTCTTCATCTTTCCATCCACAGTCCAACGGTTAGACTGAACGTACCAATCAAAACCTAGAGACCTATTTGAGATGCTTTGTTTCCGAAAATCAGGAGGAATGGTCATCTTATTTACCGTTAGCTGAGTTTGCCATTAATAATCGTCGTCAAGAATCCACCGATAAGTCACCATTTTTTGGTGCGTATGGTTTCCATCCTCAGTTTTGTACGTTTAGTGAGGGGGGGCCGTCTGGGATTCCCGAGGCAAGAAAGTTTGAAGAGAATTGGTGGTAGATACAAACGTGTGGCTGATAAGAAGCGCTCTGAAGGTCCGGACCTTGGGGTGAATGACTTGGTGTGGTTGTCTACCAGAAATATCAAGTTGAAGGTTCCCTCATGGAAATTAGGTCCGAGATTTATTGGTCCTTATAGGGTAATTAAGATTATTAACCCGGTGGCTTTTCGTCTGGAGCTACCTCAGACTCTAAGGATCCATAATGTCTTCCACAGATCTCTGCTTAAGAGATATGTAGAACCTCCTGAACCATTGCCACTACCGCCTCCACCGGTGGTTGTTGATGGCAGTCTTGAGTTTCAGGTAGAAAAGATTGTTGATTCACGATATGTTCGCCGCTCTCTTCAGTACCTGGTGCACTGGAGAGGTTATGGTTCCGAAGAGAGAATGTGGTGAGGGTGACTCAGGGTTTAGGCATCCTGCTCGCCGCACGGGTTTACACCCCGTCTAGGGTATCAGGGCAGACAGGTGCCAGCTTAGGGTTTGTCAGGGGTGGCTGTTCTATTTCCCATCCATAGATAAGGGTCCCCCTTCCCCTCCGTCTGGTGCGACACGACTGCTGCTGGGATAGCGGTCGTGACAATAGTGCTGCGACCTCATCGTCGGTACGCCTCGGCCTACCTAGATGATGTCATCATCCACAGCACGGATTGGGAAAGTCATTTCCCCAAAGTGCAAGCGGTAGTGGATGCCCTTAGGAAAGCTGGACTAACCGCTAATCCAAAGAAATGCGCAATTGGGTTAGAAGAGACTAAGTACCTGGGATATGTCATCGGACGAGGAGTCATAAAACCGCAGGTAAACAAAATAGAAGTGACCTGACCTGTCACCACCAGACAGGTGAAATCGTTCCTGGGGATTGTAGGGTATTACATGCGGTTTGTGCCCCACTTTGCCACAATAGCCGCGCCGTTGACAAACCTGTTGAAAGGACGAAAGTCCGGAAAAGTCCACTGGAGTGAACAGATGGAAGAGGCCTTCTCCGCGTTGAAGTCAGCCCTGTGTGGCTCCCCGGTTTTGGTGACACCAACAAGGAATTTATCATACAGACGGATGCCTCAGAGGTAGGTCTCGGTGCTGTACTGTCTCAGGAAGTCAACGAGGAGGACCATCCGAGACTGGTTGCCGAGACCAGGTACAGCATAGTGGAGAGGGAGTGCCTGGCCATCAAGTGGGCACTCGAGTCTCTCCACTATTACTTGTTAGGGAGGAAGTTCCGTCTGGTGACCGACCATTCTCCTCTCAAGTGGATGAGCCAGGCCAAGGATGGTTCCTGTCCCTGCAGAACTTTAAGTTCTCAGTGGAACACAGGACAGGCCGCTTGCAGGGAAATGCGGATGCCCTGTCCCTCGTCCACTGCCTCGCAGGTGTTCACCCCCTCAGGGTTCAACAAGGTTCATAGCCTCGGTGAGGTAAGAGCCACTTTGTCTATGTCAGCAGCAGGTAGTGCTACTGACACAATTGCTAGATAGCATGGCTGCAAAGCGGATCCGGGCCGGCTCTTACCGGGAGCAGCTAAAGTGTAGGGTGGGTGGTTGCTCCCCACGACCCAGTCCTGGTTTTGGGCTGGGTTTAAAAACACAGCCAGCACCAGCAGCTGGGAGAGATTGTCCTGGAGCTGCTGGTAATGCTGTGGAGCTCTCTGGGCTGGAAGCAAGAGCTTGCAAAGAGGCGTGCAGTCTGCCTGGAAGCCTGAGGTTGGACTTTCCTGCGGCTGGGCTGACAGCCGGGTGCGAACACGCACCTAAACCGCACAGGTGATTTGATCCTGTCTTGGACTTTTGTTTTGCCTCACGTTTTTCCATGTGTGTGAAGCAACACTAAGTGACTGTTTTGAGTTTTGTTTGTGCAAGTGTGAAATAAAACACTGTTTGCTGCACTGCCTGGACTCCCTTTGCCTTTATACTGCACCAGCACAGCTGTCTACCAAAGCAACTCCCCACAATATTTAAAATTTAAATAACATGTGAACATGCAGGAGTAATATGCATCCTAAAATGTCCCTGTCACCTTCAGTACGTGGGAAATTAAATCATAAGGCTTGGTAGTTTTCTCCTTAGTTTCCTCCCTAAAGGGGAACTGGCGATCATCAGTAAGTGGGTGGGGAAAGCAGAAGCTCCTGAAGAACCATGACTCTTCTCAGGCAGCCATGACTCTTTTCTAGGCTTGGGCTGCAATGAATTGCCTTACTAAAGTAGATAGAACTGTTTGTACCAACATCAGCCTCATCCTTGTGTGCATCAACATCTGCATTATCACAGTACCACCTTGTTTTATAAAGCACTGGGACCCCTGCACTTCAAAACTCATCTTCACCAAGGGCATCCCAACTTACACCAAGCAGGAGAACCCCAAAACCAGGAAATGCCCAAAGAGATGAACGTTAACTTGAGTTATTTGGTCAGTTTTGGCCCAGTGACTGCCCAAAGAAATGAAGTGTGCAGTGATTCTAAGAGCGACGCCTGTCATCTGCATGTCACACTGACAGTATAATTTCACTACCACAGCAGACTCCCTATGCGTTACTGCAAGGCAGTGTTCTACACCACTATAAAGGCTCTCTGCAGCAAGGAAATAGGCATTTTTTAACAAAATTAGCCGCGAATATATTCGGATCGAACAGAATCGAATTTTTTTTGAAAAATTCACTCATCTCTAATTAGCGCCAGAATATTTTCTATAATTATGGCATTATTATATTTTATTTGTGTTTGCAGAGTGCTGTTGCATTATTTTTTTGTCTCTGTAATTGAACTCCGTAATAAATCTGTCCTCAGTGCACTTCTAGTCTTCCCCTACTGGTAGCTACAAGCTGCCAAAATGGTATTTTTCAAAGGGAATCTGTCACCAGCAGCCTCCCTATGAAACTGTCTGCATCGACACATAACAGTGGTTCGCCTGATTAAAATGCTGTGCGTTCAGTGTTATGAGATTTCCAACAGTACAATAGTGGTGAATGGAGAAGTGGCCAGTCTTGTCCAGTGTGAATTCTCTGCTATGGAACTTCCAAAGATAGTCTAGCTCACTTGCTAGGCTGTCTTTGGCACTATTTAGCAATATTCATAGCAATGAATGAAGAGCACTCGTCCAAGTGTGCAGTGTGCCCTCCTTCACTTCAGGGGCCTATTCTCCAGATAATGGCAGATCCCAGAGGTGGGACTGGCACCTATCTAATATTGATCCTAGAGATATGCCATCTGTGCTCTAGATGGGCCAAAAAATAGTTTTTATTTTTTATTTATTTTGGAAATCACAAAATTATATATAATTCTACAATGTAGAAGGAAATTGTATCTGTTTTAGAAATCTATATTTTCTATCTTTAGTGTATTCACGTTCATATAATTTTATCATTCCATTTCAGAGCACAGTGTTCAGTTCTGGGAAGAGCTATTAATACAGAAATATATCGACCTATTGAACAAAATGACAAGGTATGAACACATATCCCTTCAGTGAGTCATTTTAGTTTTGGAGTTTATGCATTATGAGTTTTAAAAAATAAATTGAGTGAGTCTCAAAATATAATTATCCCCTTATGCATGCCTCCATTTTATTTATTTATTTTTTCATTTTTTTCATCTCCACATTTCAATAGCCATAACTAATCTATTTTTCCATCAACATAACTTTCAAGGCAATTCTGCTACTGTTTTTAGGGTTTAGTTTTTTTCCACAGTTCACTCTGCAGTAAGAATGAAATGTTAAAGGGGTTGTCCAAGTTATGGAAAAAAAAAAATAGCACTGTAAATCTGATGGTCAGCAATATATTACTAAGCTAAGCAAGTTTTAGGCAAAAAAATATCTATTTTCTCATTTCCCTGATTCTCTTCTGGCCCTTTGTTTACCTGCAGTAATAACAATATCTGCCCCTCCCTCCCTGCACTGCTAAGGGAGTGAATACAAGTACTGCCCTGACTGACATGTCTGCCTGCTGGGAGACTCAGCAGCATGTTGTATGTGTAGAACTACAAGTCCTAGCTGTATAATGACACTGCTAAAAGAGTGAATACAAGAGCTGCCCTGAGTGCTGGGAGACTCAGCAGCTTGTTGTATGTGTAGAATTACAAGTCCTAGCTGTACAATGACACTGCTAATACACACAGGATATTTCCCCTACCTACAATGCTCTGCAGAACTTCTCTTTCAGCTCCTGTGCCTAGCATTTGTCTCCTCACTGCCTGCAGCTAAAAAGTAAACACTTCAGCCCTGAGTCTGTGCAGCTGAAGGGGTTAAAAATCCTGGGAGAGAGCAATAAGCAGCAGCAGTGAAGGGGGGCATGGCCAGCACAGTGACTTTTGTGTACACGCTTATGCACGGAACATTATCAGAGCAGGGAGAGAAGCTGACATCACAGGTCATGTGACCCTCAGTGAAATCTGAGAAACCAGCCACTGGTGATAACTTGAGTTAATTGCAAAGCTGTTACATTTGCCTAGTTAGGAACATACAAAGAAAAAAACAAAAAAAAAAAAAAAACTCGAGCAACCCCTTTAACTTTATTCTCCTCAGACACAGCAATACCAAATTTATTTATCTTTTTATTATTTTTTAAATGGGAAAATAGTTTTTTCTTTTTGAATACTTTTAAAAACTTTATTCAACTGTTTTTCTTTTAGTCCCCTCAGGAGACTTGAACCAAGCAATTTTAATATCTTATACTATATGCTACAATAATTTACATTAATGCATTACAGTGTATAGGTATTTTTACAGGTATTCTATTACATCCCACCAGAGGCAGGGTATAATCGGGGCAGTAACATGGCAGACCCACAAATCTCTGTGATCCTATCATGGCACCTCAATAACATACATATAAATCCTATCTATCTATCTGGGGCCACCTCACAATCTGAGAAGCACTGATTTAGAAATTGCATGCTTCTAAAATCACATTGGTGACGTATAATCACTTTTTTCCAGAATAAAAGGCTCCATAAAGCACTGACACCGATTTGCCACACTGGACCTTATTTATCAAAACTGTCTAACAGTAGGACTGTCTTTGTTGACCATCAGACTTTAGCTTTTATCTCTTATCCTGCCCTGAAAAAATGAAAGTTGAGTGTTGATTGATCGCAATGTGCAACAAACACAAGAGAATACGGAGTATCCTTTTGGCATAAATGGCGGTATAAGTGCCCGGATGCAGTGTGTACCTAGACTAAATAACACTTGTCCAGTATTTAGAGATGATTGACAAGTAAATTGAGGATCAACTAGTAGGTAGAAAGTGATAGGAGTTACTTTTTGATATTCACAGTTTTCAACAAGAATACACAGGAACATATTTTTCGGCACAAGAAGCAGGGCGCCATCCAAACCACAATTAGAGCAACACATAAATCACACACGACAGGAATAATGCATTCAGCTGCCAATAACACATCTCTCAAACAATGGCATATCTTAGCTATAAATTTCCACTTTCTTAAGATATAAAACTGCTTCCAGGATCCACTGCCAAAAATTATAGACCCTTTGTCTGCATTCTTGTTTTCAGTGTTTTGAAATCCCAGGCGTGAAGATCCTGTCTTATAACTCCCCCATTTACTACGGCAACAGGGACATCTTTAAGGAAACAATGAGCAGGATCGTGGGGCTGACACAGGAAAAGATAAGGAGGAGAGAGAAAGCATTAAAAGCCATGGAACAAGGCATGAAGATGAGCGTCTCAGTTGTGGTAAGGCTAATTCTATGTATATACTGAACGCCAAGTCTGCCCTTTTATTTAAAGGGACAGTATCATCAGGGGAAAAAATATTAAATGCCATGGACACTTTTGGGTGCATTTGTTGTTATTATTTAATTCTACTAATTTTGCCCACAAAATCTTTTTTTCAACTGGACTTTATTAAAAAAAACTTCACGTTTCACGTAGCAGGCTCTTTGCTTCACACTGAATGCGTTAGAGAGCTGCTCTGTCAGCCGGATCTGTAGCACTTATCTGTACTTTCCTCATAAACATTCATTATAGCCAACTGTTTATCAAAGTGATAAGAAAATGGCTTAAATGAGTGTTTATGAAGTGTCAGGAGTTCAGAGATAAGGGCTACAGGTCCAGCTGACAGGGCAGCTCTCGGACAGATTCAGTGTGAAGCAGAGAGCATGCTAGTCTGCAAATATACTAAAAGTGAGAGCTTTAATAGAAAAAATGTTGAACATTTTTAGTAAAGTTCAGTCGAAATAAAAATATTTAGCCCAAAAACTTTAGGGGTTTTCCGAGACTTTTATACTGATGACTTATCCTCTAGATAGGTCATTAGTATCTGATCAGTAAGGGTCCGACACCTGGGACTCCACCGATCAGCTGTTTGAGTGGGCAACGGTGTTTGCAGCAACCCTGCAGCCTTCTCACAGCTTGCCCTAGGCCATGTGACATCATGTTCATTGGCCACGTGGTCTAGGCGCAGTTCGGCCCCACTGAAGTGAATGGGGCTGAGCTGTGATACCGAGCATAGCCACTGTACAATGTACAGCGGTGTGGTTTGGTAAGCTGAGAGAAGGACATGGTGCTCCCCAGAGCATTTCTGCCTTCTCAAACAGCTGATCGCCGGGGCTCCTGGGTGTTCAATCCCCACCGATCAGATACTGTATAAAAGTTTTGATAAACCCTTTTAAGGTCATAACAAGTGATGGTCTGTTTTCTCTGTTGACCGTGGTACCAGGTATTTGCTTTTTCAGTTGTGGCTACTCTCCCTTATTATGCAAAGTGCTTCCAATCATAAGTGCCTTCACCGCCACAATTCTCTGCTCTGTTGGATACCTTGACAAAGCGTTGACTTTAAAATACAAACTTAAGTTAAATAAGTGAGTATAACTATTCGGAAATGGCATTAAAGGAGTATTCCCATCTGGAACATTTATGGCCTATCAATAAGATGGGCTGTAAATGTGATAGGTGCAGGTCCTACCTCTGAGACCTGCTCCTATCTATAGAACAGAGCCCCGACGTGAATGGACAGTAAGCACAGCCACTATCTATTCACTGCTATGGGACTTCCAAAAATAACAAAGAATTGGTTTGGCTATTTTTGGTAGTCCCATAGCAGTGAACAGAGGAGTGGCTGTGCTTGTCCAGCTTGCTCTCCATTCACTGCTAGGTGACTTAAGAAAATAGTCGATGTTGCCCACTCAGTCTCATAGCAGTAAGTGGAGAGTACACTGTCCTTGATATAGAGGTGGGACCTATGTGACATCTAAGGCATAGCCTATGAATATACCATAAATTTCCCAGGTGGGACAACCCTTTAAAAGTGATGGGCCCTCACAATATCCGACTCATATGCCAAACAGTGTAATTGTCTGGCCAAGACATAAAGCACCTCTCCTTTAGGAGCTATACCAAAGAACCATGTTATCTTCTGGGATATAGCTTCTCTGGTGCTGGATATTATAAACCTGTTTCCCCAGTTATTAGTTAATCAGGGGATTGATAAACCAATGGAGATCACACCAGTCAAACACAACAATACAACAATACATTGCATAAAAAATAATCTCCTTCCTCCTCAAAATGCGACCAACTCCAGGCACATTTTTGTCCCTTGGTAGAGACCCTTTTTGTCAGGAAGTACGTATAATGTTCATAGAGTCATATAATACACATCCTAAAGTGTGAAAGTCCTAGAAGAACAAAAAAGCATAAAAAATGCATAAAAAACTAAAATGCATCAATAATAGGCAATAGATCCCATAATATGGTTACTCACTCACATATTATTTTGAGGACTTATATGCAATATGAAAAAGAGAAAAGGTAAGATGAGGAGAGACATCGGGTCATAAGACCCTATTCACCCTGAACAGGGTCTTATGATGGCTTTTTGTTTGCTCATATGGTACTATTACAATCTATGGGTACTCTAGTGAGTGAAGGGACCATTGCAGAAACATCCAAATAGGACAGAAGAAATCTGAACGGAGTAATAGCCGACACCTGCATCCGTTTTTGTCTCTCCCCTCTTCTTTTTCAAATGGTACTTGTAAGTCCTCAAAATAAAATATACGTGAGTAACGGTATTATGGATGTATCACTGACGTCTGTTAATGATGCATAAGGAAGTATATCTATTTAACCAAAAATTAAGGAAGTCATGATATATTAAAAATATCACCGGGCACACTAGTTGGACCTTGGTTGCACAATTTATTCTATAACACATATAAAAAAAATTGGTTAAAAACCAAAATAGAAAGCTACATAAATAGGGATAATACAAATAGCAGCTAATCAGCAACATTCATGAGTAACAACAGTCCACTATATAAGATGTAACACTATAAATACTAAACTGTATAAAATGTCAATGTGTCAATTCATCCAAGTAGGTGGAGGTGATCACTTCAAACCGCTCGTTCATGCGGTGTAATATTGTTTGCTTATAGCGGAGTATCTCCTTTCCTTACTATGGTGATTGGAATGTCTCTTGGGCTTCAATAAAGCCAGTCCTTATATTATTTATAGCCAGGGAAATATGGATGAATACTCCTGATTTCTCTATGTAGAGATACGGGATTGTGGTCACTGTTCATAGAATTCGGGTGGCGGCGTCCCGCCCCCTACTTATACAGCGGTGTCCCGTTGTAATTCCCCGTTCTCTTAATAAATATCAGCCGGCTGTTATAAAATTGAAAAGTTACAGTCTTACCAGGTTCCGGGGCTTCAAAGGTCCACTTCCTCAGTGGTCCTCACTGAGGAAGGGGACCTTTGAAGCCCCGAAACGCGTCTGGTCAGGACCCCCTATACACCAGGCAGGGCCGAAGAATTATCATTACACTCACACCCCAATAGAAACCGCGTGAAGAAGGGAGGAAACACGAGAACGGCGTTGTAAGACAAGCGCCCGTGTATCCCGACAGCGCGACAAAGAAGACCGCACATCAATACAGGTCTGAAGTACTGGGGAGTGTACGGCCCGGAACCTGGTAAGACTGTAACTTTTCAATTTTTTAACAGCCGGCTGATATTTATTAAGAGAACGGGGAATTACAACGGGACACCGCTGTATAAGTAGGGGGCGGGACGCCGCCACCCGAATTCTATGAACAGTGACCACAATCCCGTATCTCTACATAGAGAAATCAGGAGTATTCATCCATATTTCCCTGGCTATAAATAATATAAGGACTGGCTTTATTGAAGCCCAAGTGACATTCCAATCACCATAGTAAGGAAAGGAGATACTCCGCTATAAGCAAACAATATTACACCGCATGAACGAGCGGTTTGAAGTGATCACCTCCACCTACTTGGATGAATTGACACATTGACATTTTATACAGTTTAGTATTTATAGTGTTACATCTTATATAGTGGACTGTTGTTACTCATGAATGTTGCTGATTAGCTGCTATTTGTATTATCCCTATTTATGTAGCTTTCTATTTTAGTTTTTAACCAATTTTTTTTATATGTGTTATAGAATAAATTGTGCAACTAGTGTGCCCGGTGATATTTTTAATATTTAACTTTCACAATTAGCAGTAGGGTGTAGCTGCTTCACCGAGAGCACCTAGGTAGGTGCATCCACGGTCCTGTGCGTCCTACATATATATTTTCTATACGAAAGTCATGATATATGTTTATCTTTGTGATGTGAATCATACAAAGTGAATACCTATTATTGGATGGACTTTTACACTTTAGGATATGTATTTTATGACTCTATGAACATTATATGCAGTTCCTGACAAAAAAGGTCTCTACCAAGGGACAAAAATGTGCCCGGAGTTGGTTGCATTTTGAGGGGAAGATTGTATGTAATGTATTCTGGTCTTTTATATTCATGTGTATTGTTGTGTTTTACTGATGTGATTACATATGGTAATCTCCATTGGTTCATCAATCCCTTGATGAACCAATAATTGGGGAAATACATCGGGATCATTTTGTAGATTTCCCTATCTAAATACCAATAATGTATATTTTTTATTTGTGTTATTATTTGGGCACCTTTTCACATATTTGTGTGGTTATTTTATGTATCATTGGGGTCATTTATTAAATCTAAAATGCCGGTCTTAATAACCCTGCACTGGCATTTGAGGCACCGGCCTCTACATAACTTAGGGGCATCCACTACAGGCCTAAATCTACGGCAGCTTCCTTTTTTTTTTTTTTTTTATTTAGATAGTTTTCTAAAAACTTTCTAAATACACCCAGACCATGTCCCAGACCACGTCCCCTTTTTTTTTTTTTTTTAAAGAACTAGAGCATGTAGCATGGATGGGGAAGAAGTTGCAGTTTCGGCAGCAAATCCCCAGAAATCGGCATATATTTATTCACTAATTACCCCCTATTTTGTAATGTTATATACAAGGTCAGATATTTTTGTGATTCTATGAAAGGGATATATGTAATAAATCCTTCTACTTTTGGTATCAATAAAAATTATATTTTTATACTTCCATAATATTTTTTATTGCTCATCTAAGAAGAATCTAGCGAGGAGCTTCTCTGCAGAAATACATTCATGAATCGTATTATATTTAACTGTATTTTATGTTGTAGGATACAGGAATTGCGAACCCAGTTTATCATCTAGATGGATGCAACATAAAACTAGAACAAGGTACAATACTGTTTATTCCAAAAAATTATCAAAATGAAAATGATCGCTCTGTGTATGTGACGTTAATTTTTGCATTATGCAATGGTAAGGCAAATACGGTTTTCTAGTGCTTGAAAGCTGAGGGTTGCCTGAGCAGGGTTGGCAACCATCTGTAAGTGCACAGATAGTCCATAAAATGAGGATACATTTTACTATAATAAAAATAGACACGGATGGCGGCGGATCGGGTGGGTGTCAGAGGGACAGCACAAGGCTCCTCTTTTCTCGCTCACAAGGAAGTCTGTGGGCAGGGAGAGCGGAGCTCCGGTCCGTTTGCTGCGATCGCCGATACGGGGGGGTCAGGACCCCTTTCGGCATTGTCACAGGGTGCCTGCTGAATGATTTCAGCAGGCATTCCGTTCCTATCACCGCCCGCCTTAAGGACTCAGACATCAGGGCTGTGTCTGTAAGAGGTTAAATCTTCAACTGCCAAAAGCCATATCTTTTGTTAGAAGCTGTGACAGGGGAAGAGCTAAAGCAGAAAGGACATGCCTCCTGAGCTGTGATAGGGAGATAACTGCAGCCCCCTGAGCTGCCTGCCTAAATTAAGTCTTGCAGAACAATAGGAGCAATGAATGGGGAGATCTCTGGATCCATGTGAGGTACAGGGCTGGTTCTAGATTTGTTAGAAAGAGATCGTCTTGTACTATATGATGTCTGATTTTCATGTTTAGATCAATAAGGAGATAACCCCTTTAAATGGATAAATGACATGTTTTGCTGAGTATTTTCCCATTAAACTATATATCAATCTGCTAAACTCCTCTTACTTTATTACATGCTGCCTGCAGATGGTACATTTGCAAAAAAATAAATTAATAAAATAATAAATATAAATTCATCATCAATGTGTTTGGGTGGCATTTAGAGCTATATATAATAGTCTTAAAAACAGCTGTTTAGTTTATGGATGAAGTTGCAATTGTAGTAAAATTATTTTTTTCTCTGCAGACACTGAAATCAAGTCACTTATCATTGACTGCAGTGGGATTATATTCATTGACATTGCTGGAGCTCGTCTTTTTATACAGGTAGATTGATCAGTCTCATTAATGTGTATCATTTATTGTCATTTCAAATATCATTTTTTAGAAAGCAGCATGTAAAAGACTGGTAAACATGTAGGCACCATTAGCACCAGTAGACTAAGCGAATGGAAAGAAAGTCCTGACACGAGGTCATTTTTCAGACTCCAGTGTAGATACACAATTATAAAGGGGAATTAAATTAACGCCAATTTCATATTACAGACGTATTATCAGAACAATTTAATGTAGGGCTCATGCCTATGGCAGTGTATGAAGGCCATATGGCTCACTAGTAATACACTGAACCCCATAACCAAGTGACCATGACCACCATTACATTTAAAGCTTAGAAGAGAAATGAAACCCTAAAGGGGTTGTCCGGTCCTCTTATATAGGCAATCTATTTCTGGTTGGTGGGGGTCCGTCAATTCCGCACCCCCACTGTTCAGCTCTTTGGGAATAACTGTACAGCTCGGTCCATGGTGTAGTGGGCATAGCTGGTTGGTGGTCCATTATTCCCATTGAAGTGAATGGAAGAAGTGCTGCAGCAACCAACTCTGTCCATTACACAATAGACAAACCTGTGTAGCTCCGACGCTGGCGCTACTACCAAACAGCTGATTGGCAGGGGTGTCAGACCCGCCGATCTGATATTGATGACCTATCCTGAGGATAAGTTAACAATATGAAAGGGCTGGACAACCCCTTTAAGGTATACTCACACATAGGGATAGATTTATCATCGCCAGAAAAGTGACTTTAAAAAGTCGCAGGCTGTGTGTTTGCGACTTTTTAAATGCACCTTTAAAAAAACAAAAAAAGTTGCAAGTGCCTCTTTTTATGCCACCTGCGACACTTTTCCAAAAGGGGGCATGTCAAGGGCAGGAAAGGGACATGCCCAACAGCTTAGACAAATGTATCTTGATTCACACCAGATTTCTGTGCTCCTTGTCAAATGTGGTGAATCCTTCGGCAGCGCAGGGGATAGTAAGACTGGACAGAAAGCACCAGTCTTCATAAATCTCCACGAGTGTTTTCTAAACGTTTCCACCATGGTTTTCTTTTGGAATGAACCCACAGCATCTTGAGCTACATGGTGTGGTAAGGTGCAGGGTGCTGTCCTAGATGGCAGGTACGTGTCACCGAGGTTCATAGCCTCGGTGAGGTAAAAGCCGTTTGTTGGTGTCAGTAGCAGGTAGTGCTACTGACACATTTGCTAGATAGCATGCCTGCAAAGCCGATCCGGGCCGGCTCTTACCGGGAGCAGCTAAAGTGTAGGGTGGGTGGCTGCTCCCCACGACCCAGTCCTGGTTTTGGGCTGGGTTTAAAAACTTAGCCAGCACTAGCAGCTGTGAGAGTGATTGTCTTGGAAGCTGCTGCTAGTCCTGTGGAGCTCTCTGGGCTGGAAGGACGTGCCCAGCAAGGAGGCGTGCAGCCGTCCTGGAACCCTGAAGGAGGATTGTCCTGCGGCTGGGCTGACAGCCAGGTGCGAACCCACACATCAAACCTGCCAGGTGAATGGAACCTGTGTTTGGACTTTTTGTTTTCCCCTTCATTTGCTGATGTGTGTGACTTAACACCAAGTGACTTTCTTCTTTTATTTTGATGCAAGTGTGAATAAAACACTGTTTTCCGCACCTTCTGGACTCCCTGTTGCCTCTATACTGCACCCGCACCGCTGTCTACCAGAGCGACTCCCCACATTTGGTGTCGGATGCGGGCATGCGCAGTGAGGCTGGCGTGAACGCCGAAGTTTGTTTTGCTGGGCACGACTGGATGTCCTATATTCGGCCGGCAAAGTTGCAGCCTGTGGTCCCTGACAAAATGGAGGCGGCTGTGAAAGCCCTCATAGAGGCTAACGTGCAGCAGCGGGAGACCAACCAGCTACTGCTGCAGCACGTGATGGCATTGACAAGCTGCAGGAGCGTCCCGCCACGTCCACGATGCCCGGAAAGCTGTCCGTGCAGCGATCCCTAAGATGACCCCCTCGGATGATGTGGAGACCTATCTGGCGGTGTTCGAGAAGGTGGCCGTGAGGAGAAATTACCCGAGAACAGTGGGCAGAGGTCGTCGCTCCGTTCCTGGCGTCTGGACCCCAGCAAGTGTTTTTGACCTCCCAGATGACCAAGCAGCTGACTACCCGACCGTGAAAGGTGAGATCCTGGCAAGACTGGGGGTGAAGCGTGTTAGTCCGGGCTCAGCGGGTCCACCAGTGGAACTTTAATACGGCTGAACCCGCCAGGCCGCAGTATTATGAGTTGCTGCACAGGTTGCAAAAGTGGCTGCAGCCTGAGGTTCTAAGTCCGGCTGCTATGCTGGACCGTCTGCTGGCTGACATCTTCTGGAGGGCCTTGCCGTACCCCCTGCAGCACTGGATCGGCCAGGTATCACCCACTAATGCCCTGGACATGAGTCGACCTGGTCGAGCGCTATGAGGCCACAAAAACCTTGAAAGGGGGTGTTGTTGGGAGGGCCGGTCAAACCCGGAGGTCTCCCATCCAGTCCCGACGACTGGTACCCGAGAAACCTGCTCGGGGTGTACCCCCTGTAGACCCGGCCCGATAGTCTGCTGGCGGTGTCACGAGCCTGGCCATGTGAGGGCCGACTGTCCACAGTGGGGAGAACCCATGGAGACCAATTATGGGTACCGGGCTTCCATGTATGCCCGGAGACTGTGTGCGACCGGCACCCCGAGACAATAGACAATCGTCATCTGTGCCAGGTGCAAGTCGGTGATAATCTTGCAGTGGCGCTGCTGGACTCAGGGAGCCTAGTAACCCTGGTAAGTGCTGCCCTGGTACAGCCCTCCCAGTATACGGGCCGGAAAGTTGGGGTGGTGTGCATACACGGAGACTTAAAGGACTATCCCACGGCTGTAATGTCTCTGTCCACGGCGGCCGGCACCTGGACTTGTGAAGTGGCGATCTCCTCAAAGCTACCCTATGAACTAATAATTGGGAGAGACTTCCCTGGTTTTCCGTCACTATGGCCTGAGGTGAAAGTGACTAATAGCCCTGAGACAGGGGTAACCCTAGCAGAGTGGCCTGGTTCCTGTGGGAGGCCAGAGCCCTGGGAGCCCGAGTCCGAAGGGCCGGCGGTAGGGGTGACCACTGCTCCAGCGGTAGAGGGGAGACAACCCCACTAAGTGTAATGGTGGGAGACACGGAGGACTTGCCACCGGGACCTGAGTTGGCAGACCTCAATGTCTCCGGGGAAAATTTTGGGACCGCACAACACCGGGACCAAACCCTAACCAGAGCCTGGGATAGTGTCATAATAATTGATGGTAAACCCCAGAAACCTGGGGCTGAATTAATGTTTCAGCGATTCATTGTCCTTCAGGATATGTTGTATCGGGTGAACCAAATCCGAGTGAGCCTGTTGAACAGTTGGTGGTGCCCACAGCGTATCGCAGGCTTGTCATGGAGCTTGCCCACCAACATGTTCTTGGGGACACCTGGGGTGGCAGAAAACCCAGGACCGCATACTGCAGCGGTTTTATTGGCCCAGTGTGTTCAAGGAGGTAGAGAATTGTTGTAAGTCCTGTCCCACCTGTCAGATAAATAGCCCCCAGCCACATTTCCGTAGTCCTCTGGTACCGCTTCCAATTATTGAGGTCCCGTTTGAGCGAATCGCTATGGATCTAGTTGGGCCTGTACCAAAGTCTGCCAGGGGCCACCAACACATTCTGGTAGTTCTCGACTATGCCACTTCGATATCCGGAGGCGGTGCCTCTGCGACATACCTCAGCTAAACTCATTGCCAAAGAGTTAATGGAAATGTTTTCCCGTGTGGGCCTGCCAAAAGAGGTTCTGACGGACCAAGGGACCCCTTTTATGTCCAAAGTTATGAGGGAACTGTGTAAATTATTGCGTATAAAGCAATTGCGGACGTCCGTTTACCATCCACAAGCGGACGGTCTTGTCGAGAGGTTTAACCAAACTTTAAAAAATATGTTAAAAGGGTGGTGTCTAGAGATGGGAAGGACTGGGACCTGCTTCTGCCCTATCTCATGTTCGCAGTGCGAGAGGTACCCCAGGCCTCTACTGGGTTCTCGCCCTTCGAACTGCTTTATGGCAGAACACCCTCGGGGCCTGTTGGATATCGCCAAGGAAGCATGGGAACAACAGCCTGTCCCCCACAAAAGTGTCATTGAGTATGTCACCCAGATGCAGGAACGGATGGAAAAGGTGTTGCCGCTGGTCCGGGAGCATATGGAGGCAGCGCAACAAGCCCAGAGTAGGGTGTACAATCGTCAGGCTCGGGTGCGGGGCTTCAAGCCGGGAGATCGGGTGTTGGTTCTGGTACCCACCCTTGACAGCAAGTTCCTAGCTAGGTGGCAGGGCCCCTATGAGGTGATCGAGAAAGTAGGGAAGTAAATTACAAAGTACACCAGCCAGGGCGGCGCAAGCCGGAGCAGGTGTACCACGTGAATTTACTAAAGCCGTGGAAAGATAGGGACACGGCCGGCGACCACAGCCCCCGGCCAGGGCTTCTAGGTGAAAGGGTCCAGCCCCCGTTCGAGGCCTGTGAAGCCGTAACCACGGTAAGAATTGCAGACAGCCTGTCTTCCAAACAAGTTCAGGAAGTCAGGGAGTTCCTCAGTCGGAACACGGATGTGTTCTCGGACCTCCCTGGCCGCACGTCTCTCATCCGACATGACATCGTCACTGAGCCTCAGGCCAAGATCCGGTTAAAACCATACCGGGTACCCGAGGCTCGGCGACGAGCCATCGCGGAGGAAGTGAAATTAATGTTGAAGCTCGATGTCATTGAGGAGTCGAAAAGTGAGTGGGCCAGTCCCATAGTCCTAATACCCAAGCCGGATGGGACGTTGCGGTTCTGCAACGACTTTCGTAAGTTAAATGAAGTGTCCAAGTTTGGCGCGTATCCCATGCCCGGGTAGACGAGCTTGTGGAGAATTTAGGACAAGCCCGTTATTTTTCTGTGCTGGACCTCACTAAAGGGTACTGGCAGGTACCCTTAGCGAGTCGGCTAAGGAAAAAACGCTTTGTTACCCGCAGGGCCTGTATCACTACAAGGTGTTACCCTTTGGCCTGCATGGCGCTCCCGCCACCTTCCAAGGTTAATGGACATAGTGCTGCGACCACATCGTCGGTGCGCCTCGGCCTATTTAGATGATGTGATCATCCACAGCACCGACTGGGAAAGCCATTTGCCCAAAGTGCAGGCGGTAGTGGATGCCCTGAGGAAAGCCGGTCTAACCGCCAATCCAAAGAAGTGTGCGATTGGATTGGAAGAGACCAAATACCTGGGATATGTCATTGGGCGGGGAGTCATCAAGCCTCAGGTAAATAAGGTAGAGGCAATACGGAATTGGCCCCGACCGGTCACCACCAGGCAGGTAAAGTCGTTCCTGGGGATTGTGGGGTATTACATGAGGTTTGTGCCCCACTTTGCTACTATCGCTCGCCATTGACAGAGTTGTTAAAGGGGCGTAAGACAGGGATGGTCCGCTGGAATGAGCAGGCGGAAAGGCTTTCTCCGCCTTGAAATCGGCCCTGTGTGGGTCCCGGTTTTGGTGACACCCGATTTCAGGAGAGAATTCATAGTCCAGACCGACGCCTCTGAGGTTGGCCTTGGTGCGGTACTATCGCAGGAAGTCAACGGGGAGGAGCATCCCGTTGTCTTCCTCAGCCGCAAGCTCACCCCAGCCGAGACTAGGTACAGCATAGTCGAGAGAGAGTGCCTGGCCATCAAGTGGGCACTCGAGGCCCTCCGTTATTACCTGTTGGGCAGAAGCTTTCGCCTGGTGACCGACCACTCCCCACTCAAGTGGATGTCCCAAGCCAAAGAGAGGAATGCCCGGGTCACCAGGTGGTTTCTGTCCCTACAGAATTTTAAATTCACGGTGGAACACAGAGCGGGCCGGTTGTTAAAAAACGCAGACGCGCTCTCCCGGGTACACTGTTTGTCGTGTGTCCACCCCCTCAGGGTTGAACAAAGGGGGGTATGTGGTAAGGTGCAGGGTGCTGTCCTAGATGGCAGGTACGTGTCACCGAGGTTCATAGCCTCGGTGAGGTAAAAGCCGTTTGTTGGTGTCAGTAGCAGGTAGTGCTACTGACACATTTGCTAGATAGCATGGCTGCAAAGCCGATCCGGGCCGGCTCTTACCGGGAGCAGCTAAAGTGTAGGGTGGGTGGCTGCTCCCCACGACCCAGTCCTGGTTTTGGGCTGGGTTTAAAAACTCAGCCAGCACTAGCAGCTGTGAGAGTGATTGTCTTGGAAGCTGCTGCTAGTCCTGTGGAGCTCTCTGGGCTGGAAGGACGTGCCCAGCAAGGAGGCGTGCAGCCGTCCTGGAACCCTGAAGGAGGATTGTCCTGCGGCTGGGCTGACAGCCAGGTGCGAACCCGCACATCAAACCTGCCAGGTGAATGGAACCTGTGTTTGGACTTTTTGTTTTCCCCTTCATTTGCTGATGTGTGTGACTTAACACCAAGTGACTTTCTTCTTTTATTTTGATGCAAGTGTGAATAAAACACTGTTTTCCGCACCTTCTGGACTCCCTGTTGCCTCTATACTACACCCGCACCGCTGTCTACCAGAGCGACTCCCCACAATGGTCATGGCTCTTTCCAATTTGATTCCATTGATATGTCCACAATTGCTGAGATAATTTGATGGTGTTGCTCTAAGGTTGTGCTTCATTATTTTTTTTAAATGTATTCTTTCAAACTTAATGGCATTTGTTTTTCATGTTATTTAGATGTGTGTTGAGTGTCAGAAGGCTGGCATGCATCTTCTCCTTGCCGGATGCAATGGTGAGCACCTACTCATTCTTTATATCTACTGCTCCAGTAATTTATTATGTAGTATTACATGATATCGTTATTACAAAGTGGATTATCACTTACCTGGTGTAAATTGTATAACAGGTACTAAATGAACATTTTATCTAATCTATCTGTCTATCTAGTGATTTTCAGGATCGCAGCTGTAAAGGTGCATTTACTCAGCCCGAGAATCGGGCTGATTGTTGGGAACAACTGTTCCTGCAAGCAGTCATTCCCGACAATCTGGCCATGTAAATGTGCCACTGATCACCCGATGAATAGGGTGATCCTGTTGTTCAGGCAGGCACCACCGATCATGGCTTCTGGGCAGCAGATCATGTGGTGTAAACAGCGATCTGCTGAAAAAACATGATTTTTTACGAGGACGAGGGATGGCAACCCTCGTCCTCCTACTGAGAAGGTGATCCCTGCATGTAAATACAGCGGTCTCCTTCACTGAACGAGCAGCCCATTGTCAGGAAGGAATGCTTCCTTAACTATCATCGGCCGCTCAGTTGGCTCTTGTTAATCCAGTTTAAGGCTGGGTTCACATCTGCGCTGTGAACGCCGGAGGTCTGTTCTGGCAGGGCATAACCGGATACCACCGTGCACCACCAGATCCCGGTTCACTTTAGTTGGATCCGGTGGTAATCTGGTCGCTTTCCGGCATATATGCCGACTTTTGGCAGAAAAAAAATTCTGTGTGCAACATTTTTGTCTAGCTGGCATATACACCGGATACAGTGACCGGATTACAGTGTCAGAGTTCACAACACAGAAGTGAACCCAGCCTAAGGCAATGCTACAATCGCTGCGGTTGCAGAAGTTAATATAGACTTCAATATGGATACAAAAAGGTTTCATAAATGAGAGATTATGATCATGTGTATAGTATGTTGGCAAACGCTGAACAGCCCCTATAGTTGTGGTCCAAAATAAGCAATCGAAATGACAGTGTATGAGAATTACATTTAACAGGAGGGCTGGGCTCACACAATGTAACATGCCCTATTTATACATATTCATAATTAGGCTGTATACTCCTCTTCAGTATATACTGTATACCAGGGTTCAATAAATATAGTGACACCCATTGCTAGCAGGAGCATAAAGTCAGGAACACACCAGAGACACTCATAAGCCGTAAAGTGGGTATACTGTCCTAGGATGCCAACTGACCAACTAGTCACCTTGTAAGGCGGTCAGACCTTTCAGACGTAGTCTTTATGGCCCTGAGTGGTATGTGTGGTTCTCCACACTCGGATGGAGGAAGGAATCAGGAAGACACAGTTGCAAATGAAACAATGCTGTCTTACTGATCTCACGTGGGGCAACAACTTTAGCGGGTACAGCAGTCTATCAACAGGCAATGAGCTTGGTGATTTCAAAGTCTCTCAGTTAGGACAGAGTCTTAGGTTGGGTTCACATCTGAGCTTTAAATTCCATCCGTGTGCTCCGGGGGAGGAACAGAATGCCGGAATTTACTGTATCCGGGGACATAATGGCTTTCATCCGGACAAAAAAAATACTACACAAAGCATTTTATATCCAGCCGAAAGCCAGCTTATATGCCGGAAAGCAGCTAGATCCCCGCCGGATCCCCATTCACTGTAACGTGCAGCACAGTGCACGGTGATATCCGGCTGTGCTGGATATGGTGGACTCGAGCAGTCTGTTCCTCCACTGGAATTCGAAGTGCAGATATGAACCCAGCCTTAGGGCTCATTCAGACGGCCGTATGCTGTCTGCAAAAATGCAGATCCGTTTTTTTTTTTGTGGATTAGATGCTGTCCCATTCACTTCTATGGGGCCCTTTTCTTCCATTGCACGGTCAGCAAAAAAAATGAAACATGTCCTATACTTGTCAGTGAAAATCAGGACATGGCCCTATTGAAGTCTATGGATCAGCAAAAAAACGGAATGCAATCCGTTTTTTTGCAGACATTCTGACCTGTCTGCAAAACGGATCCGCATTTTTGAGGACAGCATACGGCTGTCTGAATGAGGCATTAATCTGTGTCAACAGGCAAATATAACAGATTCCCTTTAACAGACAAGCATTCGTCCTCATTACTGCCCTGTGAACCCAGCTCTCTGGCTCCGGTGTGCCCAGAATGGCAATAAAGATAGCTCTCTCTTAAATGTGGTGCGGTAACACCAATCTGCACAGACTCTGCATGTATCTCTGCAGCATCGGGGTATCTAATACACCCTTTAAGCATGTTTAAAAATCACAATGGTCCAATGAACGAGGGTTTGCTCATTCATTGGGCATTTGGAGGCAGTATTAGACTGGTGACTTCAAACAGGTGATAGTCTGGAGCGCCTGGAGTTGGACCCCTATGGATCGGATATTGATGACCTATCCTGAGGATAGAAAGACATAACAAAGAAAGGACCATGTCTTATATGTAAATCCCAATTCATGAGAAAGATATCGGAATAATAGACCCACTAACCAGAAGATGCTTCTCAGACACAACACTGATGTATGCACATAGACCGAATACAGGCTCGGACTGGCCCACAGAGGAACACCCCGGTGGGCTCTTCATCCACCAGCACAGCATCTAAAAAAAACCTACTTACTATATATCAATATAAAAAAACTGGGAAGACTATCCAGTTTATTATTATAGACACATCAGAAGATGGCCTCTAGAATTAGATGCAGGCCAGCAAGTATCTTCTCTTCCCTGGGACCTACCTTTTGAAGTTGTTGCAGGGAACCCCAAAATCAATCATCTGTTGGCGTCTTTTTTGCTGTCTGCCTCTGTGTGGGCAGGTAATATTTGCCTGTCACTGTACAGTGGGACCCCAGAATGAATTTTTCTGGTGGGCCCTAGGCATCCCAGTCCGACACTGACCAGATGTACCAATATAGACTAGGGCACCCTCCTGCTGCAGGTGTTCCAATCGGTCCCGTACTAGTAGTAGACAGGAGAAAGAATAGGGCAGATGAAGGTGTGCTGAAGTCTAAAAATGTTATTGAAAACATATAAGATTAGGAATAAGGGAGCAGTGGGACTGTCAACGAGCTGCCTACTTCTTCAGGCAGATCTAATGTTCTTGTGAAACCACAAAACTATGTTCTTAAACTAGTGATGGATAAGGGTAACTTTCTCAGAAGAGTGGAGGCTGCTATAGCCGAACATGAAACCAACTCCATTAAAGTTGGTACAATAAATACATACAATAATGTAATATCTACGTCCATTAGAGAGCAGGTGAGTATGCTATATCCTGTAAAAAAACGTGATAAAAACTTGTGTGTTCCTACCACATCCTTAAAGAGAGTTTTCTTATTATATCATCTTTTTACTTTCTAGCTAAAGTGCTTAGAACATTGGTCTCCATTGGTATCATGGATCATCTCAGTGAACAGCAAGTCTTCATATCTGTGCATGATGCTGCGTGTTATGCCGAGCAGAATATTGTAAGGATTTTTTATAATTTTTTGTATACGCTTATTAGAGCTCAGTCAGAAGAATGATGTTGACGTCCAGGGGCTGTCCAAAGTAGAATAGACAGCACCCGGACTGAACATTGACCTAATATAGTCAATGAGCCAATCAAAGCATACACCATTTAAGTCTGACTTTCCCGCAAGACTTACCCATTCTAGTGAATGCGTTTGCAAGAAAAACAGGGATTATAGGGACTAAGTATGAAAATACAGTAAAACATTAGGTTATGTGTATCCTGTAACACTGCCCTTGTAAACCAGAACCTGAGGAACATATCTACTTTCCATATCTGCTGAAGCTTGGAAATTCTCTACTTTCACACTACTGTGATAACATCCGTGATAATATGGTCAGTGGTTCGACCGTGAAGAATCCGTGTGTCCTTTTTTTTTGCCCTTCATGTAATAACACTGCTAGGCTGAAAATTCATTTCCAATGCAACTCCTACCAATGCTCTGTGGAAACCATGGACCAAACATGGATGGCATGCCATGGACTTTAGTGTGTGAGGAATCCGTAATCACAGACAAAACACGGTATGCTTCTGTGGCGTCACCCCGGACTCACAGTCTGTGAAAAACCACATAACCACAGTAAAGTCATAAGGTACATGTGCTAGAAAAAGAAGAGTCGCAGCAGCATCTCCGGTTTTTCTCTTTATTGCGAAAACTTCACAGCATGTATACAAATAAAGTGCAACGTTTCGGGGCTGGCAACAGCCAAAACGTTGCACTTTATTTGTATACATGCTGTGAAGTTTTTCACAATAAAGAGAAAAACCAGAGATGCTGCTGCGACTCTTCTGTTTCTACTGTCTGGTGTGACCGCTGGGGATCCGCGGTTCTCTTGGCGGCTGTTGCAGTCCGGAGAGACTGCGTGTGCTTCTTTCATCCATTCCTACAAGGTACATGTGCTGTCTGTGGAGACCATGGACAGCACACCTCCATGATTCACTGACACAGAGGTGTCACCACTAAACACCACACATATTGTAGGTAGTATTAGGGATGTGGGGTTTTGAGAATTTTTTTTTTTTCCATAAAAAACTATGACATTAACCCACCAGGCTGGTGATGTAACAGTGACAAGCCAGCAAATATTTGGAACCCTCTTATTACACTGCAATTCTTATTTTTCAACTGCATTTTTTTTAAATCCAGAAACCGCACCATTTCTGTCCTTTGGCTGTCTGGTAAAATTCAGTCCTTTTCTCGAGTGGAGTGGGTGGTAATACTAGATACAGCCCATGGACAAATGCACCACTGTTTCTGGAAAACCCACAAGGCCTCTTATTATTCTTGACTTTATGCAAGACATTTTTTCTTGGAATGTCTTCATCAGCAATGAAAATGTGTAGATTTAAATCAACTATGTACACTGTATAAAGTTTAGTTTAACATTTTCACAGGAACACTCCAGGCAGAGCTAATATAAAAAGGAGCAGATTTATTAATCCTGTCCATGGCTTAAACCCGATAGACCTGCAGATAATGTGGTGCAGGGATAGATAGGGTTAGATAAGCCTATAAGAACTATTGGTTGGCTTACTTTGTGATAGAATTTTATATCTGAATTGTAATGCAGTTTTGCGGCAAAATGTTGTATATTAAGCCACTCACTTTTGTACAAAGCCATGCCCCACACACCTCCTTTACAGGCTAGGCGTATTATTTCTCTAAACCTACATACAGCATGCTACATTTGGTTAATTTGTGGCAAAAAAAAAAAAAAAGACTCTTCATAAAGTTGTTTCAGATATTACCCTCATAACACATTAGTGCCTTAGATAAATCAGTACATCTATTACAGAGGCTGATGCTGGGGCATCATTAGACTAAATGACCTAATAAATGTGGCACACAGCTTGTGTGCCAGAATTATGACATGGTTGAGTAAATCTGCCCCAATACATCCTTTAAAAATATATAATATAGATAATAGTGGTTTATACATTTGAGGGGTCATTTATCAAACTTGTGTAAAGTAGAACTGGCTTAGTTGCCCATAGCAACCAATCAGATTCCACTTTTCATTTTCCAAAGGAGCTGTGAAAAATGAACTTTACACGAGTTTGATAAATGCCCCCCTTGGTTTTCTAAAGCAACCTATAAAACCTTTATTCCATTGCCTGTATTAGTAGTTACCTAGTATGCCGTTCTGGAACTGTTCCTCTGTGTGGTCATTTTTTTAAATATATTTTTATCCCCAACAGGACAGTTTGACGCCCAAGGGCCCAATGGTGTGGGTGTAAGAACCTCCTTTCCTAGGAATCAGGATAGAAACAGCAAAAGTGTTCTGACTGGATAAAAAGTCCTACTTGGAGACAAGGAGGATGACTTATTAAGCAGTTTGGAGCACATGCTCAACAACCCTGGGATCAAAGATAACAGGACTGAGTGTTGAGGAGCACTTACCATAATTTTACTCAACTGGAACAAATGAGGCACAGTCAGCTTTTTGTTGGGTTGTGAAATGAACATGGCTTATTTTATTAAGGACATGAAGCTAACAACTGTCAGACGTCATCAGGCTGTGATCATGGACACTTGCATAGCTACTGTACCTATCGTCATATGGACTTCATTTCAGGACTGGAGACTAGTCAAGATACACCGACTGTCTTTTCCTCTAGTAGATTGTAAGCTCTTGCGGGTAGGGTCCTCACCCCCTCTGTTAAGAATTTCATGCAAATTGTACTTGTGTTTTATATTACGTATGTATATACCCTCTTACATGTACAGCACCATGGAGTTAATGGTGCTTTCTAATAAATAATAACTTATACAAACCGTAAACAATCCTTAAAGGGGTTATCCAATGATTGATGTAAAACATGAAAATCAGACATTATATAGGACATGACGATCTCTTTAAAACCAAGCTAGAACCAGCCCTGTACCTCACATGGATCCAGAGCACCGCTTATTCACTTTCCTTATTTCAAATTGGAAGCTCAGGGTCGTGTCCTTTCTGCTTCAGCTTTCTCCCTGTAACTGTCACAGTAGATTTGGCTGCTGGCAGTAGAAGAATAGAACTGAGCGGGTGCGACCACCTTCCTTAGGGCGGCTCCCTCTTAGGGGACGGGATGGAGAGGGCCCGACGTGCACACGTGATCGCCAGACCGATATACATTCATGGGGATGAGGCATGAAGTGCTCCCCCCCCCTTCCTTCAATCTTCTTCTGGGGAAAATTCTTATGCTCTTTTCTGCGCTACACGCACTTCCTGCTTCAAAAAGGACCTCTGCAGGACTCCAACACTCATTCTCTCCACAAGTCTCTCTGGACAAGCTACATTGAGGGACACAGGCCGGGTAAGCTACTCTCACCTTCCTACAGGGTCTAGCCTACTCCCCCTCAACCTCCTGCCTGTCACTGCAGGGTAATCACTATGTCCGAGCCCAGACCCCAAAACCAACGGTGACTTCTGTGCGCCAATTTGCCTGTGCTTCTTGTCGCTCTAAATTCCCATGCAGTCAGTTAGATCCCCTCTGCTTGTCATGCTCTGCCCCACCACCAAGTGGCTCTGACCCTGACCCAGTCGCCCCTCCTGCCCAGCCCATGGTAGAACCGGAGTGGGCGCGTTCCCTGTCAAAGATGGTACAGGACGTCTCTCATACCAACAAAGCCATCGTGGAAATACTAGGGTGTTTGTCCGCTAAGCAGTCCTCTGATCAGTCTGACTCTGGGAATCCTGTGGCTAATGCCCATTGTGATCACCCTGCAAAACGAGCCAGACCACCCTCCACCAGAAGGGTGTCTGCATCCCCCGTTTCTTCTGTCACACCACCGCCTCCCAGAGAGTCTCACTCGGGCATGTCCTCCCTGGAAGAGACTTGTTCCGAGGAAAAATTTTCAGATGCTGACTTTGTCTACCAAAGAGGACAGTTTTGAAGATTGTGTCTGCCGAGGACCAATCTCATTTCAGCTGTTGTAGAAATCTTACAGCTTTAGGACCCTGCACCCCCATCGGCTGGCTCCAGTTTTTCCTTCAGGCGTTCCAGTCGCTCGCCAAAATTCCCCAACCACCAGGAGTTTGATACCTCTCTTTCCAAGGAGTGAAATTTCCCTGACAGACGTTTTACTTTGCGTAAATGCTTAGACGTCTTTGAAGAACGAAGATTTGAAAAAGAAGTGGTCGTCCTCTCCTATTATGGACCCTCCCATATCCCGCTTGGATACCATACCACCTTGCCTATGGCAGACGGGGCTTCCTTTTCCGACCACAGGGATAAAAAAAATTGAATCATTTGCGAAGTCATCCTTTGAAGCAATGGGCACAACACTGTCTAGTTTTTGCCTCTACATGGGTGAGCAAAGCTATGAGTGAGTGGGCAAACAAACTATGCCAAGGCCTCTCCTCTGGGGACCATTCGGAAGAAATTTGAGATTGCCCTGCAGCTCTCCTAGGCCACTTCTTACGTTTCTGAAGTCTCTTTAGACACGGCCAGACTTATGGCCTGCTCGTCAGCTTCTTCTTGGTGGCTATTCGCCTTACCCTTTGGCTCTCCTGCTGAGCAGCAGATAATGCCTTTTAAATGAGCCTTGACTGCCCTCCCCTTTGCTGGCAGCAGACTTTTTGGCAAACGACTGGATAAAATCTGAGGCTACAGTTGGTAAGAGCACTCATTTACCACAGAACAGGACACGCTTCAACAGATCAAAAAAGTGTGGGTCTCTTTTTCGTCCCTTTCAGAGTTTTCCTAGCCCTAAGCGGCCAGCCGACAAGACTACCCTGGATCAGAAGCGCAAGCCTTCCTCCAAACCTCGACCTTCCTGGTATCCCTGCCAACAGGGCTCCAAGTCCTATACCCCCAAGATTTCCTCCACTTAGGCGGCCGCCTTCATCTGTTTCGTCACGTCTGGCTGGCTCATGTATTGGATGCCTGGGTGAGAGAAGTCATCTCAGAAGGTTACAAGCTGGAGTTCAGCTCCCCCCCTCTTTGTGGCCTGCATGGTTCTGGGTTTTTACATTGTGCAAAAGCAGAAGAAGAGAAAAACAGGAAAACCAAACAAACAGTTTTCACTTAGTCCCTGTAGGAAGGGCATAGCTGAAGGGTGGAGCTCACACTGTGCTTAGTGTTCGCCTCCTAGTGGCAGCACCTATACCCGTGGTCAAGCCTGTGTCCCCCAATGAACGGAAGAGAAACAGAATTTACAGAAAACAGAAAAGTACAAAAATCAAGTTTTTAAAGTTATTAAAGGGGTGTAGCTAGACCTGACTGGGCCCCACAGCAGACTTTTGTATGGCCTTGCTCCTACTCTTACCACATACATTGACACTCATACACGCGCTCACCACATACATGGGCATAATATATATATAGGGATGAACGAATCGATTTGCATAATACTTCGTTTGTATACTGTACCGAGTGAGCGTTCCGTACAGTATTAGAATGTATTGGCTCAGATGAGCCAAAGTTATTACTTTGTGAATTCTTGTGAGACTTGGCAGGCATAATAACTTCATAAATTAATTTCTACTGTAAAAACCATTTCCCAAACTGGGGTTCGGTTGCAAGTAGCGCATGCAGCGCTTGCGTGGTGCACTCTACTTCACTTTGAAAAATCTTATTTCCCACACAATCATGATTAAAGGCTCAACTGAAAATCCAAGCTTTACAACATTGTGAAATTATGTAATTAAAAATCTTAAGACCATTTACAATAAAAAATACATCAATCAACTCCAAACACTATCAATGTCTATATGCCAAAATGGGGTGTACCCACATCTATAAATATTTACCACCAAAAAAAGCCAGTACACAAATTCCCTTAAAATACTCAATTTTTATTTAAACAACAATATAAAATAATCACATTACCATCAGTAGGAGAAACAATTCAATTACACCTTACAGTTTCTATTTTGTTTGATATACATACAAAAATCAACATATAGGTTAGCTGGTCCCACATATGATACTGCTAGGTCTATTATGAACTCGCTAGGGGCAATTACATAAGCTCTCTGTTATCCATACATTATGCTAAACAAGCCATAAGATAGGTCTCTACCCCTATACAGCAATGTTGCTACTCTGCCCTTTAAAGGTATTAGTAAAGCCACCGCAGTTATGTGATTAGGAAAATACCGTAAACCACATACCCAAAAGTAATGTTCACCAACCAAAGGAATAGGAATGGCGCCTCCTCAGCTACCTCCTCATTAACTTAGATCAAGAACTGAACTGAAGTATATAACAAAGTTGAGGCATGTGCCGATATCTCATCTATTTACATACTGCTGAAGATTTCTAAAAGTATGACACCCCGCCATTTCTCCCCTATCATAGGGGAAGTATGCATGTTCCATAAGTAACGTACATAGTTCTGTCTTCTAAGTCAGTCCACCAGAAAATCCCAGAGTAAATGTAATCTGTATTAGGAAAGGTTAGCTAAAGATATGCCAAAGGATACTTTACAGTAGCAGATATACAGAATACAACAATATAGGCATACAGCTACATATGGCGGGGTATGTATTTTTGTGGCATTCTTCAGTTATGTAAAACATGGTGTGAACCTAGCCATGGCTGGTTTACAGGCAGAAAGGAGCTTGTCTCTACCCAATGTTCAGGTTGTTAAAGGGGAAGCCTCATCTCACTGTTACTAAAGTGCCGACCACCAGAAGGCTGGTAAACAGCGGAGTGGGCTGGCACTCACCATTTCAGTAGCTCTCATAGCAATGGATAGGAGCTACGGAAATAGTGTAGCATTATAGCAAGCTCTGCTGTTTCCAAGTTAGGGAAACATTGCTTGCTGTGATGCCCTTGAAACCTGGTGATAAATGTAAACCTGTATACGGTATTTGAATATCCAGCTGAAAGAAGGAATGATACAAATGGAATATGTAAGCTCAGCTTACTTCTAGTAGCCAAAACAGCTCACACCCAAAAAAATTGCGCCATTTGGCCACCATGATCGCAGACAGAATACAGTGAACCCATAGCGATGAGTAGTGTATTCCTGAGAACTTCTTCCCACCTTTCAAGGCAGTGATTGAAAGGCTGAAGTGTATCCATGCGTACCTGCAACTTGTCAAATCACTTCCCCGATGGGTGAGCGGAGGCCACTCCTCATGAATACAGCATTGTCATAACCAGAGTTCACTGTATTCTTTCAGCACTTGTATTAACCAACCTTTGGCTTCTGGTGTTAAGAGTGTATATGCTGCTCTTTAAGCTGATGGATCTACTTTAGGAATATGCCCCACCCCACCCCTTTGTAGTATGGGGACAGTCAAATAATGGTCACAAGTAGAATACAAAAGTATATTCACATGGGTAAGCAATGGTTCTAGAACTGCTTCCAAGTAAAACCCTGAACATAGTACATGAAAAAAATCACAGTCGCTGTTTTTACATGACATTTTCAATGCATTCTCATATGGGACCTTTTGTAAGTTATAGCCATTTTCATTCATTTTTTATGCTTTTGTTAAGTTAAAAACCAAAGCAGAATATTTGCTTGGCTCTTGCCGTATCTCCTATAGACCGCAATGGAGAAACCCATGGACACCTTTCATTGATTTCAATGGCATGAGCTGGGTGCCTCCGCGGTCACTAGAGGAGCATTCTCCTGGTAGGGTCCCACCTATCAGGCATTTATGTCCCTTTAAAGCATATATTAATATTTCACACTACTGATTATTTATATAAGCATCTAATCACATTTTTGCATATAATTTATTCATCTGTATAAAAAAAAACATTAAAATAAATAGTATGCATTGTCGTCAGTTATATTATAGATTAATGCATCTCTAATGAAAAAAACAACGCGAATAACAGGGGTGGCATAATCATTGAGGTCACTGCTCATTACATACTATACAGATATCACAATATCAAATGAACATCAGTGCAATAGCTTTTGCAGTGCAAGTTACAGCAGTGCAAGACACGTCTTTAGGACCTAGCTACCTTGTGAAAATCAGTTTGTTGCCTGCACCCCTGAAACATTGGGTCACATGAAGACCAGAGCAGAGATAAAGGAACTGTACCAGTTTCAACCAATCAGAGCCCAGCTTTGATTTCATAAACATCACTGGAACGATTAAATATGGCCTCTGATTGGTTATTGACAGCAAGGACTGACATTTTGATACACGAGGTCCCAGTG